>CM044546.2:13589598-14189598 GCA_024416835.2 Perccottus glenii | reverse complement strand
ATTCTGCATGTAAACGGGCTTATGGTTAGCCATTTGGTAATACCATGCCTGTTTGAACAGCACAGTCTCTTTTCTAGTCACTTTTCTTTATTGATTACTCTTTGAATGATTCCTAACTTCAAATTCGTTTTTTACGCAAACGTGCATTACCAATTTTTACATACTTAATTATGACATTTGCAGATGTGTCTAATAAATGCTGGAATTGATATAAAAATATGCACCACTTTGAGCAATAGTGCTATGAATATTAAACACCAGTTGCTGGTGTAACTTTATTAGCTTCTCTACAAAAGCAGTGTATACATGACAGTACAGTAAACCACAGGGGATAAAAACGAGCAGAATTAAATGGCGAATGAGTACCATTCAAAATGGGGACACCATTGCACAGACGTGATGCCAAACAAGTTGTGTGTGTTGATATCAAATATTCAGTGTTTGGTCAGGGATTATGGGCTCTGAACGCAGTGTCCTTAGGGGACAGGTGGAACATGACCTGCTAATAGCCATCAGGAAACCAAAGAGAGGGAAACAAAGATGAGGCTTGGTGTCGTGGCAAAGGCCTCTACACATCTGCCCTTCTGCACGTGCTCAAATGTCAAAGAGTGCATTTCTACACCAACCTATCACGATCACTTAATGGATGGGTAACTTTGCAATTTTGATTACAGCTACACTGAGCACCAGGAGCTTTTCTTTCTCAAGACTAATAGTCTCTGATTTCTTTTGTTTTAGATAACACAATCTTTCACCTAATATTTACTGGTGAACCACTTCATTTTCAATTATCAAACTAGTACCTCATACAGTCAGTCTCAGTCAGATTACACTGCCACGCAAACCTTGATACTTCACCTCACTATTTTAGAAAGAAAAGAGAAGAGCTGATATTTCCAGGAAAAAGCATGTGTCTGACCTGTTAGTGCTGCAACCCAGACAAACAGAAGCTGCCAAAAAGAAGTGTAACTACAGGATGTTTATTCAAACTTTCTCACACACATTTAAACACTTTGACAGCTTTTTACAAAAGTTGAGGGCAGGTGTGAAAGGGCATGCGCTACAATGTCAAATGATAGGCTGGAATCAGTTACAATCATGTGAGCTTGTCCCGATGAAAAAAGGATGATTCATCACAGAACCTGAGAAGGCTGACAGCCGACTCGGGAGGAAGCCAACGGTGAAGATGTGCTGAAAGATTCCAAAAACAGTGGTTTGGATCTAGAACAAATAGCAGATTTACATTGTTGTAATGCAACAGAGCAGAACCTGCTATGGGTCACGTCACTACACAATCAAGGCTAAAGTAACGATTAAACACTGAAAACATGTTACGTAAATCATGCAGCCCAAGACATGTAAATGATGGTGATGAATACTGTGGTGCACTGGTGATACTCTCTCCTCAACTGTTACAAGCCTGTCTTTGAAATGCTAGGAGATAAAGATTTTCCCCGGAGGGAACAACAAAAAAAAGTCTAGATTTCAACATATTGGAAATGTGCTGAAGCTGCTGTTTGGATTTATAACCTGGAAGCATGTGCATCAGTGATTTGTTTCCTCCCTTTTGGCTGCAGAATTCAAGGTCTAGTGAGTAGCATTGGTGGTATGAATATGAATGAAGGTCAGTAGTGTCTTCTTGTACCAATGAGGATCACAGAATTACTTTATCAGCAAATTTCTTGGAAAAAATAAATAAAAAATTAATAAAAAACTAAGTAAATCCTGTAAATACTGGGGATTACTGTGTTTACAATCTTGACAACACACGGTGCCTCATGTTTAGAAGACAATATGAAGAAAATGATTATGTAGACACAAAGTCCTTGACATTAGTTAAATATGTTCTGCTACGCCATGCACATTACCCTCCACGTTCACAGTATGTTTGTGCTGGCCACTGTAAGTGATCAATGAAGCACTAACAATGAGTTCTAGAACGATGAACAGCTCAATTAAAAGCCCATGGTCCACTAACCGACTTCCTCTATCACTCTCTTCTTCTGGTCACTCAAGTCCAGCCACGCAAACCTTTAAGCTGGTCATGCGCTGTTTAGTTTAATCTGCAGCACTGTCTGCAGAGAGATGTTCATAGGCTGCATTTATAGAGGATCTGATCCACTAAAACAGAACTGTGGTTAGTCACATATTTTTTCAGACATTTTGTCCCAATGTTCATATAAAGTCAAGGTTTTGTAAAGGTATAAATGTCAGTGAAGCTATAATAGAAAGAACACTGTATGTTTCCCTCACTCAGCACACAGTAATTGTCCATACTCCAAAGGGAAATATGTACAACCTTATATTTAACAAGATCAATAATTAATAGGCACTGACACTATTAATAGAGGCCATAACAGTGCACTACAACAAACGTTCAATGTGTTCTCTTTTGGTCTTTTCCCTGAAAAATGTACCCCTAAATATACATTAATCACTTTTATGACCAGAGGGAAATTACAATTGACTTAACAACCTTCTGGCTGCCATGGAAACCAGTGGTGTAACTAACTCCTTTGGGCTGATGGGTTTCTTCTGCAGGACTATATGATTTTAAATCTCAAGTCATTTACACCTTTTTAAAGGGCAGTCCATAGCCCTGTCACGATAAAATATTTGAATGAACGATATATTCCTTTATCTCGATAAATATTTGTGTAGACATTTATTTATTTTTTTGGTACTACGCAATAAACTGGAGATGTACATTTAAAAAAATCGGAGGTATTTAACTTAAGTAGTTTAGGTGACGTCAAGAAAGCTTCAAACCGCATGTAGTACACACTACCTCGTTCAGAAAGCACACGAGCATCAATAGTTGGTGTTTTTTTTTGCTGCTTAAAGAAGATGGAATTGTGGCAGGGCTCCAGACAAACTTTTACCATCACCGTACCAGTATGTCCCAAAAGCAAGTTCAAACTGCCCCTAATTAAATGTCAACTGTCCCATATTTATTTAAAATATAGGCTATTTTTTGTCCATTTGTAAGTTTATAAATAAACAAATAAGGGTAGAGCGGCCGTCCTTCGACCGGCGGGTGAGTGGTTCGATCCCTGCTCGAAACATCCCAAAACATCATAACATCACGCTCTCCCCCACATACTGTCGTTGTGTCCTTGGGCAAGACACTTAACCTACATTGCCTTCAGTGAGTGTTCTGTAACACTGGTAAATAGCTTAATCTATGTAAAGCGCTTTGAGTACTACAGTAGGTGGAAAAGCGCTATATAAAAATAAAGATTATTATTACTTTGGTAAATATTAACAAAGTTTACTTAAAATCCCCAATAAATCTGCCTTTGATGGAACTAAACCTGGTTAATTATTTAATTAATGTGTTCATTAATTAGTTCTTATTAACATTAGCTAAGACCTAAAACCTCTTTAGATCAAACCCAATAATAAACACTGGTCTTAAGTTTTTCCTAAAACAGTAGAACTTTCTCAAAACAACTCTCATTTCTTTAACTGTTACCTTTTTATGCATTTTCACCTATTATTTATTAATAATAAAAAGAATGTATTAACTAATAATTAATGTGAGGACCATAAGTACTTCACAAAGGACCGGATTTGGACCTTAAGTTGGACACTGCTGCTCCATACTCTCAGTGGCTGCAGCAGAGACTCACTGTAGGCAGCACATGATCCTGCGGAACATTATTACATCAGTGCCTCAAACAAGTGAACACTTAGCTTAAGACAGGTCTGACTGTGTTATAAAATAATCATGTATGGCTCAGAGTAGGTTCAGACTCACGACTGTTTAAAGTTTAGCCTCTTTGCTAACACAGATTACTGCTCACATTCTCTCCATTCTCCATCGGTGACGGGACATTTACGTGACTTTTTGTCTGTTTTAGAAAGAGTAAACCTCAGACACAGACTTGTTTTCGTTGCATTCTCGTTAAGCCTTGAGCCCCGCTCATTGAGTCCTGCTCATTGAGTGTGCGCGGAGCCAACTCGGTCCGGTACTGGTCTGTGCAGCAACAGAGAGACACAGACGGTGAGCGAGTGAACGCCTTTTGCTTGTGGATAAAGTGCAGCTTGCTGTGCCTGTGGCTTCTGTCTGATTCAGATCAATTCAACGGGACAGATCTACTTTAACAACATCTACAACATCCGAATTAAATGAGCCAAAGAAATTTTATTTAGCATGTTTTGTATGTCAAACAATGTTGATATTGTGACAAGCCTAGCAGCCCATTGATGGAACTTCAAAATTGGTGCCTTCCAGTGGCTGTACCTGTTCAGGTCAAGGAGGCAGGAGAAGTATGGGCCATGGCAGGATGAGAATATTCCATACATTAACAGCCCACTTTACAGCCCTTCAACTGATAGAGATTTTTATGGCACATAAAGGGAATCCACTACAAGAAATAAATTGTCTCATTACATGTCAGGGTAGCATGTTGAATTGAATTAGCATTTGCATAGCGCACCTTTGTAGACTTTAGCAACATCTCACTCACACACGCACTGCGATAATCACCAACTCCACACAACCTCAGCCAATGTAAGAATACAGAAAGGGACTAAACCACACACAGAAAAAACATACATGCAAATAATGAGATATAGCCAGAGCCGTATAGAGATGTAAATGTGGCAGAGAAAAGCAATCACAAGATGGTCAAAAAGTGCAAATAGCATATGCTACTGCAGCCAACCCTTATCCCATGCTTAACTCCTTATCAATAATCTGCCTGTAATCCATTATAATCCAAGATTTAATCTTGTTAAAATCACTGAATCACATCTTGTTTTATTATGAAAAGCGCTTGAGTTTTGTATCCAGAACAAAAAGGAAAGTAATATCCATTTCACTTGGCAGAAAGGTTGAAAAAATAAAAAACTTTGCCTTTGTCCTAAAGACGGGTGCTTTACAATTATACTAGTCTACTCAAGGTGACTATGGATAACAAAATTGCATAAGAAAGTGATTATTTCACGTTTTCAATATATCTTAATGTACATTAACTGCTAAAATTAAGTGTTCTGTTTGCCATATGTTCATTTTAAACCACATGTTTGCTTTAATAGCGTTACACCTGTTTATCTGCCATCTTAAAGGATGCACACTGTAAACAGATGGCAGTAAATATACAACACACTACATAGTGTAAATAGTTGATACTTGGCCGCTCTCCACCTGAGTCCCATGTGTCAAGTCAACTCTGGTTATAGGCTAATTGTATCCAGCCATGAACCAAAAAAAGCTAAAACATGAAAATAAAAAAAGGGCTGTGGTAAAAAGCAGGATAAACGTGCTTGTCTGAATCCCAGAGGTGTCTTACCCGTATTAAGTGTTCCCGTGATAAGTCTGAACAGGTACTGAGCGAACCTAAAGATCTCCCTCTTGCACCTTTTTCTGCAGCTCATCTTTGCTTAAGGAGGCTGTGAAGGTGAGCACAGAGGAGGAATTAGGCTTCAGGGTAAATCCCAGCTAAGACTTTTTACTTTGACAAAGTCCCGCGGCTGGCCGGCGGGCGTCCTGTCTCCTCCGCTTCTCTGGCTGTGTCAGTGTGGCTCGGGCGTGTGGCAGCAGTGATGATCATAAGTGAGGGGACAGCCACAAGCAAGGGGGACTCGTCCGGTGCCTGTGTGCGTCTTCTTTGTTGCACTGCTCCCTCTTCAGATCAGCGCAGGGATGAAATGTGCTCTTTGTCAGGTTATTAATATTTAGCTCCTTGTCCCTGGGGAGCTTCTTCTACTCAGTCTTCAGACTTTTTCTGAACTCCTGTGAGCACCTCCCGAGCCTTTCCTGTGTTACTACGGACTTCTGTGTCGGCTTCCTTTCTCACACACAAACAAACACTCTCTCACACCTCTCGTAGTGCGCCTGCTGCTCGCTCTACTCACTACCATCTGTGGATATTTCACCCTCACTGACGGTTGCCATGGAGGCGTGGCCTGATTGGCCCGTGAGAAGGAGAAGACGGAGAGATAGAGAGTGCACTAGGAGGAGGAGAGGAAAAAGGAAAAAGGGAAAGGGAAAAGTGCGTGCCTCAATGAATGAGCAGTGACAATACATTATGGAGCTGCCGCATCATGTGTAATTGAATGTTCAAACATAGAGCGACTGTAATGGACAGGGCTAATGCTTCACTGTTAGCTCATTAGACACACAAACGACAAATGTAAAGATGCAGACAGAATTTTGTGTGGCCCAGGTTAGTGAGGTTTTCTCCAACATAATCTCAAGGGCAGAATTAATGACGACTGACATCTGTGATGACATTAAGACCAGCCATGTGCATCATCGTCTTGACTAATTACCCACCCGGTATCACCCACACTGTACCTCAATTGTGCTCATTTATCAATGTCAAGCTCTCTTGCTGAAACCCACTGGCATTAACTCAAACCATTAAGTGTTTGTGTTCCGTGTCTCATCATTTGCATAAGAAAAAACATGCTGGCATATATTTCTCCTCATTATGTGTCCATCAGACTGAGGTGCTCAGGTATGAAAATCAGGTTAAGGCTGCAAATCAACAGGTCACCAGACAAGAGAGGCTGCTCTATTTTGGTAACTCCAGTCTCGGCAGACTCTGACCGTGGTTTCTTTTGTTGTGTGTTTTGTGAACGCACACTAATTCTGGACAGCCGTGAGAGTCGAGGGGATTGTGCTTAAATTTAAAAACATTATGAGAAAATTGTGATAAACTTCTTAGTGGGTCAGGACAGCAGCACAAAGTAGACCAATAGCTCAATTGGGTGAATAATTTACAACCTACCTGTGGGGTGCAACAGGCCTCTGTGGTGTGATGTAGGAGCTGCTACCAAGGCCATCAATGAACAAAACATCCCAACAATACACATACAGTGCCTTGCAAAAGTATTCGGCCCCCTTGAACTTTGTGACCTTTTGCCGCATTTCAGGCTTCAAACATAAAGATATGAAACTGTAATTTTTTGTGAAGAATCAACAACAAGTGGGACACAATCATGAAGTGGAACAAAATTTATTGGATATTTCAAACCTTTTTAACAAATAAAAAACTGAAAAATTGGGCGTGCAAAATTATTCAGCCCCTTTAACTTAATACTTTGTAGCGCCGCCTTTTGCTGCGATTACAGCTGTAAGTCGCTTGGGAGATGTCTCTATCAGTTTTGCACATCGAGAGACTAAAATTTTTGCCCATTCCTCCTTGCAAAACAGCTCGAGCTCAGTGAGGTTGGATGGAGAGCATTTGTGAACAGCAGTTTTCAGTTCTTTCCACAGATTCTCGATTGGATTCAGGTCTGGACTTTGACTTGGCCATTCTAACACCTGGATATGTTTATTTGTGAACCATTCCATTGTAGATTTTGCTTTATGTTTTGGATCATTGTCTTGTTGGAAGACAAATCTCCGTCCCAGTCTCAGGTCTTTTGCAGACTCCATCAGGTTTCCTTCCAGAATGGTCCTGTATTTGGCTCCATCCATCTTCCCATCAATTTTAACCATCTTCCCTCTCCCTGCTGAAGAAAAGCAGGCCCAAACCATGATGATGCCACCACCATGTTTGACAGTGGGGATCGTGTGTTCATGTGATGAGCTGTGTTGCTTTTACGCCAAACATAATGTTTTGCATTGTTGCCAAAATGTTCGATTTTGGTTTCATCTGACCAGAGCACCTTCTTCCACATGTTTGGTGTGTCTCCCAGGTGGCTTGTGGCAAACTTTAAACAACACTTTTTATGGATATCTTTAAGAAATGGCTTTCTTCTTGCCACTCTTCCATAAAGGCCAGATTTGTGCAGTATATGACTGATTGTTGTCCTATGGACAGAGTCTCCCACCTCAGCTGTAGATCTCTGCAGTTCATCCAGAGTGATCATGGGCCTCTTGGCTGCATCTCTGATCAGTCTTCTCCTTGTATGAGCTGAAAGTTTAGAGGGACTGCCTGGTCTTGGTAGATTTGCAGTGGTCTGATACTCCTTCCATTTCAATATTATCACTTGCACAGTGCTCCTTGGGATGTTTAAAGCTTGGGAAATCTTTTTGTATCCAAATCCGGCTTTAAACTTCTCCACAACTGTATCTCGGACCTGCCTGGTGTCTTCCTTGTTCTTCATGATGCTCTCTGCGCTTTAAACGGACCTCTGACCTCTGACTATCACAGTTGCATTTATACGGAGACTTGATTTCACACAGGTGGATTCCATTTATCATCATTAGTCATTTAGGTCAACATTGGATCATTCAGAGATCCTCACTGAACTTCTGGAGAGAGTTTGCTGCACTGAAAGTAAAGGGGCTGAATAATTTTGCACGCCCAATTTCTTAGTTTTTTATTTGTTAAAAATGTTTGAAATATCCAATAAATTTTGTTCCACTTCATGATTGTCTCCCACTTGTTGATTCTTCACAAAAAATTACAGCCTGAAATGTGGCAAAAGGTCGCAAAGTTCAAGGGGGCAGAATACTTTCGCAAGGCACTGTATTTGTCCATTTTCCATGCACCAGTTTGACGTCTGTGCACCTCCATCACCTCTCAATAAGTGTCAGACCCTTGCCTTGCCTTGCCTTGCCTTGCCTACATAAAATCCATTTACAGTCAGCTCTACTGGGACCAGGTCTCACAGAGAGCTATGAGTGTTGATGACAAAATGAGTTTAATGAGCTTTGTCAGCTCCCCATTACAGAGGTGAACAGATGGCCTGCTGCTAACATGGACGTGAAATGGAACAAAACGTTACACACACATCTTTATGTTGAGAAGAGTGTGAAGACTTTAGCAAATTGCCACATTTCAAGTTCATATATTAGAGTCAGAAAAAATGCAGAACATAGCTCATGTTTAAATAAGTGTAGTCCAGACAAAATCATATAGAAGCTGGAATCCGGAGAACAGAGTTACTAATGAGTGCAAATGTTACATTACACAACATTGATTATCCAGTCTAAACATATCACAAGACTCAGGATCAAAGGAGCTACAGTGGCGCTTCCACAATCCAACTCCACTAACCTCTCAGAGGAAACACGAGGGGAAGGTACGTTGATGCACAGGAGCTTAATAAAAACTACACATCCCAAAAAAGTGCACCTTCTCCTCCGCTGAGCACTGTGTTTAATGAGTAAACATGACAATTTAGAGAAATAATGTAAGCAAATCCACACCAGTAATGTTTGTCTGTTTTGAATAAAGAACTCTGTACTACACTAAAAATCATTAAATGTCTTACAACACACATTGAACCTCACACAACATCACAGAGTGTGTGCATGTAGCCTATTCAGTTCAGAAAAGACACACCGACCGTAACATTTTCAACAGCCGTAATCCACTCAAAGTCCTGGTCTGGTCCTGGACTGGCCAAATAATCCACCTGTGTACTTTCTATTTGCCTACAGTTTATGTTTGAACTGTAGGCAAAACAATATGTGCCATAAACACTGTATAGTCAACACCACAGTCACAGCTGCACCCTCCTCAGTTTTAGCACCACTTTTTAACAGTTTGTTCTAAAACCAGTGAAAGCTATCGCTCTGAGAGTTAGAGACCGCATGTGGCCCCCGGGCCTTAGTTTGCCCACCCTTGTCCTAGGCTGTGTCCAAATCAACACACTAATCACTAAATAGTGCACTATATAGTGATTACGCCATTTTGTAGTGGTGTCTGAATGTCTTATTTTTATATATATATATATATTGAGAAAGATATGGGCAGTACAAGCAGGTACATAAATGAAAATAAATCTGCCAAATACAATACAATAATACCAGGGGGATTACACAAGAAGAAAATGACAAGTAATAACAAAAATAAATAAAACCTAAGAACAAATAAAGATTTGGATACAGCTGAACACATACAGTATCTTCCACTAGTCCCTAATTTGGACTGAATACAAAACGCCATGATTAGTGTGTTGATTCGAACACAGCCTGAGTGGATGTTAAATGCAATTCGGTCAGAAATTTTGGTGCAACTAACTTTTGTGGTGGTGCAAAAGTTAGGCGCACCAGTGCAAAAGATTATTCTAGAGCCCTGTATCATGTTTAAGGCTAATAAGAACAATCTGAACTGCACTTAACTTACACATGAATGTAAAATGTAATTTCCTCTTGTTCAGGTGCATTGCTCAGATTCACTCCGACAGCAGAAATAGACACTACTCAACATCAGCAGTGTAGCACTTGTAGCCTTTACACACGTTGATTTGCCTAGATTCTCCAAAGTACCCTTTTGAGCTTTCTGAGGAGTTTACTTGATGAAGTGTGGACTGATTTCAACCCTGTTCCTGCAGTGCATCAACCTTGTACCACATCCTAGAAACAAGATGGGTTTGATGCACCTTTCAAGATACAAGTATAAGATTTCAAAATGTACACAACTTATTCCAGGACTAAAGAGATACAAATACTATATTTGATGTTTTGCTTCAGCAATTGTCCACATTTATCCCCAGAACCTTTCACTTCAGTTTTCACTCCACCTGCAATCTCATACAAACTTGTCACTTTTGTGGGAAATGAGCTTGTTCATGTGTCACCCTGCGGCAACAACAGCAGTAACGTGAAATGGCCAGCACAAAAGTTTTATTGATCCTACAGGGTCACCATTACCACTCAGAGCTTTTTCTCCAGCATGTGAAAGCAGCTCAGTCGCATGGAAAACCCTCAGAGCTCGTTCGTTTTCACGCATGTACTCAAGATTTACAGCTCATCACATCCTTGTAAGACGAATGGATGTCAAGAATTGCATCTGGATAGGATGGACCAACCCCCACACTTATATCCTAAGAGTGAAAGCATGAAGCATCTCTGAGGGGAAGTCAAAACGATTAGAAGAAAAATGGCCATGTCAACAAGTCAAAGAAACATGCATAAAACAAGTATAGCTTCGACCTAGATAAACAACAGAACAATACCAGTCAGTGATGAATGTGAAAATGAAAGACTTACAAACACACATACAGACCAACTTCTGCAAACTGAGCAACTGGAGCACAGGTTGTATAAATAATTCATCTTTATTAACCAATCACTAAACTGTGATAACTGTGTTGACTCATGAATGCTTATAGAAATAATTAAATAAATACTTCGGTTATTTGCATCATGGGAGTAGCCAAGGTGGAAAATCAATATAGACTGTGAAACTTATTTCCATCAGTGAAGAAAAAATATATACATAAAAAATAAAAAGACTAATACAGAATGTTACACAGAGTCTACAGACTGTTTTTAGCCAAGCATCACCTGGGTTGTCTCAGATTATTAGAAATGAACTGTATCTGACATGAAACTGCAAGGCCTTTAGTCCAGATAAGCATAGTTTAAGTAAACAATACAAGAGCCAGTATGCCACGAGCAAAGAACGGGAAAGTTTTCCATCACAGAACACATGTCACACTCACTTCAGTTGCTGTTTGTCTATTAAAGCATGCTAAAATATATCTGATTTTTTGTCATTATTACGGTAAAACACAGGAAATGTGGTTCTTTAAATTACTGTTTATGTTAGTAACTTAAAAACAAAAGATCTACCTCATTCAATAAATGTTCTGCTGACTACTAAGAAAGTTCCGAGAGGACAACAACTGCAGTAGCTGCCGCTTACGGTTCAATATAGGACTAAATCCTCTGAGACTTTCTGCATAAACATTTCTACTGCAGTAGGAATTTAAAGATAAGAGGGGAAACAGTGGAGCAGTACTGAGTAATTTCATCTCAAATGAACAGTTAAATCTGGGCTCACTGCCCAGTGGTGCTTACTGAATACACTATTTCAGAAAAACCTCAAAAAAGAGGTGCTGATACAAATTGCTGCCAAATATGCACAGTGGCAAATGAACAGACATCCTCCCAAGAAAGAGGTAGACTTGAATAAAATAAGAAATCTATAAATAAACTGAAGGAAAAAAATGCTTTGGCAACCATTTTGAAATCAATATACCCTTCAGGTATAAGCCAGAATTCAATTAAAGATGTCAGAAAGAGTTTTTGTAAACATTTCCTTCCATGTCTGGTTCATTTCTTCATGGAATTACAATTTAAATTCTGCATAAACTTACTCCTATAGAAAAGTTCATTCCACAAAATCCCCATCTAAAAAATTGAAATCTAAAAAGACTGGCATAGTAAACATCCAAATAAAGACACTAGAACACTAAAGCTGCCATGCAACAATTACAAGAGATAAAGCACAGCCATTACGAAACCGCTTGATCAATGTTGCTATGCTGTCATTAGAGAAAAGGTTAGTCCATTTGTTAAAACCATATAACGAAATGACAACAAGATGCAGGCCAAGTTTCCTGACCCATATGATGATAAATAGCCCTCACAGAAAGTCAACATAAAAGCTTTTGGTGCAATTATCTCAGCTGATCGAGTTAGTGTTGCGAGAATTAATGCCAAGAGAAAAGACACATTAACAATATCTGTACCAACAAAACCAATCGATGTGTGGTGACAACTGCTGACCAATACAAATCAAGGGTTAGGACATCATTATTCAGGGACTGAATGTATTCAATTAGGATGAACTACATATTGGCTGGATTTAAATTGCACATCCCTGTACCCCTTAGTGATAGCCTACAACATGTGTATGTCTACTGTACTTTTAACCAACACTAATATCACTCACTGTCCATTTTCTTTCCTCCATTTTCTCAGTACTACTTGAGTTAATATTGCTATATAGATATTGTTTAAGTATAATTAAATCCAGAATTATAATTTTTTGAGGTAAACACCTTTTCCATAGAATATAGAAGTCATGTGGCTTTGAGTTTTGTGTCATAGTTTAGTGCTTTTCAGGAACATAAAGAGGCAGACAATGCAGGGTGTCACTACAGATAAGTGTCCGGTCGATATCTCCAGACAATAATGAATTGCTTATGAATTCAATTAGGATGAACTACGTATTGGCTGGATTTAAATTGCACATCCCTGTACCCCTTAGTGATAGCCTACAACATGTGTATGTCTACTGTACTTTTAACCAACACTAATATCACTCACTGTCCATTTTCTTTCCTCCATTTTCTCAGTACTACTTGAGTTAATATTGCTATATAGATATTGTTTAAGTATAATTAAATCCAGAATTATAATTTTTTGAGGTAAACACCTTTTCCATAGAATATAGAAGTCATGTGGCTTTGAGTTTTGTGTCATAGTTTAGTGCTTTTCAGGAACATAAAGAGGCAGACAATGCAGGGTGTCACTACAGATAAGTGTCCGGTCGATATCTCCAGACAATAATGAATTGCTTATGACATCAGTGTTCTACTGTTGGTGCAACTGCTCCCTCAGGGTACCAGTGAAAAGCATATGGGATGACTCCTCCCATTAAATACCCTTTTCCTGCTTTGTATGCACTAACAGATCACTCCGATGCAGTCTGTTTATTTTTTCAGTTCTGACCCATAGGAAACTGAATTAGGATAAACTGGCTAGTTCCACTAAACATATGGCAGGGTTAATGTCTGAACTGTCCAAATGGTTATTGAGACGACTACTGCAGTCAGTCTTCGTTGGCATTCATTACCAGTCTGTGGAATTAGGAGAAGCGAGTTTCGAAAAGGTCATTATGGAAAACCAATACCAACCCAGCATTTAAAATCTGCTGATGGGATACTTGAAACAGCTTGGTGAAAGCTGAAATTATATCTCTTTCCTTCCAGGCCAAAAAAGTACTACTGTAAACAGCAGGTTTATCTCCCCTTCAGTCTCAGCTATTATTGGGAGATGAAGGCTCTCTAACAAGACATTGATAAGGGTGACTGGCTTTGTATGTCCATTTGCACACACGCACACGCACACACACGCACACGTTTTAGAGGAGATCTGTAATGGGAAAAAAAAACATATTTTTAAAGAAACTTCAGCCACAAACAGGATAAGCCTCTCTCTACTTGAAAAGGTGAAATGTTTTCTTTTAATTTGCTTTTTTAGGCTACGGACAAGTAAAAAAGATGTTTCTCTTGTGGTATTAAGTAGAAAACCTACTTTATCACCACAAATTCATCACTGTGTTGCTATGTGTACATTCAATATTCCACCAACAGATTAGAACTGAAAAGCTGACCTTCAAAAAGCCATAAACGCACTTTTTGTTGGAAACTTTTGAATTTCTATCCTTCCCTTAAGGCCCTAACGTTTGCAGTGGCACTACAACCACTTGTACCCAGAGCTTTCATCCTCATACCTGTTATGACAGGAGCATGGACTGAAGCTTCAGGCAGTTGTCTAAATCCTTACGTATACAGCAACCTAAAAACGTCTTGTATATCTTTAGGTATAAGTAGAACTTATCAAAAGGCAGCCATTTATTAGTAAAGCATGTTCTCGTAACTAGCTGGTGGCTTTAATTGTCCACTCAGGTACCATAAACAATCAAATCCACGTCAAATCTACCAACAGTAATGAAACCCAGCCACTCTCTTGCTTCAGCATAATCCTTCACAGTTTGAGTGAGGGACATCAGTGTTCGTTGTGTTCAGCTAGTAAGGATCTGGCTAGTGTCTGTGGTATGTAGCCACTGTTGTCTGGACCAGCCAGGTCTGATGACACATTGAAGACGCAGACATCATGAATCTCAAAACCATGACTGAATTGGGAAAAGGGGGCAGGGAATATCACCAGGGAAATGTAGATGGCATTTAATTATGGCTTTAGTGTTGCTTGTATCTGGAACAGTGTTGGCCCAATATTAGATGTTACTCACATGTTTGAACACAAGTCTTGCTGTTTGTAACACAATGTATTAAATTTAAATCTATCTTGAGAGTTGCAAGATACTGACAGAAAAATGCAATTTCCCAGATAGGCAAAAAATTTGACACACACAGGAGCAGATAAACTCCATATTTTCATTTCCAGGTTGTAGCTCGTGTTATTGATAAAGCAGAATCAGAAGTGAATTGGAGGCTTCAATAAAGTCAGTTCCTAGGATATTGCCTTGGATTCGATGGCCGAGCCCGCAGCATACAAATCAGTATCAAAGCAATAATTCTTAAGCTGTGCTGCTGTCTTTATTTTGAATACTTTTAAATATTAAACTTTTAATACATTTCCAATCATTTCATTGCTGGATGGTTTTGTAAATCTGTTTGTGAATCGGCCAGTCGCTCTTCAGTAAACCCCAGGAGCACTTGAAGCAATTCTATTATTCTATGCAAAACCAGGAAACTGTTGCCCAGGCGTATTTTGTCCCAGCTAAACCCATAAAGCAATGAATGCAACTAACATTTGAGCGTGAACATTAATGCTGGCATCCCAAATCAGTGATGAGAGCCATTGTGCACTTGGCTCAATTCACCAAGGCCACTTTCAAATGGTTGACTAATAATGTGGCAGAGGTAGCCATGAGGTTTGATAGAGGAGAGGACATAAGACATAAAATCATGTGGTTCTTTTTATTTCAGATTTACAGCAAACCCTGGAAGACCCACAAACTGTTATTAAGAGCCATGCCGAGGCTAAGGGAGCACTTGAAGGTGATGAAAGAATCACAAATCACAGATATAAGTTCAACTCTGTCAGGGTAAGTAACTGCTGCATTAAAAAAATGCTTTTGTTGCTTCTGTTTTTCTCATAGAGCTGATGTTGTGACATTTTATCAGAATAGAATCAATTACAGTAAATAATCCTGTTTGGCATCAAAGAGAGGCTAATTGCTTTTTTGTCTCCACCATCATCATCTAATTGTTTTTCTCCCAAATAAAGGAAAACACCTACAGGGGATAATTAAAGTCTGTTTTTATATTTTGTAAGTGCATTTAAGATTGTTGTCATTAATGAACACAAGACAGTCATTAGTCCTGACAAGTCCACAATTTGAGCACAATCTAAACCTAATACCAAACTGAATGCTACTCTGTTCAGTGCAAAAACTATTGTGCTGTTGGTACAGCAAGCCTTAATGACTCACATTAAACCGCAACTGAACCCATAAGAAAATTTATAGTTTCAGTCTAGAAACAATAAAAGAGCCTATTCCATAGGCTCTCTGGCGAGTCATTGTCTGTAATTTTTTTCTAAATATTGACTTCAAATTTACACCGAGAATTAACGTGGGACGTTGTGCCTGCAAACTCGTTTTAAGCGGGTCTGCTTAAAAGTATAAATTTACACAGCACATCAGAGTTGTTCCTGCTACTGTTTTGCAGACTTCATCAGCTGTGTTTACTTTGGGTCTGTCTTTTATTATAACTTTTTCTTATTAAGAGGTATTTTGGGGAAGCAATCCTTAGATATAAACTAATAAACCCTTTTCAAAAAAATCAAAAACAATTTGACTGGACTAACTATTTATATTTATTTATAGTTTAGTACAGGGGTTTTCAAAGTCCCCTCAGAGAGCATGAAAGCTACTGCGCCAAGCACCTCAAAAAAATAGAACTCCAACCTATCTTGAGAGGAACGTCATTTCTGAGCCGCGCTTGAGTTGCCGCCAGTGTAACTTGTCAGACTGAGTAAAATAGAAAGCAGTTTATACGTAGGTGACATTGGTGTATGTTGGGGTTAGGCTTGGGCGGTATTACGGTAATATCGTATACCACGGTATCTAAAGATAGCAACGGTATCAGTTTCAATACCGTCATATTTAAGCACCAAAGTCGCACAAGCAACTTAACAGGAAAAAACAGCCGCTACTTCGGTTTATGTGCTAAATTATGCTTCCACTCCCTTCCACCAGATGTCAGACACCCTGTACTTTGTTTCTAGTCCACTATTACCATGTGTTGCCATTAAAAACAATTGTAGAAGAAGACCTCAAAGACGCGTCTCAGTGGGAGTGTCAGAACGACTCAATGGAAGCCTCATTCTCTACACGCGAGCTGATAAACATGAAAATAACAAATAAAAAATACACCTGTGATGAAGTTTTGGTATTAGTAATGGCTGACTCTGATTCTGAGGGAGAACATCTACCTTTAGAGTCTTTTCAGCCGAGTGAAAGTGAGAATGAGCGAGAGTGAGTGCGTGTGTATCTTGGACAGCGGCGCCGCTGCTCGTGCCTTTCTCAGCGTCTCTCATAAAGCACACGCTGTTTTTCCCACATTTTGCCAAACATCAGTGAAAGAAACAGGAGGAAAACTAGTCGCTCTGGCCGCGGTAGTGAAGGGGATGTTGAGAAGGGAAGCCGTGAGCACGTAGCACCTGCAGGCTGCAGCTTTACCTTTAGCAGCTTTACCTTTAGCACCTGCAGCTTTACCTTTAGCACAGGTGATAGAAGCCGGGGCGGGTGTACTGCCATGGCCGCGGTAGTGACGGGGGTGTCGGGAATAATGCGGCTTCTATTGACAGCTGTTTGGGACAAATACGTGTTGGTCATCCTGACACTTTACCCAGTCGAGGAGGGAGAGGCAGGGGTAAACATAGTCAGCGAGAATGCACTAATCAAAGCAGCAATCGTAATTAAAGTGATGGCTGTGTGCTGTGCTTTATGAGAAGTCCCACACTCTAAAAAACTACTAAACTGTTCTGGATGTTTATGTTCATTTAATTCTGTTTTATTCTATTTAATTATTTTTATAAACTGCTATTTGTTGCTAATAAAAGTTGTTTATATTGTTGTGCATGTTATTTTGTTATTGTTTCAGTATTAGTGTTTGGTATTCAGTTTCTGAACAGTTTAGGCACAAGCCAACAGTTTGGTGACGCTGTCTGAGCCTTACGTCATATTTTTTTAATTATTCACGGTAATACCGTATACCGAGGTAAAATAGGGAGGAGGTTTGACGGTATCAAAATTTGGATACCGCCCAAGCCTAGTTGGGGTGCTCTACTTAGCAGGAGTATCTGTAAACACTAAGTTGTCATTTAGAGTACAAGATACACTATGGTTGAATGACTATGTAACATTTAAAAAAACTTTTAATGTGATGATTCTGCTACTTGCGAAGGCACTCTGAACTTTTAACAGTGTGATGCACAACACTATTCTCGCTGACAAAAAGCTATTTACTGAGTCACTGCCCTGAAGATGAGAAGGAAAAAGAACAACTATGCTTCTGCCATGGGAATGGGCAAATTACATCTACTACCATACTGTACAAATGATCATTAGCACTGTAATTACTGGGAGGCCATGAGGTTTGAATTCATCAAGAGAAGTGGATTGCCAGTAAGCACTCTTAGAGCAGAAGGAAATGCATCACAAAGGGACTATGTGGTGGGCTCATGTCCTCTGCTTTTCCAAAAGGTTCCATACCCTTCACTGCCAGTGCAAGGAAGAAGTTAGGTTACACAGAAAGCAATGGTGCCTCTTTCAGCTCCATTTTTAAAAGTTAGATGAAATACTGAATTTGAATTCTAGAAGAAAACAACAAAGGTGTAGCAGCAAAATATGTGCCAGTACTTGAGCAGGTTCGGTCAAACAAACGCAGAGCATTTATCCTGCAGAGCGGCTGTGTTAGTGTAAGATAGAGTTAACTGTCATAACAATGCATATATTGTGCCATGCTAAAAGACTCAGCAGGCCAGCTGAGATCCCCTTATTTCCATGACCTCATTTTGTTGGTGGAGGCCTGGTGTGATTTGTTGGCCCAATTTCTGTAGGGGTGTGGATGGACCGACACACACAAGCTACAATAGTTTCTTAAGAAGGATAGGCCTTGTCCAGCGGGAGTACCGACATGTCTTGTTTTCCTCTCAAGTAAGAACAAATGGGACTGCTGCTGCAAATATAGAGGTTGCCCTTAATGGTTTCCCCATGGGTGAGAAATTCCCAACCTGCTTTTGAGAGAAAGTAAAAAAAAAAGTGTCATTTGAAAATAATGTTCTGGATTTAATCAATACTGCCCAGAGACTAAAAAGACACCGATTTACAGCTGCAACAAAAGAGTCTCATAACTGCTTGAGAAATCAGTCATTCTCCAAGGTACAGCAAAATAGAGGAAAATTTATTATTAATTATTAATCATTTCTGGCTCTATGTTTAGAGATAGGAACACAGTGGTGATATTTGATAGGCAGAGGTCTTGAATAATAATACTGCAGTAGAGATTTTTCTGCTCTTATTAAAATTAAATTAAAATAAACTGTATAAATTTTACTGAAGCTGCAGCAGTCTACAAAAGGAGTAGCTTTGCATTCAACTTTCAGCTTATGAATGTAACCTTCAGCTATCTGTCTGTGGCTCAGTGACTATAAATGAACTGTCCTTTCATTTTTCCTGTCCTTTTCTATATTATTTTCACCTGCTAATTATTCTACCTTCTCTCTCGTGTCTTCTCTTTTGTCTCAAATGTTCGCTATTCTTCATCGTGCACCATAAATTTGAACAGTGTCATGGGATTACTGAAGACTGTTAATTTCTTATCAGAAAAATTAGTGTGTGGCTCACAGCACAAGACAGGGAGCAAAGAATGAGTCACAGTTCTCAAACCATTTATTTCAATATATTAATTTGGGGCTGGTTAATTACCTTCTACTGCGGTTGCAATGTTACAATTTAATTATTAATTAATCCAACTCCAAAAAGGCAAATATGCAATTCCATTGTAAAAGCAATCCTGCAGCTATTTTTGTTTGATGAACGCAAGAAGCCATGTATCAGAATCTCCACAAAAACATGATTAATGTACAAAATGTGGTTTCATGAAGATCAAAAGGTGTGACTGCAGAGAGAAAACAAATGAATCACCATGTCTGAATTACTAAGCTGTATTATTATTATTTCATCATTATTTTTATCCGTGTTTGTCATAGGTCATGATAAGATGTGCATTACAATTCCAAAACAGAAAACATTACTTATCTAAGATGGACACCAACTTGTCTTTATACCCCAACAGTAAATTCAGACTGTGATAGGGACAGGTGTAAAGCCAACTGACGCAAGAAAGTCATTTGTGCCCTGCAGCAGCCAAAGGCTTACATGGTTACGCTGTATCAGTCAGGAGGGCCTATTTATAGAGGGCCCCGGCCACTGCTCGAATATAAACACTTGACTGAAGTAGGTTAACAGCATTGTATTGTCCCACCAGCAGACACCCAGAGAAAAGAGGACGTCTGAGGAAATCAAGCGAGCCGGGTTAAGGAGAAGTTATGCAAAGGAGTTTATGATAAATGACTTTGAGAACTTTTCCAAGTACTACTTACAAGACTGTGACCAATAACACCTAAATGCTGTAATTGCTGCTCCTACTAATAGCAGCCAAATGTTTCAAACTCCATTCAAAATAACAAACATTAAGTTAAGTTAGTCTTAAGTCTCTTAAAAGCATAATAAAATAAAAACACAAAGAAATGGGAAACAGTTTAGTTGTTGTAAATTGATTGTATATTAATCTACAACAGGGTTCAATTCCCATCCAGGGCAGGGCCTTTCTGTGTGGAGTTTGCATGTTCTCCTTGTGTCTGCATAGGTTTCTTCCAGGTACTCCGGTTTCCCCTACCACCAAAGACATGTACAATATAGGACTACAGATGGAAATTAGCTGTTAAGCTATGATCTGGTACAAGCAATCTCTGCTCTGGCTTAATGTACATTGTACGCTGTCCAAAAGAAATAAATAATAATACATTTAGAATTTTATGTTATGCACACAGGTTTGTGTAAAAACACTTGCATGTGGTAACAACTGAATAATTAATGATGTTTAGAGAGCACAGTGCAGCGTATTGTTTGAACAAATGCTTGTGGGCTGGTTACAACAATAGCGCTAACGTGTCAAAGTTAACTATAACAAGTTGACATAATGGAGTGTTATTGTATGTCAACATACTACTTTAGGGTGTTTTACTCACAACATGATTGGCTGGGGTAACTTATTTTTCAACTAATCCCAGGCTGTTGCTAATCCCTTTGTGTAAACGCAGTCTGTGGGTCGGAGACATGGCGGAGAAAGAGAATGCCAGGCTTACTGTTGTGTGACATAATGGAAAGTGCTTCTCTGCCTGTGCCAGGGTCACATCTGAGCCAGTCTTAGGGAGCACTCTGCATTACTCATAAGGCCTAAATAGAAATGCATTGATGCCAAATACAAAACAAGGGAGCACAATTATCATACCATCCTCCTCCTCTCTTAGTGCTGTCTATGTCAGCAGCTTGTATATTATTTCTGGCTGTCACAAATACTGAGCTACGGGTAAGATTAATGACCAAGAGAGGTATCACTGTTGGATCCTCCCTTCATTCTCCAGCAGCTGTTTTCACAACGTATGAATCAAACGAACAACAGCAGTAGGACTGTCTGCATCCCAGCCAGTGAGCGCTCCCTTGGCACCGACTCCTCTGCTCCTAGCCTCCAAACAGAAAGGCTGCATGCTGCCTCAGCGTCCCATCTAATCCATCATTGCCTTTTCCCATTTCCACCTTGGTTCTAAAGAGAGCTGCACTCTTGACCATGGGAAAATAGATTAAAAAGGAAAAGCGTATGGCTTCTCTCAGAGCAGGCATACAGCGAGGCATTGGGTGATTTCACATTCAAAATCATCTGTAATGCACTCCTGAATTCTCTAAACGACAGTTAATATCAAAAAACATTTCTTCTCAAGGTTGAAGAGTCTTTTTAGAAAAGCTTCACGCCATAGTGAGGAGCTGTTGGGAGAAATGTCACACTGTGAGAAAAATGCAGACCAATTAAATTTCCAGGAATAGCAGTGGGATTTATGAGATTAGAAAGAAAATGTGACCAAATATTCCTCTCAGCAAGTTTGGAACAGAATACCAGAGATTTATCACTGTTAATGTGGCAAGAAGAGAATTTCCACTTGAGACTAGTTTGTTTGTAATAACAGCTGATACACTCTTGAACATCCAGTCACACTAAAGAGAGACAAGAGCAACAACATTCATATTTTACTGTTGTCAAATTTTAATACTAAGTCCTTTCACTGTATGCATAGAAACACGTCTTTGTTTTTATCGTCGGTGAACTTGGGCCACACAGTTACTGCAGTGCAGACATTCATCGAATTTACAGCTGCATGAGAGCAGTGCAGTAAGATGTAAATCTGAGAAGAAAAGGCAGCTGGGTACAAAAGGGCAGAATACGGTAGGTAGGTTAGAGTTCATATGTATTATTTACACTATGTATTAAAAGTCTATTATGAGTGGCCATAATGAAACGCAAGGCATGTCAAAGTGCCCTTTTGGAGCAGGAATATACAGGTCTTGTGTGTTCTGTCTTTGAGCTAACACTAAAGCAGGTTTAAGATGTGAGGTTAGAAGAGGCATTAAAAGAAAAAAGCTTGTGATCAATGTAGATCTTTTTTATTACATGTAATGTTCTTATCTACTACTGTGGCATATGCAGCATGTGCAGCTAAGAGAATGTGAGTGCAGTCATTTGTTCAAAGACTCTTATTCAAAGACTCTCACTTGCTGCCCTCTCCTGGCAGCAAAGATGTGGTGCAATAATATATAAGTGTTTCCTGCAGCACTCAATTTTACACAAGGTGGCAACCTTGGCAACAAGCACTGAACACCCTTTATTGTGGTGCTTTTGTCTTAAAAGTTATTGAGGCATTTAGGGTTTATACTTTGAGTATATTAATGACATGAATCTGTCCACCTTAACTGACAATCTTTCTGTGGTAAACACTATAATATGTAATAAAATCTGTGATAATAAAAAATTTAAAAAATAAATGAAATTGAATCTGGTTTGAATAATACTTGTTATAACATAAAAAGCTTGGGACAAGCATACTGTGACAGGTTGAGCAGACCTGTTTAAGTGCATCAGAGAGAGACAGCAAGGATTTGTAAAAAAGGTCTCTGGAAGCAGACCCCAGTCTTGTGGAGACAACCTGAAGCTGGTGTATTTCTAGAAACATTCTGCTATACTAGTATTGTCATTTTGTGGGCACTGCTACATCCAGGGGGTGCTATGGGCACCTGGAAAGTTTATAGTGTCATTAGCCTACTGCAGAGCTATTTTAGGGACCACTGGGATAGGTTTATTTTACACAAGACAGTGCTGTGTAAAAGTTGTTCACAGCTGTCTGTACATAATAAGAGTTCATTTGCAGATAACTCTGTTCTTATAAACTGTAAAAAATAAATAAAATTGTTTTCTATTATTTGCTAAAGGTGATATCAGTCAAATCAAAACTTGAGTGGCTTTGTCCAATTAGGACCATTAAAAACAGGGCTATGCAAAGAATAAATTACAAGCCTGGGATAAGTTTACTGATTTCCAAAATAGCCTTTATCTATATTTACAAATTAACTCTTCAATATTCTATGGTTTAACCTCGGAAAATGCTAAATTGTTATCAGCAGCTTCCCATTGTAAGCATAGACTGTATAAAAAAACAAAAATATTTAAAATTTATTTACAATATGTGAAAAGTTTGCAATGCAGTGAAGCACTGCACTATATCACGGTTTAATTCACTGAGGTAAAGGCAACGCAAAGCCAGGGATGAAGGCTGCATGTTTTTATTGAAAGTGAACAGAATCAAATCTAAACAAATGCTTGGTCTAATTCAAATGTGGCCGACAGAAACACCTGGGCCCGGCACAGCTCCAGCTCTGGCAGACATGTTTGTTTATTTATTTATACAATTGTAGAGGTGAAGCTGTATATCCCAGCTTCCACACACAAAGAGGAACTATACAGATTAAACTGTGACTTTTCCTTTAAATGCCTTTTAGGGCACTAGTGAATTTACAATGTCTGTTCCTACCTTATTCATGACTGAACAGATGTTCTTCTGTTCTTGTTGTTTGCAAAACATCACTGGAGATGCCTCAGATCCATGGCCGCTTAATGGCATCTTAAATTATCCTTCAACACAAACCATTTGTCTTTACAACAGTCAAACTTGAGGAATGTAAAACAGCATCTATCACTTCAAAGATGGTTCCAGCTATTATGGATACACTTAACACAAAAACACAATCGTAGGAGCAAAGCAGCTGGAACTAAGAGACAAGAGTGTAACAAAACAAAAACTCTCAGCAAACCACTGTCTAAAGCAAACATTCAATGAGAAAAAGAATATATCCAACTTTATACTCTATATGCAATGAAAGTATTTTAGTCAATGAAGAACTGAATCCAAACTACTTGATGGGACTCCCTTGTATCTAAATTTGGCACAATAACCCTGACTGAGCTGCAGGAGGCTGGAGCAGTAAATCCTCCTTTATAAGTCTGTATAACCTAAGGAGTAATCAATAGTGATCCGGGTTCAAAGTGAATTCAGTTAGTAAACCTACTCCATGAATAGCACATTCATATTTGTAACTGTTTTGACAACACGAGCGGCATTTGGTTTGTAACTCAGCTACCTTCTATTCCATTAATCAAACAAAGGTCATTTAAATACAGTTGCCAAAACAAGCTGCTATATTTATCGATGAGGGTCCAAACAGTGGGATGACTGTGTAGTGCAATACTATAGCTGTTATTACGATTTACTTTTACTTACAAATACTTTAATAGTGCTAAAGATAAAAGCCATTGGGTTTGTGCTGCTGAAAGATCTTTATCATCAAACTACAAATAACTGTCAGCAAACCATTTGTCTAAAGCAAACATTTACAAAAAGAATATATCAAACATTATACACAATGCACTTGAGAATGTTAGTCAATGAAATGTTTGAATCCAAACTACTTATGAGTGGCCATAATGAAATGCAAGACATTTCAAAGTGCCCTTTCGGAGAAGGAATATACAGATCTTGTGTGTTCTGAGCTCAAAATTATTATTATTATTCCTCCATCTTTTTATTGACCATATACACCAATCTGCTTGAAATAGAAATTTACTAACATCTTGCATTTTTTATGTAAATTTAATCCAACAAGAATCCCAGACTAAGACATGGCAACTTTAAGGATGCCTCTGGAGACCAGTAGAGGTTTAAGAGACCAATAGATTAGACATGCAGCCTTAAGGTTTTAACGCACTTTACACATTTAAAAAGTCTTCAATAAATTTCAAGCAAGCCTCACAATGAGTAGGAAAAGTAACTGCTTTCAATAGTCCCTGGAAGAATCATCTTACCTTACAGCTAAAACAACGACGTGTGTACTCTCTGTGTGCTTCCTCAGTCTGCAAGTGATCCTCAGGTTTCACACAAGCACTTTCCCTTTCCTGAGCTGAACAAATGTGTGTTATAGGGTGGTGGAGGGGAGGAGGAAGCGCAGGACAAGAAAGACTTCAACCAAAAAAAAACTACATGTCTAACCATAACCCTATGCCTTCAGAAAAAATAACACACCATAACCACATATTGACATTTAATATTTTTAATGTATTACTACAGCTATTGTATTTTAGCGCCTTCCCAAATAGAAATGTATTTATTGTACCAGTTTACTGTCTCATAGAATATGTTAGCTGTGCAGGTTTGTCACAGTATTTATGGCAGTGTCATAAATTTAAAAGCATCATATGCAGATTGGTCCCTGGTCATCA
Source organism: Perccottus glenii (assembly GCA_024416835.2). Classification (NCBI taxonomy): domain Eukaryota; kingdom Metazoa; phylum Chordata; class Actinopteri; order Gobiiformes; family Odontobutidae; genus Perccottus; species Perccottus glenii. The sequence continues at coordinate 14,164,260 of CM044546.2, read as the reverse complement.
GCCAAATGGGCTACACTTATATTTAAATGCACATAACATTAATTACAGAGCAGTGATAGATGGCTCGGCTGAAGGGGAGACACAGCCAGGCTAAATCTAATTGCCTCCCCAGAGATGAGCACGGCATATCCTGTACCTGAGGAGACAAAGGGGAGCTGGACCCGTCACTGGGAATAGAGCAATGTGATCCCAGCAGGCCAACACACACAAGTGGCTGAAAAGAACTAGGATACTGAACTTTCTTTGGGAACATTTGTTCTGAGCTTTGTCTCCATCCTGTATGAGCCGCCTCTGTCACTGACATATTCAAACATATCTAATATATTCAATAATATTCAAACATACACTTACACAAGTCAGTTCACAGATATGTTTAATTAGAATTCAAGACCAGGTGTAAACTGAGCATCAGTCCAAAGCATATCTGTTTAATTTAGCCATTCAGTGAAACATGTGTGCTTTTAGATTCCTGAACAGATACATTTTCATCTTCCACAACATTCCTGCTAGTATTCCTAGAATCAACATCTATTTCAGCTTTTTAAGTGGCTGTGTTTATTATTTCTCTCAAAAAGCACATTAGTAAAGCTGCAGATTGCTGTAGCGCTGTGATCGCCCAAGACAACCTCTGGTAGTGAGATATTTCAATTTTGGGGCAAAGTCAAGTGGCAGCATTAACCAAACAGAAAAGTAATTGGATGGCCATGATGACAACACTTCTCATGTAAGATGTCAAGCTGCTAATGTAACTGTCCTGTTAGGCATTACACGTTTAGGTCTAGCAAGTCAGGATCTGGAGTTTAGTTGTCAAGACATTTTTGAAAAGCAGCAGTATTTACAATATAAATACTAACTCTGTACATGATGGAAGACACACATTGAAGAACATAGGCTCATTTGAACCAAGCCTTGCATAGGGCTGTGACGGTATGGGATTTTTTCTTACCGCGGTGATGAAGCAACAAGAATCGCGATATGGCGGTTAACCGACCCCCCCCCACCCCCTGCGAGTCTTGCGAGTCGAGTATGTGAGCGGAGTGGAGCAGCAGCAATTTCCTCTTCACGCTCTATGCATTCAAGAATCACTCCGCTCCAGCTCCAGCTCTGGGTTTACCATCTCCCGCTCCCCGCTCCACTCCCTATGCATTCAAGAATCACTCCGCTCCAGCTCCAGCTCCGGGTTTACCATCTCCCGCTCCCCGCTCCACTCCTCGCTCACTGATATCAGAAACACTGCTCCATCTTCGCTCCGAGGAAATTTGCGGCTAACTGCTAAAGTAGTGATCCATCTGTATCAAGCTGGTTGTTTACCGTGTGAGTTCTGAACACTGCACTATGCTTATTTAAATCTTTTCTTCTCTACACATATTAGGCTACATATTTCTCATGTCTGTAAGGCAAACCTGCTGAGTTTCAGTTTATTTGAGACGTGCTCCAGTTCATGAGCAATGAAAGCGCTCGCTTCCGCGACCTCAGTCTACTTATTTGCTTCTTATTTATTAAATACATGCAATTGGCGGAAGAAACCTTTATTAAAATTAAGAGACAATTTGTACAAAACGAAAGAAAGTCTTTTTACAAAACAAAACTTAATATTAAACTAAGATGACCTCACATACTAGGCATCTGTACATGATGGAAGACACATTGATGAACACAGGTTATGTCACACCCTAGCCTTGCATTTCCATAAACCCTTGTGAGGATAATGCAATAGGCCATTACAGAAGCTATTACCCAAAAGCAAAGGAGGATGCAGACAGACCAACAGCATTAGCAACATAATATCAAATCAGTTCTCCACCACACCAGTAAATTTAACTTAACTTACAGCATACCAGAGGATTGTCAGGTGACTTCTCCAAAATGTACTTCAGCTACGTGTTTATTGCACTTGAGAGTCCATTACTTACATTAAATTTGCATGAACAATAACAGTATGCATTCAAATTGTTTTTCACATAGTTAAATGTACAATATTTATGAGCATTTGCTTTGATAGGTATTGTACACTGTGTAATGCAAACTCGATGCGTGTGTCATAGAATTAAAAGCATTTACCTATTTGATTGTTAAAGCTGTGTGGAATTTAAATACATGTAATAAAAAAAATAAAAGTAAACCTAATGTTTGTAACTTTTTTAAACTATTGCCTCATCCGAGTCCACCTCAACAACTTTTCACTTAATTCAGGAAAGACATGTAACATTGTGCTTATTATTTTATGTTGCAACAGGCTGAAAATGGCTACTATTGTGAAAGCACTTCCTTCTAGGCTCAGCTCAGTGCTGGTCACAATCCCACACTCACTATGAGCAGGTCAGTTGGAATTGCAACAGGAGAAAACACTAAACACTTCATGTTGTGGATGGGGCTGGCTGAGTGGCCGTCTCCAACAGGCACATATTGCCTCTTCTAATTTCTCACACTCCCACGGTGACCTTGAGAAACAAGTCCACTGAATTAAATAAGCTGCAATGCAGTATTTAAAACAGAGTTGTATAGTTGTAAAGTCACAATGTATCAGCGCATCCTGGATCCATTTTAATCCTCATTTTGAAACACAAGATGGTGTACTTGCGGAAATAGGGGTTGTGCACTTATTCACTTAAGTTGACCTGAAATCGATACTTTCACCTCTTTAAGCATTTGAGTAATTTGATTGTAAGGAGAACATAAAGACAGGCACAAGAAGGCAAAGATCAATGAGATGTGAAGGTACCAACAGATAGATACTAACTTAACGCCGTTAAAGTCTGTCAATCTCCCAGATAGTCTGAAACTATCCTCTGACCATAATGTTAGAAAAGTATTATTTGAATATCAATTATGTCAGCACTGGTTATGTTTACCGTAGTTAGTAAGGTTTTACTGTATTTATAGCATTTATAGAGTGATTACCTTAGGTTGAAGTGTGAATGCTGAATGGGGGGTTGTAAATAGAGAGGAGACTGGCTGTGTCAGTACATCATTTATTCTTTATCAGACTTAAGTACTGTATATGCACCTCTATTAATAATAGCAAGAATACAGGCTCAGTTCTTTTTAAATGAAAGTGCCAAGGCTCCTGGAAAAGGCATCTCAGCATAATGGAAATGAACAGTGTGGACAGTCCATCAGTTCACATTTGTCTTGTCTCTCTCGCTCATGCTCCCTTCACTTGTTGTTTAATGGACTGTAGCATTATGGCCAAAGTAGCAGTTGCCAGTTAAAGAGAGACACAAAGTTCTCCTGTGGGAAAAAAGTGTGAGGATCTGCTTGTTTGGAGGCACAACACTCAGAATTACACAGCTTTCAGTTTGGAAGTCAAACCGACACAAACGCTCCATGCACAGCACCAGAAATGTCCACTGAACCTTTTCCCCACCTTCCTGGCCTCTGCGGGTGTGTGTCGCGTTCTGAGACAATGTGCTGGGATGGCTCTATAACAGGGGTGCTCAACACGTCGAATCGCGATCAACCGGTCGATCGCGAGGTAGTTTTTGGTAGATCGCATTACATAAAAAAATAGCCAATCATCCATTAAATCTCTTGATTGACATACAGGGCAGCCAGTCAGATGAAAATCTGAATTTTTCTGACGCTTAGGTCAATGAGCATGCACAAACAATGGCGTTAAGTGCAGCAAAACTAACGCTTAAGCGACTTACCTCCAACTTTTAAACCTTGTTTTTTCTCTTAAACTTAAGAAAGGGTATAAAAATGAGTGAGGGAACTGGACCAAGTAAGAAGACAAAAACTTATCGCTTTCATACGGAATGGGAGGAGGACTTTTTTTTTTTACAATGACGTTTTTAAAGTGCATTTGCCTCATCTGTCAGCAGCTACTGTCCGGACTATGCATCTCTGGCTGATTCAATTCAGTGCAAGTCATCAGCGTAAACTCAGGTAATTGTACATACCAGTGCTTTAAGTGGGCCGGTATGCACTGGTACTCAGTACCGCCACTTCCAAATATAGCTCTTGAGCATACCGCCACTTCTCCGTGCGCCCAGAACGTGCTTTTAGCGTACCGGACATCTGTTTTAAGCCTGCGCTGCCGCTTTCCAGAGCGCCCTTCACAATGCACGATTCCTAATTCGTCCCACCGAGAGCAGAGACTACATTACCCATACACCCTTGAGTTTTACAAGTGAAAAGTGCATGCCTCGCTTTTGCCGCTGTCAGTGTCAACAACTCAACGTGGCTGGAGAGGGTGTGTGAAACACTCGGCTCGGTAAAAATATAAATAGTGAACAACACTTAATATGCTCTCCTGGCTTCAGACTCTGAGCACTAAAGAACACGGTCAGAATCAGATGACTCGATGGCTGACACCCCAGCTACTGTTCTATGGTTATGTTATGTTTTATAATTTATATTATGTACGTTTTGTTTAAAAAAATTCAATACCCTTTTGCACATTTTATTTATGTTTAGTAGCTCTTTTTAGCTCAAGCAAATCCACAAACTAATAAAAGGATTTTTTTTAAGGTCGTCTGTTGATTGCTGTTTGTAAAAGCCCTTCAAGGGGATGAGGGGAGTCATCAAAAAAAAAATATAGGCTATAATAGAGTACCGCACTCTTTTGCACTTAAAGCCCTGTACATAGTTAATTATGTTGTGTTGTGCAGTATTATGGTTTGCAAGGTACATCAACATACATTGTACGTACAGTATAATGTGGCGGCAGTAGCTCAGTGGGTAGAGCGGTTGTCCTTTAACCGGAAGGCAGGAGGTTCGATTCCCGCCCTCCCCACAGTTCATACTGTTGTTGTGTCCTTGGGCAAGACACTTAACCCACCTTGCCTCCAGTGGCTGTAACACTGGTAATTACATAAGAACAATGTAAGTCGCTTTGGATAAAAGTGTCAACTAAATGAATAATAAAAATAAAGAATCCTTAATATATTTGTAAATAAATATATGTTTTGCATTTTTGTAGTGGGTAGATCATTTTGACTTGGTCCTTTTATAAGTAGCCCGCGTGCTGAAAAAGGTTGAGCACCCCTGCTCTTTAAATTATTCAGCTGCAGCGCCTGCTATCTGAAGATAACAGTGGCTCTTTATCAGCGGGCATGTAGACAGCGCTCGAGCGGCGCTGGTGACTGTACAAACCACCAAAGGAATGTGAGAGGACGTATGTCATTGTATGGCAGAAGAACATACACCACATCATAGGCTCTCCGCAGGTTTATGATGGAAGGTCAGTGTCATTTCATTTTGGGAAACTCCCTTTTAACGTCAAACAACTTTAGGGGGATTTGTTAAGTCTCGAGGAACCATTATGATGGGAGATCATTTATCTAGCACAACTTCACAATAACAGACAACGCAATACTGACAAGATAAACAATTCTTAGACTGTGTATGCTAAAACATAGTCATGCCTTTGGATAGGGTTAGGATATGGATCTTAATCTGTACTGACATAACAGATAATGTAAAGACAATTTAAAAACATTGCAACAGATTACCGAATGCACATTGTTGATGCCATTTCACAGGGTGATCCAGGGAAATAAATACTTTAAAAAAATGGTACACAAATTATGCTCAGAAAATAATTCTATGTAAATATAAGCCTATAATATCAGACTTCAAGTGATGAGGTCTAAAAATGCAGAGAAGCCAAATATGTACAGTAGACTACTTTCATACACAGAGTGCCTTTACTCTGTGTGGCCACTTGATGTCAGTCTTATACGCTGCAGTGATGACCAGTGCCCCAGGAAGGGGACATATGTTTATGTGACTTTTGAGAGCACATGACATTGAGATAAATATACAGATAATTACTTGTATTGACACTGCACACGCTATTTTCAGAATCTAACCCTATTAATGAGACAGTCACACTGCGAGGCCTATGTGTGTAGGAAGTCACAGTCTCCCATCGGAACAGACCTTGTGTCTAGAGCAATGTTGTGAGTATATAAAAAGTGCTGGCATTAGTGGGACATGGACTTATGAGGGAACTGCAGCCAGGAATAGGCTTCTAAGCCCGCCCTCAGGGACAAGAAGAAAGACAGATCTTCCAGTTGGCCACTCATGCCAGGCCTGCCTCCACATATGGCCTGTATGATGTTCAGCGTTTTCATCGAGGAGTCCTTGAAAAGGCTCTTAACGATTGAAATATGGTGTTTGGGAGGTAATCGTTATTTTTGTTCATATTCCAGTCGGCATTTACACAAAGAAAACTGGTAAGATGAGTCAAAACAGTGCTCAGGTCAAAGGCACTCAGTAATGCTTTGTACACATTTGAGAGGATGATTCATGCAATGAGAAGACAATTACTAACAGTTTGAGCAGGGTGGAGTTAAAACCAAAAGGACAAAAAGGTTTTCATATCTACTGGGCAGCTCTCTTTAGGAAAGTTTGCTGAATCTGACCTACCCTCACACCACACTCCACAAGCTGTGCAATAAGTAAATGAGCAACATAAACAAACCTTTAGTAAAAAGCTGGTCCATCAGTTATCATAAACACACACCTTAGCTTCCCATGCTTCAGCAACAGCCAGCATTCCTTTGCTTGTTTGTACACCTCTCTGTACTCTTCCTACAGGCCCAATCTCCACCTCCCAATCCTCATCTTCTGGCCTGGGTCCCAAGGCAGATGGTCCTTGTGAGCAGATGCTCCCCACACAGTGTCTCTGAGGGAAAAACAAAGGCTGGCTCAAAGCAAACAAAATCTGCTGGAGATGAACAGGGACACTCCCACAATAATTAATCCTCATTTGGACCATGAGCCAGCTTTTTTACAAAGGCAAAAGAAGCACACAACTAAGAACTCTTCTTTGTTAATAGGACTTTGCTTCTTGATATATACAGTAGATGTTTTGACAACCTAAAGCTGGCTTTTGTAAAGTTGGTTCCGGTGACAAACCTGAGCAACCCAATTGCATCATTCAGACCAAATTACAAAGTTACATTACTAATAATAACTGACACTTGTGGGATTTCTATCTTTTAGTCCATTTTGAATGTTTTTACTTTTTAAAAAATTACTTAAATTGACAGTGGGACATTTTTTCTAATAACATACCAGTCCACTAAATATTTTTATCAGTGATCAGGTGCGGTGCTGTCAGAAAAAGCCAAAGCCCAGGGCTGTGCTGTCTGACAGATTCAGAGCAGCTTCCTCAGTCCTAGTCTGTCTCACTGATCTCACAAGTCTGACAGGTATCCTCTGTAAACAAACTCAAGCCACAGGTGGTCAGCAGTCCAGTCCACACAAAACCTCAACTTCAGAGACAGACAGCAAGGTGCTCCAACTAATTTTCCTACAAAACCAAACATTTCTAGAGAAATCACATGAAAACACTGGAAGTGGACGGCATTTCTCCAACAAGACCATTGATTCACCATTCATGTTTCATTTGACCCCAGCATATTCATTTCTCTTGTAAAGATAATACTGAAATCATAAAAAGTCATAATTCTCCAAAGGAACTAGAAAGACTTTTTGTTACAGAACATTAAAAAAATTATTCTATTTGGAGTCACGTGTATATGTATGTTTTATTAAAAACCTTTGACAATTAAAGGCTATTAATGCCATGTAACAATAATATAAAGTTATACAAGCCTGTAGGATTTCACTGTGTGGTTTAAGTGACTAGTTACCAGTGTTAATGGAATCTAGAGACAATGATTAGGGCCATGAACTTACTTTTAGGAAAATGAGGTATAATGGCCCATGTGCTGCTCAGAATTTTTTTTCTTAAACCCAACTCATCCAATAATAGCTCTGTGCGCATATTTAGTCTGTAAAAAAACTGCTGGCATACCTTACTTCTGTGTGGAAAATCCTGACTCAGTGCTAATATTGATTCAATTGGACCCATTTGTTCCCTGTCACTTCGTTAGGCCATGAATATGCACACTTGTGAACGACATTTTAGTCGTCTACCTTCCGCTGCCACTTCATCCGCAGTCACACCCGGGAAAACTGGCTCTGTAGAGAATAAAATGCCATACACTGCAGACTGGTACACTTAAGCCAAAGTAATAAAATGCAAAGAGAGTGAAATGAGGCATTGACTGTACTGTTAATGTTTAGCTATTTGTTATTTAATGAGGTATAATGTATTACAGTATGTAGTATAATTAGTTATAGTCCTCTACAAAGACAAAGGAAAAGAAGCCAGCTATCACCAAAACTCAACTCTGTGCATGAATAAGTATGAGCTAGCCGTGGTACTGAAAGGAGCACAGTCACAACAACAAAGCTTACAGGCTTTTCTTCCTCCTTCTCTGCACATCACACGGCCATCACACGGAATACGTGCCTAAAAGGGAGAAACGTCTAAGGGAGCTGTTGGCTGGCATCGACTGAAGTAGCAGCAGTGATCTGAGAGCGCTCCGGGGCACTGATGCAAAGAATCACTTGCAAAGAGGAAGTGGCTCCCCAGAGGATCAACTCATGGCTGGGTGGCTGAAGCCTTTTTATGGGTGATTGTTGCCTTTTCTTTTTCTTTTCAGATTTCCCACATGAGTCATTGATGATGTGGCCGCCCATTGGGTAAAATGTGGTGTGGACTTTAAAGAAAGAGAAAAACTATCATAATGCAGTGTTGCCAGACATTATAAAGTCATGGTGTGCAGCTTACAGCCCCAAGACTCATCATCTATAGAACAAATCTGAAGCCACATACTCAAGAGTACCAATTACATAAAACACAATGGCGAACAAGTAAAAACTAAGTGATACAAAATAACAGAAACATACAGTAGGTTTAATATATAACTTTTGAGCAGAGAGCAATCAAGAGACTTCAATGATACTGCAGTGTACTACATGTTGAAATTGGCCTAATTCAACCAAATGCAATATGTCAAATTCATTACCTTTTATGATTCACTAATGACCACGAGCTTCAATTTTTGTACAGTACACTTGCCCTGTGCAACAAATGAGAAATAACATTATCTGTGTAGAAACGTTAAATTTATGAAGGTAATACCAGTCAGCAGCTCAAAACCATTTCACTCCTTGAATGAATGACTCACGTCCTTAACAAAAAAGATAATTAGAAGTCAATTAGCTGTGCAAACAAACATTAACCTGAGCAGTTCTGGCTCATTCAGAGGCAATAAGGAGCCTGAGGGGAATCCTATAGAAAATAACCAGGCTCAGCATTACTCTGGACGGCTGCCAAGCACAGTCAAGGAAATCATCTGTGTTGTTTCTGAATCCAAAGTTTTTTGTTTTTTTTACTGATACCTACACTCACTGGCCACTTTATTAGGTACACCAGTTCGAGTGCTTGGTAACACAAATTGCTAATCAGCAAATCACATGGCAGCAACTCAATACATTTAGGCATCTAGATGTGGTGTAGTCAACTTAAAGTACAAACCGAGCATCAGAATAGGGAAGAAAGGAGATTTAAGTGGCTTTGAAAGTGGAATGGTTCTTGGTGCCAGACGGGCTGGTCTGAGGATTTCAAAAACACTTGGAATTTCACGCATAACCATCTCTAGGGTTTATTGAGAATAGTCCCGAAAAAGAGAAAATATTTAGTGAGCGGCAGTTGAGTGGACGAAAATGCTTTGTTGATGTCAGAGGTCAGAGGAGACTGGTTAGAGATGATATAACAGTATCTCAAATAACCACCCGTTACAACCAAGGTCTGCAGAATACCATCTCTGAACGCGCAACACGTCAAACCCTGAAGCAGATTGGCTACAGCAGCAGAAAACCACACCAGGTGCTGCTCCTGTCAGCTAAGAACAGGAAATGGAGGATACAATTTACTCATGCTCACCAAAATTGGACAATAGAAGATTGGAAAAACGTTGCCTGGTCTGATGAGTCTCAATTTGTACTGCAACAATTCAGATGGTAGAGTCTGAATTTGAAGAACATGAAAGCATGGATTCATCCTGCCTTGTCTCAACGATTCAGGATGGCGCTGGTGGTGTAATGGTGTAGGGCAGGGGTCAGCAATTCTTTTTCCCCAAGGGCCACATTAAAACATAGAACTCTTGTGGAGGGCCGGGCCAACACGGGCAACTAACTTGTGCTCAATAAAAACATGTTTCTTTTGCCCCTACAGTAAGGTTATTTACTGTTTGGAGCATGTTATATAGTGTAATCAACTAATTTCTGCAAAATATTGAAGTAAAAGGAAAAATATATGCAGCGTTTAATAAAATGTTCAATAAAATATTAGTAAATGCTTGGCGGGCCACATTGAACAGCCCAACGGGTCGCATGTGGCCCCTGGGCCTCAGTTTGCCCACCCTGGTGTAGGGGATATTTTTTTGGCACACTTTGGGTCACTTAGTACCAATTGAGCATTGTTTAAACACCACAGCCAGTGTTGTTGTTACTTCCAGCAGGATAATGCACCATGTCGCAGAGCTCAAATCATCTCAGACTGGTTTCTTGAACATGACATCACCAGATCTCCATCCAATAGAGCACCTTTAGATTGTGCTGTAATGGTAGAGTCGCATCATGGAAGAATCTGCTGCAAATGCCTGATGCTGTAATGTCAATATGGACCAAAATCTGAGGAATGTTTCCAACACCTTGTTTAATCTATGCCACAAAGAATTAAGGCAGTGCTGAAGGCAAAAGGGAACCCAACCCGGTACTAGCAAGGTGTACCTAATAATGTGACTGGTGAGTCCACGTATAAGCAAATGAACTCCTACAACAGAACACTATACATTTTGCTAAAGTTATGCAAAATGTATAGTGGAAACGGTGGTAAAGTACTCTCAGGGATTTAACTTAGACGGTTAGACGGTTATTCTGATGTTGTTTTTTATCCTTTAGTTAGGTCAAGCAAGCCAATAAGCCAAAACATGAAGTGTGTATTCGCAATTTCTTCAAGAAAGGCAAAAGTACATACATGACTCACTACACAACATAAACGTAAAAAAACGCTCTATTGTCATGTTCATGCAAAGAAAATAAAAAAAATACATATTTGACCAAAAGTCATTTCATTTTGCCTCACATAAGCTAATCCATGGAGAGCAACAGTGCTAATCCTTAATAAACTGTAAATGTAGTTAGCTTTTACATTACACAAAATGTTGCAACTAATATCAGACCAAAGAAATGACATTTATATGTTTAAGTTGTAATGTAATGTGGAAGTAATGTGAAAAAAAAGAATAAAAAAAGAGTTTAAAGTTTGACATAAGCTAACTAGCAACTAATAAGCAAACACTGGAAAATTACCTTTACCAGTCTCATTATGCCTGTGTTGTCTTAACTAATTGACGTAATAACAAAGCTAGCTATATTTATTCAAACGTCTACTTCTAATTGGTTTATTAAACTGGGAACTATTTGTACTAAAACCAGTCAAAATGAAATAGTAATTTCTGTTTTAAACAATGGACATTTTATATAACTTCACCATGCACAAGCAAACAACACATTCCTCTCAATTAGCGAAGGCGCGAAAACATGCGACCACAGTCCTACCGGGTGAAGACACAGCAGCGGCATCAACCCGAGCAGAAATGGTGTCCACTCTCTTTCCATCCATGATTATTTGTCCAAAGCTGAAGTGTGTGTGTTGTGAAAGCTTCGTGTCGATAACAGGAGCTTGGCTGTATAGATTTGTGACGGCTGATACTTACTACTTGCTGCTCATACAACTCCCAAGTTTCGCAGCGAGAGAGTGAGGATGGAACAATCCGCGTTCACGGGCACACGCGGGAGCGAGCAAATTAACTGGGCGCGAGGTCTCATATTACCTAGTATTATTTGATTGATAAAGTGGAAAAGATGTAGTTTTTGGTACTAGGCTATTGGAAAATTACAGTTGGACTTGCATAGGGCATTTTAAGTCATTGTAATCACATTTTTATATGCTCTCTTTTTCATTAACCAAGATGTAGGCTATCAAGATGTAGGTTCCAATTAGACAAGAGATATGCTATCTCCTCCTCTTTGCAGCAAAACCAAAACACTCCCCAAAAGACTGCATCCATACAGCAGGGATTATCCACTGAAATAAAATATAATTATATGGTGCAGATTTTTTGGCACGCTACAGGCAACATTAAACTTTGAAGTAGTAGTTTGGAAAATGTTTTTCAGGGACCACCAGGAGTTTTTGTGTGCGTTTGTGTGTTTTCAACAGAAATTCTCCCACTTTCCCAACACAACGCAAACACATCAGACTTATACAGACAATTCGTAAAGTTACATTTACATTTAGTCATTTAGCAGACGCTTTTATCCAAAGCGACTTACATTCAACAGTGTTACATTTTAGTTGACGCTTTCATTCCCAAGGACACAACGACAGTATGAACTGTGGGGAGAGCGGGAATCGAACCACCTACCTTCCGGTTGAAGGACGACCGCTCTACCACTGAGCCACTGCCGCCCAAGTTAGTGTTGCATGCAGACAAACTGCAGCATAGCCTAGGTATCAATTGTTGGACAGGACAGTATGTCTTTATAAATGCTGGTCAAAATCCAGAAAGAACAGCCTGAAATATAAAAACTAATGATGAAAAGAGAAGCCCAGAATAGACCAAACAACTTCTTAGCAAATCACTGTCAGCTATTTTGAAGATTAAACATTTTTGAAAAACATAGCACGTGTGTTGGTTTTCATTTGCTGTGCGTCTGTCTTCTAAGAATACCACAAAGGGCGATGTTCTGTCATTTGACTGTAATAACACACACTCAGCTCGGTTTAACACAAAGACAGCCCCCGACAAAAGATCAAACAGTAGAGAATTTAGAAAAATTGCTGACACATACAGCAGCTCCTATCCTTAAACTATTCTGATGACAAAAAGCTTATCACCTTATCATCATAAAGCATATTTTTAGACATATTTCCACACCCAGCTGTATAAATGTAACAAACTAAATACCATAATTGTCTGGACTTATTGCATTGCACTGTGATCTGATTACAATGTTTTCTGGAAAGTTGCATCAGCATCAAATCATTGTTAGAGAATGTTTGCATTGAGCGGACTTGAATCAATATGTTATATATATAAAGACAAAAAACTTTTTCTTGCACTCATACAGGAAATAACTTTGCAAAGAAGTCTGTAGATACAGTTCCATTTCCTTGACATGTGTGCTGGGGAGGGCTACTGTCTGAAACTGTCATTGCAAACATTGAATGATTTTGAGGTGGAGGCTATAAATAACCAAGCAACCTGGACCGAAAGATGAAGCCAAAATGTTCTCAGACAGACTGGCACAAGTACAGTAGATCGATGGCAATGGAAGGGCATTAATGAGACCACAGGCCCTCCAACACATGGGGATGAGAGCTCCTCAGATGGCCTAATGTCATCATGTGTGTGTTTGTGTCAAAACTGGTACTGGAGGGTCATTGACAGCTCCTCCTACTATAACTTTTTAATACTGTACAGGGCACATTCTGGATTTGATTCAAAAAGTCTCTTGCACATCAATTGACACAAACAAAAATCCCTGTTCATCTTCTGCTTGAAAGGGTTGCACTCTGTATTATACATTTATACTATATTATTGTTGTCACGATATGTGCTTTGTACTACTAGCTAAGTAAATCAGTAATTAAAAATGTTGTTAGCATGCTACACAATCACATGATGAAATCTGACAAATACATTTTTCGATCCAGTGCCTGGGACAGATAGCTCCATTTGAGTATACTTTCAAACCTGTCATCCTGGTATTTTTAGCACCCTGCAGCATTTCAGCTATTTACAACTTTTGTCTGACTTTGTCAGTAAAATGTCAGGTGACACAAAATAGACTCCTTTAAAAAAATAAAATGGGTTCTGTGTACGGTAGGTTATAGATGTAGAGCACTACACAGCAGACTACCAGAAGACTTTCATAGGCCAAGGCTGCAGTGTATTTGAATTTGTAACAAGAGCTTGTTTGAACAATGGTTTAAGTTCCATTTACAATCACACAACCAGATCACCTTTAAATTAATGTTTATGTTTATTCTCATTCACTCAACAAACAAGAAATAAGAACATGAACCGTTCGCTGTAGCCAATCTGAATACACATTTGAGTGTGATTTTGAGCTAATGATAATCTAATATTAAACCTCAAGCTGAGTCCTCATGAGAACCTTAAATGAGCATCTATTTCTGTCCTGCTCTCTGATGGTATCCAAAGTTTAATTATGATATATTTTGGTTTGCAGAAGGTCTCTGTGTTGTGTTTAATGAGGGGACGTTGCTGATAGTAGAAACCCACCACTACAATTCATCTAAACATACAGTTACAATTGAACAGTATTTCTTCATCAAACACAATCATTGCACTCTACAATCGTTCAGGATTCAAGTCACAAAGGATGTTGCAATAAATCCAACCGGTCTTTTGTAATGGGATTGGGAACCTCAGACAATTTCTTAGTCCTGGGTGACTTGACACTGTGTGAAAGATGGAGGTGCAATTGGCAGCTATTGACAATTGGCAGATTCCTGATTTGCATCTTTGTAATTTAGATTGCCTCCTTAACGACAAATAAGTCCAACTGACAACTTAATCGGGTTCGATGAAAGACAACATGAAGGTCACACGTTAATCTTATTCAACTCCGAGAGAATGTCACAAAGGCGACCTTAGAGTCCATTAATGTCACCAACTCTTGGAATTATAGTGAGAGAATAGGTTACCTTATCCGTTAGTGTTGGAGGTCTGTGACTTTGATGATGTGACAAACTTTGGTAAAACTTTGAATAAACTAAATTTTAACCTTTAATAATGCTAATAACAAACATAAGCAAGAGTTTTCAAAGCTAAATTTTCTGTATCTGCATTTACCATCAGTTTGAGTTATGAGCGGTAATCTCTATTTTAAATCAGATATAACATTTTGGGATGTTTCTGTGTAACAAATTAGTTTCCATAAAATGCAGCTTAAGGATTTTCAGTTTAAAAATGAGGTGGTATCTAACATTGCTAATTTGCAAAGTGCATCTCTCATCACTTTTGAGAAATTTGTGGAAAAAAAAAACTTACAAAAAAATAAATGCTATTAACCTTTTGAGCAAAAAGCATTGTTTAGCAATACATTTCACTTGATCCGCCCGACAAAGTACAGTGAGCTAATTACAATAAACATTCAAATGGATCCACTTCCGAAAAAGCATCAATCTTCATTTCCAGTGGCAAGTTTCCACTACAGAGCCAGATGCTTCCTTCAGGCAGCATGAGCAGTGATTGGAAAATGTAAACAGCAAATCACTTGTCTGCTGTTGGTCATGCCTGGGCCTCCTGGTAAAGAATTATGCTCAGATATGAATGACAAAAATGAAAACGAGAGTTTTACCAATACATTTTATCAGACTGCACAGAAATAAATCTGCGTAAAAACCCCAAAAATAAAAAAAAAGATCCTGACTTTGTTTTATCTTAACTCACTATTGATTCTGCTCAAGGTGTCCCTGTCATCTTAGAGCAAAGATTCGATCAGTTCAGTTACCTTAATGAGCTTTTTCCTCTCGTCGAGCACAAACAGTTGTGGTCCCCTTGTCTCTGACAACCTTAGACAATCTTAGTAACAGATGGGACTCTTGGAGAACTTTGGCGATTATTTGAAGATCACTCTTTCAATGCCTCAAGGGAATTGGAGAGGCTGGGACTAATCAAGCCATAACTGCTTTCTACATAATTCAAACGTCTTATTATAATTTGTCATATCTGGAAAGTCTTGGCAATACATCTTTGCCCGAGTGAAATATGTGTTTTATTAATGTGTCATTAATGAAAAATTGGTCCTACTGGAGCTATGCAGTGTCGGTTTCCTTGGTTGACTGGGATAATCAGTTGATGTCGAGTACTGTGTCAATGTCCAGTGTGTCTTGAGCTTAATCATCAAAATATATGCAGCGGTTTTACATTCTTTGTGGCATTTTATATTGCTTGATAACAACTTTTACATCAGGATGGTATAATACTTTTGCTATACTTGTCAAAAAGGTCATGCAAAAGTGGTCAGTGATTGTCCCCAAGTGTCAAATGGCTGGCATTTATCCCCACAAAGACACAAATCCAACTCCAGACAATGTACTCTTATACTTTCTCTTCACAGTAGCAATGATGTCAAGCTGTGAGTGGGACAACATTTCAGCTGTCGAGTGTGGAGACAGCAATTGGAAGGAGAATGGATATGGACAGAGTCTCACTCCTCATTAGCGTTTCTTCTCATGGTAGATTGTCTGCCCTATGAGTCAGCTGTCAGTCATAGCCCGGGCATCAAATCAGTAGAACCCCATATTGTACAGGGCACTTCTCAAATCTGCCAGCAGGCAGGCAGTCAGAAAACACCGATGGAGCCTAAAGCCACAGTCACATGCAATTAAAGTGCTGTTCCACGGTAAGGAAAGGTACCAGAGGCGGCCGCGTAGCTATGGGTGGGCCTGGATGGGCTTTGGCTCACCCACCTGTCAGTCAGGCCCACCAGTCAGTTGCTTCTGAAGATAGCCAATGAGTGAATTATGTTGCAATTATCACAATACTTGACCTATAAAAATAAATCGTATTGATTCTTGTTTGCCATAATGATGACAAAATGTCTCCGAACCACATCAAAGTCATTGTAAACAGCCCCTTGCCCCTCCACCCTTCACCGCAACAAGCACGATACACAGCTAGGACACCCAAGGCATGTTAAACAAAAACGAAACAGAGCAACTTACTAAAGTTTGTGTCAAAAAGACCACGAATGCAAGAGGAAGATATGTTCAGGAGCCATCAATCTCGAGTAGTAAGGAGCTCAGCTCTGTTGTTAACATTTTTTGACAAGTTGCCTAGTCACCGTTTCTTTATTTCATATGGTTTATGTGTCCGCTGAGCCAAACTATGACAAGCATTATTGTTTTTACATACTTTCCACTACTGTATCCACTACTGTCCTGCTGATTTGATGATAGTGTTGAGTTGCGTCTGTCAGATGCGCGCGTGTGTGTGGTGCATGCTAATGCTGTTCTTACCGTTATGTTTTTAACACAGCTTATGATGACACACAGATGTATTCAAACAGGTGTAGTTGTGTTGGTCTTTTTTTAATTTTTTATAAAAGATGCATTTTAGGCTAGACCCACTCGATTTTCTCTGGGCCCACCTACATTGTGATTCCTGGCTACACCAGTGTAACAGGGTTTCCATAGATGCTTCTTCTTTTTTTAAAAAAAGACACGTGTTGGCCTGTGTAGAGCCTACAGTTAATATAGCGAACATATTCTGAGTATGCTTAGCCTTCTTTGAATTAGGGCAAATGAAAAGTCTATGTGACTTTTGTTGTTGTGTGTTTGCCAGAGCTGAACAGTTCAGGAGCGTCAGGAGCCACTGGACAGTTCAGGAGCCACTGGACAGTTCGGGAGCGCCAGGAGCCACTGGGCAGTTCAGGAGCGTCAGGAGCCACTGGGCAGTTCGGGAGCATCAGGAGCCACTGGGCAGTGAAGGGCCAGACTCAAGGCTCTGCTAAACAACACAGTCAGGCCTACAGTGAGTAACACCAGCAGAGACCCTGCTTAAGACGAGTGTTGTGAAGTCTGCTCAATGGTCAAATCCGGTTTTATAAGAGGATTTAACTCTAGGCTGTTGGTTCATAAGACGTCTATGATTATTTTGCAAAAAAACACAATAAGAATTATGAATAAAACACATTATTATCACCTAAAATAACAAGTTTTTATAAACTCCAACCTACTGAAATTTAGGGTCTTAGTAGAATTTCAAATAGCCAAAATAATGTTTAAATAATAAATGAGAAAGTTGCAGACAGTGTCTCATGTTCAGTAAACACAGATCAGAACCAATGAGAACAGAGTCGTCTGTTCTGGGTTAAACCAAGGAACAGTCTCGAGGATGAACTAAAAACATGGAAAACCATTGCCCCTCAACAAAGTTGAATGATTTTAGGTTCTTCTTCTTCTTCTTCTTGTCATTCTTTAATATAACAAAGTCATGTGTGTCTGTAAAATAAATTAAATGTAAAAGGCGTAGACAGAACTCCACACAGAGATGGGATGGAACCCAGAACCTTCTTGACCTCATGGACCGAGAGGGAAAGATTATTTTATCAGAGATATACAGCTCCTAAGCTCTATGTCAAAGTTGAATCACAGAATAAATCCAGAAACAGAGAAAAGAGAAAAGAGACATTTTTGTCTTTCTCTGCTGCTTTTTGTGTGGTTCATTGAAAATAAAGAAAAACATATATTGCTTCAAGTTGAGTAGGAAAGGTGCATTGGGTTAAAATATAGAACAAATGCTGATGCTCAAAAGCCATGTTTGTGTTTAAGGCAATGGATATGAATCATAATGTAAACTATTCATGATTACTGTGCACTTCTGTTGCTTTAATGTCAATAAAGTCCATCACATCAGCACCACATTTGAATTGTTTCATTTCTCTAATTTCAGGATAAAGACTGCTCTCATCCACACTTTGGCTGAACTGGACCCAGTCTCTGGCAAACTCCATGTATTTGAAGTTTACTGAAATACTATAGAAACAATTTAAGTTTAACGCTTTTACGCTGGCAGAATTAGTGATTTCTTTATTTATTTTGTTTTGAGTGGGAATGTTTTTAGAGAATATGTAGAACAAAAAAACACTCATAGTTGGGTTGGGTGAAGCCATTAATTGTCAAACAATTGTGCTTACTCTTTTTAAATCATAACAACAACAGAAACAACCCAAATGACCCTGATCAAAAGTTTACATATCCCAGTTCTTAATACCGTGTAGTGCCATCTTTAACATCAATGACAGTTTGAAGTCTTTTGTGGTAGTTGTGGAAGAGGCTCTTTATTTTCTCAGATGGTAAAGCTGCACATTCTTCTTGGCAAAGGTTCCTCCAGTTCCTGTAAATTCTTGGGCTGTCTTGCATGAACTGCACGTTTGAGATCTCCCCAGAGTGGTCTCACTGTTCGGTGTATTGTAAGTGGGATGCTTTGTGGCATTTCCGTGGTAATTTCTTGACCATGCAGCCCATTTCTCTTCAAGTGCGACCTTATTGTGCATCTTGAAACAGCCACACCACAGAGTCCTGTACTCGAACAGGTTTTAGTTGGATTTGAACCCATTAAGTTTTAAAGTCGATTCATAATAAATGACACAACAGAATGTAAAGTGCTGGCAGACATGAACTCTTAATACAATAAAGAAAGTAGAAGGAAATAGTCCAAAAGGTGCTGAGGGTCTGAGTCTGAAGTGAGAAGGACTGAGGCTCAGATGGAGGTCAGTGGGTGGATTTAAACCATGTGACAAGAAACTCCATATTTTGCCAAACACTATTTCAATTACACTATTAATTTAAACCCAGATTACTTTTCTACAATTTAGATTTTTATCTTCATAGACTCCGATGAGTAGATTACATTAAATGGATAACACATAAAGTACTTTTTTATTGAGTTTATTGTTTATAGATCCAAAACCCCTCGTATGGATCTCAGTGAAAGATCATTCATCTGTGAACTTTTGGATATAATTTTATGTCTAAAGTCATTTTCACTCACATCCAAGAAGATCTGACTCTTTTTCAATGGAGACTGGATCCAGACGTTAATGAACAGACAAAGAAAACTTTCGGGTCTGCGATACATTAGTGTTGCATCTCGGGTCTGAGATACAAAAGTGTTGCAGCTCTAACCCAACAGCTTTCTACATCTTCCCATTAACGTCAGATTTCATCTCCATCGAGTTGGAGCCAGAAAAACCTCTGGAATTAGAGCTAAAGCAAATCTTCTGACATAAAACCATACACTTTGTTGACCTCTGAATGACCTGCAGGGACTGCTGGTGGGGTCAGTCCACTCTACAGCAGGGGGCTTGGGTTACTGCTGGTTACAAATGGATGCTTCAGATGGAAAAGGTTCTCAAAGGCGATGAGATTTTTTTCCAGATGTGGGAGAAAAAGCAATCCACTGAAGATTTCTCCATAATGTCGACGTGACGTTTCAAGTACTTCAACACTGCGCCGTCAAAGTGTGTGTTCGTTGGGTCCTGGGCGGAGGCCAGGAGGTTGGCGGAGGTCCCAAACTCCTTCAGCAGGTCCTTCATGACTGGCTTGATTATTTTGCACAGATTCTCCACGGGGATGCAGGTCTCAGGGACGTCTATTTTGTCCCAGATCTTCTGGGTCACGCGCTTGACAATTGCTGTAAATTCCTCGTTCCTCGTTGGTCTTCTGTTGTATATTGTAATAAGCAGAGCCCTGATTACCCAATGAGCCCTGGCAAATCTTTCACAGTTAAACTGATCGGGTTCGGTGGGGAGAGGCTTGGTGGAAACGGGAGAGTTTGGCTGTCTCATTGGCATTTCAAAGATGTGGGAGAAAAACAATCCACTGAAGATTTCTCCATAATGTTGAGGTGACGTTTCAAGTACTTCAACACTGCGGCGTCAAAGTGTGTGTTCGTTGGGTCCTGGGCGGAGGCCAGGAGGTTGGCGGAGGCCCCAAACTCCTTTAACAGGTCCTTCATGACTGGCTTGATTGTTTTGCACAGATTCTGCGTGGGGATGCAGGTCTCAGGGACGTCTATTTTGTCCCAGATCTTCTGGGTCACGCGCTTGACAATTGCTGTAAATTCTTCGTTCCTCGTTGGCCTTCTGTTGTATATTGTAATAAGCAGAGCCCTGATTACCCAATGAGCCCTGGCAAATCTTTCACAGTTAAACTGATCGGGTTCGGTTGGGAGAGGCTTGGTGGAGACGGGAGAGTTTGGCTGTCTCATTGGCATTTCAAAGATGTCGTATCTCGGATGATTGTCTTCTGGCGGATTCTGCATAAAGTAGAGTAGCTTCTGAATAATCTTGGCCACCTCGTCCTCGACCATGAAGTAAAGCAGCTGAGGGCTGAGGCTTTGGACAGAGCCCGGCTTCACCGTCAGGACACTGTCCGAGAGCTTTTTCATTAATGGAGATGTGGGCTTCAGATAACTCTCGGTCATTTGCAGATGGTCATTTAAACGATCGGTCAGTAGTCTATAAAACCAATCTATTTCCTCTTTCATCAGGAAGTCCTGAAAGCGCTGGTTTGAGTCCGGTCTGTACATAAAGTCCATCTCCTCAAATAGTTCCTCCACGTCCTCTCGAAGGTTGTTGAAGTCGATCTGCGGGGCTGGTCCCGTCTCGGAATTGCCCAGATAAAGAACTGAGCTGGTCAGTTCATTAAACAGCATTTTCGCAAAGTTTAAAAAACAGCATTTACAATGGTTTTTTTCACTGCGATTTCCGAGTCGCCACACGCATTTGACTCTACTTGCTTTGCCTCCTGAATGGTGTTCAGGCCTTTGGATCTGTTAGGCCTATTTTGACTGATGAAACTGGACAAACAGGCTTTAAGGCAGTGTTTGGCCTCGTCCACCATTTTGAATCCAGCTTCTACGGTAGACAAAGTACTGTCTATGTTAACGGTCTGCTGTGACTCATCAGATGCTAATAAAAGGACTGAATTCACCTTTTGGGAGACCTCACTCTCCAGCATCTCTGTCAGATCACGCGAGTGCTGGTCCAGGTCCAGTGGCTGGGCTTCTATGTTTAGTGCCTTGGCAAAGATGTCGGCAATGGACTCTTCCAGGACTGCTCTAATGTCCCGGAGGTGGTTTTTGGAGTCTGCAAACTTCTTCATATAAACCCGTTTCAAAACGTCAGTGGACAACGTCTGCACCAACTGGATAAACATCTCGAGCAGGTCAGTTTTAAATTTCATATCCCACAATCCATTTGAAAACATTAGCCTCTGCGCTGGACGGATCCTGTCAAAATGCCTCTCCACTATTTCAAGGAGGGCTTCGGAGGTGATGAACATCTCCATAATCTCGTATCCTTCTCTTGTCATAGTCATCTTTCTGGTTTGCGTTAGTGTTAGTTAACTGAGGAAGTTATAATAATAGACTGTTATGAGAAAATTTGACTGAACTTTCACTTGAAGACTAACTCTGTGACGTATAATGGCTGAGAATGTCAGAACGTAACGTCACGAACTCGGCAGAATAATCAAGTGACATCCATAGATAGTATAATTATGGATGATATCCGCCCATTGGTCCCCTATTCACCAATATTGCATTACGAATGGGCAATAAAATGGCCGTTACATCCGGGCTTTTCGGGTTTTACTCCATAGTAAAACAATAGTTTTTAGATAGCATAAACCAACGTAATTTTCAAAAATTCACCCTCCCCAGAGTTGTCACGTAGTAAAAACTTAGCTCTAGAGACCGGAGCCATCTTTTGTACCAGGCTGTAAACATGAGTTTTACTCTTGTAAAGTCGCCATTGGGTTTCTCCTTATATTTCCGCTTTTGGAGCCTGCCCTCTGGTGGACGGATGTATAAGACTGTATTTTGCTGTAAAATCACCGTATGGCGGCGCCCTTACACGACGACCATTTAAGAGGTACCATGGGAGAGGCTTGGTGACATCCTGCGGTGTTTCCCGTTGCTAGGATACCAGCTCGCGTCTGTTCTTTCTCTGCGGCTTCACTTTTTAATCAATAAAGCACATTAAGACTTTTTTTATTGTTGTTATTACATATTTCTGATAGAAAATTTAATTAATGACATTTATTTGTGAAAGTCGGAGGTGTTTTTGGCTTGATTTAAGGTGTTTGAGGTTTATCAATTTATGACTAGAACATAGACAAACATAAGAAAACACTACAATGTCGCATCAAGGTCTTAACAAGTCATTTAAAATACTTACATTTTCAAAAGTAAGATTAATTTGGCTTTTTTGCGCAAACATTTAAACTTTCGTTTGGAAGTCTGCAGTGACATGTAATGACCAGCTGAGGGAGCACGTGGACAGAAACCATCTAAAATAACTGATAAACAACTGAAACGACAAAAAAGTCTCAAAGGTTGAATGATTATCCCTCTCTGTAGTTCTGTCCTGTTCCATGCTTTTACAGAGCTTCATGTTGAGTCAGGAGCGCTGTAGGTTTTGTGCAGAAGCTGTAGGTTCTACATAAAAGCTACATCCAAACTGAATGGATTTTAATGTTTTTACACGGCTTACCTTAAACACAACGCATTATACTTATGAATATGGACCTCAGTAATTCCAAAATGATTGGCTATATTTAAAATAAACCAGTTTAGAACAGAGCAGGTGTTAACAGGGCGGCCGCGTAGCTACGGGTGGGCCTGGATGGGCTTTGGCTCACCCACCTGTCAGTCAGGCCCACCCAGTCAGTTGCTTCTGAAGATAGCCAATGAGTGAATTATGGTGCAATTATCACAATACTTAGGCCTATAAAAATAAATTGTATTGTTTCTTGATTCTTGTTTGCCATAATAATGACGAAATGTCTCCAAACCACAACAAAGTCAGATCGCGAACAGCCCCTTGCCCTCCCCTTCACCGCAACGAGCACGATACACAGCTGGGACACCCAAGGCATGTTAAACAAAAACCAAACAGAGCAACTAAAGTTCGTGTCAAAAAGACCACGAGCGCAAGAGGAAGATAATTAAAATGTTCAGGAGCCATCAATCTCGAGTAGTAAGGAGTTCAGCTCTGTTTTTAACATTAATTCAACAATTTCTCCATCACCAGCAGCGCTCCATCAAACGTCTACTTCTCCTCCACGCCAGTGTACAGGTACATACTGCCATATATTAGGCTAATTAATAGGGGTAAATGTGCAATCATGAAAATGAACAAATCAGAATTTACTATAGTGCATTCATTGTTTCAGACTCGCCTAAGCCTAGGGCCAGCACTGAGGAATTTACAGATCTGACTTGTCCAACACTGATGACCCTGCAACCCAGCCCAAACTCAGTACATTTCCAGTCATCACTATAGCAGGCAAAGTTGGACTATAATGAAATAATTGCAGTGTTCAACTGTAAGCCCCGCCGTCTCCTGTTATAATCATCAAAAGTAAGGCAAAATACATTTTCTACTATGTAGTTGCCTAGTCACCGTTTCTTTATTTCATATGGTTTGTGTGTCCGCTGAGCCAAACTATGACAAGCATTATTGTTTTTATATACTGTTCACTACTGTATCCACTACTGTCGTGCTGATTTGATGATAGTGTTGAGTTGCTTCTGTCAGATGCGCGTGTGTGTGTGGTGCGTGCTAATGCTGTTCTTACCGTTATGTTTTTAACACAGCTTATGATGACACACAGACGTGTGCTCTGATTAAAAGGCGGTGTATTCAAGCAAGTGTAGTTGTGTTGGTCTATTTGTTTTTTTGTTTTGTTTTTTATAACAGATGCATTTTAGGCTAGGTCCACACGATTTTCTCTGGGCCCACCTACATTGTGATTCTTGGCTATGCCAGTGACCAGAGGCCACCTGAAGGTCACCGAAAAACCCAATTACCAGCTTGTGATAGATTGTCAGCAAGATTACTTTTTAGGGACCTATTTTTATGGCTGTGCAACAACAAGTGCTAGTAGTATTTTATAAACCTAAATTTTACTCTGAAAACCTGATTCAATTTGACTGATGGAGTTTATATTAATTAGGTACTTTTTAGCTACTTTTATCTACAAGGACACCAACAGGATTAGTTATCCCATAAGAATAGGTTATTGGGTGAGGAAACAAAACAGGACATACTATACAAACTTGTATTTTAATATTGTTGGGACAAACTAGAGAATGGAAAACAGTCCCTTAACATTACAAACCCAGAGTTTAAACCATGCATTTTCATGTACAGAACTCAAGTGGTATAAAAGGTTTGGAATAAAAGTTATAAAAAATAGACAATTTACAATTACAAAACATATCTACAAAACACAGTGGCAGTAATTTGGCTAGCTATTTAGTAATTATTTTCAAATTTTTGATTGATATTTTTTCTTGAAAAGAGACAATTCACAGTTTTAAAGCGGGCAAATTAATAATGCAATCTTTAAGGTGAAATCTGTCACTACACAGTAGTTTCATGTTTCCATAAGCCAGTTTTTATGTCCGCTGTATTCTCAGTGTTAGTTAAAGGCACTGTTTGGGCATTGTCTTTAAGTGTGCCATTTTGAGTAACAAGGTTGAGGCCATACGATTTGGGTTGGCTGTCTAGTTCTATGCTGCTTGGCTGCTTCCCAGTAGCAGAGTCTTTACTGGAGCTTGACACAGCAGCCACAGTCTCTATAGTTTTAAGTGAGCCATTGGACAGTGTGCCGCATCCACCCTTGTCTGCGTAGCGGGAGCGTCGAGGAAGGCTGGCGCTGTCACTGCTGTCCTGCTGCATATGGCGCTCCCTGTAGGCCATGTAAGCTGCCCGTCTGCTGTTGCGCGCCGCCATGTCATAATGGTGGTGTCGCTTATGCTGGGCACTTTGCACACTTCCCTCTACACTGGTAGGCACATCATAGGCATACTCCCGCAACACTGTTAGCCGACTTGCCCTATGTGCACGTGCCTTGTTTTTGTGATGCCTGCTTGTGTGTCCGTTAGTGGAAGCTGCCGGGTTGTTAATGTTGTTCATGGGCCGAAATTGCACCTCAACTGGTGCTACGTGCATGTTTATTTTAATCTCATTGTCTATTGAGTGTTCAGTGAGGCTGTTGTCCAAGACAGCTGCTCCGTTAGCTGTCGCAGGAGGAGAGGCAAGCTTACACTGAGCTGCTTCTGCGTGCAGATTAGTCAGCTTGCTACCTTGCCCAGAGTTGCGCATGCTTGGAGCACTTTTGTTTGTGTGGGATGAGTCTGCGCTACTATGGCCCGACTTTACCGACTCCTTATCGGCTTTATTTACAATTCCACCTGTCGCTGCCATTGCTTCTCCGGGCTGAGGCAAAAGGACATCCTCTTGTGCAGAATAGGCCGGTCTCCCAGAGCAACAGGCCTGTGACCAGTGGCGCCTCATGTCCTGCCTGTTGACACAGTGATGGGCCACCATGAAGGCCCCTAGTGCCAGTGCAGCAACCCCAAACAGACAGGTGAACGCCAAATCAAAGGGGTGGTCTTGAGAGACCGCCATTGCCCCGAACACCCAGAGGGCCGCGTACAAACCCAATGCTCCTGCTGCACCCATTAACTGCATGGCAAAGGTGTGCTCATTCTCAAGAGCTGACATGGGCACCGAGTGTGGAGGGGGCTCTACGGGGGGGGATACATCGTGTGGCTGCAGCTGGAGGGTAAGGGGATGCGTTTGGCTGCCATCTGTACCGGCATCAGCATTGGCAGCTTCCAGATGCTGCTGCTCTTCAGTCAGCTCCTTAAACTCATAGCGGCGCTCAGGGTGACGGCGCAGCTGGAGTAAGATGCTGAGGAAGTACATGCAGTCCACAAAGACAATGAACCCCACTGGACCATAAAACGCTCCAATGCTTGGCTCCCATGCCATCCAGCAACTTCAAGGAAAGAAAGAAATAACAGCAACAATGAAAACATATGTAATGTCCTTAAAGAACTTAAGTTTGCAGTAAAGTAGCAGCAGTTACTTGGAACTTGATACTGAAATAAACATTTCCTTTCTCTGAGGGATTCTGTGTTTTCTCTTTAAACATGGTTAACTAACACAAATGATAAAAGTGCGTTAATTGAAATTGTACTTACTATGGTGCATTTGTCCGGCTCCCATAGTTTTTGATGTTGGCTGCTGCAGTAATTCCACAGACAATGATTGGTATTCCTCCGCCGATTAAGTAAAACCTTAAGAAAAATGTCAAAATGGTTCTCTTAGTAATAATGTACTGTAGAAGGTCCAACACCACGTGGCAGTACACCACTCTATACTGACACCATGTGGGGTTAACATCTTTGTACAAGACAGTGGTTAAGTATAATGCTGCACCACAGAATATTTTGCTTTTGTTAGAATACAAAAGTGTCATGGCAAAATGCAGTATCTTTCAAAATCAGTGCAAAACCCTACGAGTGCTCTAAAAACTATAATGTAGTAACAGTTTGCAGACACGGCTTTTATCATTAGGTATTCAAGAATGATTGAGTTTAAAGTATAAGCTGCAGTGATGTACCTTAGCATCGGTCGTGGTGGAGGTGGTGGCTCATCCAGCTCTTCGTAAGCGCTTGGCTTTGCGTGTCACCTGCTTGTAGATGTTGCGTGCAGTCACTCCGACCCATAGCGCTGTAGCCAATGTTGAATAGTGCAACAAAATTCCAACCTGGAAAATATAATGCAATTAGATTAACCGTTATCACAAATAATAGCTAGAAGCTTTGCTGAAAAATAAAACTATTCTAAAAGGTTTACTATCCTTTGAACAAAAGGAGAATGAATTAGTAATGTGTCCCAGTACAACTTAACATGAGGTAAGATAGAGGATTGCCTCTAACCATGGAAACAACCCACTGTATCTTTCCATGCATCTTTAACTGGTATTCTAAGATTTTCAACCAACTTTTCTTGAAAATCTTCATTGCCAAGTTCAAATTTGTACCGTCAGTGGCAAAGTGTGTGTGGCCTGTGTCTACTTACTGCTTGACAGACACTTGCGTAGGCCGTCTGGTATATACCACCTACAAATACCCCGCAGGTGAGAGCAATGTGGAAGCAAAGGTTGACCAACATGTGCCAGCACTTACGGCTCACACGAACAGACCTGAGAGAGTAGACAAAACATAGAAAAGTTGTAACTAAAAAGGAATTTTTACTCATCTGCAAGCAAGTACCCCATATCAATCAGAATGTTAATGGAGCAAAAATACTGTGATAAGAGAAATATTATAATAATAATAACACTCTAGAACAAAGGTTGATCCAAGTTTCATACTTGTGATGGTAGATGTAGCTGATTGTAATTATGAGCAGGCAGAGCAGTAGAATAACTGATGTGGCATAGATAACTGGGTGCAGCTGGATGCTTGGAGGAAAATAATCCATCTTGTTAAGGTCCTGCAAAAGAAAAGGGAAGGTTATTTAATATTGTTTCATTGTTATACATGTATTTGAAAGCTTATAAAAAAAACTACTAAAACACAAAGCTACACAAAGTTAAAGGTTGTGGTTTAAATTACTGCAACACAAAAATAGCGCAATGATAGAGTGTAAACATTGACACAAAAGTTACCATTAAAAGGCCATAGTTGCCGAGGGAGTTGCAGGATATTGTGGTAAAGTTGTCATGTTGACCCAGTATGCGGCAGCCATCGCTCTGCCACCCTCCCTGGCCTCCACCCAGGCTGAAGTTCCATTGGGCTGACACAGGATCTGAGCCACGAGCAAGACGCCGCAAGGTAATGTTAACAGGTGCCCGCAAACCATGTAGGGACACACCATCTAAAAATAGTTAGATGTAAATGTAGAAAGATTAAGTTACACTGCCATGGACTCTATAATGTTTACATTTTCTGAATGGATCTGTTTTATACACTCACCCATCATGGCCATGATGACGGGGGTGGTCACTGTCCTCTTCTTTCCGCTGTCAGCCAGTTGGGAGGAATTGCCAGTGGAAGGGAAGAATTTCCCATTGCGGAAGCCCAGAAGGTACAGCTTGTAGACTGTGTCCTCTGGCTGCTTTGGGGAAGCAGCTTGAGAAAGAAGTGACTGAGGAAGCTGTAGAGAAGCCTCCACAACAGTGTTCTGTGAGAACAAAATACATGAAATTTACATTATATGGGGATATTGATTTAAATGAACTTTGCAAGTGGCAAAAACATTTCCTTCTCTGACCTTGTACAGTATGCTGGAAAATGAGCTGGTAGTGTTGCATTTGAAGGTGAGCTGGCGGTCCTGGCCAGGAGTGCGTTCAGGGCTTGGCCTCTGGAACAACATGCAGGTCATGCCATTCCACTCGTTCAATCTGACAGCATGAGCCTCAATGGCTATGTTGAGCGACGTCTACAACAACAAAGGACAAACATTTAACACACTTTTTAAAGTAACGTTTAAATGATGCAGTGTTGTTGTTTTTTTCCTTACCAATGAGAAAGCCTGCGCTGTAGCCAGACGATAAACTGCAATCTTCTGGATACAGGCAATAATGCGGGAACAAGCCATGGCTTCCCGCTGAGCCATCCACAAGACCTTCTCATCAGCTAGCATCAGGTTACTTGCCATGCTCAACATCACTTCTCCTAGCTACGGTAAGAACAGAAAGAATGTGAATGAAATACTGTATCTACTTTCCCTCAGCAGATACTTATAAGAGAATATTACAACATTAACATTAAATCAAATACTTACATCTTTAAATTTCTCAACAAACTTGCCAATCTTCTCTATCATTTCAGCTACGAAGATGACGTCCATTTTGTCTGAAAAGTTGGCCGCCTCCACTGTGCAGACCAACAGACGCCTTGCACTCGGGACCACAGTGCTTTCATTTAGAGGAATCTAACACAAAGAAAATGACTCAGCTATGGGTGTGTTTTTGAGGCAAAGCATTGTAGAGACATAAAACACACCTGGTTTATGACATAGAGAAACCTTGTGACATCTTTTTGGAACTGGCACCGAGAGTAGTCCTCCTCTGCCCACTGTCCTTCACGATTACAGTAGCGCCACGCTTGCTGCTCCTCACCAGAGCTGCTGTATGTAGCAGAAGACAGTCTGCTACATGGGAGGTATGCTCTGAGCCCTGCCAGGGTCCGTGACCACCTAAAACAAGCCAATTAAACAACAATTTTAAAACACAAAATGGCTGCAGTTTAAAACCCAATGTGAGTACAGTATTTTGCCACAAGGAGGCAGTAGCTGCATATGAGACGAAATAATAGTGCCAGTAGATAGTAGGAACTTGAGCTAAGTAGTAAATGATGCTTTAAGAGGCCGGGATCAAATTCAATTCAACTTAACACATGGTCTAAATATAAAAATATGCAAATATGAAAAAAATAAATAAACTGCTCACCTGAACTCGCCCTTGTTGTTTGAGACACGTTCAGAAGTGCAGTATTTGGCTGTAGTCTCCAACACGACAATGTGGACAGTTCTAGTGGTGTTGCCTCTGCTAGTCCAAACTCGACACTCCCAGTTCCCCGTGAAACCAGGCTGTATATTTGAGATTGTCAAAGCACTAATGGAGGAAAAAACAAAACAAAAAAAAAAAAACAATTGTCACTCAGGTTTATTCTACTCTTTTACAGTCTTACAGCAATAGGTGTGAATGCTTTCTAAATGGATAATCACGAAACATTGTCAGGTAATATCAATCCACTAAAATGTTATTAGGGGATATTAAGAACACTGTAATTCAGATAAACAATTTGTTTAATTAAATATGAACAACCTTAGCTTTAGCATACCTTGCAATCAGAGAACAGTTCTGCACCATGCGCTTCTCGATGAAGATACCTTGGGCGGCATCCTGTTTGACCATGCGTCCATTTTGGTACCACAGCACCTGCATGTCCTCAGCAACAAAGGAGGCCTGGCACTGAAACGGAAGGCTGTCCCCTTGGAAGACAACCTGGCGTTGGGATGGAGTCAGCTGGAAAGAGGGCAACTCAAGTGGTGCATCTGCGTAAAGTAGTAAAAGGAATGCAGCCACTTGAAACTATATTTGGAGAAGTGATTACATCAGGTATTTGACACAATCCAATCACTGTTACATACATAACCTCAAGTTTTGAGCAATTTTTTGGACTTATGGGGAAAAAAAAGAAATAACTAAAACACGGCTGCCGTTTTAAGTGCCATTTGTCAGGCCCCTGCTCATTCTTTTTGCGTTTCATAATCCATCGCTGTGATGAGTGCCAAGCTGATAAGACGTGAGCAAGTATAAATACAAGGCAGCACTGGCCTGAGCAGCCCCTTTCTTATCTTCCATGTCATTGCACAAGCCTCTGTTCCCCAAACACAAGCCTCACTGATACCAAAACAGAAAAATTAAAGGGACAGCACTAGATTTAACAAGGCAATCTGTGTCACAACTAAATGGGACTAAACTTTAGGCTGTCAGAGTGTCTCAAACTGTACAGATAGTGTCAGCAAACTAAGAGATGCTTTAATGTCCCTACCACAGGTAAGAAGCTCTGGCTGGATGGAGGTAATGAGCTGGCCCTGGAGAGACTGAGGGTAGGAGCATTTTGTGTTTTTGATGACAATTCCTCTCTCTTTGATCCAGTGCAACAGCCAGAGAAGCTTGCAATCACACAGCAGGTAAGGCGTCTGAAACTCCCTGAGATTTGACAGATGTGAAAAAAAAAAAACACAAGTGAATACACTGACATCACCATACCACACTTAGGATGTCAGGTACTACTTACAGTGACTTTAAGGACACTAAGCTGTCAAAGGTCCCCTGAGCCAGTGATGAAAACATGTTCCCCGAGAGGTTTCTGCAATAAAAGACAAATGATAATAAAATAATAATTTCCCCCATATTATGATAAAGAGTTAAAAACTAGTTACATACAGTCTTATGAGGTTGGTGAGCCCTTTAAAGATGTCTAGGTTTAGACAGCCAATGCTATTGTTAGACAAGTCTCTGAAACACACAGAAAATGTTCTGGTTATTATTAAGTCAATAATAATATACCTTGCTTAAAGAATGACTATGAAGAGAAAATGGATCACGTGAAAATGAAAAAGCCATAAATAAAACAGAGTTTAACAGAGACAGGTCAGGGCAGAGTGCCCAAAATTGTGCTGACAGGTGTTCTGCATCTTTCAAGGTGATTTTTCAAGGTTTCTGGGGAAACCTGCACATCAAAGGCAAGTGCCACACAACAAGAAGTGATTAATCACCTCTGATTTGTGACTAACACATCAAGAGGTCTGTGGAGGTTCTCTGTCATCCAGGACATGTTCATTAAAAGGATGTTGTCAATTTACAAGTTAAACTGTTTCTCCTCTTTGACCTGACATGATGTCTTTGGTAAATATCAGATGGAAGTCTCCAGGACTCTTGAAGCCCTTCATAAGAAAAAAGACTGGTCCTGTCACTTTGACCCAGTGTGCAAACATTTAGTAACATTTTAAAATATTCACTGGAGGCTGCAGGACAAGTCTGTAACCAGCAGTTTTAAGACAACCAGTTGCATACAATCTGGTTTTAATTTAGTAACTACAATCCTGGATGTTAATAAAAATCCTCCACGGTGATAACTTAATTAAAAATCACATGGTGTCCATTTCCAAAGAGCCAAAATACCTTTATAAAAGCTGTAAATGATACTCCTCTGAGTGCCAAGTAAGGAAACAAGAGCCAGAGTGAAATGGCACATCATTACCTCAACCCACCAGCTACACTGTATCCCGAGGTGCTTTAGGAATAAGATACAGACACAAAGTGATACCTGGAAAATGTCTTTCAGGCATATGCTTACATCTGAGCATTTATGTAATTATGAGTGTAGGTCCTTAAGGTACCAGCTGGTGGGATTTACTGTGCGAGTTATTAGTTCCACTTGGAAGAAAAGAAGAAAGTTTTTTGCAAGTTTGCCAATATGCTTGAGCAGTGTGTGTCAGGGAAAGATTATGAATATGTCAGAAAGAGGGGGAGAAGATAATGGAGACCCCCTGCCTAGGGCATGCTTTAATGTCACTTCATCACATGGCGTCAAATTGTACAGTTACAGTAATCATCAAGACATGAACGGGAAAAAATACATTAATACTCCAAATGACTTTCAGGGACTGTGCTACAGTTATAATAATAATAAATCTAATTATTATTATTTTATTATTATATCTTATCTTATTTTTTAACGGTGCATCTGCTTTTTAATTTGTTGTACTTCAATCCAAGACCAAAGATCAGTCTAAAACCCGCCTTAGGCATGCAGCAAATTAGCAGCAAGGAAGACCGTTTGAGGGCAGCGCTTCAGTTGTCGTCAATGATACGAGAAGCAGAGGCAAAAATAGCCTGATGTGATTAGGCTCCTGCAGGGAACTGTTCAGCTGTTAGAGAATGCCAAGTAAAGGGGTGGGAGAAGGGAAGTGGGGCAAGGGAAGACTCAAAAAGACTTATTCAGGAAGGACTCAGAGAAAATTAGGTAGATCAAAAGTTTGTGGTTTTCACTGCCAATGCCAACTCTTAATAAAGAGCTTTGTGTTTATATTCTCATTTTCAGCAGCCTCATTGTCTCCTCTGCTGCTCACTCTTTTGCTCCTTTAATGTTCAGGGGAATAAATTGTTTGTCCAATTAGCTAAGCAAGTTAAAAAAAAATGCAATAGATGTATAGGATTGTTTTGAGCTTCAATATGCAACAAGACGAGAAGGGAAAGTGTCATGGTCTGGCTGCCTTCCTCCTTCACTCGTATTGCTCCACAGCAGCAGCCAAGCCCAAGTTTGTGTTGGCAGCAGCTGGGCACTGCCAGATGATTCCAATTCATGCCATGTTCTTACACACACACACACACACACACACACACACACACACACACACACACACACACACACACACACACACACACACACACACACACACACACACACACACACACACACACACACACACACACACACACACACACACACACACACACACCAATTATATCTATAGTCCTTGACCTCCCACACACGCTCCACATACTTCAGGATTCATACCCTGCTTTTCAAAATGATTCCTCGCATATCTTCACAGACTATACACAAGCTTATACTGTATAGTCCTCTCATTTTTTTGGTGGCATGTGAATGTACACAAGGCTTCATGCTGTCTGGTGTGGTTTCTGGCACAAGGCCAGACAAAACAAGGCTGTAGGAATAGATTGCTGCAAGTCCATACTCACTTATGGACACTGGATACAAGCTAAACCTGTGCTGACATGCATAGCAACATGTATATAGATAGGAACAGTGCTACCTTAAATACAATACACAAAGATAAGTTAGACAAGTTAGTTGACAAGAAAGATATTAAGGTTACATAAAAATGCTTTAGTGAAATCCCTGGAAAGTTAGAGTGCAAATGTAGAGTGTATAAAGAATTTGAGGAGCCACATAAAAGAGATGTTTAAGCTGCAGAAGCCTTACTACTACTCACAGTCTTTTGAGTGATTGTAATCCAAGGAAAGCACCTGGTTCAATTCGACTGATCATGTTACTCCGCAAGTCCCTGTCGGAAGAAAAGAAGACAAGTTTAGGTCATAAGCAGGTAATAAGGAAAAAAATGGGATGGAGTGTTTGTTGTCGTATTTAGGACTTTGCATAAATTGGTTGAAGAAAAAAACTTTTCCTTTAGCCTTAACCAACTCACAAACTGCACACATTTGAGCGTTTAAAAACATTTGTGATTGCATTTTTAATCATTAAAAATGATTAAGAAGGGCTTATTGATAAAACTGCCGGAGGTTGCGTGTGCTCACAACCCCGCACTGACACAACAAACATGCAATCCTCCGCCCATCCTTTGAGGTTCAAAGAATCGTGGTCACAGAATTCCTGTGGTGCTGCTCACCTGTGCTGGCACTGCCTAGTCACTCATTACAGACAAGTTCAAGAGGCTTTCTACTCGCCACCTGAACCCACACAAAGGGCCTCTGGGTAACTCTGCACGTTTGATCTCCACAAGCCGTCAAATGAATGTGGTACAGTGGCCATAGATAACTCAGACAAAAAAAAAAGTATTGCTGTAAGGACTTTTGATGTCAGCTACAAGATGAGAGATAAATGAGAAGGCAGTGCAAAGAAAATTATCCCTAAAAGACCAGTGAGAGCCAGTTTTAGTGAGTGTTTATTAACAACACAAACAGTTATGTTTAAGCTCGTGGCTATTTTTATTCCCTCTGGCAAAGAGGTTAGGCTTTCAGTATTGTTGTTTGTCTGTGGACTGAATTATGACAAACTACAAGGGCAGTTTTGAATTAACTTAGATTGGTAGCATATGTATACAAAATGTGGCCAGCTTTGGGGGCTTGTCTCAAAAATGTGTTTAATACAACAGGCAGATAAAGAACTAGGTTTTGTGAGCAATTAGCTTTACTTTTGTAAACACTTCACATTCCAATGATAGATATGCACACAATTCTAGGTACACTTCAGGTTTTCCAATAGCCCTTAGGAATGAAGGCAAGCAATTCCCTAGCCAAGTTTCTTCAGCTCAAGTTGAACTCACTGGTCAGATGAGCAAAACACAAATTATTGATTACATTATTTGTATTGAAAAGAATGGCTTGTATTGCAACTAAACTACTACTACTTTTTCAAAGTGTTTTGTTCAAAGTTATCACAGCCTGTGGGACAAAAGCTGTGTCAAGATGTAGTGCATTTACTAGAACAATAACGCTTTCCAGAAGGGAGGAACTCAAAGATTTCACTAGCAGGATGCTGAGTTGGGTCATTAATGATCTGTAATGCCCTAGAAGCAAGTCTTTGTTTGTAAATGTCCTCCAGTACCGACAGCCCACACCGAACTGTCCTGCGGGCAGAGCGGACCACTCAATTTAAAGCTTTCTTTTCTTTAACGGTGAGGTTATCAAACCTCACAGTTATCGAGCTGGTAAGTAGACCTTCTACTGCACAGCAATAAAAGTTTAAAAGAATCTAAATTCCCTCAGTTTACGTGAAAAGAAAAGCCGTTGCTGTGACTTTTTGACAATGCTACTAGTTTTTAAGTACCAATTCAGATCCTTTGAGAGTGTCAAGTTGTTATTTTCACTCCAACGCACAACATTTTCCACCTCTGAATTGTAGCTGGATTCATCACAATATCATATCAGTAGCCCTACCAAAAAGTTTCATGTTATAATCTCTGCACAAGACTTTACTTATTAGCGTGAGGCTAAAACATTATTAACCAAAACAATGCCTAAACTCACACAACTGTCCTCATTAATTCAGATATTGATCACACTTCGCAGAAAGAACTTTGACATTTTTAAAACTTTTTTTAAAAACCTTTTTCAATGCCTATCTCAGAGTTATCTGTTAAAACCAATAGTGTGTTCATGCACAACTAACTTGCTTCCAGAGAGATTGCGTCATTCATCGGCCAACAGCAATCTTTAGAAAACAGACACTATAGTTATGTGTGCTGTGTTTTCCACAATAAGCATTCCTCCACAGCCCCGGATTTAGTGAGGAATTAGCATGTGACGGTTGCCTAGCTTGGCTCCCATGTCTATGAGCACCGAGAGTGATAATGGGGATTCTGTGTGGCTTATTTCCAAGCTGGGACACCTTTGGCCCCTGACAAAACACAGCGGTCTCCACAGTTACTTTGCAATTTCATGCAGAGTGCTGGATAGGCGTAATCGATTCTCTAGCCCTCTCTGGCACTCACTGCCAGCTGCTGTCTCAGTGCTCATGGCTGCATATAGCCAGTCTAAATGAGGCAGGCTTTCTTTGTGGATACAAAAAAGAAAAGCTGTGAAAGCAACAGGAAGAGGGGGGTGGGGGCCCACGTTGGGAGCCACACATATACTCATGCTGAATTTTGGCCTTTGGAGAGTTTGTAGAGAAAGTGGTGTGATTGAAGAAGGGGGAGGGGTGTACAGAAACATTTTGGGGAGGGAGAAGCTTCAACTTTGTGTGAAAAACATAGGGCTGACACCTCTGGCCTTGGCTTGGCCTCATTACAATGACAAAGGCTGGCCGTCTAGCAATCCCGCTTTCCTGGTTAAAGGGTTGTGTGTTGAGGTGAGGTCGATGGGCCTCATTTTGGAGGTAAACATGCCCAAAGCTAAAACAAGCAATGGATAGTTTATGGCAAATTCAAGTGGCTGTTCACAGACCGAGTACAAGGAGTGCCCTAAAGTCTTTCTCATTGGAGAAGGATCAAAGCTCCTCTTTTCATTCATATTCAGCGCACAGCCTCCTGTTTCTTGTGTAGGCTCGAGCTGTAATACTAACTTCTGACCCACTTCATCCACATGGGGTTGAGCTGCAGAGTCAGGGCACAAGAAACATCTATCTATAAGAGATCACTTTAATTTTTTATACCAGAATCTAAGAAATAAGTAACAAAGCAGGTACGGCTTATCATACCTGTCATTTTTGGAATTCCAGCAATTATCGAAAGAACACAATTACTCATATTCAAATGCCACAATGAAGCAAAAACAAGTTCTCAGCGAGCTTGTAGACTTCTTTCCTTCTTAAACAACCCTAGGGAGAATGACAGGGAAACATGCCCTCAGAATTCCATATTGATGCAGTCATGTGTTATCATAGCCTTGAGGAAAAGCACAGCCATTAATGGTCTGGTTATTTTATCTGCATGAAATCATTGGGGAGTGATAAATCACCCAGTGGCCCATATGCAGAGCTCCCATCAGTTGAGCCATTCACTTAAAACCCATATAAGCACTGGTTATGACAAGCAAGTATTATACTCAAATAACATAACACTGAAGCAGTGAGATTGACTGACTCTGGTGCAGTTAGTATCCCAGGAATACTCTGCTGTATGTTGACATTATGTCACCAGGCAGACAAACAAAACAACCCCTGAGGCTACACCTATAATTAGCCTTTCTCGTGCCATCTTCAATGCTCTCATACACCTCTCTCATTGTTAACTGAGGCTAAGTGCTATGTGGAGGCACACTCGTTTTCTATGACCTAGATGTTCTTTGGCGAGGGGCCAAAGTGCCTGTACAAAAGACTCTACTTCATTTGAAGGGTGATAAATAACTCCTGCAAATGCACTAGTAGATTAGCATACAAAATACTGACTAGAAAATAAAAATAAAAGACTTACAATTTCTCCAGCGAAGACAATCCAAAGAAAGACCCATTCTTGAGTTCTTGAATCTTATTGTTGTTTAAAATTCTGGGAAAAGAAAAGAAAAAGATCCGACATGAGACATCAATATTTATCAGGAACCTAAAGCAACCTAGCTTAACTTTTAGCAAGATCCCACTACAGACTCTCTAATTTAGGAATTTTCATGTAGAGCCCATCCAAGCCTTCAAGTTTAAGAGAAAATAAACATTCTTTCAGTCTCCTGAAATGGTTGGCTTATTTTAGTGTAGTTTGTGTTTATCACTCTACTAGGTGGTACTGGCTAAAGGTTACACAGGGCTGCTTTAATACATGTGTGTGTCTTTAATTGATATTTGATTGTGTTTTCAAAGTCAAAGTCAAGTCAAAGTCAGCTTTATTGTCAATTCTACTATATATACAGTACATACAGAGATTTAAAATTATGTGACTCTCTAACCCTAGGTGCCTACAATTAACAACAACAACAGTTTAATAATGTTAATTTGAGTTAGTAGAATCAGTAGTGACTTGTGTTTTCAAGTGAGCAGTGCAGATAATAGTATTGGATACTGTTAAACTCCACACAGTGTCATACCACCAGGAAGAGACCAGAAAAAAAACGAGTTGTACTTCAGTCATTAAGTGGCTTTCACAGGCTGCATTGAGCACTGGGGTCAAATGGCTAACTGTTAATCACTGTTAGCAAGAATGAAGAAAATTTAGCTTAAAGTCCAAGTTTTTAATTGCTTCACTGTCACGCAATAAACCAGGCTTTATTATCTTGTCAATTTAAAGAAATTCAACACCACTGTTAAATCCCAGCAGGAGAACCCAGGTGACTTGTGGTTAGCATTTGTTGTTGGCCAGCAGGGATGGGATGTGGTGGCTGACATACATGCTAGTGGCACCCACAGACCAGGGCCACATTGGAGTCATTATGGGGTGTTGAGCAGTTCTTTTATTACAGGGTTGGACAGCAGAGAATTGCTGCTTGGCTCCTTGCCGCTCAGGGAGAGAGTGCATACAAACAGTTCCTGTGTTTCACAGCCGGCACTTTGCACATTTCCATATGTTCGAACATGGTCACATACCAGACCAAATTCTATCACTGCTGGTTACACATAAGTGATGATTTGGATGAAATCCGGGGCCTCCCAAATATATAGCCACAAAGACTGGGTTTATATTGTGAAATATTTGGCATGTCACCTCTTATACTGGGTCTATTCCCTGGGCCAGGACATTAAAATATTGCAAAATAGAGACCACATAAGATAAATCTCATTGCTACTTGCTTAATACTAAAGGCAATAATTATTGTTTGAATGTAGGTGGCATGTGATATGTGGCAATAAAGATAAAGATGATTCTTAAGGAGAACCTAGCTCCATTCAACAATGTTTTGGTTCAAGTAGCACTAACAACTCGCCCATCTGCTTACTTTTGAGGCATTTAATGAACACAATACCATGGCAACTTTAGAGTAGGCTCCAAAGCTGACGTGACTACAAATCATGTACTACGTGTGCTCTTGATGAACAGCAATATGTGGGGGAGAGCGGGATGTTATGATGTTTCAGCGGAGATCGAACTGCCCACCCGCCGGTTTGAAGGACGGCCGCTCTACCCACTGAGCTAGGCATGTGACTCTATGAGATCTTGCCCTCTTTACATTAACTCCACTGCATGTCAACATTACCTCTTTCTTAAAGACCTATGAGCTCTCTGCTAGAACAGGGGCTAATTTTTCCATATTTATCTTGTGAATATTACAATCTGTAATATCCTGATGCTATGCAGTAACAAGCCCTAAGTCTGATGCCTCTACAATTTATCTTAACATCTCCAATGTCCTCTGGACATTTGTAGTCTGCATCCATGCCTGTCTTTTGACGTCTCTAGACCAAGAGCGTTTACAGAATGTCTCCAAATGGCTACTCCAGAAAGCCTGGAGGAGGGGAGCCTCCTTATCTTGATGCATAGATAAGAGCTGTTTGAGCCGAGGCCAGAGACAAGCTGCAGGGGAATCCGACGATATCTCACATCCTGTCTCCTAACACAGAAGCTATAAATCTAACAGACATTCATGGAAAAGCTTTGGGTAAAACCAGAATATCTACTTGCAGTCGTAGCTAATACTATGAAAAGCAATGACCTAGATTTCCTGTAGCTTGAAAAAGTAAGAGAATTTGACACTATGGAAGCTTGGGTTCTTTTTCAGTGGACGCCTGTAGCAGTAGACGCTTTTAAGAGGTGAACTGAAATGACCAGCCTGTACAAAATCCCCCTACACACTGTGTTGAGGACAAAGGAAAGCAATGCTCTCTCAACACCTTTTCTGGCTCAGACAAAGAACCCCCATTAGTGAAGATCTCTGGTTCTTCAAGAGGCTTTAAGGAAAAATTCCAGGCTGCAGTTCAGCTCATAAAACCCTTCCAGAGTAACTGGCTTTGAATATAAAGACGTCAGCTCAGGTGGAAAAGAAACTGATCCAATAAGTTGAGAAGTGCTAACTAGGGATGGGCGATATGGCCAAAAATCCATATTGCGATATACATTGCAGCCTCTTGCGATAACGATATATATTGCGATATATAAATTATAATAGAATCATTTCAGAACAGGTTACATAGATCCTAAGGAAAGCCAAACTGCTAAATGTATTTTTTAATGTTATTCCTGTATTCCTGAAAAGGAACTCACAATCTTCTTGCATAAAGCAACAGCACGGTCAATTCGGGGATCTTTCACCCTTTTTTCTGTTGACAAACGTGTAAGATTTTATATGTTAATTTAATCTATAATCTCTCGCGCTTGTTCCTCGCGCTTCTCTCTCTCTCTCGCTGCCCCGCTCGCTTCCCGCCGCTCTTAGGCTGCAAGTCCGTGATTCATCACGGAGAGACAGACTATCTGTTGACTTAATCCTCAAAACAAACATGTTACTGAATACCAGCTTTGCCAGCTCGTGAATAGATTGCCAGCCCGTGAAGACTTCACGGAGCTGGCAAAGCTGGTATTCAGTAACATGTTTCGCTTTGAGGTAGTACAACAGATTAGTCGTGTTACCTCTTAGCCGAACTGTTGCCCCACACACTCTACAGAGTATAATTTGCTGCTGCAGCTTAAACAAATAATGGATGTTGCGCCTTTTCACCAGCTCCTCAGCCATGTTTCGGAAATTGCATCAACATGTATTATCGCGGTAGTGCAATAGAGTTAAAATCTCTATCGTATGCCAATTTTTTATCATTTATATCGCATATCGTTCATATCGCCCATTACTAGTGCTAACCTACCAATTCAATGCTAAATTGCGTTGTTCTCCAAGACTTAGCAAAACATTATTTTAGGAGTACAGTTAATGCTCGCAATGACAGACCGTATGTCTCTGAAATTAAAATACTTGTCTGGGATTAAGCAGGATTCAAGGGGGCAACCTGTCAGAGCACAAACCCAACAGATCTCTTAAATTAAAGGCTGCGAACTGACTCAACATACAGCTGTTGAAGGGCTCACCTTTGGGATTGTTGCCTTGTTCGGCAAACACTGCCAGAGCACAGGGGCATTCCTTTTGGAGCCATGGCTTGGGAAGCAACAAAAACAAACCCTTCTAGGACATGCATGACAGCAGGAACACACAGGTTCTACTTGTACAAGTGTTTCAAAGACTTCTAAAAAAATGTATCGGCATCCCGGCTTGGGCTTGTTCCATAAGGACATAATGTTATCAGAAAATGTTAGATTTAAAAGCAAAAAGAGCCCAAAGGGTTAGATTCAGAGTCAATTTATCCAAATCCAGATGTGAAAAATACCCAGGCTCTGGTTTCAATGGATGTACAACTCAACAATTTACTGCACTCCTATGTGTCATCAAAGTAACCATGCAGCAAGGGACAGGAAATCCCTGCGTTCTTCCTGACATTAATCCTGCATCACTCTAGAGAGGCCCAAACCAGGTGCGCTTCTTTGCACCATCCAAACCAGGTGCTCCTGTGAATGGAACCTAATTACACAAAACAAACCCTGTAAAGAAATGTGAGCCGGGTGAGTACAGAAAGCTGAAGTATACAGTCAGTTCCTGTCTGTGTAGCTTTGTAGATGGAAAGTTAAACAGGTAAACAGAAATAAACCCTCACTACACACCCATAGATACTATGCACACAGCCTGAATTATCCCAGTGAGCAGGACATAGGTTAAATTTAAGCCCTCCAGTGTTGCCAAGTCCTCCACTGACACTAGAGGCCGGGGCAGCTGTAAACACATTTGTGTCATTTCCTCTCAGATTACTAAGGCATGCAGTATCATTTGGAGAGAACAAATGCAGGGAATGTATTATTTTTTCTTCTCCACAGAGTGTCTTCCAGTCAAACAGCACATACATTCACCACCAGATTCATTTTTATGTTAAATATAGCCATTTATCGTGACTGCAAAAAGTCTAATAAATTATCCCAATCCCAATGGTTCAACAGGTTCAGCAAAGAGGAGTAGCCTTCCACGTACAGTTCTGGTTCACCTGTAATGTTCTTAGAAAAACCTAGATTACATTTTTTTTTTAGAATCCAAAAGCCCCAAAGAAGAAAATTTTAACTCCTAAGTCAAAAAGGTCTCTTTGTAGAGGACCGCAATTAACATCAATGAAAAGGAAAACATTTCAAACAAGGCAGCCATGTTGGCACCTATAGTTACATTGTATAGGGGGACGCCAGTATAGATGCAAAACCCAGAGACATTAGATTATCACACGTTTTAACCTAGTATGGTAAACTGACCACCATGTGCCAGTTCAGCAAGACCTGCTGAGTCCAGGCCATGGTCATTCCCACAACAAGGCAGTCATAAAACAAGACCTCCTGAGGAATTTCACAGGCTATAAATTAACACCCCAAAAGCTCTGCTGCTTAAATAATTTGCCATTTCATTGCCATTCGCGTCCACAGGGAATGATAGAGGATTGCTGTCTCTTTATCCTACAATAGATAAAGACAAATAGCCTGAAACACTAAGGCCAAGGTAGAGACTGTTCAAGGGCAGATCACCCCCCACATAACATACCTAAGCTCAATGCTAAATTGTAAGGAACTTGATCAACCTCAATTCCATCACTGTTTGGACAAAAAAAAACTTCACACAC
Source organism: Perccottus glenii (assembly GCA_024416835.2). Lineage (NCBI taxonomy): Eukaryota > Metazoa > Chordata > Actinopteri > Gobiiformes > Odontobutidae > Perccottus > Perccottus glenii. Next base: position 14,121,649 of record CM044546.2, on the reverse strand, counting down.
AGCAAAGAACAATTCACTAGAAGAACAAACCTTGTTACTGTTATTATAACATAGTAGACATTACAAATGTGAAATCACTTCGTTAGATCCAAACTGACTAACCATTTCTTCATGTCTCGTGTCTATTATTTGCTCCCTACTCCTGCCCCCCCTTCACCCTGGTATTCTCATATTACCCTCATCGCTCACCACAACAAGTGTTCTTTTTCCCCTCCTTGTTTTGTTGGTGTCACTTGTTCAAGTCTATTATGCATTTGGGGCTAAATCAGACTTTAAACTTATTTCTGGGTTGATATAGACTTGTGTTTTTTTTAGTTATGATGTAGACCACTTTTGGTGTAAATGGATTGAAGAACTCATTTTCAAAATCATTAATAACCCTAAAATCTTCAATCTCAGCCACACAGAAAATGCATTTTAAGGATTTGGACAAACATAAAACTTTAAAGTAGTAGTGTACCAAATACATTGAGCCAAAATTCATCTTCTTAAGTGTGAATCCTTCCACAACAGGAGGCTACTGTTACATGGGGTTTACATTTACACTGTTACTGTGTGCAGCTGTGGCAGAGTGATGGATGGCTGACAAGGCACTGACATATGTGTAACTTGGTGGGGTAAATAGGTGCCAAAAGAAGGGTATAAATATCAAACTCCATAAACTTTCTATTTTGTCCGCTATATAAAAAATGGATTAGTCTGTTTGAATGTCCACCAAGCGCTAAGAAAACTTAGGGTTGAGTAATAAGTGTGGATGTGATTTATTCAGTGTAAACTGCCAGTGGTGCAGTAAATGTAAACGTATCCCTTGCATACTCACAGTGTGACTGTTCTGTTGGGGAACGAGTCCGGGGGTAACACCTGATAGAGCTCCATGTTGTTGCACACCACTTTCTTGTCCGACGGTAGGCTTTTCCCACTGCTTTTCGAGCGTTCATCATATGATTTACAATCAGATGATAGAGCCGAGCCACTGGCGCCACACAGCAGCAAAAACACAAACAACTGCCACAGAACCACTCTCATTTTCACACGTGATAAAAAGCAATATCCAGCATTAAGAGAGAAAGGTACGCTACACAAGGCTAGTGGCTAGCTTTGGCACAGTGGCTTTGTTAAACAGCCGTGTCCGGAAAGGCAGACCCCAACAAAAACTCAAACAACACAATTCCCAGTATCTTCCTCCTCCATTCTCGCCAAGCTTTCCCGATACTCATGCTTTTCTTTGTTCGCCAAACCATTAAACCAGAACTCCTCTATGTCTGGGTTCTGTTAAGTTTTTGTAATCCCCAAAGCGTTGTGCAGTTGTTTGCTTCTGAATTAAGTTGGCCAGGAGTTGAGTTGAGAGAGTTTCTTTGTTGTAAATAGCATGGCTCCAGGTCACCGTGTTGTCCTTTTTACAAAAAGCGTCTGTAATCATGTCAAAAGATAGGCGATAATTTTAGTTAAACGTACGTAGCATTTTAAAAACGCTTTTTAATTCTATTTACTGTAATTGATAGAAAACCAAACGACGCGAGTAACTTTCTCATTTCCCAGGAACTAACAGGAAATTACTTGAAAAAAACAAAGACACAACATAGTGCCTAAAACTAAAATGTAGCTAAGTGCTATAGTCCGTAGCCCTATGTTACAAATCCAGAGTAGATGGTTGTGCTTTCTTTCGTCTTGGAAAAATCCACAGGCACTTCTGTGTTCATTGAGAAGCCCTCTTCCCATGGTCCTGTCCAGTCCTGCCCTATGGTCCTCCTGAGCTACACTCACTCTTGTTAAAACTCGAAACATCCAGGCCACTTCCGTCCGCCTTTCAGCGTAAAACATCCGAATGACAGCTTTGGTGTTTTCTGTAGGACTTTACATTTGGACTGCGAGCTAAGCAGCAGTCTAATACTTTCTGTGATTTTACCAGCTGTTACACGCAATTATGTAGGCTGTATAAACGTCTTTAACAAATAGGAATTTAAAAACAATCTATTCGCCAAAATCAGTATTTTGAAATGAACAAATAGTGTACAAAGAATGTAAGGATTTGGCTTATTCTTTTAAAGTTGCCTATATTTGTTGTCCTAATATTAAAAGTTTTAATGATTTACTGTTAAAGAAATCCAGATAACTCACCGACAGAGTAAGTATTTTATTGTTGACATTGACAGTGTGATAACCAAGCCAATTGTGCTTTTTGGCCATTTTTGACTGCTATACACTATTATAAATTATATAACAATATTGTTCAGGGACATTTATCACACCACTTCCTGTTTAAAACGTTACAAACAAGGTGCTCTATAGTAAGCTGGCTAGGATTGTACACTTCCTTTGAAAAACAACCTTTTACATACAGCTGCAAAGTCCCAACTTTCTCCAGAGACTCATGAAAAGTCTCAAAGATAAGCATGATTTGTCTTTGTAATTATCCTACCTAATGCAACAATCTGCGTGTGTTAGTCATGAGAAAGGCAGAGTGTCGGGGGATCAGAATGGTGATGTGGCCTGTAACAGCTATGAGCTGTGGAATAAGGACCTGAAGTGCATCCAGCAGCTTGGACTGACGCATTATTGCCTGTCTGTCTCATGGGCCCGGCTCCTGCCTGATGGGACCACACAGCATGTCAACCAGAAAGGTATTCCCATGTCCCTGTTGGCAGATTTCTTTCACACTCAATAGTTTAGTCATAGTTCTGGTTCTGTTATACCTAGTTATTACCCATTTACAACACATGTTTTATTTTTACCACAGGTGTACAGTACTATAACAAGGTGATTGATGATTTACTGGCTTCTAATGTGACACCAATGGTCACGCTTTATCACTTTGACCTGCCTCAAGCTCTCCAAGATCAGGGTGGCTGGAAATCTCCAAGTATAGCAGCAATCTTTGACAGCTATGCCCAGTTTTGTTTCCAGGCGTTTGGTGATCATGTCAAGCTTTGGATCACTATCAACGAGCCATATGTATGTGCCAAACTCGGTCACAAGATGGTATTCATGCTCCAGGTTTGAAAGAACCAGGGATATCTGCCTACCTAGTGGGCCACAACATGCTACGGGCCCATGCCATGGCCTGGCATAGCTACAACATGTTCTTCAGGCCAAAGCAGAAGGGTTTGGTCTCTCTGGCTATCAGCAACGACTGGCTTGAGCCATTAGATCCAGATTGTGCCGAGGATATTGCTGCTACTGAGCGCTGTCTTGCTTTTACACTTGGATGGTTTGCCTGGCCTATGTTTGTCACTGGAGACTATCCAGAACTTTCATTGACGCCAACAGTAAAAAAGTGGGTTGCAGCGGAAAATCACGACTGCCTTTTTTCTCAAAAGATGATCCTGCCATTCTGGGCACAGCAGACTTTTTTGCCCTTAACTATTTTAGGTGGTCTATTGAAGACATTGAGTATGATCAGTGACCGAGGTGCACAGGAAGTGTTGGATCCCTCTTGGCCGATTTCTGGTGTGCCCTGGCTGGCAGTGGTGCCATATGGTTTGAGGAAACTTCTCTGTTACATCAAGGTGAATTACTACTGTATCATTTGGGTAGATCTGGAGTTCAGAATGTAGAGTCAATCAAAACCACCATATTTGATGAATTCATTCTGTGTAAAAGTCTTTCTCAGAATGAAACGATATAAATCAATAGGAAGATGCATTGCCTTCAGCTAAATGAGGAAAACGCCTGACATTTGTTAAGCGTCTTGCTATTGATTTTTTATGCAGCAAACTCCTTTTTAACACCTCCAGAAACACATTGATGCTTCATTAGTGCTGTCACATTGAATGAAATAGTTACTTTGCTGAAAAGTGTTTTGCAAACGACCAATTTCCTGCTGTTGTGATCTGTCACAGACCATTTGTTTGAGCTTGCCACCGTTAAAAGGCAGCTAAATGGCACACTGTAGACCAATGGTTCTTTCCGCAGAATGTGGCAGGTGAAATGCCTTGTTTGTTGATAACATTTGTCCTGTGATTTGTTTCAGAATACTTTCAGTGATCCACCCATCTACATTACAGAGAATGGCTTTGCCCAGGTGGGGCCGTTAGAGCTTGAGGATGTTCAGCGCTCTGAGTTCTACAAGGAAACAATTATTGAGGTGGCTAAAGGTAAAAAACAGCAAATAGAAATACAAATACATTTGGTCACAATTGCATTTTTGTATTTAAGAGACTTTTATGATGCAATGACCTACAATCAGGTCCATAAATATTGGGTCATCGACACAATTCTAATCTTTTTGGCTCTATACACACCACAATGGATTTGAATTATGACGATCAAAATCATAAATCAAACTTTCACTTTTTAATACTTGGTTGCAAATCCTTTTCATTCAATTACAGCCTGAAGTCTAGAACATTTCAGAATTCATCCTGCTGCTTTTGTCAGCAGTCACATCATCAATAAATACAAGAGAACCAGATGAGGTGGTATGCTTTGGATCATGAGCAGTTCCTTTCCTTCTCCATACTCTTCTCTTCCCATCACTCTGGTACAAGTTGATCTTGGTCTGATCGGTCCATAGGATGTTGTTCCAGAACTGTGAAGGATTTTTAGATGTTGTTTGGCATACTTTTCTGGCCTTCTGTTTTTGAGGCTCACCCATGGTTTACATCCTATGGTGAACCCTCTGTATTCACTCTGGTGAAGTCTTCTCTTGATTGTTGACTTTGAGACACATACACCTACCTCCTGGAATGTGTTCTTGATCTGGCCAACTGTTGTGACATCCACCACAGTTGTTTTCTGTGGTCTTCCAGGTCTTTTGGTGTTGTTGAGCTCACCGGTGTGTTCTTTCTTTTTAAGGATGTTCCAAAAAGCTGTTTTGGCCACATCTAAAGTTTTTGCTATCTCTCTGATGTTTTTTTTTTTTTTCTTTTTTCAGCCTAATGATGGCTTGCTTCACTGATAGTGACAGCTCTTTGGATCTCATATTGAGAGATGACAGCAACAGTTTCCAAATGCAAATAGCACACTTGAAATGAACTCTGAACCTTTTATCTGCTCCTTGTAAATGGGATAATGAGGAATAACACACACCTGGCCATCCATGGAACAGCTGAGCAGCCAATTGTCCCATTACTTTTGGTCCCTTAAAAGGTGGGAGGCACAATACAAACTGTTGTAATTCCTACACTGTTCACCTGATTTGGATGTAAATACCTTCAAATTAAAGCTAAAAGTCTGCAGTTAAAGCACATCTTGTTCGTTTTGTTTCAAATCCATTGTGGTGGTGTATAGAGCCAAAAAGATTAGAATTGTGTCAATGTCCCAATATTTATGGACCTGACTGTATATTCTTTAGATATGAATTGAGAATATGTTCTACACTAATAAGCTACTGATGTAATCTATTTATCTGTGTCCCTGTATAGCTATCAAGGAAGATGTCAGTGTATATTTTGCATGGTCGTTCCTGGACAACTTTGAATGGGCCGATGGGTACAGTGTTCGATTTGGATTGTTTCACAGTGACCTTTCTGATGAGAAGCAGAATCGTGCCTTTTACCACTCTGGGAGAGAATATGCAAATCTTATTCTGAAGTATAGATGTGAACATGAGGGTGTACCCTGATGTTGTACATTTACTAAACAATAAATGACATACAAGGTAAAATAAATGCTTTCGTATACTATAACTATGCCTTTGATTGTTTTTACTGTTTAGAGTTCACCAAGTGGCAGTATACCTCCACGGTTTCCCTTACAGAAGCCTAACTCTAGCAGGGGATGTGAGAACATGGGTAAAAAGACTGGAATTGGACAGAATGGAAGTAAAATTTGTATTCTAGCCTGCACAATTGCTAGTGTGTCTTCCCAGGAGATTTATGTCGTGGGGCTCCTCACTTAAATGCCCAAAGCAGCTGTAAAGCTTCCACATCAGGTTGCTGCAGCAGAGAGTTAACAGTGTGCATAAGAAATGGGTGCGCATGCTTTGAGTTTAGTCTGTAAACAATGCCAATTTACACTGCTTATTACACTGACACACATACATGGTTCACTAGCCACTGTCAAAGCTTTGGGACTAAACACTGGTCTTGGGATTTTAAAAGGATATCTTTGTTGTTGTAATGCATTGAAAGGCCAGCTCATTTTAAATAGGTCCACCTGAAAAAAAACTAAAAGTTGTCACTGCATCCATCTTATGTAAACCTGTAGGTTCAAGTAAATACGTAATACCAGCTCAGAATGATTGGAAATGCCTATGATGACCCTAGACTTTATAAAGTACACTCTAAAGAGATATCAGTTGAAAGCAACAGATGTCCTACCACAGGAAGAAAGGGTGATGCTATCTGTTTGGCCTGGGCAGCTGTGTGAACTGCTATTCAAGGTAAAAAGAGGTAATGAGTAAAAAGACTTGGATAAATCCACAGGCACCTCTGTGTTCATTGAGAAGCCCGCTTCCGACGCAGGGGTGTGGCCACCGGGGTGGCACTGGCAACCTCTGGAATCTGGTAGGTGTTATAATAATTTTTATTATTATAATTGTTTATATTGTTTATAGTTACTGGGTGCTCATAGTTCTCTACAGGTCATGTCAAATCATGTCATGTCCTCCATGTTAGTCCAAGCATGGAGTAGACATAACTAGAGACATGGCTTGCCATGGGACTTCTGCACCTGGAGCTGGGGCCTTGGAGGAGGGTGTATGCAAGATACACCTCCTTCTAACAGCCCCCACTGCATTGATATAAAATCTCATGTTTTGTTTACTTTAAGCAAAACACACTCTGTACCTTTGATATATCCGTGTCTTTGCTTCTTCTTGCAAGAATAAAACCTGGCCTTTCGCTTTTGTAATATAATCTGTCTCCGTGTCTCTCTGGATAATATAAGGATATAGAATTCTTATAACAGTAGGCCATCCTGTCTGGCCACCCCAATCAGAGCTATCAAAAATATGTACATATATTCTTCATAAATTTATAGTTTTGTTCGTAGTTCGTATAAAACTAACGATTAAGTGTTTTTTGTTTTGTTAAAAAAAAACAAGCCTCTACAGTTTCTCCTTCGTTCCCCTTTGACAGCGGTGATCTGAGCCCGCGGAGTTGTTTCCATTAGTCCCGCCTCCCCTGCTTTCTGATTGGATGTCTCTGTTAATGCCTGCATGTAACCGGCTTTGTGTTTAAGCTTGAAAAGAGAAATAGTAGCAGGCAGCAGCGCGAGATTTGCTACGAGCTGTAAAATATACAAAAACAATGAGTTAATGCAGCTGTGGGACACAGAGGTTAGTGACGTGAGACTGGAGACAGACTACAGTCAGAATAAGACCAGGTTAGAAGTAGATTCAGAGAAATTTACAGCAAGAACACGAACAGGAAGTAGCCAAACTTTGCTAATGTTTAGAGCCAAGACAATATTTCCCATTCGGATATAGATCCTGTCAGATTAGATAGGAGAGTCAGAAGGTATCACAGGTCAGGCTAAAGAACAGCTGCAGTGATTTCCGTAGTCTAAAATGTAGAAATAATTAATTAGACCACATAAATTAATTAAAAACTATGTTGTCATCCATTAAATACAAAGCTAACATTCCTATTTGTATAAAAAGCAGGCTTTAACACCAATAGTTCCTAGCTCATATTTATATATTTTAGATAAAGTATAAATTCTTAAGCTTAGTAGCTATTTTTTAGAATGTGATAAACATCTGTATCCATTATCTGTAGATCAATTAACCTGGTGTTATTTCACATTTTTAGGCTACTTATTTGTCTGTGCATGTGTTTTCTGTGAAGCAGAAAACATTTTTTTTTACTCATGTTTTGAAATGTAACTGTTCAGGTCAAATGTACTGACATCATATAGACCCAATTTACAAAGTGGTGTGTCCAAGTTAAAAAAAGAGTTGGTCTTTTTAGATGCTTTAGCTTTAAGTTTTTGCTCTAGTTTTGAACAGTCTATCTTCAAATATTTGAGCTGGAGTCAGTAAAAACTAATTGTTACCATAATTGTACTTGCTCTATAGTAATAACATAACCGCTGTTAAAATACAACAGAATACAGGAATATACACTTCATTCATTCATTTTCTACCGCTTAGTCCCATTAGGGGTTGCGGGTGACTAGAGCCTATCCCAGCAGCTTTAGGCCTTAGGCGGGGTACACTCTGGACAGTGGACAGTTAGTCACAGGGCTGAAATTACACATGTTCTGTCAAATTCTTTAATGGGGGAGGTCCCCCATTTAAGTTCACATGTCCACCACTGTGATTAAATGTGTCTCCTGAGTCACTTCTAGTTACAGTAATAGGTCAGTTGAGCTTGTGGTGGTGGGGCTCAATATAAGATCCTTTCATGGGGCCTAAAATACTTGGCTGTGTCCTGTATTGACCATATAGGGAGGAATAGTCTAGTAACCTATTGCAGACTGTAGAGTATTTAAAAAAAATATTTAAGTGTGCCACCCTTCTAAAAATTTAAAGATTTACAGTTAAAGAGCCCAGATAACGTACCAATATGATTTGAGTAATTATTTTATTGTTGACATGGATACTGATAACCAAGCCAATTGTGCTTTGTAAGCATTTTTTACCGCTGAACACTATTGGTCAGGGACATTACTCCACCTCCTGTATGATATGTCACAAACAAGGTGCTTTATAGTAAGCTAGCTGGGGTTGTACACTTCCTTTGTAAAACAACCTTTTAAGATTTAAGCGAAATCCGAGACAATCGTGTGAGTGGCTATCTGTCTTGCATCGACAACATCCAACTGAAGTAAAGCATGTTCCCATCTGGCTTTGCTTGGGGAGCAGCCACTGCTGCGTATCAGATTGAAGGTAGGCTGTAAACAATAAATGTTGAGGTTTAAAGTCCGAACTTGTTGAAATAAACACGTCAGTCTATTAAAACTGACTTAAATCTAGGGAATTATTAATTTTGTGTAATATGCAAAAACGAAATAGTCTACTCATAGTATGTTAATATTATGAGGAAACTTGGATTTAGTTTAGCCTACTTGTAATTGGAATAAGTGAGGTTTTGTGAAATCTGAATACAGCTGCAAAGTCCCAATTTTCTCCAGAGACTCATGAAAAGTCTCAAAGATAAGCATGATTTGTCTTTGTAATTATTCTACCTAATGAAACAATCTGCGTGTGTTAAGGTGGCTGGCAGGCAGATGGCAAGGGACTGAGTATCTGGGACACGTTTAGTCATGAGAAAGGCAGAGTGTCGGGGGATCAGAATGGTGATGTGGCCTGTAACAGCTATGAGCTGTGGGATAAGGACCTGAAGTGCATCCAGCAGCTTGGACTGACGCATTATCGCCTGTCTGTCTCATGGGCCCGGCTCCTGCCTGATGGGACCACACAGCATGTCAACCAGAAAGGTATTCCCATGTCCCTGTTGGCAGATTTTTTTCACACTCCATAGTTTAGTCCTAGTTATGGTTCTGTTATATCTAGATATTACCCATTTACAACACATGTTTTATTTTTACTACAGGTGTACAGTACTATAACAAGGTGATTGATGATTTACTGGCTTCTAATGTGACACCAATGGTCACGCTTTATCACTTTGACCTGCCTCAAGCTCTCCAAGATCAGGGTGGCTGGAAATCTCCAAGTATAGCAGCAATCTTTGACAGCTATGCCCAGTTTTGTTTCCAGATATTTGGTGATCGTGTCAAGCTTTGGATCACTATCAACGAGCCATATGTATGTGCCAAACTCGGTCACGAAGATGGTATTCATGCTCCAGGTTTGAAAGAACCAGGGATATCTGCCTACCTAGTGGGCCACAACATGCTACGGGCCCATGCCATGGCCTGGCATAGCTACAACACGTTCTTCAGGCCAAAGCAGAAGGGTTTGGTCTCTCTGGCTATCAGCAACGACTGGCTTGAGCCATTAGATCCAGATTGTGCCGAGGATATCGCTGCTACTGAGCGCTGTCTTGCTTTTACACTTGGATGGTTCGCCTGGCCTGTGTTTGTCACTGGAGACTATCCAGAAATTATGAGAACTTTCATTGACGCCAACAGTAAAAAAGTGGGTTACAGCGGAAAATCACGACTGCCTTTTTTCTCAAAAGATGATCCTGCCATTCTGGGCACAGCAGACTTTTTTGCCCTTAACTATTATACGTCACGTAAGATTACATCAGGAGGTGGTCTATTGAAGACATTGAGTATGATCAATGACCGAGGTGCACGGGAAGTGTTGGATCCCTCTTGGCCGATTTCTGGTGTGCCCTGGCTGGCAGTGGTGCCATATGGTTTGAGGAAACTTCTCTGTTACATCAAGGTGAATTACTACTTTGTAATTTGGGTAGATCTGGAGTTCAGAATGAAGAGTCAATCAAAACCACCATATTTGATGAATTCTTTCTGTGTAAATGTCTTTCTCAGAATGAAACAATATTAATCAATAGGAAGATGCATTGCCTTCAGCTAAATGAGGAAAACGCCTGACATTTGTTTAGCGTCTTGCTATTGATTTTTTATGCAGCAAACTCCTTTTTAACACCTCCAGAAACACATTGATGCTTCATTAGTGCTGTCACATTGAATGAAATAGTTACTTTGCTGAAAAGTGTTTTGCAAACGACCAATTTCCTGCTGTTGTGATCTGTCACAGACCATTTGTTTGAGCTTGCCACCGTTAAAAGGCAGCTAAATGGCACACTGTAGACCAATGGTTCTTTCCGTAGAATGTGGCAGATAAAATGCCCTGTTTGTTGATAACATTTGTCCTGTGATTTGTTTCAGAATACTTTCAGTGATCCACCCATCTACATTACAGAGAATGGCTTTGCCCAGGTGGGGCCGTTAGAGATTGAGGATGTTCAGCGCTCTGAGTTCTACAAGGAAACAATTATGGAGGTGGCTAAAGGTAAAAAAAAAAAGCAAATAGAAATAAATTTGACCATTGAAAAACAATTACCTATATTTTTTAGATATGAATTGAGAATATGTTCTACACTAATAAGACACTGATGTAATCTATTTATCTGTGTCCCTGTATAGCTATCAAGGAAGATGGCGTCAATGTCAGTGGATATTTTGCATGGTCGCTCCTGGACAACTTTGAATGGGCCGATGGGTACAGTGTTCGATTTGGATTGTTTCACAGTGACCTTTCTGATGAAAAGCTGAATCGTGCCATTTACCACTCTGGGAGAGAATATGCAAAGCTTATTCTGAAGTATAGGTGTGAACATGAGGCTGTACCTTGATGTTGTACATTTACTAAAGAATAAATGACGTACAAAGTAAAATAAATGCCTTTGTATACTATAATTATGCCTTTGGTTGTTTTTACTGTTTAGAGTTCACCAAGTGGCAGTATACCTCCACGGTTTCCCTTACAGAAGCCTAACTCTAGCAGGGGATGTGAGAACATGTGTAAAAAGAGTGGAATTGGACAGAATGGAAGTAAAATTTGTATTCTAGCCTGCACAATTGCTAGTGTGTCTTCCCAGGAGATTTATGTCGTGGGGCTCCTCACTTAAATGCCCAAAGCAGCTGTAAAGCTTCCACATCAGGTTGCTGCAGCAGAGAGTTAACAGTGTGCATAAGAAATGGGTGCGCATGCTTTTAGTTTAGTCTGTAAACAATGCCAATTTACACTGCTTATTACACTGACATACATACATGGTTCACTAGCCACTGTCAAAGCTTTGGGACTAAACACTGGTCTTGGATTTTAAAAGCATATCTTCTTTGTTGTAATCCATTGAAAGGCCAGTTCATTTTAAGTAGGTCTATCAAAAACCTAAAAGCTGTCACTGCATGCATCTTATGTAAACCTGTAGGTCCAAGTGGATATGTAATACCAGCTCAGAATTATTGGAAAGGCCTATGATGATCCTAGACTTTATAAAGTAGGCTGGAGAACACACTAAAGAGATATCAGCCGAAAGCAACAGATGTCCTACCACAGGATGTGAGTGTGATGCTATCTGTGTGTCCTGGGCAGCTGTGTAAACTGCTTTTTAAGCTAAAAAGAGGTAATGAGTGAAAAGGCATCCTAATCCTGATGATTCTGATTATTTAAAAAGTGCTCTGAGCAATGCATCACTTACAAGGCCGTAAACTTGTTTTAGAGATCACACATGTCAAAAAACCAACCACTGCTCATATGCTCTACAAGATGAACTGAGACATACTGGAGATGGATGGACACTTTTAGGTGAATGTTTGTAAGCCTACACTGCCACCTTGTGGTGTTACTGAGGACTACACAATAACTCAAATCTGTTTCAAGTACTGTAGAGCTGTTGTTAATGCGTCACCACATGATGTGCTGCTTTGACTCATAAAAGGCCTCCCATTGGTGGTACAACAAACTAAAGCCGTGCACTAACCACAATACATCACAGATTTAGCACAATTAATATTTATGCTGTGATGTGAAGGCAAATGTCATTTATATTCGGTGTTGGGAGACTTTGTTTGCATTAATAAGCACCGTGTATCGTGACATCCAGTTGGCTGTGCATACTGTTTTCAACAGATGTGAATAATACCCTTGCGGCCCTCCTCCATCTATGTCAAGCCGAGTGAGATTCCCCTTTGTCTTATGATGAATAACAAGCTATTGTAGAACTATGAATAATGCCACTGCCTTTTGCGTTCCGACTTCTATTCCGGGCTGCTCTGAGCACAAAGCTGAACCACAAGTCATACTTTTTTTAGTGTTAATGAAGTTCATCTAATATCTATGGCTCTGACAATGTGGCTAGTGATAGATTACAAAACATTAAACATTTACCGTACTAACCAAGTAACCTGCAAATTGTGTGAAGGTTTTAAAACGTAAGTGAACATATATGCCACCTGTTTCGGGGACAGAAACGTACTGTATGTGTTTGCCATGATTCATCATCTTCTGCCTATGGGAATCTGAACTCCCAGCAAAGAGTTCCAACAGTGGTTTTCTAGTATTCTATTAATGTATGTCTTCTTTTCGTGGATATAGAGGTACTGCATGTCCCACCACTGCTTCTAAATTGATTGAATGTAAAATGAGCAATAGGTTAGTCCGTAGTGTTGAAATTAGCTCCTCGTGAGAAACCTCAAAATAATATGTTCCTATTGCAAGTTGGGGGAGCTTTAATCATTAATTAGCATTTAAATAATTTACTTTAGCAGTCTTTTTAACAGCCCGGCTTCCAAAAATACCAACTTCAATTCATTACTGTGAAACAGAATTTATTCCGATTAGACCATGATGTGGGAAGTCACCAAAGAAACCATTTCTAAATGTGCTTTCCAATTAAGCCCCAAATCTATCTTGTGTATAGATAAGTTGCTTTTGACAATGAATTAGTACGTTTAATTGTAACGTTCAATCACATTCACTGGCGTCGATTTACCCCCAGGAACATTCTGGCAAATTACCAAGTAAGACCCATTTGTATTTGACCCAACTTAACTCATTACATTTTGACATGCATTATAAAATATTCAATAAGTAAGAAATTAATTTACTTTCTATAAATGAACTAAATTATTTAGTAGCTATAGTCATCATGAATTCACAATCTTGTGTCTCGTTTCCGTGCTTACAGGTGCAAAGGGGTATGACTTGTGGCAAATAATTACCTTTTTCTATTTACTGATTACCCTCATATGCATATTCCCTGGAGTAATGGTATAATTAGATTGTTGCCTCAACTTCAAGATGAAGAGACGTCAGCCGTGCTGTTCCTAAGAGCAAAGATACAAATCTCTTTCTTGCTTTCCTTTCCAACTTTTCTTTGCGCGCTGTGTCTCAGTCAGCTGGTGTGGGACCCGAGAGAGGCCCAAACCACTGTTCTTTTTCTTCTGTCTTCGATTTTCTTTATGTGGGTCCCATTTGCTCGTCTCTTCTAATCACATTGCTCATATTCCATTGACAAGAGTGGGGGAAAAAAAAAAACAGCAAACTTTCTAAATCCCATTGACCTACTTAGCCAGACATTTCAGCGGGAATTTATATTAGTGCAAAAGAGTTTGACAAAAAAAATGTTTTCTCATTCCTCCATCTTCATCACAACCCCTTTTTTTCATTCAGCTGGAAGCCATTTTCCTCACATTTGATCCCAAGCGTTATACAAGTGGATAAATGCATTACCGTGGCTAACAAAACTTGCGGTTCCTAAGCTCTGTCACTGCTTTTGACAGTGGCCTGAGAAGCGTGACATCGGAGTTATAAAAAGCGCTGTGGAATGGCCTCATCTTTGATTGATGAATACTCTGGGCAAAGATTGAGGAGGATGAATATTGCTAGGCCTCGAAGACAGGAAGTGGAATTATGACAGACCCATACAGAGAACCAAAGCAGACAGTCAGAAAGCAGAATGAAAAGAAAGGAAGGCAATTCAATTCTTTTCTTTTAAGTTCCTCCCCGAGGGACTGGAGATGACCCTGCTAACGACTGTCGAAATTCTAACTCCCTTGAGTGTTATGACAACCTTGTGATGGGAGTGGGTTAACAGACCTGTCTGAAAAATTGAAAGCTTTTAGAATATTCAGCATACCCCTTGTGCTCGCTTGTGGTGCTGAGATTGGTATTCATGGTCTGTGTGTCTGGTGGTCCAGCAGTGGCGATGGCAAAAAAGAACCCCCCTCTGAGAGTGTGTGTGGTGGCCAATGAGGCGAGCGCCGTGTCCCATGGGAGCAGTGCTAGGAGTGAGTATAAGTGGAGAAAAGAGAAAAAGAGACAATTTATGGAAACCTTACAAACAGAATTGAATGTGAACAACAATAGCAGTGTAGTTATCAGGCCTGGATCCAAGGAGAGACTAATGATGTGGATATAACCTTGTGTTCCAGATATGCAAACACAATGTCATCAACAAAGAAATTCCTTGGCTGCAAATCTTTTCTAATTTTCTGACAGATGGCCTCCTCACCTGTCTGCAAAATATTAAAAGGAATACAAAGGGCAAGTTCAGGTCTATAAGCTTCAGTCCACGTTTCCTCTGGACTTGCATGTCTTATTTCTTTCCAAGATTAAGGTAAAATCCAAGTACAATCCCAGACTGGCAGTTTTAGCTCTGCTTCCAGTTGCAATAATAACACTCCATGTTTTCCCACAGCAATATCAGACAGAGCAAAGAAAGTTATTATATTAAGTGTTACTGTGTACCCTTATAGCCAAAATATATATATTCTCATAATTGTTAAATTTTCTTAGGTATGAGAACTGTAGAATCATGCTTATCTCCTGACACAGTCCCCTCAGCTGGACAGGAACCTACAATATAAATGATAGATAATTCTTGTTTCCAGGACGTGCAGACATTATTTGAGTGACATGCTTTACATCAATCGAATAGGGCTAGCAAAAATAGGCCAATACACTGGACCCTAGCAGAGTCGTATTTGTACAAAATGCACTAAAATGACCTAACGTCACAGAAGACATGTTTTTTTATCGAGGGTAGTTTCCTCTTGAAAACAATGTCAGTAACAACACAGAGAGTCTGAGGATCTGTGCCCCCTGTTGGCTAAAAGTTATGCAGTGCCTCTTTAAGTGTATATGAGTGTATATAAAAGAAGGGTCGTCCTTAGTGTGTTTCCACAGTAGAATCTGATAACTACATTTTAATCGACATTTCACACTGGTATTTTTGTTCAAATCAAACTTTAAATCTTAAGAGCTAAGCAACAGACCAAGGAAAGCCAGTGTGAGGGCATCTATAATGGCATCTAGTGGTAGGGTTGCAAATTACAATTGCATTGCATGACCCTTGCTAAACCCAGCTCTAGCTTTATCCATCCTGATAATATGGCCTCATATCGTGTAAAGTTGACCAGTAAACAAAAAAATAAATAAAACATTGTAAAAAATGTCTAGTTGGGAAGTGGTTCTCTCTCCTCTAAGCCTGACTACAAGTTTCTACTCCGCTATATGGTTGCACTCCAGAACTTTGCAGCTGATCTCCCATTAACCGCAGATGTTTTCGTTAAGTCCATTTGAAGAAGAAGAAGAGCGGAAGCACCATCCGCAGAGCAACAGTGCACGGACTAATTAACGCTAAGTGTTGTACAACATGCTCCCCTCTCACCCGTGTTGTCACTTAGGGTTTGAGTGGCGCTAATGAGAGAATTATCTAGCCTCGGACCCTAGTAATTCAAACAAACACCAGCTGATCTGACCTAAGAGGTGGCTTTTTAATCTCACCACTTAATACCAATCAAACCAGCTTTCTTATGTGCACACTCTGGGACGGCCCCCTGCTCCACATGCTGCTACCATTTCTTTCCTGTTGATCTATGGCAGAGTGTTAATTGTGTCGATGACTTGAGGGGCTTCTGTTGATGTTATGTAGAGAACCTCAGGTGTGTGTGGGAACAGTAAAACAGGTGGATATGCCTTCTTAAGTGCTTGCAGGACTTCAGAAGAAGAGATGCTTGGGTGCCTGTTTGCACGTGCATGTAAGCCCCTTATCGCGAGAAACACAGTCGAGGATTAGGAAGGTTAATAAGGTCAGAAGTTTTCAATAAAAGAATATGGCATATAATACAAAGTTGTCATTGTTGGATTACCATAATGGTTATTCTTTGGGGCCCAAACCTGTGACTTAATTGTTGTGCTCAGACGCAAGACAAAAGATCTGCAGAGGGCTGGTTGGGAGACTTTCATAATTACCTGCTGGTATTACCAATTTAAGCATTTATACATGAGGCTGTGTTTCTAATGGGATCAAAGTATTTTGGGACTGGGATGGTTTGTTTCAGCCAAACAGTGCTGAACTTGTGAGTAACATGAGCAATAAGCCCTCTCAAGTGTTTGGGTTGTAGCTGTTTTTGTTTTGCCAAGTGCTCTAGGTAACAAATAGCAGATCAGCTAGAGTTCAAGGCTGCACGCGAAACGGTTGGTGCGTTTCACTGCCTTTTGGGGGAGAGGCTTTTATTGTTATAAATCTTGTGGCAGAGCGAATATAGTGACTGTGTTTGTGTGTACCGCACTAACGCGAGCTCGAATGCAACATCTGCTTGTGTAAACCTAGGTTTAGAATCTTGGCCTGCAACCTGCATTCTGCCTTTTACAGAGTGCAGAAATGGGTTTGGGAAAGGCTATTGATGAGCCTTGGCTCCAGAAAGTCTTCACAATCTATATTTTTATATTGTTAACAAGGAGTGTAGATTGGCTTGAATGAGGTCCAATTAAAAGGGATTTAATAGGATTTGCGTATTGCTGATTTCAGTAGGCGTTTGTGACACATCTTCATTTCGAGAACAATATTTTCGAGTTGTTGTTTCTAGTGGGGAATATCCCCCTTGGAGTGTGTTTTCATGTTGAAGGAACTGGCAAAAGACAATATGCTGATTCTGCAGCGCTGTCAGATGAGACATATTCAATATAGTCATCATGTCAGCTGGTTGCTTTTATTTTAATAAGCTTTAATACTGGTGACATATGGATATATAGGCCTCTGGTTTTACTACTCTGCATTTTAGCTGTTCTGGGTGTTATCATTAAACATAGTGACAGAGCAGATGTGTAATAATGCTGGCTAAGGGTAGTGGTGATGGCAGTATTTAGTTACATGTAAGCAGGGTTCGAATTACAAAGTGGCTTTCGGGGGAGCCCTATTTTCCGATCCTCCCTGACTGACTTTAACGCTTTTGGTGCATGTTAGGGCATTTAAAACAGTAGGTTTACAGTAAACCTATTGTTTACTTAGTAAACTGTTTACTATAAAACGCAAGCATCAGTCAGTGTTGTCAGTGTTAAGGCAAACAGCTCTGTCCACGGTTCTTAATCAACCGCGCTTAGGCTTACATTATGCAAATCATGATAAAAAAAACAGAGAAACTCGCATAACAATCATAAAAAAATACATCAATATTAAATAGGATTAGGGCCAATCCTCACAAACGCACAGATCAAGTAGGTAATTCCATGATTCTTACCTCGGCGAGCAACAGGCTTTTTGCCTTCATGCATACTGTACATCCTAACTTCTGATTTTTGGAATAGAGCCATGTATTCCTGATTCTCCACTCACTCCATTGCTTTGTTGTCCAGTTGAAAGGTGTTGCATGATCGCCTGGTCCGCTGCAGGTCGCAGCGGTGGTTTCTGGCGCCAAAGTCTCGCTATCCTCGCTGCTGGTGCTGTCACTAGCAGCAACTTTTAGCGGCGGCGGTATCACTGGCAAGCTAGTTGTAGCTGGTGCGCTGTCATCACTCCTCTTCGTTTGTTTTATAAATCCAAATTGACTGAGGTTTGGCTGCTTTCTTTTTGACATTCTTATCCACAGAGTGTTCCAAAAAACGAATAAAGTATGTTTTGAACTTGAAGTTAAGCTAACTAATTCAAATAGCAACTCAGTGAGAAGTTCAAGTAGTGACGTAAACGTAGTAATTTCAGTGCAGCGCCGCCACGCATGGATGGTCACAGCAGGAGACACAGCGGAAAATAGTGTTCGGAAATAGTAATGTAATGAGCGAATAAACACACAACATTGACACATTTTTAATATCATCATTTATTTCAGGAACCTTAATGTAGAGAAAATCTAAATCTATATGCGACACATAAAATGGACAGTGTTTTAGAGCTCCCCCTAAATGTCTCAAAGTAGGCTTTCAGGGGAGCCCAGGTCCTTTTCAGGGGAGCCGAGCTCCCCTTAGCTCCCCCGTAATTCGAACCCTGCATGTAAGCAAGGATGCAGTGTATAGCATGTCTGTAACATGGAGACTGCTGACAGCTAATAGTAGAGCGGATACTAAAATCAGCTGCTGTGCCTGGTAGAGAGTGTGTGGCAGCTTTTGTCTCTCTATCTCAGTCCACGGGCCTATTGTCATGCAGGCGCTCCGGTAACAGGCCTGGTCTTCACTCATCTGTCTGACGGACACAGCTATCTACCCAGACGGTGACTGATGATGGCAGTACACGTGTGAATGTGTGTGTGTGTGTGTGTGTGGAGGGGGGTCAGTCAGTGTGTCATACCGAGGGGGGTCCTTGGAAGGCAGGCTGAGGAGAAGAGATTGATACCATCCTGACTGAGGGCTATACGCTAAGGTAGTGACCAGTGGTGTGTTCACTCAAGATACTTGGGAGCAATTCAGTGGGCTTTGGGCTTAGGGTCCAGGCAATGATCAGATGTCAAGTGTACAGCATAGCACTTAGGAAAGGTCTACAGATAAAGATGGGTTGGATGGCAAACACACAAGACTTGAATACCAATTTAATCAGACTGCTTTGACTTAGTAACTTTAGTCTGCACACTGTAGCTGTGCAGATGGTTCTTCCCCTCTCTGTAGCTTCCTTTTCCTCAGTCATGTTACTGTCCTAAAGTAATCATTCATTTCCTTTTGCTTATTCCCATGACAGGAGTTAGACTTAGACTTTAGCGTTACCAATTGACCTATACATGCATATATTTGGACAATGGGAGGAAGCCGGAGAACCCACAGTAACACTGGGAGGACAGACTCCTGCAGACTCCTCACAGAAAGGCCGAAGTTGGACAAGGATGTTCGATTCGGCCTCCACATATGCCTCTGCTTAAAAAAAAAAAAAAAAAAAAAACTTTTTACAGAAATTAGAATTATCTAATAATGTAAAATCCCACATGACCAAATCAGGGTCTTTGAGAAGCTCTCACACTAAGCAATTTGTTTCAAGTTGTTTCTAACATATGATCCCTGATTCCTTTTATACATCATTATTTGACAATCTTTTTGAACATCTTTACAGTGAACATGTGTGTTTTTTGTGTACACGCATATTTATAAAAGTCCTTTTTATCATTCATACTTATACATACAAACCAAAGTGTGTGTTGTTGCATGTTTTCTGTCCAAAAGATCAATGTGTCCCTGTCAATGTTTTCTTACCCTTCGCACGTAAAGTGAATGGCAGGGGAGGAGGAGGTGACAGAGAGTAGGAGTGGAGTTGGATGAGAGGCGTACGCGCTAAATGGATGCAATGCAAATGGCATCAGAGGACGTAGGAATCAATTTAGGTTATTGAAACAAATGAGAGCAGCTCTTGCTGCCATTGCATGTGTTTTTTTGGCCGCCCCTGTTGTTATTGTAATTAACCCACCCAACCCAAATCTGCGATCCTCCCTTTTGCAAACACAGCCAAGCAGCCCCCCTCCATGACACCAAGTTGACGGCTGCCGCGGGTCCCTTTTACTCTAATGAAAAAGCCTTAGAGGTGCCCAGGTAAAACTGGACGTGCTGTAATGGTGATTCATGGCCTTGGGTGACATGCTAAAAGGCATGGGAGATCTGCCTAGGAAAGCATTTAGGAAAGGGTATTCCATGTATGAGCACCAACACGCACTCACACACACAATCCCTTCCTCCAATGACTTACTGTCATTCCCTTTTCCCAGCAGGTGCTTACGTTTATAAACTCCCCACTCCTCTTATTCATTGAATCCCAATAACCAAAATGGACTCTATGCAATGTTGGAATGATCTCGGAGGTATATGGCCAGTAGGGGATGCCTATTTCATATAGTGATGTCCTATTGAAAATTTGCCATTGTTTCGTTTAAGGGTCAGCCACATTGACTTCTGTGCTCTTATTTCCCAGTGTGGCATGGGCATTGTATAGGGGTCTTGGGGGAGAGATCAATAGTTAGAGAGAGCGATGGGGTCACGGTGGAATCAATTCACTGGACAAACGACCTCCAGCTGCCGTCCGCACCTTCCAAGCCGCTTGACACCTGAGGCAATCTTTACTGAAATGTCCTCTGCTGAAATGCCACGAGGCCACGCGCTGCTGAGCAGTCACTCATGCAGCGCTCCAGAATCAAGCGGCGTATGCAAACCTGCTCTGCTGTCATCCGCGTTCAAGCGCTTTGGCTCAGCGTTACTACATAAACAAAACTCACACACCTGAGAATGTCAATTACTTACCGCCTGCCCCTTTCGACGGCCCCATGCTTGATGGCCAAATTGGGATTAATTTGGGGAGGATGGGGGCCAGTGTAGAGGTGACACTGTGTCGTTCCATTTCAGAGAGACACAGGCGACTGAGAATAGGAGCAGCAGGCCGGCTTGATTGTTCCCCTATTACCCAGCGCACAATTTTGCATAAGCGGCAAATGCACTGATGAAAACAAGTGGCGCTTTCAGGTCAGATGCAGACACCCAGAAAATGAGCTTTTTTTCTTTTCCCTTTCCCTTCTTACCCTTCCGTTGGGCCGCATAATTCAGAAGAGCCATCTTGTGGAAATGTCAGGGTGTAGCGGCGCTGGAGCGAGCAGCGTGACAGAATGCTGTAACGCCTTCCGGGCTGGGGCCTCGCGGCACTACCACGCCCGTGTCGGCCTGACCTTGCAGGTGCTGATATATGCAGCCACGTCCATGTCAAAAAATGGACAACGCCTACCTCATCTCTTTCACAAGATTTGGTCAATGCCAGCACAACATCTTCCGCTTTAATCAGGTTCATGGAGAGGTAATGCATATTTCAAAGAAGGGCAGTATGTATTTATTTGCTCCAGGATATAGAGTTACCTGTTTTTCTCTCCTTTTCAGTTTTGAATAGAGGTCACTTCCCCACTGTGCATTTCCTTTTATGCACCCACTCCCTATTCTTCATTCATCTTACCTGCTGACACATATGACAACACGCTCATCTCCCAACCCCCAGTGCTTCCATAACAACATAGGGCCAGAGCCACTCCTCCACACCTTCTCTTTCTCCTTTGGAAAACTGATTATAAATGGTCAATTTGAAAATAGACTAGAAAGTCCCCAAGGCTGCTTGCCTTGTCAAATTGAAAGGGGACAAGGACAAGTCAGTCAACTTGCCCCCTGTCTCGTGTCCTGATATTTCCGTGGCAGGCGTACGCAAGAGAACATAACAAATTCCCCCCATGCGGCGGGAAAAGCAAGGCAATGGCGAAGGATGACGAGAGAGGGAGCGGTGGCAGTGAGCTGAGGATCTTCAACATCTAGCCCTCAGCATTTATATCACAAGTCTCCACAAAGAGACTATGGATCACTCCAGTGGGCTGGTGTTGGCAGTATCAGGAAAAGCCATAGGCTGTCAGGGAGTATGTGCCTTTCATATTTCACCGTAGACAGCTTTCCCTTCTCCCGGCCTCACTCACAGCAGCCTTTGAGGATAATATCTTCAAATCTCTCCTTGCCATGCTGAGAGGCTATTTTTAAATAGATATTTATTTCAATCTCTCAATTTTTCTTCCCCTCTCTCCTTCCTGTCCTACAGGTATAGCGTTACCGCTGAGAAATGCTCATGGCAAGGCAGGCTTTTCTGTCAACACAAATCTTTGTCTTTCTCTTCTCCTGTATTTTAAACTTTTCTTTGATTTAGTTACAAATCGGTATGACTGCCTCACCTTACCCAAATATTACAAAGAAGGACAAACATAGAGGTTTGGTGGAATAATAAGCATAGCCACATTATTTTAAGGTCTGATCTTATCAAGAGAAATAGGGAATTAACTCTTGTGTCGGAGTCTCACTGTGATCCAGAGTGACTTCTTGTTAACAATAAAGACTTCCAGCTTAATCACAGACGGAATGCACCCTTTGATATAGCGGAGATGTCCGTAGTGCCACAATTCATCAGAGAAGACCTTGCAATCAGATGGGACGTGTGCTTTTTCCCCAAACACATATCCCTATTCCTTTCAGAATACATTAGTGGAAGTGTGAGCAACGGAATCATCAGATACCAGGAGGGGAATTGAAGTGGTCATGAACCTTAGTGTCAAATCCAAATAGCTGAATGGTGATAGATAAAACAAACAAGAAACGTGCAAATTTTTTCAAAGGGAGAAATCGTGTAGCAGTGTACAGAATTGTCAAGGAAAAAAAGAAAAAAACTTCAGATAAGGCCCCACTGGCTCTGCATTACAATTGGGCTATTATCAAGTATGACCCTTGCAAGAACTGTAATACATGACCCCGAATTTATGTATAGCGTGAACTTTCTCCCCATGACATGAGTTATGTTTCATGTTGAATTGTGAGCTGTCCTGCTTCCCTCTGGGTAAACGCTCCTCCCGACCCACCCACGAGAAAAAGTAGGGTGGATAGATATTTATATGCTGGGACTTCCCACTTTCCCATGGGTTGAATGTTGCTTCTAGCAATGAGACCACTGTTTAGATTTAATACTATAGGGATGGTATAAACTGTGTCCATTCAAAATGTGTTTACTATGGTGGCCCTGAAGTTATTATGGTCTATGACTGTAGAAAGAATATCCAAAATGGTCAGAAGTTGTATTGTCAATTCTCAATTTTCAGCATATTATGTTCCAGGTTAAACTAAAGACTGCAAGTGTGACTCCAAAGTGCACTTGCTCGGCTAGAGTAGCCTAAAATTGTACTCACGTGAGATTAGCGTTTCTTCAAAATAGCCTAATTTTACTCCAAGTAGAAGTAAAAAGTAAAGAGTAAAAAAAGTATTTGGGCTACTCAAGAAATAAGTAACTGTTTGATTGTAATGTCTGATTTCTTTTTTTAGAAATTCTGTAATCAGATAGACAGAAATGTAAAATAATGTGCAAATTCTTGTGTTTCTAAATGTTTTGTACATGGAATATTAAATGCTAATTGTGCATTAGCGAATTGGCATGCTAACGCTAACTCTGTGTTAATTCAGTATGCTTAGTATAGAGGTTTAAAACGTTAGGAAAACTAGAGAGAGACTTTTGAATGCACAGTGGACCCTGCTGTGGATGTCCAGTCGTCTCTCTCTTCGTCTGGTCTGCTCTTTGGCCTAGCTGGTGTGTTAGCCCTGCTTAGCCATGTTGCATTTATTCAAGCTCATTGGACACGGTCACGTTGAATGTCTAGACCTCCTGCTACCCACTGATTGAGTAAAGGATTTGTGAGTACTAGTGATGGGAAGGAATGAGATTCTGATGGTATGATATACCTTGACGGTATGGATTAAAGTTTGAAAAGGTAAATAGATGTTTTAATTCAGTCATACAGTAGAAGAATTATCAAAGTACATAATTTCAAATAAATAACTGTAGTGTCTTTAAAAGGTGCGTTACGGAAGTTTCAATAGTTCAAAAAACATTTTTTTCTAACCCGTACATGCATCAGCAACTGCCTAATGTGCAGAATGAGCCTGATCTGAATTTGCAGTGGTTGTCTCTCTAAGCCTGTATAGTCAATTAAATGCAAAGGTTTCGGCATCAAATCTCTTGCAATGTTTCAGTGGACTTGATGTAATGTGTGCTTGTTTACCTGGTTCTCACTTCCTAATTTTCTGCCACAAGTAGGGCACAAGGGGGCAGAGTGCCTCAGTGGTAGAGCGGTCGTCCTTCAACCTGAAGGTAGACGGTTCGATTCCTGCTCTCCCCATAGTTCATACTGTCGTTGTGTCCTTGGGCAAGACACTTAACCCACCTTGCCTCCAGTGGTGGGCTGTAACACTGGTGAATGGAACCTTAATGTAAGTCGCTTTGGATAAAGGTGTCAGCTAAATGACTAAATGTAATTGTAAGTAAACTTGTCTTTGTCCTTTATTGTTTTTGACGAGGAAGGCAAAATGTTCCCATACAGGAGACCTTAATGATGTGAGAGGGTCTGGCTTTATGTTGAGCACATATAGTTAATGAAGTAAAAAATTATAATGATTAGTACCTTTTTGCATGTAGTCTATTATATTTAAATGGATGTACTTGCATTTGATTTGATGTTCGAGCTCACTGTGCTCCAGAGGATCCAGATCCAAATATAAACCTTACTATGTAGAAATAGACGTTCGCTCATAAACAAGGCTGGTTTCATTAAACATTCACCTGGAGCTGGATCAGATAAAAGTTGCGGACTGCTGGGAACAAAGTAACTTTTGCGAGGGCGCAAATGTTTTTCTAATGCTTTAGAATCCTTCCTCTGTCTCTTTTTTTGTTTCAACCGTCTTTTTTGTATCCACCGCTTGTGTCACTGCAGAGTGCGGAGAAACTAAAGACAAGACGGTTTTCTGCAGAGTTGTAGTGTTGGCTACAAATATTGCCAACATATCTTCACTTTCTCTGGAAAATAACTGTCAAAGTTTTACTCGGTTGGCATCAAGTAAAGTTGTCTCCTCTCGCTCCTGCAGCAGCACTCACTGGAGTGAGCTGATCAGCAGGAGGCGGAGTCTGAGCCCTTCATAGAGCAGCCAGTACAGAACAGATATGAACCACAATTCAATGCCACAAATGCTTGAATATGAACGTAATTTACCACAGCAAATTTCCACTCCCAAATGTTATATTTACGGCTCATTTGGAAACTGATTATATATTTCCCTAATATGTGAGAAACACTGATTTAACAGTATCCATGCAATATCTATATTATGGCACAACACAACAGTGGTAGTCATGTTCATAAGGGTATAGCGCCTACCCCTAAGCAGGTAGAATGTAGAATAAATGGTAAAAGAAACTGGTCGAGTGTAGCCCAATGTAGTGGAGTAGGGTTTCTTCTTCTCAAGTCTCAAATCTACTCAAGTAAAAGTAAAAAGTATGGTGAAGTAAAACTACTCTTAGAACTTACTCAAGTAAATGCAAGTTGTTACTACCTACCTCTGTCTATGGGCCACATAACGCATAAACCAGGAAACACACGATGGGCATGACTGACTGGATCCAGTGTCTCATTATATTAGCTAGAAACAACACACTACAGGCTAATCTCTTTGAACTCCATTGTGTTTAGCTCCGTAAGCACATTTAACAGTGTTATTTGTTACCACTTTATCTTATTCCGTTTTTATGAACGTGGTTAGTAACAGTTTTGTCCTATCTCCCTTTTATTCCTGGGCTAAACTGGGTCTTAGAGATGGCCCTCTGTTTTACAGCGAGACACAAAAGTGCTTTGGTAAGCACAGGAAGGATTCCTTCGTTGCTAGTTCAGGTAGTCCCCTCCCTCCCTTTAGCTGAGATTTCTATCCCAGGCCCTTATTATCACCAAACAAGCACTTTTTGATGATGATAAGTAATAGCCACATCCTTGCGTGTAGGACTCACTTCTCTGGGGAGTAAAGAGAGCGTGCTGGTCATTTTTCTTGCCTGCTTGGCGTCCAGTGATCCTGGGAAAAATAGAGGCTGCATGGAGGAGGGGTGAGGCTGAGTTTGTGCGGCACAATCCTAGAAGATTTTTTCTGTGAGTAATGTTCTTTTGATGTTTTCTTTAGGGAAATTTTAGAAATGTAAAACAAAGACTTACCATATTGTATCCATGTATTAAAATGCTGAACACAGATGGCATAGCGCTCAAGAAAGTTTACCCTTCAATTAACTGGAGACAAATCTGAAATGGCTCTAGTTTCACATTAAACATTTAAAAGACTGTCAACCAATGCAGATAATCCCAATGATAAATCCCCTTCTTTATTGTTCACAGTGACAATGATCAGAATAGAAGGTCTCAGAATATGTCATGGGTCAGCGCTTAGTGAGTTTTGAAGCCACTTTTGTTAAGTGACAGCGCTGAAGAAAGAGGATGATAAAAACTCTTGATACCAATAAGCGTCATCTCAAGGCCTTTTAATCCAACAGACACCCCCCCAAAGTGGACTGTCAATTTGAATACACAATAGGGGGCCTCATCTTTTCAAATGGGTGGGCATCTTGTTTATGTCCTGCTATAAAAACACACTGACACCCACTAAACATAATTCAGTTAGATTTATGAGACAGTTTGATATCTTTGATGAGAGTAGAAAATGGTGCAAAATAGTGAGATGTAAAGTCTGTTACAACACTGAGGCTGTACTCAAAATATTGATACATACACTGTGTTCACAATTATTAGGCAAGTTGTATTTTTGAGGATACATTTTGTTATTGTACAACTACAGTGCTCTTGGTCAATCCAAAATGTTAAACCCTTAAACCTGAACATTTAAGTAGTAAAAGTGAAGTTTTGGCTTTCTTAAGAGAATATCTACATGTACACCATTATTAGGCAACTATTAGTGTGCAGAATTATTATGCAACTAAATGAAAAACAAAGATTTTTCCATCTCACTTGTTTATTTTCACCTGTTAAAGTGAGAATAATAAACAAACTCAACATAAACATTTCTGAAAAATTTAAAAAGAAAAAAACTCAGTGACCAATATTAGCCACCCTTCTTTTTGATAACTGTCACAAGCTTTACATTGACAGAGTCAGTCAGTTTCTTGATCTGGTCAGAATCAACTTTTCGTGCTGCCGCAACCACAGCCTCCCGGACACTGTTCAGAGAGGTGTACTGTTTACCTTCACTGTAAATGTCCTGCTTAAGAAGGGCCCAAAAGTTCTCAATAGGGTTTAAGTCAGGTGAAGAAGGGGGCCATGTCATTAGTTTTTCATCTTTAAGGTCTTTACAGGCCAGCCACACTCTTGACGGACCAGATGGATGGGCCCGTGGTTGGATGAGTAACGTACACAGAGCTCCACTTTGACTCAGACGCCAGCAAGGTGGAGGTGGGGTACTGGTATTATTAAAGATGAGCTAGTTGGACCTTTTTATGTGGAAAATGGAGAACTTTGATGCATGTGATGGAGCGTTGTCTTGCATAAAAATCAAAGTCTTCTTGAAAGATGCAGACTTTTTCCTGTACCACTGCTTGAAGAAAGTGTCTTCTAAAAATTGGCAGTAGGTCTGAGAGTTGATTTTGAGTACATTTTCCACCCAAAAAGGTCCAACTTCATTTACAACTAGACTTTTTATAATTTTTTACTTTTCAGAGTCAGTTAAATCTCTTTTTGGCCCATTTTTCCTGAGGAGATGAATCTGCCTAAAAATTATGCACACCTTGATATACAGTAGGATGTTGCTCTCCTTAGGCCACACCTCCTCGTTACACAAATACACATCACCTAATATGCTTTAAATCCAATAAGGATTCAAGTTTATACATCTTGGAGTTGGAAATTATGGATAAAATGGTCAAAATGATGATGATATGGTCAAAATAATCACTAATAATTGTACAGTGTATATTGTTATGTGCTCCTCGTCGATGCATGCATTGATTCAGAAGCTACTGTATCGATATGCAGAGCTTGTGGAAATGCAGTCACCACGGTGCAGTACACATTTCTTCCATAAATGACAGCAATGAGCTGCACACCATTTAAATGAACAAAGATGGAGGAAGAAGACAGTGGCAAAATATTTCTACCACCAAGCACACTAAAGGAAGAAATATGTCAGAATGTTGGATTTTGAGAACCAGGACTCAGAACTTGGATATGAAGCATGCACTATGTAAGCTCTGCAAAAACAATGTCAAGTACTGCAGTAAACCAAAAAATATTTGTCTCAACCTGACGAGACATTGTGCTAACCAGCCGCAGCTAGCAATGTCAGCAACAGGTTGTTAAAGCTCAAAGAAATGCGTTAAAGCCAGAACATGTAGACCAACTTTTATTTCTTCACAAAAACCTGCAAGGACGGAAGCTAAAGCCTTGTTTAGTTACCACTTAAGACTCAAACTCTAGGTAGAGTTAATTAAATTAAACTAAGTTAAACTTAGTTGTTAGTGTTTCAATTGCAGTTATTACCTCTGCCATTTTAGCTGTGGTTTGTCACAGGCAACAAAAGTTTCATGTTACTTAAGGACATGTTAAAACGGTATATTTTATTTATTGTTCAAATTACTGTTATTGCGTTGGATACATTTGTCACAGGCAGCCCATAAACTGTTGCTGGACGTTTATTACTGAATTATAAGGCTTAGCCTGCATTTTCATTCATTATTATTAGATTCTGATATTAGGCCATTGCCTATATTATTATTTTTTTTATCAACGTTAATAAAAACATTAATTTATACTTGTTTTACCCTGCACTCTATTTAAAAACGTATATGTATCAAATCAGGATACCCATTGTTTCGAGACCTCTGTATTGTGATACGTATCGTACCGTTAGGTTTGTGCCAATACCCAGCCCTATATACATATAAAATACATCCTATTTTGTTTGTCAAAGCCTCTAAAATATTTTTGTTGAATCTTTGGTGTTTTGATGTTAACTGTTTTTTCCCCTCAGTTTACAGTTTTTAGCCATTTTCCAAGGGTTTTTCTTCCAAGTAGTGTTCCACTATTGCTTTCAATAAAGTCTAGGGCGGCAGTAGCTCAGTAGCCCGCAGTAGGTGGGTTGGCGGTTCGATCCCTGCTCGAAACATCCCAAAACATCATAACATCCCGCTCTCCCCCACAGTTCATACTGTCGTTGTGTCCTTGGGCAAGACACTTAACCCACCTTGCCTCCAGTGTTCCAGCTGTGACACTGGTAAAGCGCTTTGAGTGCCTACTAGGTGGAAAAGCGCTATATAAATAAATATAATAAAAAAATGTGGCTTGCTCAAACTGCCAAACAAGATACGATGTCTTGAACAATAGATCAACTTTGAGCTTTAGCTGTTTTGTGAGAAGGTAGAATATTTAGAAGCAATGTGTACTGTTTTGGTGTAAACATTCAGCCATGGTGAGTGGTTGCTCCTCCTTCCTTGTGGCTGTCACAGTGAGTCCCAGAACTGCCACTGAGCAGCCTGACCTTTGTCTCTGCCTTTTAGCGCATTGATCCGCTGGTCACCAAGATGGCTTCCCTTGTCTCGCTTGCACCCACCTAGTTAACCTGAATGGTCTTTGTGCCTCCCTGGGTCCCTAGTATGACCTTTAACATGTGAGTGTCCCAATTCCCAACGTCCTCTGCTCAACCCTGTCAAAATTATTGCATATCCATGTAATGATGCAAAATAAAAAGTGGGCACTTATTCCACACCAGATGCTTGGGGTCATATGTTCTAATTTTAGATGGTGTTAATTGCAGCCCTCTCAAGTGTCTTCACTGCCACCTTTGACAAAAGGACCATTCATAGGCAAGGCGTCCAGGCGGCTGGCAGGACGCCTTGTGTTGACAGTTGTTGCTGACACCTCCTTGGCAGCACCAGCTCACTCAAGTGTCTGCTACTGCTGCTGTACCAATAAGCTGTGCGTTTTTATAAGAACATATTTTACATTGTGGTCTGGATATGTCATATATGACATGTCTGTGCCCTGTCAGATTTCAAGCTGTGTCAGTGCAAAACCCAATGAGGCATGCCATAATTTCTATACGGCGTTGATGTGATCAAATGCCAGCCTGTGAAAGACAAAAATGGAGCAGATCCTATGCAGCCCATAAAACCTGACGGCTATCTTGATCTAAGTGAGGGTGCTTTGTCACTTTAAGGCATGGGGGTTTACCACAGAATCGGGCCCTTATAAACATTCTGCCTGTAAAGGCATTAGAGGCAGGAGTGAGGCACATGCAGCACAAAGCAATTCAGCATTCTAACATCCTGTCATTGGGCGCACATTTCAACCATTCTTTATTCTTTGCCACAGTTCCAGCAGGGTGTAAATTGTGAGCAGCTGTAATTAATCCATGTCAGGTCAGAGAAGAAGAAGGAGAAACGAAGGAAAACTTGCTGAAGTATGAGGTGTCTTTGATGATAGTGTACCCCCCTACACACACACTCATACTCCCATATTGTTTTGCATTTATGAAGGAAATGGTGGCCCCCTAAGGAGCATGGACCCTCCTATAGCACTTTCATGTTTCTTAAGCCAGTTAAAGCTCTATTTGTCCCATTGTACTTGTTCACCATTATAGGGCACTGACAGCCTTCTTGTGGATGTGGAACAAAAATCTCTATATATAAATATCTTCAAAAGACTATTCATGCTGGGCTCATATATGTGACCACAATATAACCCCAATTTTAACTTCCACCATCAAATCAGTAGAGTAGAAATTAAAATGTGCAATCCCTATGAAAGTCCTCTCCCCAGCTATGAAACTTCTGCTGCAACGTTATGATGTTTAAGGTCTACAACCAATTTTCAGGTTTAATGGAGGTGAAAAGGTTCCTTACATTCCCACCTTTGACGACGATGATGATAATTTAACTCCACGTGGCTTTTGCAGGTGGTTTTATCAGAGATAAATGCTGGATCAAGCTTGACAAACACATGAATTTGAAGACATTGGTACATTTAACGTGAAGGAGGAGGGCTTGTATTTGCTGGTAAAGATCGACACTTCAGCAAGCAGACTGGCTTTTATTTTATATATATATATATATATATATATATATATATATATATATGTCAACTGCAGACACTGCTATTTTTTTGAACATACCCCTTTCAACTAATTGCTCAATTGCACAGCCTTAAGAGCGTGCAAATCATGAATGCTGGGTCTTATTTATTTTCTGAGACTTTACTGCACCTACTGGTAACTTGTTTGCCATTTAAGAATTGTTTTTGTTTGAACCACTGAATCTTCCAATCTCCCAAACCAAAGCCAAACCTGCAGTCAATGCCTGTAAGTGATCCTATGTCCTTTTATGAGCTCATTCCATTTGCCTTTTGCAGAGCTTCACAAGTTTTGCCTCATTATTACCAGCACTGAACATCTCTTTTTTTAGTCTAGTGAACAGAGAGATGAGCAAGAGGGGAATTGGAGTCTGTCGGGGACCCCAAAAGAGCAGAGGAACCTGCACGGCATATAAAAACTAGTTTTTTTCTTTTGTCGGCCCCATTTAAACTTCCAACAGATACAGTTATGTGTTTAAGTCCAGACTCTCAAAGGATGAGGGATTTGGGGGTTTAAGATCCTGCCCTGGTGCTCATTTAGGCTTTATTAATCGAATTACGTGGCCAATTGTACATATTTAACATTGCCCCGGTCCCGCTTCGACTATATGAAGACGCCTGATGGACTGTGGCTGGGCTTTACCTTTCGTCTGGAAACTGCTGAAGCTTGCAGATAGAGAAGAATGAAAAAAAATTAGATGGCTGCAATTCATCACACAATTACACCAATTATGTCAGTAGAATTTGGATGGGCCCAGATCTCGGACCTCTTCGTCTAGGATTCCTGGCAGACAAACCCCTCACGCATGGGTTATAAGTAAAATGCCATATATCTACCTTCCGGGAAGTCACAAGCCAATATTAATGCCGCAAATGTGATTCCCCATCATCTGCTTCAGCCGGTCAGTGACACTAGCAGTTTACACATAGGATATTAATGGTCTATAAATATTCACTCAGTGTTTAGTGTGATTTTGTTGCAGGCATTAGCACTTTGCATTGTGGGATGCAGGGAGTTTTTTATTTCTTGACGTGACAGCACAATGGTGTAGCTAACCTTGGGGAGTTGGCCTGATGGGGCTTTGGACCTTGGTTTTTTGAGGCACTACTTTTATTCTCTGGCTTTTCACAACTACTCAGGCAGTGAATGATGAGCTGGATGCTTCAGACTGCTCATTCATATCTTCCCAAAATACAAGGTTAGGCAGAAAAAGGATCCTCTTATTCTTATACCCCCCCCGCCCTTGCTTTTATCTATTCTTTGAGCAAAACAAATCCATCAAAATAAAATAAACACTGCATTTGGAATGCGCAAAAAGAGAAATTTAAGTACATTGTGACAAATGAGTTTCCTGATGTGATACCGAACTGTATCTGGCAGCTCGCTGGAATATGCATACCTTGCTCACAATGGCTTAAATGGCCATTGACAAACTCTTGTTGATACTGCCTGAAGTTTGAAAAAAGAAAACTGAACATGCAATTGGATTTGTAAAGCAAAAAGGAATTGAGATAAAGCAAAAGGGGGTTGACCCGCAAGAGACAGTGACTATGGAGAAGAAAAGGGGTAAAAAGAGAACAAGAGCATGTCTGACTGTTTCACAGGTTCATTCTGATGCATGAAGACAGACAGGAGAATAGATTGGTAGCCTTGGGTGGATAAGGACAGAACCATTCCCCAGAGAGATGGATTAGACGAGCGGGTGGAAATAAATGATCGCAGATTTTAATGGCCTTTTGGCTTGCTGCGCCCACCCCCCAAACCTTTAACCATCTCTCACTTCCACTTCTACCATTACCGTCACCATTTCCAAGTGTAGGGGGGAAGTTTTACAGTGATGACATTTTCACATGCCAACGGTCTACCCACTCACAGGTTAACTCCCCAAAAACAATTGGCAATTTTTTTTGTCAATATATTTTACCCAAGCTGACCCTCTTCTTCAACTTTGTGTAACTACATTATAAGCAAGGCCTTTCATTCTGGTGACACATTGCAGTGCATCTATCTGGTGACACATTGCAGTGCATCTAAAAATGTGAGGGCACAAACATTCCCATCTCCCACACTGTCCTCTCTTTCTCTGTGCCAGGAGCTGGTGTGGGCCAATGCAAAATAATGACATACTGTTTCGAATTACTGCTCCACCTTATCTCAGAATGCAGCCCTACATTAATCTTGGCAATTTTTACATTATATATCTATGTATATTTAAAATACAGGGGAGCCAGCACATAAGTCAGTATAGTTGAATAATATACATAGCCATTAGTTTTTATGAAAATATAGCCTTGGGTTGTGGAATAAAAAATGGGTCTCGGTCCTAATTTCTGTTATGATAAGTTCCATACCTGATTGCCTCCATAAGAGGCAGATCTGTCTTCATAAGGCCTTGTGAGGCTCCTGACAACTATTTAGCTCTGCTAATCCATTTTTTTGATTTATTTCTTACAGTATGTTGCTAATGTCTTTTAAAGATCTCATGGCTACAGAGAGATGAAGGAAAACCAATTGCTGACAGATAGCATCAAATTTTTGAGCGTCTAATCATCCTTGCATATCTTCACTGCAGAATTCCTTTTTGGTTAATAAATGAGATGCCTTGATGAGCACAAGAGATATGAGAAGGCAATTCTGTGCCAGACTCAACTAGATAGTGATTCTGAGCATGAGACAAGCATCATCTAAATAATGCAATGCACTTCTCAAAATAAATTGATGACATGAAACAAATCGCAGTACTATAGTGGCTTAAATTCTGCTCGAAGAGAGAAAACAGAGGGAACAAAGCCTGAGGAAATAAGCAATTGCTAACTTTATGTAATAAAAGGCAAGACATTATTGAGAACCCACACTTAATAATTTTACTTTATTATTTTTATTTATATTCTATTTAATGTACTCATAAGAAGGAATGTGCTTGTTACTTAATTGTGGAGTGAGATATTAGTCAAGATGGAGGATACATGCAGACAGGATGGGCCTTAATTAGAAAGTGTGCCCAGACATGTTAACAGGTCAATGTGTCGTCATATGTTTCTCTTGTGTTAGAGGCAACAATTAACTGTCAGTTCCCTTTACATGTTATTTAGTATTAAAGACAACATGAGTTGTATCAAACTAATCAAAAAGTGTGCCCGGTCAAATGAACAGATTAATGTTGTATAGAGAAATTTGCAATTAGATTTCTCTATTGCTGGTTGCCTTTCATAAACTGAGCTGGACTTCCATCCTTCCATCACACTCTGACCTCTAACCTGTACAGGCCTCTCTCTAGGACCCCAGCAGCAGGTTGAGGCCGGGGCTTTAAATGACTTTGGGAGGGGGTTCAACAGCCTGGACCTAACAGGAACATCTGTCACCGTCAAGAGTGACCACAACTGGAGCCCGGTGTAGCAAATGTGAAGGAGGGGGAGCTGGTGGAGAGATAAAGACTGATGGGTGAGGAGCCCATGCTCCTCTATCATCATTTCACAGGTCTGGAAGTAGGAGACAGCAGCCGCTCACACTGGGAATCACTGCAGCTTTGGGAATGGAGGAGAAAAGTTGGATGCTACAGAATGCAATCAGTTTGGATGAATAGACTCTTGGTACTTAAGGAAACTGCTGACTAATGGCAGCAAGTGTGTTGACTGATTACAATTGTACAGCAGCCTTTAAAAACAACCTGAATGGAATAAATTGGGTATGTTACGGGGCCGAGCCAGAAGCCACGTGGAATCCTACAATACATTCTACAAAATCTGACTTATTTATACAAGGTTGGATCCTGGTACAGAGTAAACGTCACTGTCACATGATTTAAAAAAAAGTGATGTCAGTCAGTAGTCATTTAATGGGGGATTTTTTTTTTTTACAATTGAGATGTCAAACAACCAATAAAGACAGGGTTCCATTGAAAGATGACATTCACAAATCTAAAATAAGGCTTTACTCTCCCCAAAAATGAAGTATGATAGCATTGTCCCCACACTTTGTACTTGAGTGTACTTGCACAACATGTGTGTGCACACAGACACACACAGCCCCTCTACACAGATTAGGCTACTGCTTGGACTGAGGAAAATGGCTTTAGGGGACCCATGGCAGCTGCTGTGGTTTCCCCGTCTCAGGCTTAGACACAGCTACGTCGATAACTAATCCTGACCTTTCCCCAGCCACCAAATTGAAAAATAAGAATAAGTGAAAAATATATATAAAATAAATGGTGGATGCTATCGAAACGGCCTGGGCTGCTTCCTGCAGGTGAACTCTAATTGAGAGGTGGAGAGAGAGAACAGGTATGAAACTTATAAGTGTCTGCAAAACCTGGCCTGGTTTGTTTAGGTCTGCCACGTCACTTGTTTCCATCTTTCCATCCGATCCAAAAGGATATGGACACTTGAGCTAGTATTATGCATAGAATGACCTATACAAATCCATAGGTTACCCCATGGTTCATTATATGCGCCCACTCTAACCTTTACACACATGCATCCCCTCCTTACTCTGTCATACCTGTTAGAGCCCTAAATTATGTTTGCCACAACCATAGCAAGTTTGCTAAGCATCTTGCTGGAGCGAATACATTTGGTTACATTATCCAGCCACCCACAGTGTGGCACCAAAGGGGGTGATGCGCTCCCACTGGACTGGAGATTTCATCAAATATATTTGACTCCCATGATGATAATTTCATCCGTGTGTATCCACCAGTGGAAAAACGCAAAG
The DNA here is from genome assembly GCA_024416835.2 of Perccottus glenii. Taxonomy (NCBI): domain Eukaryota; kingdom Metazoa; phylum Chordata; class Actinopteri; order Gobiiformes; family Odontobutidae; genus Perccottus; species Perccottus glenii. Next base: position 14,085,921 of record CM044546.2, on the reverse strand, counting down.
CTCCATTAGTCTATTAATATGGGAAGGCTGAAAAAGTTAGGTGGAATTCTCCCTTCTGTTGCACCATATGTGATATGTCCACAAATAAAATCAATCAATGCTGCTTATTACATGTGGGAAATGCCTGTGCCATTTTACTAAACAATGAAAAGAAAATGAAGCATACAACAAAGACATAGAAATGAGGCTAAATGAAAACTCATTTGAAATCAGAGATGAAATTACCTCAGTCACTTGTCCAAATGGGACCCTCTCCCATTCTGCCCCCACAAAAAGAGAAAATATCATTTGTGAGGAATTTCTCCACAGAACTGGCATCAGGCATAATGCAATATTAAATTATAAAAGCAATTACTAATACATGCACATCCAACCAGGAAAACACCACAAAGAGAGAAACTTGCATAAATACAGAGATGCAACACACCTCTGCTCCTCCTCATTCTGAAAAGATTCTTCACACAGTGGTGGCCTTGGCTGCAGTTACACTTGGATCCACCAGGGGGAGTACTGGGTTTCAGATCAACTGAATCTGCTTCACAAGTAACCTGCTTTCACTGTTTGGACAGCTGAGTGATTGACTTGAAGAAAAGAAGAAAGCAACTAGACGGACAATGAGTGCAATTTAAAACCTTTGAGCTTATAGAAAAGAAAGAAGGAAATTCCTCTGTTGGAGAATTAACAGTACAATTGTACAAGTGATGCTTATTGCCTGTATGCAATGGAACTTAGCTTAAATTAGCTACTTCAAGCATTTACTAAGGCAGTGTAGTGAACCATTTTCAGTGACTTGTTCAGAGTAAAATCACAAACAATTAACATAATCTACTGTTTAATTATTTAACAGTATAAATTGCGCTCTCATGAATTAAGGTCGGTGTATGGGAGGTGTGCTGGGAAACCACCTCTGACTGGCCCAAAAAACATACAGTCTATTGTCATCAGATGTGTTGTTGTTAGTCTCGAACCCTGATGTAAATTGCTTAACACATGCCTCCCGTATACATCATATACCTTTCCTAGAGCTTGTCAGAGAAGGTCACTATCGTAACACCAGCCGTTCATATTGTTTCAGCTATTTTCTGCTGTGTTTTAGCTCTTTTTAATGGAATATTTGCCTCCAGCTATCCACAGCATGGCTAATTAATCGGAGTAATTATTTGCTTAGGCAGACAAAGTGAGTGTTTTGTCTGTGTTCGGCAGTTTTTGTCGGCAGAACATTGTGTCCGAATGAGGGCGTGTAGAATGGAGTTTGCCAAGGGAGGAAAGTCGAGATGACAACTCACTGATACACTTTGTCACCTTAAGAAGGATTTAAGAAACCAGGGCTGGGTAAGTTTTGTGATATTTTGCATCACATTAATTAACCATGACCTTGTAAAGACCTGGAATTAAAATAATATGCTGCTTTGGGATCACAAGTGGACAGTATTATTACAAAGTGTGACCATAGTCTAGTGCTTTCTGAGACCCAGAACAATGAGTTGTCCTGACCTTTAAAGAGATTTACAATCCAACACAGACCTTAAAATGCACACTTCACCGTAAAGGTTTCAGTAGCTGAGACACAGTAAAGTCAACTTGTGATTGGATTATAAAAAAACTCAATGCAAGGACTGCCATTGTACACAGGTATTTATGTTTAAATGTTGCCTCAGTCTAAGTAAGACTACCCTATGGGCTCAAAAGTTGTTAAGATGTTGTCACAAGACAGCTATAGTAAAGCTAAAAGCAAAAAAAAAAAAATAATGGAAATAAATGATCACCTGATGACTTGTTGCTCATGAGAAATATACCTTAGATCCTCACATCCGTCAGCTTGCACAGTCTTTGATGCCAACATAAGCACTTTCATTTGGCTCAACTGTATGGCAGTAAATGGGACTGGCACAGCCATATATACAACTATTACAAGACTTTATGTATCAATAAACTCAAATAAAGGCAAGATGAACAGGACATTTAGCTTAACATTCACATATAAACAAGCAGTCACAGAGACTAGCATACTCTTACCTCTGCCTATATTGAACAGGCTGGCTGTTTGGAGCACTCTAAATCTGTTCATCTGTCAAAGTGTCAGAGTCTATGCATCATTCCTGGGTCTTAGCAGCAGCACACAAACACAATCACACACTACAGAGAGTGCATCTCCCAGAGCAAAGCAGAAAGCTTTACCATATTTTAAATGAAGCGGCTTTGCAGAGATATCAGATTGTTCTCCATCTTATGGGAGATGGTGGCTGCTCTTGTGTGCGTGGGAGTGACAAAACAAACTATTTTCAGGGATCCTGTGGAGCCTTACACTACAGCCTCTTAACAACAAAACAAAAATTCAGAAGAAAAACACAGGTTCATGTTTCCAAAGTTACATCGATACCATGCGGAGAAAATGTATTTACCTTGTTCATGCAGTCCCAACAAACTGACTTGACAAAGCAACTTTTCAAAGGTACGCAACAGTAAGCGCTGACAAATATAAAGAAATCATATTAAAATACAGTGATACAATACGTGAGGATCTGCCTCAGAATAAAAAAAATCTCAGCTCAAAACTACACAATAAATCTCTGTTCCTCAAATTAAAGTTTAACTAGGGCCAATGTGTATCTAGAGCCTGGCTTCAAATCACTTCAGATACTTTTGGGGCTTTTTTTTATGTACATTGTTACTCTTAAAATGGTCAGATTACAGATTTAATCATAAAGTTCAAATATTTATTTTATTAAGGTTGGCTGTGTTGTACCTTCATAGTGCAGTAATGTAATGTTGATGAGTTTAGAATGTCATATTATTTGATTGATTGTTGGCTTCTTGGTGTCTCACAAAATGTAATCTGGCACACCCCTGATCTAGACTGGATGATTAATATCACATTTCAAGTAACCCACTTGTAAAATACATGAGATGCTCCCCCACTTCAGTTTGGTTTTCTGTAGAGGCCTGTATGTAAATGGAAACAGTATGAATATAATTATCGTCTGGAAAAGGGCAGAGAGCCTCTGTGCTGGTATGGGCAGTTAAAAAGTAGATGCTGCAATAAACAACTCATGCTCGTTAGTGAAATAACTAATTTGCAGAGCTATCAGTCGAAAATGTATACCGTCTGTTCCGGCTCTTCTCCCGATGGTGACCCTTTGTCTTTCTCCCACACTCCCTGTATACAAGGTTTCTGATGCCCATAACTCAAAGGTCACAGGCGCCCCGGAGCATGTAGTATCTTAACACACCTGAGTGGTCCGACAGTACTCCCAGGTGAGAAGGGATGCTGTGGGCTCAGCATGCTGATGCAAGCACCTCTCTGGGAAAGAACACAGCCGAGCAAAGTTATTTGTTTGTGTGCCATTGTCTTTGATTGTTGGCAGGTTAAAGTGTCGGAGAAAATGGAGTGCTTTTCTTACACTAGACTTCCTGCAAATGATTGAGGTGTAGGGCAGATGCAACAACACAAAGCGATGCAATCACACTAATTGAATTGAGAGACATTGGAGTTTCTATGGATTTCACCTTGTCCTATCTTGCTTGTGGACATTTTGCACGTTCCCTCTCAAACATTTAGCATTTAACAAGTGACTCTATCAAGATGACCAATTGGAATTGTAAACAAGGATGTCTAGAGTAGATCAAATTGTTCCCATCAACCTTGGATGTTATCTCAAACACAGAGCTTTTGGTTTTGTGTCTCCTGGTCTTTTTTCCTTTCCTGCTATTCCTGTTCTCTAAATCGTTTTTCAGTGAATGGATGCCTCTCAACCCTTTTTGGGAACAACAAGAGAAATTGGAGACAACACACAAAACAATTATAGTAAAAGCCATTAGGTAATTGTGTTGTAATAGGCCATTGCAAAGTTGGGGTTAATGTTCCTTCTCTGCTGTTTCTTGTTTTCTGCTGCATCTGTCTGCCTCTTTACTTGACTCTTTCTCTGCTAACGTCTCTTCCAGCCACCATGACGCGCGTGCAGAGTCATAATCACACTTTGTCCTCTGCTTACTTTCCCTTGTTCCTTCACTGCCTCCTCTCCCCTTGCGAGTAGTAAGATGAGAATATGTGTTTGAAAGGAAGGGGGGGTTTAATGTCAGCCCAGGCCATGATCCGCTCTGAGGAGTTGATTTGCTGTGGCTCAGCGCCCCAGAGGCCGATTAGCATTCTGCCGCTAACTCCCCAGCTTCCTCGTACTGTACTGTCATATACGTATGCCTTTCCTGTTCTCAAATCCTTCACTTTTAGACAGACAATTCCTGGCGTCCAATGCCAATAATGAGCCCTACAAATATTGCAGTTTCCCAGAACAACTCTTGGAATTAGCCTCGTAGAATGATTGTCACAAGGAAGAAATAGATTTCTCTTAGTGTGTGGTTTTCTTATTGTGATTGTGTGATCAGACAAGCCGCTGAACTTTGGATTCCTTTGCCGAGTTCATTGTCATTGAGGCTCAGTGTGCAGGGATCGCAAAGTTTGGCGCTTTTCCTCTCACTCAACGAGACAGCCTTAATGATAGGTGTGCCAGCCACATCGATCGGGGAAGAAATAACCAGATTAGCCCCCTCATTGGGTCTGGGACTACGGATAAGCTGCAGAACTGGCTGTTGAGATGAATTGGATGAGATATTGAAAGTTCAATGACAGCTGAGAGTTTCAGATGGAGTTTTGACTGCTGTGCCAAGAAAGTGCAATGGGAAATAAAAAATATAACCATTGATTTGTCACAGAATATACTTATGTATGAATGAATGATTACTAAATCTCTTCCCCACATAGTCTTAAGACAAGTGTTGGCAATGATCTCTTATTTATTGTGATAACTTCTTTTAGATGTATACATATAAACACTTACTCGCCAACAATATGAGAACTTGATAAATACAAATCAACAGATGTCACAGCTGTTTGGATATTTTATATTATATGTTAGGTCTCAAAACACTTCCCAACATTATTTCAGATAGCTGTACTTTAATCATCTTTGAAGTAAAATATTTGTTGAGTATAAGGAATAAAAACTGTAGTGAGTCTCAAGAAGGTTTAAGCAATTGATTAAATCTAGACAACCCAAATGTCTGGACACGCTTAATTAAAGTGTCAAAATGGTATCAGTAGATCATAGCTTAATCCTAAACTTTCCTTTAGCCTGAGCTTTCTTTATTATCATTGTTATATTATTTTTGATTATCTTTTAAGGAACCCAAAGTTTGTCTCATAAGCCAAACATGAACACTTAGAAATGAGGCATCTGTCTTGTGCAGTATCATTTCCTGTGTATGTTGTAATTCAGCCTCAGTTATTCAGGACATACATCTCAGAGGCAAATTGACATGGAGTGCTCCTTTATTGAACTAAAGCGGTGACAAACCTTAAGTTTATTGAAAACACCCCAGGTGTTCAATAACCGTCAGAGCCCATCAGACGACAGAAGCTTGCTTTTGAGCTACACAGATTACGCTTCTTGACTTGAGCCTTTCCAGCTGAGAACAAAGATACATACTTGAATATTGTTGTTACTGAGGTTTGATGAAAAATAAAATAAAGAAGAATGACAAAAAAGAGGACATATTGGCATGGTATTTTACGGATGGCAGCGACTGGTCGTTAAAGTGTGCTTTGACATGGTGAACAGAATGCACAGCTCAGAGGAATAATCCCAATAAAAGACATTCATTTACTCATGCCACATTCAAGTAAAGGTGTTCAATCATCTGCATCCCCCTCCTTTGTTCTCCGTACAGTGGTGGTGCATGAGTGTCGAGTGAGTGGACACTTTGGGCACACATTTATTCACCTGAGCACTGTTACTTTATTCTTCCATACATCAAAATAAAAGCCAAGTGTGTCTTTTTGTCTGCGAGTGTATATTTACAAATGAGAGCTTTTAATTTAAAAGAATGACCCAATTCTGAGGTGGTGTCAAAGACATGATGACTAATGTTTTGCCTGGAGACTTGCTGTAAGTGATTGGTTTTCTATTGCATCAAAATCAGGGATTCATAGATCATGATAAAGTGGTGAGACTGGGACAATGCTTCATTACTGACCAAAAAGAGACACAGGCCTAGGAGGGGTTTGAAAGAAACACCCCTTTCTCATCTCCATTTCAATAACACAATTTCATTTTGGGGAAAATTGGTAGCAAACGCAAGGTGAAGGGCAAATCTTCACAAAACCTATTGTTGCAAAAATATACTAAAAATGCAGTGTTTTTGTCAAAGTAGCCTTTTAAGGACATTTTTATCTTTCTTTTAACAGCTGCAACACTTAAAATCCATAAGGGGATGCCTCTTTGGTTTGATCTGTGCCCCTACTGTCTCTGTGTGTCTAATAAAGACACCATCCCCACTTCCTGTCTACTCCTACTCTCTATTTACAGTTCCTGCCTGGCCCTGCCAAATCAGGGGCCCTCAAATTGGGTAGTTAAAGAAACTGCGGGTGTAGAAGAGCATTTTATCACCAGATATGCCCAGAAATCAATGCACCCTCTCAAATGGCTGTCTCTTTATGGACCGTCAGGGAAATATGAGTGGAAATAGAGAAGCGGGAGGTGCAGTGATGTGATATGAGTGAAGGCCTTCATTCCTGAATCTCGCCTCCCGGTTCAAAACAGACATTAACACCAAGGGTCCCATTGGTTAAAACTCCTCTTGCCAAGTCTATTGTGTGCACTCATGCAGGATTTGAAACGTCTATAACTGGACATAAAACCATAAAAAGAAAGTTCACAGACGTGTTCGGCTATAGGATAAGTGGAATTTGGTACATTTACAAGTCAGCTTTAAACAATTTTATGGCCTGATAAGCTCAATATTATTATAACAGCAATATAATATAAATATAAAGGACATTTGAAAAGACATAGCAAATCCATGACCCATGAAACTGGACACTAAAACAGGTGTGGCACAGTGGCATAGTGTTTAGTACTGTTGCCTCACAGGTCCAACAAAGAATTTAACAAACTGTGGAGTTTGCATGTTCTCCCTGCGCTTAGGTGGGTTTTCTCCAGGTACTCTGGTTTCTCCCACCAACATTATAACATGCTAAAGTCTCCGGTTAGTGACATGACGAGGGTATCTAGGCAGTTGCCGATAATTTTGCCTCACAGCAAGAAGGTCCAGGGTTCAACAAACTGTGGACCCTGGACCTTCTTGTTTCGTGTTCTGCCTATGCTCGGGTGGGTTTTTCCAGGCTGCCTTCAAGAAATTTCCCAACAGGGATAATAAAAAAAAACTGTTTGTTATAAACTGGGGAACTGTTTGTTATTAATTAGTGACAGTATTGTATGTAGATGGAGAACAAGCACAGAATTAAATGGGGACATGAAAAGGGGTTAATTCAACAAACCCAGTATGATCCTAGTTTCTCCACTCCTTTAAATGTAAAGGCCAACAGTGACATTACAGAACTAATTAACAAAGGTATATTGTTCTGGTGTCAGTAAGACCCATACTTTCAGTGTTCAGTGAACTACACTGAGTTTTTAAAGTCAAACCCATTTAACTCCCATCCATCATGCATGACAACCCTCCACATGAACACCTAAAGTAATGTGACGCTGCACTTGAGCCATGTGCCGCCACAACCCGAGCACTGTAGCTTTAAGGCCCGACACATTCACAGACACTTTCACTCAACAGCAACCTGCTTTTTTATTTAGAGCCCCTGTCTCTGCTTGGTATCCAAGGTCACTGCATCACACTATGGACGCTGGCTGCCAACAAAGTAGCCTATCAGTCATCAGCCTTAATGAATAGGGCACGGTGTAAAAATAGGTACAAAGACACAAAGTCCGAATGCGTGCTTTCACGGAGAACAAAAGTACTGACAACGTGAGCTCCTTGTTATCAGTCTATGTAGCTGATTTTCAGTCTTTTTAGTCCTGACACAAAGTAAAGAGGTCACAGAAAGTTTTGATGCACATCAAACTTCTACAGACAATATTATTCCAGGAGTAAGACTAACCACAATGATACCAACACTATGTAACTTTTAGCTAATAGGGGCTGTGTTGTTTTTGAATGGAAACTACCCAAAAACGGCAAGTTTGAAAGAAAAAAAATATGTCTTCTGAAACGGTAGGGTCATTTTAGTGCATTTTGTTAAAATAAAACTCTGCCTGGATCCAGTGTATTGGCCTATTTCTGCTCCTTCTGTTTGAGCTGCTAAGCATGCCGTTATAATTTATATCAGAGTTTTCTGTTTAGCTGCGGGTACTGTGTCAGCGAAATAGGTATGATTCTACCAATTGTGTGTCTAAGAATCCTTAAATCAATATGAGAATGTATATTTTTGGAATTTAAAATCATGCAATCCTACTAGCTAAAAGTTACGCAGTGTTACTTTAATATTAATTTGTAGGCCATCAATTTAAATCTTCAAATAAAGACTCAGAGTGTATTTAGATACCCATATTGCCAATTCAGTTTACAATCAGAAGAAAAAAGCAGCACTTTGACTCACTTAACCAAATGAATCCTGGCTCTTTTCAGTAGGTATTAAAATAGCAGCAGGATGTAAGGTGTGAGGCGTGTGAAGTGGCAATCAAGTCTGCACAATGGCCCAGCGTGAAGCCTGGAAGAAAAAAAAGAAAAGAGTAATAGTTAGCTCGCCAAGAAACACTAAAAACTTTACTTCATTCTACATTTTCACCGTGGCACTGTTTGGCGTGTGTTTTTAAGCCTAGAGATGCTAATTAATTATTTTTATTACATTTCTTGACCAATGCTGGTTGTCACTGGTGATTAAAATAGTTTTATATAGTGTTCCTGAAATTGGTTTAAGTGATGTTTAAGATGGTGACTGATGGTCAGGAATATTTATAGTCACAAGCAGAACCTGAAAATTGCATCCAGAAAATGAAAACGTCCCTCCCTTTCCTTAAACCAAATTGGTCCTTAGGCTTTTGGCTGTGGCAGATGGTCCGGCCCCCTCACAGAGTGCCTCCACCAGCTTGGACTATCACACATGTTACCTCTGTGCAATTAAGTCTACCTGACCCCTCAGAGCCCTCTGCATCAGCGGGGTGTTTCCGCCACGTTCCTCTATACAGATGCTTGCTCCAGTGTATTCTATGTGCGAACTCCTTGCCATGTGTGTCACACTGAGCACATATGGCTGCTCCGTGTTCAGCATGTTTAATAACACAGGCATGTTTGGGGAGATAACGTTAAGGCAGCAGGAGATCCGGACTAAATTGACCATCCACATGACAAATAAAGCTATTAGGCTTTAGTTATGCGCATGATAATACAGCATCTAGTTAAGAGTTAAAGCTGCGTGAGTGAACTAATATATATTTTGTGAGAACGTGGCTGTGAAATGTTTTGTTTATTCAATCTGGAGTTGTTGTTCACTCGCAGCTCCTAAATCAAATTCTCTTTTTGATTGAAAGAACAAATCACTCACCATTTGCAATCTGACTCCGGGAACAGCATCTCACTCTTGCCATATGTACAGTAAATATCTTTTTATTTGCATGCGGAAGCTGCACCGAGGCATGACAATAAAAGAAGCAGCTTAATATATCAAAAAAATCTGCCTGATTTATTGGCATCTGAAGTGTTTGCTAGCAACAAAAAATGATTCCCATGCCAAATAGTCTTTGTAAAGCTTGACTGCTATTTACTGGCATGCGTCTCATTTTAGTGTTATGGGTGATTATGATGGCGAGGCCTGTGCAGCCATATATTAGCATGCGTTGAAAGAGCTGTGGGACATGATGCCCGGTGACTGCGAGGTAAATGAAAGCTGCTTGCTTATGCAGATGCTGTTACCATCCAGCACGAACTGAAAATACCCTCGAACATTAGACCGAAATGTAGCGCTATGAAAATATCCATAGATTTGCTATTTATGATTTATCCATCAATCCTGGTGTCATCCATCTTGTGTAACTGCACATCCAAGCCCATCAGTCTGTTCAATGATCTTCTTCACGTCTTTTTTTCTGTGTTTCAGTCAGTCAATCTTACTATTCAACATCTATCTCATTTGCTCTATCTAGATGATATACTACTCTTCTGTTTCAGTTCCTAAGGTGGTACCTGAGCTCATCACAGTGGCTGTCACTTTGTGGTTAAATTACTCCAGTTCCCACTGTCCTGCTGCAAGCCCAGGGTCACTCCAGGCCGTATCTACCCTCTTTCATCCAATTAAGAAATGAGTTAAAACCCCTCACTTGTGCTAGGACAAGCTCACAGACACAAACCAACACACACACACGCACACGCACACACACACACACACACACACACACACACACACACACACACACACACACATACACATCTGCCCCACCACCGCACTATTTCTTAATTTAGATTTCAAGTAGGATAACCGGTCAAAAGACAGATACAAACACACAGAGGGATAAATAGACCGTCTGTCTCTGTGCTTCACCCTCTGCCCGCCACATGGTGCAGACACACATCAATTTATTCGGAATCTCTCTTCCCGTCTCTTTCTGGGTACGTCTTTCATACACACAAACATGTAGCCCCCCTCCCCCAGGGATAAAATCACTTACCCACACACAAATATCGGGTGGCTCGTTGCTGGAGTGGACAGGCCTTTGTGAGATAACGGGCAAACGCAGCCTGACAGGCTCGGCTGGGCCATTATTGAATTGCAGTGAAGACTATATTACTTTAGAGTGAGATAAAAGACTACATACAAGACGGATGGGTGGGGGACATCAAACAAGACTGTGTCCGGATTGTGCCAGGACTAATCTGGCTGAAGGCGGCGCTGATTTCCCCCAGGCCAGGTGCCATTTCTCCTTGAATAATTCTTATGAGGAATCTAACAGCATCTCTTGAATTCCCTTCTACATATGCTGTTTTCTCACTCTTGTTGCTTAAACTGTGTTGCTGGAGTTGCACATGAATTCAGAATTCTTTCAAAACGTTATACTTTATTTGGTAAATGGTGAAAGACCTCAAGGTAAATGCAATATGTATTGTGAAGCTGCCATCAATCTAGAAGAAACACATGGCACCTCATGTCATCTGCTCAACTTGTTTGCACCCAGAGACGCCTTTGATCTCCAGACAAAAGCAATGTAAACAGATGCTTTGCGTTTGTGCCGTCTGAACATCTTAGTCTGCTAAAAGCCTGACAGGAATGATGATAGTGAAGTCCTGAGCTCAGGTGAACACGCCTTACTTCAAAAAGGAAAAAAAAAAAGGGAAAGTATCAAAAAACAAAAACAATCTAAATCTATTGCCATCTGCTGGTGGAAAACACCTGTTAGATGTTTCTTTTCCCTTCAAGGCAGTGTAATGAAGTTTCAGCCGTGTTAACTTTCCAATCTTACATTTTGAAGGGTTTGCTATTGGCTCACCAGTTCGTATTACAATATTGACTGCATATTATACAGTATGCACAAATTTTGGTTCGACTGAGGTTTAAAAAAAAATCTAATTTAAATAGGAATCCCGTTACACAGTATTGCACAGCAAAACAATGGGATGGCCATTTTTTGATAGTAGACAGTAGATAGACAGGAAAAAGGGAGAGAGTGAAGGGAGTGACATTTTTATTTAACCTTTATTTAACCAGGAAAGTCCCACTGAGATTACAAATCTCTTTTGCAGGGGAGTCCTGGCCCCATGTGTGTTTGGGGGGACTATTGTACATTTTTGGTGGTAGGAAACCGGAGTACCGGAGGAAACCTACGCAGACACAGGGAGAACATGCAAACTCCACACAGAAAGGCCCTGCCCTGGATGGGAATCGAACCCAGGACCTTCTTGCTGTGAGGCAGGAGAGCTAACCACTCTGCCACTGTGCCGCCAATGTTAATCATGACCAAGAATTGAACTGAAGTCTATCACATGATTGTGACCAACTGAGCCACTGGGGCAGCATTTGGAAAGCATACAGAGGCATGATTAACATTAGGTTAGGTTACTTTTATTGTACCCGTAGGTAAATTTGTTTTACAGTGCAATGACTATGACTATGGCATCCAATACAAAAACACACAACACCGAACACTCCACAACACATAGGGACAAATAAGTAAATACTCATACTGAGTAAGGTGCTCTCAAGAAAGAAAGAAAGAAAGTGCTCTCAAAACATTACATGTGGTCTTTGTAAGAACTGAAGAAGAACCCAAAAAAAACAAATAAAAATCATAAAACCCTAGTACAACATTTCTAAGAACCACCTCTACACTTTGTTAATCATGTTAATCGCATTTGGTACGAAGCTGCTCTTTATATCTTTTCGTTCTACCCCTTGGGACTTTATACCTCCTCGCAGACGGCAATAACTGAAACTCACTGTGCAGGGGGTGAGAGTCATCATCTAAAATTGAGAAGGCCATCCTTTGTAACTGTTTGGTATACAGGGATGCCACTCCTGGTTTAGACTCACCTATCAAACGGCCAGACCATTTTATTATCTGGTCTAACTGATTTTTTGCCTTTAAAGATATATGGCCATACCATACTACAGTGGAGAAGGACAACACAGATTCAATAAAAGCATGATAAAACATTTTCACTATTGTTCGGTCAAGATTAAACACAAATAATTTCCTTAGGCAATACAAACGCTGGTGCCCCTTTTTGCACAGAGCCTCACAATTCTTTTCAAAATTGAGTTTCTCATCAATAATAGACCCAAGGTATTTTTATGATTGTACATACTCTATTGTTTGGCCTTTAATTGAGGTAGGTTCACTTGGATGAGTACTTTTCCTAAAATCAATGATCATATCCTTGGTCTTTGATATATTAAGCTGTAAGTAAGATTCCTCACACCAATTGACAAAGTCCTCAATAATTGGGCCATGTGATGAAAACAGTTGGAGGATTGCTTTGGTCAAACGCTAAACTCAGAGCTACAAGTTAAGGGAAAGCTCTAAAACATCCATTTAATGTAATTTATTAGTATTTTGCAGTGACAAAGTTGTATAGTTTCACTTTACTTAAATAAAATAATAGGCAAGTCACAGCTTGCAGCTTAAAGCATTGTTAATATATACAACTCTGGAAATTAAGAGACCGCTGCAATTTTTGCTAGCAATCAGCATCCATTCCATTCCAATGTCTGTTGAATCCCAACACAGACACACCTCATTTTACTGAATGAGGTGCTGATTAGGTGATCACCTGAACCAAATATTATATAATAAAGAAACGTATAAAAAAACACTTCTGTGGTCATCACTATCCTCTTACAAATAAATGCTCTAAATTACAATATTCTTATTTGGAATTTGGGAAAAATGTTGTCAGTAGTTTATAGAATAAAACAATAATGTTAATTTTACCCAAACAAATACCTATAAATAGTAAAACCAGAGAAACTGATCATTTTGAAGTGGTCTCTTAATTTTTTCCAGAGCTGTGTATATGTACATATTATTGCACAACTGCATGCGGTTTCTTTTAAGACTCACACTTGACAATAAACCTAACAAAGACAAAAGTGTAATAAGTGTCAAAGCTCATATCCTAGTAAACTAGCTTGTAGCGTGCTTGAGGATGCGGCCCACCAAGGTATAAAAATCTCTTCAAGTTTCTACTTTTTCCTCTGTTCTATTATCTGTTGCACTTTTTTGTAGTGAGCAGTGCTGAATGGCATTGGGTTTGACAGTGATGCCGGCATGTCATTAATCAAATATATATGCATGGAAATCATCTAGCCGACCCGCCATAGGTTACGCTCAGGTGGCGAGGAATAAAATAACTGGGGTGAAAAGAGTCTTTCTCTGCCTGGGATCCAATACAATTCCCACCAAATTAAAAAAGCAGCCTTTCTCTAACATAAATCCACAGTCTACATTAATAAAATATCACTGCTCAATGATATGGGAAAATCGATCTATTTGAGTTGGTTCGCAGAATTACAATGCAGAGTCATTGCGAGTTAAGAATCTCCCGGCTGTGAACTTGACATATTATGGGGTGTCTTTTGAAAGATGGCATTGTGTTGTAGCTCTAAAACATTCGCTGAACAATTCATTTTTGAATGTGTTTGAGATACAGTCCTAAGACAAACAAGGGTGTAATTTGTAATAAGCCGTGTAGTGCTCAGTGGAACATTCAAACATTTACACTGAAGGAGACATAGACACCACAGTTATTGACAAGAGATAAATATCAACCTATTATTAAGGTTTAATTTGGCCTGCTCTAATGTTTTGGCAAATTCTGTTGTCTAAATTAACCTATTTGCAAGGATTTCTAGTCTATGTAGCTCTAGATTCAAGGACCACTTGTATTACCGACCACAAGCTAACTCCATGAAACCACAGTGGCAGCAGCAGGAGCGCTCTGAGCATGTGTTCTCTAATTGAAACTCTTCATTTGTGGCCATTCACATTGTCCCTCCCCCATCCGACCTGACATTCCTTTTGCCGAGGCTTTTAGGGCGAGACTGCCCCATTGTCATATTTATTTGCTGATGTGATTCACAACATGATAATAATAATTAACTGAGGTTATTAATTTTAATGAGATACCTAAATGGTCTGTCCCAAGGGCCTATAACCTCTGGTTTTAATTAATATGCAGTGGGTGCACATTAGGCTTTCAATTAGAGTGGGGGGAATGGCCAGGCAATCACTGAGCGCTTTTAATCCATATGCTCATCAAGAGTCCAAGTCATGCCTTTTTAATCAAGCAACCCAGACCCGAAAAGAGAGAAAACACGATAGACACATGTCTATCAGTCATTTAGCAAGAACAGCTAGAGTGGGTCTGGACTTCAGGAAAAGTGCTGTCTTTTAATGAGCTTGGCTTAAGACAGTGATGTGGCATGAAACAACAAGGGAATTCAAATTCAAAGTTGAAATCTTCACAAGGAGCTGGGAGAGGAGGTGGGATTAATGAGATGGAAATTAGTCCCCATTTGTTCAAATGCTGACAGCTGAAGCGCTGCTTTGACAGGGGACACTGTCAGTCCAACAAGCCCAAATAAACACCTCTGTTTTACCACCCAAACAAATGGCCATCCCCAGCCAAGAGAAGGCACAGACTGCTGGCTTGCCGCAGGTGACTTGCCTCTCACAAAAGCAAGAAAGTGCTGGCATGAAAGGACACTTCATATGCATGGTTGTTGGGCCGGCGTGTTTGTACATCTTGTAAAACAATCCCCCCACCGTCATCTCATCACTAGAATACACACAGACACAGCCAGGCAGCGTTAACCCAGGTGTCCTGAAGATGCAGAACCATTCCACTTCCAAGTTTTATCTCTCCAACTCATATAAAAGTAGCTTTGACAGATCAAGCTATCAAAACTACAGAGAAAAATGTTTAGTATGTAGAAGCTTCAATGTTACCATCAGATAATCCTGCACTGTTATTAAGCCAACTCTTGCTTCCTGTTGTCGTTCAACTGTGACAGGCCATTTGCATTGAGTCAGTCTGGATAAACGTGAACATCAAATTATTTATTCTTCAGTTACAGCAAAGGAAGAGGTAATAAAAAGTGATTAATGTGTAAAACACTTGAAAATGTTCCACACAGCATGTTTTAAAGAGGCTCAATAACATTCAAAATATGCTCAGAGCAAAGCCACGAGCATCTATTGTCAGACATGAAACATCCTGGGAAATACCACTTTCAGAGTGCACCAGAAAAAAAAGCCTACAATCCAGCATCAAAGAACATCAAAGTACTCCACAAATGGATTCCCTGCATGTTTGTTTGAATTAGCGATGCACAAAGAAAGCAACCGAGCCTGACTATGAGAAAGAGCGGGGAAAAAACAGATGTATAGACAGAGAGGTCGATGCATTCATAGACAGGTAGACAGAGAGATCAAGGGGCGTTGTGTAGCTGCTAACGCACACCAGCAATTACGGGCCATCATAATCACAGCATCCAATGACAACATAATCATAGCACAATCAGGTGGCGAATCAGAGGCAATTTGCAGACGATCTCTACAACTTGGAGGGGCTGGCAAATTTCCCCATTTGTGTGCAGCAGGCTGAGAAAGCTTAATTATCCTGATGAGGGGGTGGCAGTGAAGGGACTAGCGACCCCTGTGCGTTGGTAGCCACCTATGAGACAATTGGCGGATGGTGGGGGAAAAAAAAATGCTTAGAGACACCTGGATTGTGGCGTCTGCCTGTGATTCGGCGAATTCCTTTGTGGTGTCACGGTGCAACAAGCAGGTGTCAAATTGATCCTGATTGAGAAGACACGAAACAACAGATGCACTACTTGTGGTTGCCAATTTGTCCAGTGATTTCCCCGTTTTCTGCAAAGTCAATGATTGTGTACATTATATGGTGTGAGAACAAGCGTTTTTTTTTTTTTTGTGGCTGATTATGGTGTCAAGTCTTGGCTGCTAGCTGAGATGATGGTGCTATAAGACGATGTAAAAATGCATACAAGGAATATGGAAAGCAATACTATGCAAGACCGTCTCACACAATGTTCTGCGTTCACGCTGAAATAATTACCTTTGGGGTGTGTTATTAAACTTAAAAATGAACAACAAAAAACAGAATTAATCTCACTGAGAAAGGGGAGCATGATAATTCCAGCTGAGCAAATTGAATCGGAGCGTAAATGTTAAAATTATCAACATGCTGTCCTTGCGTTCCTAGGCTCTGGATGCTACCTTTATTTCTCAACTATGTGAATACCCAACAAAATTAATTATACATATTTATGCTTGCTTGCCAGTTATTTTTTCTCCACATGCATCTCCCAGAAAAAAAAAAAGTGCCAGTCTAGAATGTGAACAAACTAATCTGGCGTTGTCTAGGGAGAAGAAAAACAAGTGCTTTGAGGGAATACGTTAGATTTCTGTTGCGGCGTTTACACGTGTGGCTGAGCGCACAACTTCAGAGCTGGCTTTTCAATCAGGAGCCATCAGAGGCATCCTTTTTTGGCAGATAAGAGCGGCACGAGTTCCAATAGTGTTGTTTTCTCAGGAGTTACTTCACTGCATAAAGCTGAACAAATCATTGGCCTTACCGGGAATGCCCTATATTCTCTTCACACAACCGTGGGTAATATCTTCTTCAGAAGTCTTAATTATTAACACTGTATCTTATATCTGAGAACACAATTCATTAAACTTACATCAGTTTGTTATCATAAATGATCAAATAGTACTTACACGGTTAAGGCAAATGTTAAACAATTGGAAATGAGTTGAAATCCTGTGATACATTACATGCTGTAATAGCTTTGCTCAACAATGTAAGAAAGGGGAGAGAAGATTTTTCTTCCATCAAGGCCATTTGCTGTTGCTCTTCAAATCTCCTTTGTTATGTCAGATGTGTTTCCTGGATCCCTCCCAATATCCTTAAGGCTTATGGAACGCTGCACCCACCAAACTCGCAGAGGACACCCAAAGATAACAGCCAATGTTGGAGTGTCTCCTAAAGTGAAGCATTACAGCATCGAGCCGTGTTATGCGCCGAGGGATTCATATCCATGTAAGCATAACAGGTTTATATCACCTGGTGTAAAGATTCATCGCCAGGATTGCTAGAATTGACTTTTAAGTGACCCACTAGTGATAAAAATGAGGCTAATTACGGCGGAACAGAGCGTGTCACCTTTGTGAAAATATCTCATCTATTGATGCGTTGGTTTTAATGACATGTGTGACCTTTGTGAGGCACACCCTAGAGCTAGACAAATCCAGAAGAGAGATGCCAGGGTTTGTTCCTGCAAGCTCAAAGATGTTAGATCTGTTGTAATGTAGCTTCATCATTTTTAATCGAACAACCTCCAACTTTAGCCACAAGCAAAGTAGTTTCAAATTTTTTACTTATTATTCAAATATATGAGGTATCCAGATAAGTATGGGGCTATTAATGTACTGTAAACAGGTTGCTCAATTTTAACTCATAATACATATATAATAAGTACAACTATCTACAACTAGAGATACTACTAATGGCAACTGACTAAGGGTTAATTCACACCAAAAACAAATCTCTCAGCTCACTCAATTGCGTCTCCCGCCCTGAGCCAAGTTTCTGGAAAGGGTGGACATGACGCTCATGGCAAGTAGCTCTCAGTGGGTAGGAGTGGGGTAGTGCCTAGGTAGGCGGTTCGACGCTCTCCCACAGTTCATACTGTTGTTGTGTCCTTGGGCAAGACACTTAACCCACCTTGCCTCCAGTGGCTGTAACACTGGTAATTACATTAGAACAATGTAAGTCGCTTTGGATAAAAGCGTCAGCTAAATGAATAAATGTAATGTAAATGTAACTAGGTGGCAACCACGTTTGAGTCATGGCTTAACTGAAATCAACACTCATTTTGCTGGATTTGTTTTGCTCGCCTTGCTTGCATTGCGGGACGCTCCTTTTGCGTGAGTGTGCATAGGAAACAAATGGTTGCCGGATGCTTTGGTCGTGTCTTCTTCTGGTCTGAATTCACCCTAAGCATCCCCCAGTCAACAGCCACATGGAGCCTGCGCTACAAAATAATAAATCTTTACTTTTCCTTGACATGTATAGCCTGTAATTCTAAACTGATGGCAAACTAATCCTCAGTTGCACACAAATATAAACACAGATGAGTAATGCTGTCATGGCAGGGCTATAGAAAAAAAAAAGTCTCTCTAGTTAGAACATTGTGTTAAAGATTTGAGATTTTCTGCCTTTTGTGTGTTTATAGATCGATCATTGGTATATGATTACACACAAATGTATATATGCACAATTTTTTTTTACACACACATATCATTACACATGCAAAATAAATAAATAAATAAATAAATTGTTGTGGTACATTAGGAGCCACATAAAAAGTTGTGGTCACACTTTATTTTACACTACACTTGATACATTATACAGTATCTACCTCATTAAGTACAATGTAACACACTATAATAACATGTAACTACACAGTGTAGGTAGGGTAGGGTTAAGGTATGTATGTCCAATGTATCAAGTGTAGTGTAGAAAAAAAATAAAGTTGTTTATCTCTATAAAACAATTTAGATGGATCCATTGCTTTTTGTTACTTTGGGCACACTGTAATGTATCTATATATTTTTTTATATTCCATTACAGCAGCAACAGTGTGCAAAACCAACTAGTATTATTTGAACAAATTTTGAGTTCAGTCCATTTGAACCTCCATTATGACATTAAAATTTACCAGAACCTTATGAAGGCATAATCAAGTTGAACACCTGACCTTTTCTATGTAAAATGTCATGTCATTTATCGTCACATTATGTCTTCTCCATGTTTAGCACCTGGATATCGCCATGACCTTTGACCAACAAATTCATCATTTGTTTAAATAATAAAAAATAATACCTGTCAAACCCTTCTGGGGTGTTTTGCCTTCAGCAACTGCAAGCCCATTAAAACAGAAATATAGAATCATCTTCAAATTAACATGTACACAGTCTAGACATATAATCATCCAGACTAATAAGAATGATTTATTTTACAGGACATGCACATATGATTTCTGTGGGCAAAGCTTCTTGGATCTAACTTTTACCTGTGGCAAAAGTATTTTATGATTTAATCCAGAACTTTTACAGATAGAGATCCATGTGTATTCAGGTGTCTGAGTGTGACAAATAGACCACATTAGCGCTGATCAGAAAAATACAAGATACCATAATGTGGCACTATTTATACGCGGCATGGAGCATGACAACTCAGCTCATTTGAATGACACTTCCATGTTCAGGCACAAATCACACCCAGCCCAACTAAATTGACGTGAGGCAGTTTCCATATCAAAGGTGCTCTCCAGCCGTCAAGTACTGCATGTGTGTATTTGTTTAGACGGTGTGTGTGTGTGTGTGTGTGTGTGTGTGTGTGTAAGCGGCGCAATCTCATTTCTGTATCGTTTCGGTGGTCTGATGCGTGCGTGGGACTCAAGCCCACAGCGGAGAGAGTCAATCTTAGACATCTATTATGCACTTCATCAATCTTTTTGGACTCTTGACATTTCACTAGCTGAACAAATTGTCAGTTATCAAAACTCAATTTCAGAAATGACATGTCGAAATTTCACTACCCACTCCACGTCCTCCCTTCTTGCTACCCCTCCTCCTGCTTCACTCTCTTTGGCTTCTTTGCATCTACTTCTACGCAATTCTAACTCCACAAACATGCGAGGAGAGGACAAATGAAGTTCACAATCCCGCCCCCTTCACTCATGCCGTCCTTCCTGTAGTGCCTCAGTAGGTCTGTGTATGCAAAGAGTTAAAGGAGTTAATCGCTCCTTGCCTGGCGCCGCTCCTGTGTGCAGATAAGGCGGTTTATAAATTGATTTGGTTATGCTTCAATGATAATCAAAAAGGAGCCGGGCTTTGTTTACCTTAACAAAACACACACATGCACAGGAGCAGTTGGAAGTTGGAGTACACAGGTAGACAAAGTTATGCATGTGTATGGGAGTATGTACTTGTGATTAAGGAGGAAAGAAGGAAAAAGTCCGTGCTGGAGTGACAGGGTCAACCTTGGGGAAAGCAGGACGGGAGAAAGTCATTAGAGTAAAGTAAAGGTGAGAGCTGGCAACACACAAGGGGGCCTAATCCTTTCCCACTCCTGTTAATGAAAGTCATCAGTCACATTCCTATGCATACTAACCAAGTGTATGTGCAGTGACGGAAAATCTCTCACACATGCATGACCATGATATCAAACTGAAGTTTTAATATCTCGTCCTGATGAGCTAGCTGACATGATTCCTCAGTCGCATGACTTACTGGCCCACTGTTTGATTTTCCACAGATTATTGTGCTTAATCTTGCAGACTGATCTAAAATAAAACATGTCAGTTGGTTCATTTGACGATGCCTGTGTGACCACAACAAACACGGCTCCTCTGAGGACGACAGGTATCAGCAGGATTTAGTCCTTTTTGTGGTTGACAGTAGATTCTTTTGCAGGGACGAGCACATAAGGACAGCTGTCAGTAATAACAATGGCTTGGCTCTGTAGTATGTCCGAATGTGATAACCATCTAGGAGAACATATGAGGTAAACACAGGGGCTAAAGAAATTACTTCCGAAAGGTTGTAAAATATTTTTCTTTATTTTGAAGAAAAACTATTTAGCATGCTGAATGATATTATATAGTGTTTATATGTTAGAAGGAGCTGCTTTTCAAATTGGCTTTAATACATATAAATAGTCACTAACTTTTTACTAGGATTCTATAGCATATGGTATAACAAAGTAAACAATGACATCTATGAGCAATTTACTTAAATGTGTTTCCCATTTATGACTGGTTTGACTCTTTATTTTGATTTTTTTTCACCTTACATCACCACTATATAACTTTTTATCTCAGAATATTGAGCTGAATAATCAATAAAATAATAGCCTCAAATAAATTTTTATTTCTAAAGGAAACTATGCCAGAGTTTAGAGATAAAGTGTGCCTGGATGTTGCTTGTTTAGATAAATAACTTCTGTAACATAAACATTTAAATTGTCAATCATGTCAGTATCTAATATCAATTCATTATCTCCACGAGTCCGCCACACTACTAGGTGCAGATAAACAATTTGCAGAAAACAACATTCAAATTTGTTTTTGTTATTAATTTCCACAGACAGATGGTCTAGTTTAACTTTTTCTTGCATTGTCTTACAAGTGATTAAAACCGTGGGCTGTGAATAAGTTGGGAATCGGTCCTAAATCTGGTAACCACAGTCGCATTTATTGTTTATGTTTGTTACCATTGATAATATTCAAAAAACAAGATGTCACCACAGATGCAAGTATTTTTTCAGACGCCCCCCAGAAAATCTAACTGGTACAGGCTTGTCCTGGAACTTTCCCCATTGAAGTACCTGACCACCATTTTGCATCCCGAAACAGGACAGTTCTTGGATGTGGGGCTGTGGCCATGGTGGACTAATCGTAGACATTATTTTCTTTCTTTTTATCTCTCTATCCTTTGACCTGCGCAGACTTTTGTTCATATGTTTGTTTATGTTATTTATAAAAGTAAATATTAATGCATGTATTAAGAAGGCCAAAACATACAGAAAAAGCTATGTTTTCATAACTACCCGCCCACGTGTGAACAGAGTATGCACTTAATTCATTAGATGCAGTAATGCAGTGTTCTGATCAGTCTGGAAAGCCTTTAGATGACAGAGCTCTTATTCCAACTAAAAGCGACACAAAGCTGAAAAACCTCCCAAAACTTTGGAGCATCACACTAAATCCAAAGAGAACCCAGTCATCATTAATTTTCTTAAACCAGTTCCTCTCCGACCATGGTGTCAAAATGTCTTCTATGTAAAAAGGCCGGTTCTCAGTTGGAGTCTGGGGAAATTAAACCAACACATCTGCAAAAATGAACAAATCTGAACTTAATGTACAGCAGACAGGCCTATAAGACTGCTGGGACACAGCTCATACAATAGAGATGGTTTGAGTAATCATACAGCATCAGTTGCATCAACATTTCCCATAATGCAAAATGTGTTGTCTGATACATGGTAAAATATTTCAAATGCAAGCAACTAAAACCAATGTTATTTGAATAAAATTGTGTCTCTACGCAATTTAGTGAAATGGCTTTATATAAAATCATCAGATTAAAAGGATTACCTTACTGCTGTATAATGTACTAAGAATTAAAATGGGACATTTCAGTAAAAGAGATAGATAGTGTGGATAAGTGGTGTTAGGGGAAACCAATGCATTTCTTTCTGGGATGAACTAAGATGATTATAGCAGCTGCATGTGCAGAGAGCTTTATTTAGTGGATTTCAATCTTCCTTCAAACAGCCTCAGTGTGAAATTTAATTTAGTGTTGCATCTGTCCATTTAACCTTGACAAGTTTTTGGAATCATTTGATTAGTCCCTAAAAATGGTCTGGTGATTTAATGACATCAGCGATCCTTATTAAAAACCACACTGCTCTGTGTATTTATGGAAATCCACTGTGTGGGAATAACTGTCTAACTCTCTAAAGTTTTTGAAGATTTGATGTGCAACTTTGAGAAAAACCTGTGTATTTGGAGTAATTACGTATTGGTTGGTTAAGCTAAAACTAGATCATTACACACATATTGTGAGAAAAATAAATGCACTTAAACAAATGTTATGAACAAAAAGTTTTGTTTTTTTTATTAGTCCCTTCAACATAATTCATCTGATCTGGAATTTCTCATAATGTGTTTATGTGTTTCACAAGCCTGGTTTTTGCCTACAAAACAAACTGTATTCAATGATCTTTGACTCACTTTTTAATATTTTGCCAAGGTGATTTGTTTGTTTGTTTCTTTATTATTTAAGGTTTTGGCAACATTTTCCACAAGCTTAAAGGAAGAATATGCTGTATTTTCATAAAAGAAAATATAAAAACACTTACAGAAGGTAAATTAATTTTATACCACACATACAGTATGTCTCTTTGTAACAATGTGAAGGTGAAAATTTCTGTAGATCTTACATAACCGATTTACTGCTTTGTCTACATAGAGGTTTACACTGTTATCTGCATTCATTAAAGTGGCACTGTGTAACTTTTAGCCACTAGAGAGCCCAAAATCTTCTACAGACTGTTTTGTTTGTTTTCAAGAGGAAACTATCCAAAATCGGCAAGTTTGAAAAAATAAAACATGTTTTCTGAGACAATAGGGTCATTTTAATGCATTTTGTTCAAATTAAACTCTGCTAGGGTCCAGTGTATTGGCCTATTTCTGCTCCCTGTGTTTGAGCTGCTTAGCATGTCACATTTAGGAGAGGTCTGCTTGTCCCGGCGGCATAGAATTATGTATCATTTATATCAGTTTTTTGGCCAAATGAGGGTACTGTGTCAGTGAAATAGGCTACCAATCCTGTGTCTAAGAACCATTAAATCAATGCGAGAATGTATATTTTTGGACGTTACGTGATGCTACTAGCTAAAAGTTACACCATGCTACTTCAATGAAAAGATTATAACGCTATGAATGCTGACTAGAGCTTATTCAAAAGCCAGAATCAACTTCTCTTTGCTGATGAGCACAGAAGAGAGGATGGTAGACAAGCCAGAGTTGGTTTACCAACAAATCAATTATTAAGATTGCATATTCTGTCTTTAAAAAGGAATAATTATATAAAATATGTGATCGACCTATTTATCACTTTAATTTGACAGTATAGAATAGTGCTCTATGAAAGACTATGGGTCCTAATGAAAGGTTATTTAGTACCAATTAAAAAAAAACATTGTGAACAGTATCCACTTAATTTCCCCGAGCCACTATTGTAACAGATTTACATTTCCTCTGAAAATATCCTGACCTTTCCCTGACACCTGTGAAAAAAACATTCCCTGTTTCACACTAAAAAGGCTTGTGTGGGAGATACAGTAGATTATTGGATCTGTGGCTACACGCGAGAGAGACTAGCGCCTCACGATTTATGACAATCAGGAAGCTCATCAGAGGAGCAGAGGAGATGGCCTGAGAAATGGGAGAAGAAAACATTGACTGAAGAGAAAAGTTCCAATAATCATAAACATCCGGCTGTTATTCCCAGAACGGCGAGTCCTGTGTGAAGCTCATTAACATTCCGGAGACCCACCAGATTACTCGGGGCACTCAGTAATTTGCAATAAAAAATAAAGATGATGCCAAAACAAAAACAAATCTGAGCTGATACAAATTAGGAGGAGCGCGCTTGGTTAGTCTGTCAAAGCAGTAAATTTTCCCCGCACGGCGTGGAAAAACTCAGGTCGCTGGTGCCCGGGCGCAGGCGGGGGAAATTAATGAGCTGTCTGTTTGTGTGACTTTATTCCCCTTGTCTCTCCACCATTTTGCCTGGACAGTGTATCAATCTGCCTTTATGGTAATGATGCTACGGATCCGGGAATTTCATTTAAGCGATTCGATTCATTTGGGTTGAAAAAGAAAACTTTACCTCAGAGACAACAGCGCACAAGCAAATCATTAAACTCCTGTAGCTTAGACTGTTATTCCATAAACCATTTCTAAAGATGTACGGAGAACCTTGTGCAAAATTGTAACATTTTGGGTTTAGCGGTACCCATTGCTTTTGGATTATAATTTAACATTTTTGCTGCTTATATGGCCACTCCTAATATACTGTATGCTACATATGCAAACAATATACAGTAATATGTACAGAAGCAGTTTTGTTGATGTTTTAATGTGAACACCTCAAACCAGGTAAATTATGATGAGTCCTAATATGATTCCTATTACATTTTTCATGCATTGTAAAAAGCAGAATTTGACTTTTGGCAGTGTTTATTAAATAAAAAAAATGTAAAACTTTTATTTATTTGAGATTACAATTCTCTTTTTCAGGGGCGTTCTAGCTCTATAGGGAGGGGTGTCTTTAGTGGTAGGGAAAACCGGAGTACCCGGAGGATACCTACGCTGACCCGGGAGAACATGCAAACTCCACACAGGACGACCCCTGCCCTGGCCAGAGATCAAACCCAGGACCTTCTTGCTGTGAGGCCAGAGTGCTAACCACTCTGCCACCGTGCCGCCACATTTGAAGCCTTTACTAAATCTATTCAATAACCATTTGTCTGACTAGTTTATTCTGGTTACATATGACTGGTTATTAGGTTATTATAGGTTTCTGATATCCTTTTTTCTTGGGAGAGACCATTTGAGTCATCTCCTGTATAATAACTCGCAGTAGGTGGGGTTTATGATTTCAATAAATGGAGTCCTTTTACGTGACAGGACATCAATCTTTATATGCCGTTTTCAAACTTTTCTGAATCTCATCTTTTTTTTTGCCCCCTTTAACTCTGGAGTTGTTATACGGGACATTTATCACACATCCACAGTTAGCCTTGGTGGGTTTATCAGCCGAACTAGTGATGTCACTTGATCCTTGGATGTTTTAATGAAGCCAGACCTCTTCTCTGATGCCATTGAGGGTCTCTCTTTCTCAGCGTGGATGCTCCAGCTGGCGGCTGACACCCCCGATAAGCTCCACAGCTCTTACTCCAAAGAATCTCACGCCGACTCATCACTTGGCCTTTCAGATTAAGAGAAAAGGTCTGTTGGGGGATGCAGTGTTGCAGGGTAAATGCCACCTGCCTAACCTCCGTTTACACTGATTGAAACATGCTGATATGGGAGACCGAGAGGGGTGAAAAAGTTGGAATGCACACCAAAATAGGTTAGGGAATAAATGCTTGCTGATGCTGCACTAACGTGGCAGATGGGAAATGAAATTGTCGGCTTTTTCTGCTGTGTCCCTCTATCTGTTCGCCCATCCATCCATCTAGTGATCTCTTCTCTAACAGGGAAAAAAGAGGGGGTGCCAACAGAGGCCACCTGAAGCTTTGAGGCCATCTCTCACGAGACATAACCCGGTTTCCATAGAGACCATAACTCTTTTACTCCAATCCTAACTTAGAACAGTCTCTGTCTGGCTTGTAGCACACAAAACCAGACCTGGACCATTGACTGTCACATACTGGACAGCTGTGTGCGACCTTTCTGCTTGTGTATGCATTGAGCAATTTTCAGAATCTTGTAACCAAGGGGGGAACACAGGCGCTTGTCTCACGGAGCTGCATGCTAACCCGCTTGTCCCCAGCTGTGACGTTGTTGTTCTCATTTCTCTTCCTGTTTCACTCGAGGTCGATAAATCTGACATTATGGGTCACTGAGGAAGTCACAAAAGGTTGTAAAGATGAAAATGGCACAAAACAAAAACAGCCGCTTGCAGAACATCAAGACAAGTTGTTTGGAAGATTGCTAGCACCATTTTTCTTTGTCATTTTAGGAGATAATTAGATGATACAAATAATACAGTGCAGTACTTTGTGCTTATGTTACCAGCATTACTCATATTGAAAGCAGTTATGTCTTATAAATGTGACTTGGGCTTTATTTATGTTACCTCTTTGTACATGTGTCTCGTTATTCTATTGACAATATGCATTCTTTTCAGAATATGTTTCTTATCACTTTTATTTATTTCTTCACAGCTCTGATACGGCGCTGACTGAAACCGTTGGACAGCAAGCTCTGCCATTGTCACCTTCACATAAATCCCTGACATAGCTGTCTGGAGATATTTACGGATAGACGAGGCATCAAGGGACAGCAAAGTGCTGACATAAACCCTGGTGTGCCCCTGCCCATTTTTATATCTGAACCTATAAATATGAATAAAAACATATTTATATTTACCAATCAGTATGGTGACTGAAATGGACGACTGAAATGCACGACTGGCAACAGAAGAATGAGAGGGAAGAAATAATCCATCATGGCCATAAACTAAAATGGCAACCCCAAACCTCTTAGGACATCCCAGGCCATGTCTCTTGGCCTGAGAACAGGAGATGCTTCCTATAGAACCCTTCAGCAGCTCCACGATTATAGAAGGTGAAGAAAAAACAAAAAACTAGCCTCTTGTTTTGTTCCCCAAGCTCGGTCAAGGCTCTTATTGCAGCTATGTATCCATTACTGCTTTCCTCTGGTGCCCCCTGCATCAATACGGGCCAGAAAAAATCTGGTGTGGTGGCACCTTCTTTTGACAAAGCATGTCTGGGCGGGTCGATAGTGTATTAATATGGGACAATGGTGCTAGCCATGTATGGCTCGCACCACTAGGCCATATCGGAGACTCTAGCACGCCCAGTGGCTGTGTGAATGGCCCTGAGATCCACTGGGGCACTGGATGCTCCTTGTGCCTGTGTGTTTTGATATGTGTATGTGTCTAGGCTTGGCCTGTTTTCCCCAGAAGTCCCAATAACGGACTACCAGACCAAAGACAGAGAAAAAACATGAGGGAGGACAACATTGCCATTGCTAACAATATAACAGTTTTGCAGGGAACACTGGAGAATGAAAATGGACCTTAAACAGGCAAGTTTAAATTAAAACAATTTCATTGCTAATATTGAGCGGTGTTACTGGGTGATAGTAATTTCACTTTAAAATACTTTGCTTATACTAAAGAGGTACATTAAATTAGACAGAAAAAGAAAGTAAAATAAAAGTGTACATTAAAAAGGCCTAATGGTTGGATAGAGTTAGGTCTAATGCGTCTTTGTATTCCATATATAAGAACAAGGTGGAGTGTGGAGGATGTTATGGTAGGAACATGTTAAATCATACTGTTAGATGTTGAGTAGCATGCATGGCCACTGACACGCTTCCACACGTGTGCTTTGGTGATTTACAGTTACAGATGAGGCCCTGGGAGTACCCCTGCCACCACTGCACTCAAATCAAAGCTGTCAACAAGACCCCTGAAGGAGGGGATCAATCAAAAATATCTCTTTCACATCATAACCTGTGTGTGGATAGATTAGTGTGTGTACGTATATAAATGCATTTTTATTTGTATATGTGAGAAACACATGACTTAGAGAAGCCCATGTGCCTGACCATTATTCCTGAGGAAAGATAGGCCTTATAGATGCATGCTGGCCAGAGGCTTGTTTACTTTCTAAACAACCTTGGTAGTTGAGTGGCATTTTCAGTGATGCAGCATTGGAAGATTGACTGTCCGCTGTCGCTGGGTGGGTGTCCCCTCATGCGATCTTTACTATCCCTGCCACTTCCCTTTCCTCACCATTACATACCATCGCAGAGACACAGATAACATTTCTTTACTCATCTCCGGCTTACATTTACAGTACATATGCAAATGTTCCAACCACACTCTCAGTATATTTTCATCCAAATAAACTGGTCCGCTACACACATCCACGTGCGCAATACCTCACCGCACCCCTGGATCCAATTTTCATATTGATGAAACTGAACTTACAGTGTAAATGCATGTAAAAACAGGTATACAACGTGTCTATTACAATACGGCTGATGAGTGATGGCATGTGCTTTTACCACAACATTATCATTCTAATCACTGTAATCATTTGACCCTCTTTTGGCCAACGTGGTAAATGTGCAACCTTCATACCTGGCAGTATCTCTCTGAAGCCATGCAGGAATGACTCGGGGAACGGCACAAATTGATTTAGGGGGAAAGCAGGGGGAGAAACGCCTGCCAGTTTTCTATCAAAGTTCATGTATTGTATTTACCCGAGCCCGATTACCTTAACAAGGCACACATATCACATAATTAATCCAAAAGATTACCATCAAAAATCCATAAAACAGCAGCATGCTTCCTTGCGCTCCACCATTAATTATATTTGTGGCACAGAAAAGACGAGGAGATTGGATGAAAACAAAAAAGAAAAAGAGTGGCAGCCACATACCAAAAGGCATATGGTATTTTTAATAAGCATACCAACAATGTAATTCATCATATTATCAAGATAGATTTGAGTAATTGATATGTTTTTATGAGCATTACAGTATGGACAAAAGATCATAGCATGCAAGAACACAGGGCCAGATTCAAAAATCAAGGCCGACCACTCTATTACTGATACATTTTTTGTCAGATAGCATGAATAGCTCTGCAGCTTATTGAGGTTTTGAGACTCAGGGGTCGATTTCTAAAGCCCATTATTTTCTGACTGACGAATATAGACATTGTCAGCTAGACATTCAAGCCTCGAGGCATAGCTGCAGGATGGTGCTGGGACCTGTTGCCAAGCTTTGATTCCACTTCAACAGCTTGCTCTATTTTGCTATTCATTTTTTATTTTTATTTTTTTCCATTTTCTTTTGCCCATCGACTGACATTTTTTGCCTCTCACGCTAATGCTGTTTTAAAATAATTTTCTGGTGTGCAATGCCTTTATCATGCAAGCTTTGCTGTAGCCTACCTTGTGGCGTATTTGACAAAAAGAGAGAGCACCCTGTCAAAAGGTTACAGCCTCAAGCGCAAACGGGAAAATGGACCAAGAATTTTATTTTTTTTCTCTTTTACCACTTTATATGATCTTGAACACTTTATTTGAGGTGACCATTTGATTCATCAATATCCTTCTGAGGTCCAGTTCTATTCTATCAATTCTCTACCTTGCTTCACCCTTTCCACCTGCTGTCCTAGTTTCAAATACCCTCCATGTCATATACTTTTCTTCTCTTCAGTGACATTTACTCTGTCTCCATTTATCTTCACAGAGTGCCTCCCTTTCTGACCAACATCTGACTTTTTGCCTTTGTGGATCTTTGTGCGTCTTGCCTGCTTTTCCCGGCCGGTACGTCGACTGCCCTCGCTTCTGTTCTTCTTTCTGTGATGGTGATGGATGAGGCCTATGGATGAGTGGGCTGTGAAAGGGCTTGTGATGAAGACTGGCCTTGGAAGGGGAAAAGGGAGAGGTGTGAAATGAAAAGGAAAAGTAGAATATGAACACAGAAGGACAAAGCAATTGAGGAACGCAGTGACAGGCGGAAGTTGTGTGGGAAGGATGGATAAAAACAAGTTGGAGACAGTGGCGGGTGTTGGCTTGAGGGTTTGGCTGGTAAGGTCAGAGCAGTGGTTCTCAACCTTTTTCTGCCATTCCCCGCTTTGGAAGGGGGTGTACTGTCAAGCCCCACTTGTCAAACCCGTATAATGAAATGTGAAACGTTAAAATGGAACTAATTGAATTCTTTTAGGTATGTAAGATAATACAGGACACAGTGTGTAATCACAGAGACAATATAGTAAAAAGTTTTATTTTGAACCGTGCTGTATTGATGCTGATGCTTCCCGCCTAACGCTGACGTCACTTTGATTTTTTTGCCGGTGGACGAAGGACGCATCCCGGTGACGAATCTCTCCTGGCATTGTCCCAAAGTTACGTATTTATTATTTCTTAAACATTGTCAACACTTTAACTGTGCACCACACCTCATTCATTGTTATACTAATTATATTTCTGCTAGAGGTTAGTACTAGAGTTGCTGTCGTTTTGTGAACAGAGCACTTCTGTTTGTGCTAGCTAGCCCACTAGCTTACCTGCTAGCGGGTTTTTAGCATTTGAGTTAGCGCTTAGCATACCTCGATTGTTGTGTTTGTTACTGTTTTCTTACTGGTGGTTAGTCTTGTGTGTACTGAGTTTTCCCTGTAACTTGTGGTTGTATTGCTGTGTGTGTGTGTGTGTTAGAATTTATCATTGTGAGTTGTGAACAGTTGGCTTGACTTAGCTGTACGTACACTAGCTTAGCTAAGCTTTTCTGTGTTGTTCTGTATTTGCTTGGGGCAATGGTTTGCCATTCTTGTTCGGTATTACTAGACAGATTGTCTCTATTAGAGAGACGGGTTTGTGAGTTAGAGCAGCTAGATCAGCATAGCATAGATATGTCAGGGTTTCAGAATAGTATCAGATGCAGGTCTGATAGCAGTCCTGCTAGCGATAGCTCCAGTTGCGGCTCAGTTGCTTCGGCAGCTGTTGCAAAGAGTCCTACGTTTGTGCCGGTCTGCCGGTGCAGGGGTGCGGGCAAGAGCAAGCCTCCGGTTGTCCGCTCTTGTCCGCGGTCACCCCCTCTGACTGCGAACCGGTTTTCGGCGCTTTCAAGTCCGCTTGTCCGCGCCGATCACCGGCCTGTTCCCTCTGCGCCTGCCGGCCGGAGCAAGCATCATACTCTGGTGATAGGGGACTCCATTACCCGCAATGTTAGACTTGAGACGCCAGCCATTGTCCACTGTTTACCGGGGGCCAGGGCTTCCGACATAGAGGCTAACCTTAGGGTGCTGACATCACACAGGAAGGGAGAGTTTCCCAGGACACATACTCGCACTACATACAAGCAGATAGTTATTCATGTCGGCACCAATAATGTGAGAATGAGGCAGTCTGAGGGTAACCAAAGATAGCCTAGCCAGGACTTTTGAACGAGGGAACAAGATGAGTCGGCATCGATTAACTGTCTCTGGCCCCCTCCCCGAAAGGGGTAGTGATGAACAGTATAGCAGATTAGTTGTTTACACTGGTTGTAGCTGTAGATGCACACTAAATCATTCATATTATTATCACATCTACCTATTACAGTTGTTTGTGTATTTCTATGTATTTTTCAACTGTCCTGGACACATTCCTGCACGGCTTGTCCGTCCTGGGAGCAGATCCTTCTGTGGTTCTCCCTGAGGTTTCTCTTTTTTTTTCCCGGCTGTTTTTTTTGGGAGTTTTTCCTTACTCTGATGGAGGGTCTAAGGACAGGGGATGTTGTCTAGTGCAGTCTGTTAAGCCCAGTGGTGGACAGTAACGAAGTAAATGTAATTCGTTGCTGTACTCTAAGTAGTTTTTTACAGTATCTGTACTTTACTAAGTATTTCCATTTGGGGATACTTTTTACTTTAACTTCACTACATTTCAAAGTCAAATATCTTACTTTTTACTCAATTACATTTTGCAAAATTAGTCATTCCTTTTTATTTATGAGTGGATAGAAAAAAAATGAAGAGGGTAATCACGCGGCAAACCACCAATCAGGATACAGCGCGTGCTCTGTTTTGAAATTGGTCTGGTAACTCTGGTTACCGCTAATTTAGTGCGTCAGTGCAACAGCATATCATTCTGAGAGTGCTGATTGTCTTCACTCTTCATTAGGATGGAAGAATCACAAACTCCTGACTCTAAAGTGCCAGTGCCACAACATCCGTGGCCTTATTTGCGGTGTTATTTTGAAGTCGTTGAAAAGAAAAACGAGTCCTTCATTCATGGCCGCGGGAAGTGGGGGTGCTGGGGGTGCTGCAGCACCCCCTAGTGACGAGAGGGAGATTAAAAAAAAAAATGTAGGCCTATTAAAATATTTTGCACAATTTATAAATTCCTTATGAATATTTTAGAAAATGATTTTGACACACGTAGGCTATTATGTATATTTTGGATTTTAATTTCATATTTTGAGGCCTAATCAACACAGGTTTGGAAGTTACGTTGTCAACGTCAGGCAGGCAGGTTTGGTCGCCGAGTAAAGAGGTTTCCCGCTCGGTCCATGCAGAATTCTGCTTGGAACGAGCAATGTATTCTGCGATGAGATGTAAGATGGATGTATTCTGCCAGAATACATCCATCTTTGGCAGCAGCTGACTAGTAAATTTACAGAGCCTCGACATTTGGACACCTGTAACCAGGGCACCCCGCCTGCATGTAGCTCAGGTAAGAGCATGGTGCTGCCGTGCTTGTAACATTTATTTTTTTGGCAACAAGTGTGGGATCAGCTTTGACTAGCCAAGCAATTGTAAGTAGTACACTATAGTATTTTTGTAAGGTGGTGGGGATGGAGATGGAGAGTATTATTTTGTTCGTGTGTTCTTTGCGTAATGGTAGTGGAGAACTGTTAAATAAACAAATTGCTTAAATAGTCAGAGATTATTTCCTTGTGGTGTGCGTAAAAAGATTTTGGAGTTAATAGAGTTGCGTGTGACATAAACGTGCAGTGACTCAAGCCAGCTGACCAAATCGATTGCATTGTTTTAGCGTTATTGTGAAGTTTGATTAATATTATATTTTGTTGTAATATTATTTGGTGTATCTAAATAAGTTGCATGTATGTATAGGCTATCTGAAATTGTAATGAAAGTAATTATTTCGTTTTCTTTCGATTATTAAACTATTATTTCTGATTCTGCTTCTGCTTCAGATTAATAGCGCATTGCGCATATCTGAGAACTGATGACTGTGTGTTTCAGACCCTGGCTGGCTGTGCACTGAAGTGTATATGACAATAAAGTAGTAAATCTCAATGTATTTATTTTTAAAATGTATTTTAAATAGGCCTATAGGCTCATAGGTTTTTTGTCAAAAAAAAAAAAAATTCACAGCACCCCCTGTTCAAAATTACTTCCCGCGGCCCTGCCTTCATTTTTAACTGCCTTCTTTGCCTGCCTCGGAATTGTAAAATGTCTTCGTACTGGAATTCTCCTTCCAATCTTAGGAAACACATTGAGGTAAGCCATTTTCATTCTGGTGGTCATTTTTTATTGAGTAATCTAACAGTAGCTCGCACCATTGTGTTTAAGTTAACGTTAGTTAGCTGTTTCATCAACGTTTGTAGTATTTATTTTAAACTGAGTGATTCGATATTGTTAACACTTTTGGTAGAATATAAATTAAATTTTGACTAGTTTTATATGCAGCTTATGATGCTAAACAGTTGAAAGGTGTAGTGGAGTGCTGCGTATAAACTGAGATCGTTATTTTCAAAAGTTCAGCTTCCTGTGATGTACAGAGCCCTGCACATGGCATGCAAGAAAAAATATATTGTGCACGATTTAACATTATTGTGTTTTCCCCCAGACTGATTTATGAAAACGTGCGCACAATTTACTATTACTATTCCGCTTCATTTATAAATTATGTGCATGATTTTGAAACTCTGTAAACTCTCTTGAAAAATTTTGAAAATTTGTAAATCGTGTGCACAATGTAGCTTATTTTTTTCCTGCATGTCATGTCTGAGGCTCCGTAGTGATCTACTTTAAGAATAATTTTTAAATACATCACTAGATTTATTGAAATCAAATACATCTATGACATGCAAAAAGCATATAAAATTATTTTAAGCAAGAGACTGACAAAAATTATATGGGCATTATAGCCACATTTGAAGGCAAATACTTTTGTACTTTTACTCAAGTGAAAGCTAAAAGGGAGTACTTTGGATTTTACTGAAGTAATATTTTACCTAGTGTATCTGTACTTTAAATCAAGTACTTGGTTTGTGTACTTTGTCCACCACTGGTTAAGCCCTTTGAGGCGACTGTTGTTGTGATATTGGGCTATACAAAAATAAATGTCTTGTCTTGTCTTTTCTATTGAGTAGCCTACAACCATTAGCAGCTGTGTAAATGCAGCACTATGTCTGAACAGGGTGCCTCTCTGACAAACGGGACAAAGCTTGAAACTGTGGAAATAAAAGTTACATCGCTTATACTGTGTATAAAGACATTCTACTTACCAACCTACAAATGGTTGGATTCTGTAGTGTTTATTACTCATTTTTATGTCTTAGTTAGCGCTCTTTCCTGCCATCGCGCCCATTGGTCAGAATGGATAACATGGAACCCGACGGCGGTGTAAAAAAAAGGCCTGCTCTATGCCCTGCACAACGTGGAAATAAACCCAGAAGACAAAAAGTTTTTTTGCTGTGCTGCACCAATGAGAAACTTCCACTAAAAATATAGGGTGGCCATATATTTATTTATTTTTACAGTATACATTCACTATCCAGATCTAACAATACATGCATGGTGCATAATGGCAGCCACAATGAAATAGAAATACCTCCTTGGCCAGATTCAAAGGTTTGCACTTTTGTGGAGTGAGAACACCAACCTTGTCTAAACGGGAGGCCAATCCACAACAGAATCATTGCGGTTTGGGCAAAACACGTCGTCCTGTAAACGGCCTCTAAGGTACCTCTAAAGTGACATGTCTGTAGTATTTCGAATGGCCATTGACCCTGGCTTCAAACTAAAGCGCAGCCACAGTTACAGCACCAAACTGTTTCCCTCTAAAGTTACAACTCATCCATTTAAATCCTATTAGGTGTTGAAGATATGCATAAATAAGGGCACAGTCTCTTTGAGTGACATGTGGGTCAGACAGTTGTCAAAGGTGGCGAGCTACTAAAAGTGATTGCCAGATTCATCCCCTGCTGACTCAGGCTTTCTGAATCTCTGTTTATTGAATAAAACATTTTCCCCACAGACAGCTCCTGTTGTGTCAGAATAAGACAAAAGTGACCACTACAAGATTATGTTACTAAATATTATAAAGTATATTTTATTTTAAGTACAATTTTACTGCATTCGTTTGGTATGGTGGGGTTCACAGTCACCCGTGAATCCTATTGGGACTAAGCGGCAGAAAATGAATGAATGAATGAATGAACGTTTGGCATGGTATTACAAATAAACTATGACTTATATTTTACTACATGATTTTGGTATGGGGTACTATTGGCTCACCATGTTGTTGCTTTCCGCAGTTTCTTAGACAAACTTTCAAAGGTTATAAGGCAAGAATAATAATCTGATAATAATCTGATATATATATATATATATATATATATATATATATATATATATATATATATATATATATATATATATATATATATATATATATATATATTTATGGTGTCTGAAAAAGTTTGGGCACCCTGCAGAGTTAATACCTTGTACTGCCCCCTTTGGCAAGCTAGGACCTGACAGTGTCATGGATTGTTCTCAATCATCGTCTGGATAGACCCGGTATAATGTCAATCTCAAAGTTTTTAAATGCCCAGACTCATCTGACCTTGCCCCAACAATCAGCACCATGGGTTCTTCTAAGCAGTTGTCTAGAAAACTGAAACTGAAAATAGTTGACGCTCACAAAGCAGGAGAAGGCTATAAAAAGATAGCAAAGCGTTTTCAGATGCCAATATCCTCTGTTCGGAATGTAATTAAGAATTGGCAGTCATCAGGAACAGTGGAAGTTAAAGCAAGAACTGGAAGACCAAGAAAAATATCAGACAGAACGGCTCGCAGGATTGTGAGAAAAGTAAGTCAAAACCCACGTTTGACTGCACAATCCCTCCAGAAAGATCTGGCAGACACTGGAGTTGTGGTACACTATTCCACTATAAAGAGATACTTGTACAAATATGGACTTCATGGAAGAGTCATCAGAAGAAAACCTCTTCTACGTCCTCAACACAAAAATCAGCGTTTGAAGTTTGCAAATGAACATATAGACATGCCTGATGCATTTTGGAAACAAGTTCTGTGGACCGATGAGGTTAAAATAGAACTTTTGGCGGAATGAGCAAAGGTATGTTTGGAGAAGAAAGGGCACAGAATTTAATGAAAAGAACCTCTGTCCAACTGTTAAGTATGGGGGTGGATCCATCATGTTTTGGGGTTGTATTGCAGCCAGTGGCACAGGGAACATTTCAGGAGTAGAAGGAAAAATGGATTCAATAAAATTTCAGCAATTTTTGGATGCTAACTTGATGCCATCTGTGAAAAAGCTGAAGTTAAAGAGAGGATGGCTTCTACAAATGGATAATGATCCTAAACACACCTCAAAATCCACGGTGGATTACATCAAGAGGCATAAACTAAAGGTTTTGCCATGGCCTTCACAATCTCCTGACCTCAACATAATTGAAAATCTATGGATAGACCTTAAAAGAGCAGTGCGTGACAGACAGCCCAGAAATCTCAAAGAACTGGAAGACCTTTGTAATGAAGAATGGGCAAAGATACCTCAAACAAGAATTGAAAGACTCTTGGATAGTTACAAAAAGTGTTTACAAGCTGTGATACTTGACAAAGGGGGCAGTACAAGGTATTAACTCTGCAGGGTGCCCAAACCTTTGCAGACACCATTTTTTTGTTTTCTGTTATTTTGAAAGTGTAAATGATGGAAATAAAATCTAACTTTTTTTGACTTTTTATTTAAGGATCTCTAATCTGTCATTTGATGCCTTTTGGAGATTTTTCTATCTTTTCTTGGCGTCTTTATGCACATTAATAAAACATTTTACCTGGGGTGCCCAAACTTTCGATCCCCACTGTATATAGCATGACTGGGTATATTACAACAATAAATTTACTGTCAAACAAAACCAGGCCTTACAGACCTTATATGCTTTATAATCTGTCTCAAATCTGAAGCTTAGCAAATGGTTTAACCTATACTGCAGTCAACCATTTGCTTGTTCTTTTACCTAATGGGAAGAGATCCATCATAAGTTATTGTCTCAACTGGTACCATTTCACCACCATGGTACCACCATCCCATTGCAAGGTTTTAAGAGAGCCATCATAAATACATTACCTCTCATCATGTCAACCATGTGCTCCATCCATTCTGCTCTCTACTTACATTCTGTCACCAGGCAAGGAAATGGAAGATCCCCCAAGAGACCCTAAAGGTGTTCCATTTAGAGCGAAGGGTGAGTGGTGCACTTGGGGGATTTTTGACCCCTGTCACCTCTCTCACAACCTGTGGGGACTAGTGCGGCTGCCATAGTTCTGTCACAGTAAAAGCCTTAGGGTCGTGACACTTGAGCTGCTCATGGATGTGACAATGAGAAACTGAGGGGGCCAAGAGTAGGGTTCCCTGTGACAGATCTATGATGTGTTCCAGGTCCCATTGCTCCAAGACAGATGAGCAAACGGTCAGCACAGGGGTAGGAGGGGAGTGAAAAGAGTATGTAACAACATAATTAGGTCAAGGATCGGAGGGAGTTGGACATGAATTCCACAAGACTTTGAGCATTTTCATAAAATGTCATTTCAAATGCTAAGCTTACATGTTTTTGGTACAAAAAATATTTTTCTCACAATTTAAGCGAATTAATAATTTCCCATAAATACTAAAATGTACTTTATGTACTTTTCTGAGCTGTGCGTGCAGCTAGAAAGAAAAGCAGCTTCCGTTAGGGTTCACCTTAACGTGTACTGGAGCGGACCTGTCCAGTCCTATCTGGGCCACATTTCCTCTTTATCCCTCACTCAGCATTTCCCATTTGGTGTTTTACTCTAATGTTCTTTTTTGAATAGAAAAAACCTGCACTGAAGAGTCATATTTATGAAAAGATTAACTTGTATTCCTTAAAGCTGTCTTTCAAAGGAGGCTATCTAATGTGGGTTCTTTGTTTGTGCATTAATAAGCTTGATTATGTAATTCAACATAACAATTTTATGCCAAGCTGACAGACATTCTGATTAAACCCATGGTCTTTGTTTTTCCAACAACAATCTAAATTCCTTACATGAGCTTTGTATCGACAGGACTGTAGAAAGGCACTGTATCAATTATGATGTGGGTCAAAAGTGTGCCCCGCTAACTAACTGTATGCAGTGTACGATATAAGCTTGGGGAGAGAAAATAATGGGCAAGATTTAATTAGCATTGCAAAGTGCATTTAAAACTTTGCGCATGACCTTGATAGGCATTGCATGTCTGTTTGCATGCTACCGAAATAAATGCAGTAATTGAATATGCAAAGATGAGCGGCATATCAGCAAGAAACAAGAAACAAAGTAGACGCAACAAAAGCCGTTTTCATAAAAAACAAATGATATGTAATATCCACCAACACACAAACAATGAAAATGCCCATTGAACGGCTAATTAACAGATAGCAGAATTAACTATACTTCTGTCTTTTGTTACAATGTTTTTTATTTTTATTGCAAGTCTCAATTTATACGTTTGGAGGGCACATGTTCCTCAATATCAATCCTCAATACTAAAATTGCAAACATGGATTTTTACATCCTGAAGAGCTCAATTCTCGTTTACTCTGTTTTTGGTTAAACTACAGACTGAAGAACGGTTGCAGGCAACAACAAAAAATGTCTCAACTTTTTATGATTTATTTGATGTTAAATGTTTTAAACAAGCCTATATGAATGAAAGTGCTTTGATTGTCTTTTAGCTCTGAAAGGAAAGATAGACTAGCTGGTTCTAGGCTTTTCATAATATCCTTTATATGCCTGCCTCCTGAGATAATATGAAGGGGCTCTGTGACTCAGTGACGTCTGTCTGGTCACCTGAGGGTGAAGCTAAGATGTAGACACCAGCCTTTAAACGAATAAGCCTTGGCCAAGTTCTGCCATTCTGTCTCATGCTCCAACATGATGTAGCACAGGTAGGACTATTAGCATGGGGAAAAGGTCACTTTGAGAAGTGGAAATCAAATACAGGGATTTGGGCAGGACCATTAAGCCACAGGGCCTATTAGTATTCATGCGGCACAGATTAATGGAAAATATGAGCCTTACGGAGGGGCTATAGTATTAAACTTGATAAAAGCTGATTTGGCCAACCTTCGACTTTCCTGTTTTCACACACACACACACACACACACACACACACACACACACACACACACACACACACACACACACACACACACACACACACACACACACACACACTTAAAAAAAAAAATATATATATATATTAATGCTCACACTTTTGTTTCTATTTAAAATCAAAATGCTGTCAAGAATGGGATTTTTTTTCCCACTGCTGCTCCTATGATTGTTGAATACATAATCGTCAACCAGTGGTTTCTATGCATAGCACTGTCGACGAGGTAATTACACAACTCAGCATGCTAGTTCCTGCTTGTGTTGTACCATGTTGCTAATGTTACAGCGACTGTATTTTCAAATTTTATAGAATCAGGATTAGCAATCACCCTTCCCTATCTACTTTTGGTAAATCATTGCATTCTGTTAATGCCCAGCTTCACAGCAAGCCAACTTTTTGATCCATTTCATTCAGTCTGTACCTGGCTATTTTAACCCTTTTCAAGGCGACCCACTTAAAATACAGAGTCCAGACCCACTTCAATAATCAAATGTTTGTGTGTCACAATGTTAACCCATCTTCCAAACAAAACATTCTGTTACTGCGCATGCCAAGGCCCAGTCCGTACTGACTAGCACTCCTCGCAGATCCTTACCCAACAGTTTCCATGCCCTCTTTACGCTGTTTTCCAACCCTGTCCCCCCAGTACACCCCGCCTTCCGCTCCATCTGTCGCCAATAACCTGCCAGGCCGCCTTCCCACCTGTGCCTGCCACCTCAAATAGAGCTGTATGACGCATGCCGACGGCACACAGTGACTCCCAAGCAGAAGAAATATACCTGCAGACGTGAGCACTTTATATCAGGGTCTCAAACCTATTTACCTCAGTAAGCTACTTTAACAAAATGAAAATGGCAGAGAGCTAGCCTACTCGTGTTTGTAACATTTATTGTCATACATTATTCCAAACGCGAACATTGACAGTGTTTTTCCAGAACATTAACCCTGAACATTTAGTTCACCTGCACGTGCATTTTGTATATGCATTTTTTCCTGTGTATCTCACACTATAAAAAAGAAAACATAAATGCTATCAAAACTTAATGCAATTCAAAATGCACAGATACTGAAGTTATTCGTCTGTCAGTCTGCTTCTGAACTTTCATTTTATGACATTCATGTCAGAAATGGCTCACTCCCAAAGATATGTAGACCTAAACAAAGCAAACATTTTCAGAGCTGCCTGGTAAAGATTCTCTAAAGGGCGCTTTGACACTGCACCGTTTGGTCTGGACTTTCCTGTTTGGTTCGAACCAAATCTTTAGGTGTTAAAGCTCCATCGCACCATGGTTAGGACCAAACAGCTGCTCTTTGGTCTCGGTCCGGACCAAACTGAACTAAGGTCTGGTTTGTTTGTAGTGTGAAAGCTCGTATGCTGATAGTCTAGACCTCGGACCAAATGCAGGAAGTCACAAAGAAGAGTGAATTGAGGAAGTAAACGGAGAAAACAAATTTTTGGGTTTATTGACACATAACGCTTTGACACCCTTAAAAGCACTAATCATATCAGATGTGTTTATCTTTGCCTTGTAACTGCATGTTTAGGTGGTTACATCTGTCAGGAAAGTAAGATCAAGTCGCCATCAGACAGTAGGGTGGTATCCTCCTCCCACATTTCCATAAAAGTCTTCCAGCAAAGAAAGAAAGCTCTTGAGTATCTTACCCCAACTTAGCCATCTGACCTCAGTGTGGAGGAGATCCCTGTATTGTGCAGCGCATTCCTCCAAAAACAGCTTGAAGCTCCTGTGTTGATTATCTTAACAACAGGGACCATGACATTGTCATTGTCTTTCTTCGTAGGTTTAATAAACAGAATCTGCTGTCTTTGAAGCATTGTTTCCAGCTCTTTCATCATCGTCATCAGCTGTTTTTTTAGACTGCTACTGGAAGGAAAGTTTCACAAAAAGTTGCTGTGGACCTTGGTGACGTGACGATCCACGTTACATCTTTTCCCGACCGAATCTCTAGCACCGCAGATCAGACACACACATACATATTGTTTACATTCCTGAAACAAAACGTTGTTTCTTATGCTTCACAAAAATAGTAATAAACGTTATTAGCCTCTTAGCCTGCAGTGCAACCATTTGACAACAAATTGGCGAATTTCGTGTCCAGGGGAGATGGCACCTATAAATTTGATTGGACATACATGTATGTTGGTATGCTGAATGACTAATCAAGTTTGACTAATAATGTTTATGTAGGATTCATTAAGAGGTAGCCTGGTAGATTGCAAGCTACTTGTTGGCAACCCCTGCTTTATATAAACACAACCATCAGATTAATATAAAAGCCCTCTTAGTTAAGTAAGCCAGCCCACTTTAATTTAATTGTACATGTGGCGGTAGTAGCTCAGTGGTAGAGCGGTCGTCCTTCAACCGCTGGTAGAAAGTGGTAGGTTCGATTCCCGCTCTCCCCACAGTTCATACTGTCATTGTGTCCTTGGGCAAGACACATAACCCCCCTTGCCTACAGTGGTGTTCCAGCTGTAACACTGGTGAATGGAACCTTAATGTAAGTCGCTTTGGATAAAAAGTGTCTGCTAACTGACTATAAAAAACAGCAGCAGAAACTTTAGTACAAATATCCAAAACATTCACCATTCATGGGTTTACATTATATTTTACTTTTTGCTTGAAGATTTATACGCTATCATTACTTAGCCTTTTAGATATTATTATCATTAGTATTTTTGTGTGATGTTAGCTGAAAACATGGGACTGAGAGCTGCAATGATCAACCAGTTCTAATAATCTATGCATAAACATCTGAGATGGAACATAGTTAGTCAGGACATTACACACATCACATGATGAGCCTGTCCATTACACAGACTACAAAATAATGTACAAACAACCTAATATCAGGCTCCCCAATGTAGCCAGTGTAAAATACTGAGTCTAAGCATCTACGCATCTAGAAACTTTACACAATGCTCCCAAAACGTGCTCAAAATTAATTTAGCGTTTTTACCACTTCCCAGTATTCAGCATAAGTCTGTAAAGAGAAGCCAGACATGTCAGCTGAGGACTTTGTCTAGTTACTAAGTCACCTATTTCTCTGGAGCCTGGCAGTTAAAAGGTAGTTCATTGTTGCAGACAGAAACTTGTTCAGTTTTTGATTTTCTCAGAATAACCTGCTTCCTGGACTGTGACGACAAGGGCACAATAGGAGTGCCTGGGGCCACGGTCATGTCGCGCCATTAGCTTGAATGCTCCCATACTTCTATTAACACTGGGCACATGTGCCACAGGGAGACGGCCACATCTCAGCTCATTAGATAGAAAATAATGGTTGTGGTCCGCTGAGTCTTCTGCCACGAACAAGGCCATGTCACCACCAGTATATCCCATTCCCAGTATATTTGATACAACTAAATATGGCAGTTATTAAAGAAAAACAAAGTAAAAAGGAAATGATGGTTAAAGCAATATAATTATGTAATTTTAAATATAACTGTTAAATATTAATTGGGCTTTTTTGAAGACATGTATAATCTTACATTTAGTTAATTTATATATAGTATCATGGCATAGCCTTCAACATACTGTCTGAAGACGCACTCAGCTGAAGCTGGTGCTGATATTGTGCAAGCCAACTACTTATGAGAAACCACACAGTTTTTCAAGAAATCTTCTGTCTTGAGATCAGCTGATACACATCAAAGTTAATGGTCAATAGAAATAAAGCTGACCTTCAGTCTCTATGAAACCATTTAGTCCCTTTTCTTCAGAAGAGCCAATAGTGACTCCTTTATGCTTTTAAAGGTTAGATACTGCTCTTTTACATCCAAGGAGTCTCTTACTGTGAACCACAATTCCTCAGCTTTAGTCATAAATAAATAATTGGATTTGATTTGTAATTCAGATCAGACTCCCAGCATATTCCCTCTTAGAGGCCTTGGCACAACAAAAAGCTTGTCAGGGCAAACACGCAGTCCTGTGTTTAAGTAATAGTACAAGAAGCCTTACACGACCTTAGTGGTGCGCCACACCACGTCGTCAAAACTAAAACAATCACAGAAGCACTCTGCAGGCTGCCTTTATTTCAAAAACCAAAAATATATGCTTTTTAAAAGAGTTGTATTTTGGAGATGCCACTTGATTTAGTCCAGACATTTATTGTTCTTAGTACGTTTTCAATCATTATTAGCCTTCGTGCAATCTGCCTCTTGTAAAAGTCATTCAACCAATTTCTGTGACTGTACTGTATAATGTACTTTCAATTACACAAAATCAAGGAAAAAAAGAGCTTCTTAATTGAATTTAATTGAAACATAACCATCTTTGCAACAGTAATGTATTGTGCAGTGTAGATATTTGAATCTCTGTGTACATCTACACATGTAAAAGTAGAACAGGGATTCAGTTTGGACTACTGGTCAGAGATAAAATGTATTAGCAAATGGGATTTTGTGAGTGTCATTTTCCATACTGTTTTATCTTCTTAGGTATTTAAACGTCCATCATCCTAAAACGAGATTATGAAGTATTAAACTGTTGCCTAAATCTCATTTCATTTCCTGACTTTATTAGATGGATTTGTTCACGGCTAATGACTTTTTCATAAACGGACAGCATGTTGTTAATGAAAAGAACCCAAAATTTAAGTGATGGTTATGTGGTTGGTTGGACAAAACCTTTGTACGGATTTTTTGGGAGAACTACATTGTTCCTATTCACGCTCGCAACTTTATTTTTGACAGTTATTCCTGCAAACCATGTCTTCTATTCAAGGACCAAGTGTTTGCTGTGTTGCTCAATGACCTCTCCACAGCGAAGCAATCACAGTCGTCAGCAGTCGTATGCCTAGTGCTCGGCTGAGCTTGCACACACACCCAACAAGTTTCCATTCAGCTTGATAAGACGGTAATACTGGGGAAATAACCTTGCCAGGTTACGCCTGTACACTATCATTGATCCCCCACAA
Organism: Perccottus glenii; assembly: GCA_024416835.2. Taxonomy (NCBI): domain Eukaryota; kingdom Metazoa; phylum Chordata; class Actinopteri; order Gobiiformes; family Odontobutidae; genus Perccottus; species Perccottus glenii. The sequence goes on along the minus strand of CM044546.2, from coordinate 14,041,347 downwards.
CAGCAAATAAGGAAAATGGAGACAACAGGATAGAAATTGGACATTTTCCATCTCTTGTGCCTTTTAATGGAGAAATAGTACTTTTGCTTCTTTGCTGTCCTCAGCGCAATGCTTTCCTCCTTCTTTAACAATTTAATAACTACTTTTATTCCTTATCGGAAGGGAGTTTTTTAGGGGTTGATTGTCAGATAAAGGCCTAGCTTGTCACCAACTTCTCTTAAACCAGTTAGACAAAGTTTATATACTTTTTCTTTGTCAAGCCGAGCAAATGCAAACACTCTGTAGAAACCTCAGGAGTGCTTCCTGTGCCCATTTCTCTACCCCATTTACTCTTCTTTTCTCTTTCATCCACACATTCAGGCTAGTTAGGTGCTCATTGATATTCCGTTGGTCAACACTAGGACCAACAGACTTTCTTTCCCCCCAGGTTTTGGCATTGGCCACTGGCAGATTGCACCTGACACTCGCTGATGCTGATACAACAAAGCATGGCCCTGACAAAAGGCTATGATGAGTTTTTAAGACCATGTTCAGTGCTAATTACTTCTGGCATGCTTGTTTATTGTAGCAAGTGTCGCAGCAGCTTGATGTAATTTTACAAAACCTTAATGAATTATTATAGACATGTACTTTTAGACTGACACTGATTAAAATATAGTGTCTGCGTAAACGGGCATCATTTTGATAAAGTGGTGAGAGCCTTTACAGTAAGACAACAGGTGGTGTGTGGGATTGGCTTTAACAAGGTTACTTTGAGGAAAAGAAGAGAGTCCATAAGGCTAATAGTGACACAATTCACTTAAGTGTGACCTTGGTGAGTTTAGAACAGTATGAGAATCAAAACATTAGGGAAGGAGTAGCACTGTAAAATATTGTAGGCCCTTTGGTAATAAAAATATAATTATTATTAATACATTAATTATCCATCCATCTTGTTTTTAAACAAGTGCAGTGCATTATCTAACAGATATTTGGGTATACACTGTATATTTGCTATAAAACACAGTATTTAATTTTAAATACAGAAAAAGAACAAACCCAAGTTTGTCATCAGTTACTCACTTGTGGCATGTTACAACATTATGATATGCATTTGAGTGATGAATCTACTAATCAACCATATTTTATCAGGTTTTTTTCAGTTTTTTTTAATTGACTGTTTCCCTTTTCTACCTCAGCATTCACCTAGAACAAAAGACTGAATGACTGGCAATAGAGTGAGTCTATCTGATTGCATTTCATTTCCAATATGTCATGTTTTCCGGCCCACTTCCCCATCTGTGTCGTCTTGATTTGGTAAGAACGTTGTGTTAGATGTTGCTGACCTGAATCTCAGCAGCAAAAATCTACTTTTGCCGAGTACACTTTGTCCTAGTTTGCACATTGCTGCAGAACAGCGAGAGTGTCTTTTAAATCCAGTTTGAAGAAGAAAAAAAATGCAGGTTATGTCTGGGCAATCCCCAACCTCCTCACCCCTCTCTGTCAATCAATAGTCCTTTCATCGGCAGGGGTTGCGCAATCATTAATAATAGCTGACACGCTCCTATAGTGGTAATAAACTGGGGGAATCTGGTATGTAATGGTACAGTAATGGCACCTGGGCAGGGTGTTAGGCACTCGACAGCTACTGATGGATAAACCCTAGGTAAATGGATTTGGGCTCTTCCAGAGGAGAGCTGCTGCTTTTGGATCAAATTTGGAATTTTTTTTTTTTTGGTGGTTGAAAATGTTGAAAAGTGGGCTTTTCAAAATCAAGCCTCGTGGAAGAACTGTGTTGTGTAAATGCTGGGGATAAATAGGAATTGACTGGGTGAGTGTTAAGTGGGGCATGTTGTCATTCCCCTTTCCCAGTCCTCGCCAGAAAGAATGATTTGCTGTGCTGCCGTGGTGTTTTATCTCCACAAAACGCAGACAAATGTGGACCCAAGGAGGGCTGAAACTTGCCTGAAGAATTTCTAAAGTCTATGATTGATTTTTGGAGATGATGAGTTGTCACTTTAGACACTGGGAATAGGAGCTGGGAAAAAACTTGAGCGCAAGAGATGAGAGGTATTTTTACTTCTCTAACTGACAAGCTTGAAAGATGGTCTATTCTGGTTAACCAAAAGGAACACATACATTTCTACATTAGAAAGAATTCCCATTATTTCTCTGTGAGCCATGAAAATCAATTCTAAAATGATTGCTTTCAGTGACGATGGGGAGAGGGGAGAAAATAGTTGATGTGCCTTTGGCTGGTCCAATAGATAGAAATAGAGGTTGTTTTTTCCTGATTCTATTTTCTCACGAGAAATGGCTGAGATAGGGAGTGTCTAACTATTGCAGTTGTTCTTTCTTTATTCTCTTGTCATCTTCCAATGCAGCTCTTTTTGTTTATTTTTTCCCCCTCACCACAAGGACCGAAAAGTCTTAGAGAATTAAACCATTTATCACACTGTGTTGTTGTTTTTGTGGCGAGCGACAAAAACAGACTCTTTCAATTCGTCGGCAATGCTCATCAGCTTGTTTTTGCATTCGTCTCTCCCCATCTAATGAAGCATTTAGTAGCAGATTAGGAAAAGAGCTCATCAAGTGTCAATTTAACAGATTAACTAACTTTGCACTCAGAGTAGGAAAAGGCTTCCTTTAATTCCACATTTTCTTAACAAGTCTTTTAGTCTTTATGAAAGAGTAGAATTGATTATGCTCCTTTAGTCATCAGACAACAGCGTTCAGTGACACGGACGACTTTGCCTCAGCTGCTACTCTTACAACACAGTTAGATGACGTGAGTGCTGCACAGTGACCCATGTTTGGAAACTCCAAATGGCCCTCAATATACAGTATATAGTGCACTATTTCTGGTGCTTTCTCCGCAGAATTGCTAAAGGGCTCAATAGACGCTACGAAAGACGCAAGAGAGCTTGTCTTCACTTAGCCCAATTCTTCATTCTTTCATGAGAGCAGGGATAGAGTTTCATGGCTTGATCCGGCATGTAAAGTGAGCCTGCCTCGTACTTGAGAGGCGAGCGTTGGCTAAAATAAGCAAAGGTGGTTTTGCCTTAAGAAAACCTCTGTGAACTTACTGATACTTAAACAGAGGCTTCGTGAAGAAGAGTTCACAGTGTGCCTTTTATTTGAATTAGTTTAGCTGCCTGTATGATAATGCATCTTATAGTGTGGACACCTGACTTCCCCTAAACACCCCCCATACCACATATACCTGAAAGAAATTAAATTCTACTAACGTTTATTGTATTATTATTTTGCACTCAATTCTACAGTATAGAGTATATCTCTTTTTTGCAATCATTATTGACAAAAAGATACAATCAATATTTTACTGACGTGTTCAATGTCTGTGCATTGGATGCTGTGTTATGTTATGTTACACACACACAATTACTTTGTTTTTTGCCAAAATCATATTGTTTTTACAGAATTTACATCTGGCCTTTTGTCTATTACCAATGTATTGAAGTCTTAAACTTCCATCACCTATCTGTAGAAACTGCTTGTTTAGATACAGATAAAGAAGGATGTTTTAAAATGAATATGCTCAAGCCACATCTGTCAGTGTGGCCCAGGCCCTCTACCTCATTCCAAATCCTGTATGCTCATCTGTTAAGGTGGTGGTGCCTGACACCCCTGAGGAACCATTCCATCTTCACCAAAATGAGCATCACAGAGTGAACACAACAAAGGCAACTAAACATGGACAGAACATATGGAAACAACAATTCACATAGACTATGAAAGAAATGACGACATACAGCCGCCAAGCTAGAGGAACCTCTCTCAAACCTATTTACTCACACATGTCTGCACACATACAATAAACATGCGTGCACTCTTGTCCATCTTTTCATGGTTTTTTCTTCCAGTTTGCAATGCTCAGTGACCTGCCAAGACTGACCCCACAACTGCAATTTGACTCTTCATTCATGTGTGTATGAAACATAAATGAGGAAGACTCAATATCCCCGCTCGTGACTTCTTTGACACTTTGCCATCCCACCTTTCGGAGCTTCCTTAGCCTATTTCTGTCCCCTGCTCTGGCTTTTTTCATTCTTTTGAAAGATTATTCAAGGTTATTACTTTCTCTAGAAGGCTCACTTAGGATGCCGAGTGGAAATATGTTGACTCTCTTCGATTTTTGAGTGCATTTCTAATTCACCGGTGGCATGGTTCACTACATATAAAGCTGCTCTGTGTGGCTTTAAATGGACCTGAGGGGAACACACTCATAAACTGAATCTCAAACCAGTGGCACTAGTTGGAAAGTATTTGCCTTGGAAATCATTAAAGTGGGTGGAAAACCATTTGCAATACTATATTATACATTAAAAATTGAAATGCAGGTGACTTTGCTCTGCTAGTGACCTCTATCAATATTTGATCACAGCGTACAGCAACTAGTAAACAATAGACAGAGGAGCTGATATATGGGGAAAGATCATAGATGGCGTTCACAAAAGAGTTGCTCAATTGAAAAAAGAGACCATGATACCCCAAGTTTAGAGCTCCAAAAGTAAAAATAAAAGGGTCATGAAAAGAAAAGCTTTCCTGTCAATCATCTGTCTAAATAGTAATTGATCAGACATGTGTCACATTGTTCTTTTAAGGACAGTGTCACTTCAGATTTGTACACATCTTAAGCTCAAAGAGGTCCATAACTTTGAAACATCAATTGGAAACATCACCCAAGAGAGAAGTTCACTGCCTCGAGGCTTCTCTCACCCTTTGACCCCAGTATATCTGATGAGCTCACTGTTCCTTGAGTGAATGTAAAACGGATTTGCCTCTGTGCCTCCAGTTGCAAATAACTCCATTTCCATGAGATGCACAATGACACTGTCAACATACGACGCATATTCAAGATACTGTGCCCACTGCTTTTTATGTAAAACTTTGACCAGTTATACCATGATGTATATTTTTACACACTATGCATCATGAAAGAAAACACACATGACTGCATATTGATAATGCAAGATTAGCTGTCCGGCATATGTTTTTCTGTTGGATGCCCTTCCTGACGCAGCACTCTCCATTTCCCAAAGTCTTGGAAAGGGTTTGACGCCTTGTGGCTGGAGGTCCTCCTCAGGAGAATCCCCAAACGCCCAATCTCCCACATCAAAGGGCGGGGGTAACTACCACTTCACCAAGGAGGAGCCACAATTTACATTACCTAATACTGATACTAACTGGACAGAGGTGCAAACAGTGAAGAACAAAGCCTAATAAGAGTGGAAACAGAGCATGAATGGCTGGAGCGAACTTGATAAAAAACCATGACTTTTACCATTACCACTCCTGCCTCACAGCACGTAAGTTGTGGGATCTATCGATTGTGCCGGCCAGCAACAGCCTTTCTGTCTAGAGTCTGCATGTCCTCCCTGTGCTACCATGAGTTCTCCCTGCATGTGCACTCCAGCCTCCCCCGACTGTGAATGAATGTGAAGGCTTGTCTGTCCCTTCTAGAAAAGCAGCATAAGTACAAACACTCTACTGTATGACTGGTTTGGTGAGAACTAAAATGAAAAGTTTCTAGATTTTAAACTAAAGACAATAGATGAGACACAGCACATCATACATCTCGGCGCCACATGCCTCAACACATCAAGGTTGAGTCCAGTCTGGGGTATGGTTTAGGGAAAAATGCGACCAGTAATTAGATAATGCTCTCAATGTCATGGTTGATCAATGTATATTTAAAAATTCAATGCCATCCAAGTCACTTAGATATAATGGGAGCCTGTCTCTACTCTGCCTAAGCCTAGTCCCTAGTTAGTACCTCAGTGTGTCATGTGACATGACAAACACGCTTGCTCCTCTATGTATGACTAAATTGAGACATCGAGGTTGTTAGTGTCGTGTGGTGAGGAAAGAGATGGACGAATAGAGAATGTGGGGTAAGTTAATCATCTCAGAGTAGCTTCTCCCATCAACTGACAGTGACTTTAATCAAATTATGACCTTGTAAAGCATGCACTTGTCATTTGGGACCCTAATCTCTTCGCTAATGACTAATTAGCCCCATCACCTGTTCCTTTAAGCTTTCATTACACCCCCAACAAAGCTATAAGATAATGGAATAAACAAAAAAAGGGATGCACCAATACTCCCCTTGATGCACTGGAAAAAGTGGGAAAAAGAGAGAGACCCCAATGACATCAATCAAGAAAGAGGAGATTGATTAGAAACTGACAAAATAGTTTCAGATTTTTTTTCTTCATTGCAACAAGAGATCACTCTTCGGTGCTCTAGAGGACAATAAGGATACTCTAATTCATTAGCAGTAATTAACCAAAAATAGCTCCCGAACACAGTGGAGAATCAGCGCCGAGTCGCTACCCCACAGTCAGGTTACAGCAGGCAGCCACTGAAACTGAAAATGATCTAGTGCACTTGTCTGATCAATGGCGTCGCTTGACACCAGCACACAGCCTTTCAGGGCAAAGTTACAAATGAGTCCAGTCCATTTGCTTCTTTTTTATCTCCGATCTTTAACTCATTGCTGTATCTATTTGTCTCAATCTGAAGCTGTGCACGTGCGACCATGCTGGATTGAACCGAAGGAGACGGGGAAGGCTTTTGTTTGTGCCATCCAGAGCTGATGCAGCTGCACTACTTGGCAGCAGACACACAAACAGGCGGCTCCCATTCATTAGACCCTTTCATATCAGAGACACACTCCTTCTGGGGCCCCCGAGCATCTGCCTCAGCATCCCTGAGAGCGAGATGCTGGGGAGGTGACAGAGATGGGGAAAAATAGAAGAAAAAGTGACAATTGTTGGTGGTCGAGAAGAGCGCAGAGCAAACCCAACAAAGCCATAGAGGAACGGCAAAGTGCAGAACGGGCTACTCCAATGCTCTGAACCTCATTATGTGGTTGTCTCTCCTCTTCATCACTGCTTCCTCACTTTAAAAATCACTTGAACATCTGGCTCCCAACAAAAATAAAAGTGCTCAAGCCTGGCATTCATTTATCTTTGTATCCATACTTTTTACAGAAATGATCCAATAGCACCCATGGGACCAACTCAGTGGTGTACAGCTGTAAATTTATACAACTGTTTAAACCACACCTGTTGTTTTGACTTTTGGTTTTGTGTTATAATTAATTTGTAAAACATTAAGCACTAAAGTATGGAAAGTTTAAACAGAAAACTTCAGGAGGTGTAGTTGCCATTTTGGTCATTTCCACACCAGAGGTTGTAGTCTTTAATGCAGTTTTAAACTTAACACAAATGTGCCTAAATACAGTCAGTGCAGCGGTATGAAACGTAATAGTCATTGCTTTTGTTGCTTATTTCATAGTGATAAACGAGACATGCCACATCCCAAATGCAGATATCCCAAAAGCCACCACTGCTGCTATAATGAAGCACTTCAAAATGATGTGGCCAACCCCAGTAGAGGTTGTGCTAAATTTCATCTACCTGAATTTCATTAAAGTATATGCCACCAGGTGCAAGGACAGTGGCTGCCTTTGATTTTTTTCACTTCTGTTTTGTTCTCTACATATAAATGATGACACCCCGAGGGTAGCTGTGGGTTGTCTCCGAGGGCACAAATAAATAAAACATCAGTTATATCTTCATACAAATCAAATTTGATGAAAAGAAACAGGAATGTGCTCGGATTGAATGACTCCCTTTAGCATTTGAAATAATGACAAAGAATGATTTGTGATTTCATTGGATGAAAAAAGGTTTACTGGTAAAGGATTACAAGTGTGAGACATGCTATTCCAGCATTACTGTTCATTACAATGACCACAACACAACGCTGTGCTTGGATTCTGAATTCGTCAGCCAGCCAGGATGCTTGCAACCCACTGTTTTGAAAAACAGTAGCAAATTATAAAACTTGAATAGCTAATCAGATTCATTAAATCCACAATCTGTGAAAATTAACATCCATAATTAACCTTTATTTATTACAGACAATGCACCCCTGGCCAGGTCAGACACTCCATTTGCATGACATTTACTATTAAGTGTGGCTGAATGCATAGCTTTCTTAAAACACAGCCTCAAATCTAAATGGAAATCGGCCGAGCCATGTACCAAAGAGGAAGAAAATAACCTTGCTTTGTTGAACTTGGCCCAAACAATACAGATACATGAAAGAGAAGGAGGCGCCAGGTACAGCAAACAAAATGATTACACATTTTAGAGCAATTTCTGGGTCCCGCGGTCATAATCATTTTGTCAATAGCCTTGCAGTGTGCAGGTGTGCTGATACAGATGGTTTTATGAAGATCCATTAAAAATAATTTGGCTCATGGCGAGGCCCAGGAGGGGCCCAACACGGTAACTGGGAGACAAGCCCAGATGCCTGTTTAGACCGAAGCTTTAACCTCACACCTCATGTAGACCACCTTGTCTTCAGGGCAACTTGCTGGTATAATAAAAAGTTAAAGGTGATGTATTGTTTGAACTGTCAAAACCATGAGAAAAAAAAACATAATCCATCAAATATACAGTGTAGATGATTTTTGTGAAAATATTCACTCTGACATTTTAATGATCCAAACACAGCTGGCATACAGTATGTAGAAAATATCAGAACATACAGATATGATAAGATACATGTTTTCAATAACATACTACACTTCATTCTTAAAGCAAAAAAGAGCCACCAGGCCTTCTTATAAGTTTAAGAGTTTAGATGGCAACATTTCATATATGTTAATACGCTACATATTGTAAATAAAAACACAAAGCAGCTGGTTTGAATGCCACTTTTTTAAGAGCAAAAGTCACTTATAATATTCTTCGTATTTTATCAACATGCAACACGGTAAAGTGCTGCTGTGAAACAAGCCACGGAACAGGCAAGGAATTGTTCTGACGTGGTTGTCCTTGGTGGCAAACATTTTGATGTGTTTTGATTAGACTCTGGTGGGGGGATTATCAAAAGCTACAAGAAATCAATGTGCTTTTAATAAAGAGGACTCGGGTGGGAGGGGAGACAGACAGTTCTGTTCATGACAGGGCCTGTCTCTGCCTTATCTCCTGTTCCTCAGATCCTCAAGACAGGCAAATATTTTAACTGTAAACACCCGTGGCTCGACAGGCTGTGTGGGCTCCTGTCAAGCTCCTGCACTCACTTTGCTACACCTTATACAAGGAGTTTAATTCAAGAGCACCCCCACAAGAGAGCTGTTAATGTCCAGCTCTAGATGAGTGCAAAGCTATAGCAGACTTATAGACAGAGTCTTACCTGCGTCCTCCAGCTGTTGTACAAATCCACTGTCATCCAGATTAGCTTGGACACCAGCAGAAGAGAATTCCTGTAATTAATCCCAGATTACATCCTGGGCCTCTCCATCATGCCAGTTAGCTTCAGTGCAGCGGCTCACTACAATGGAAGAACTACAAGGCGGTAATACAGGCTCAAATTAAACTGCTGGAAATGTATGAGAGCAAATCTTTACACTCGAGGACTGGCACTGAGGCTTCTGGAGATGTAGTCATGTTTATGTTAACTTAAGATAGAACCAATCTGACATAAATACGATGTAGTTACGCTTTATTATTATTTTACCCTAAATTGCTAATCATGTCAAATTTTTAACCTCCACAATCTTCTACTTCTTCTTATTGGTTTGGACTAAGACGATAATAGAGGTAGGCTGCTCCTTTATTGCTTTCCCTTTGATTATAAAAACTTACTTTGTTCGGTCAAAAGCTACCACCTCATACTTAATACTAGTTTCTTGTTATATAAGATGTGTATAAGTGCTATTAAACCACGTTTTCTAGCCAAAGACAGGATCCACATCTGTGTAATTTCATTCTATCAAAAACATTAAACACACCATATCTGTGTTTAGACTTTGACTGAAGTTCATGCAACTGTTTTTTCACAGCACACAACCGAAAAGAGCATTTCAAATGCCATGCAAATGACATGCACTCTCCACTTGAAGAATGACACAGTCAGTGTTGTGATTTCTTTAAGAGTCAAACAATCATTTACATTTGCTGATAGAGTGCACGCGGGCACATATAAGTAAAGTGTTGCTTCTTCTACTGTGCGAGGGAGAAGATAAAGGCACAACTTCGACAGCGCGCCGTATCCCCTGCATACTGAGCAGCACCCTCTTTATCCATCAGCTGCACTTTTTACACTATCATCAATAAAACTTTGAGGCAATTTGCAGCCGCCTAAAAAGTTCACGCCGCATTTTCATATGGCGTGAAGGTAGATTTGTTTGAAAAACTAATAGAGTGAGCACGGATTGGAATACTTTGAATTTCTGACCTTTCCAGCTTAATTCCCTCTCTGTGGCTATGGAATCTAAATTAAATAAATGAACTACATTATAAGGCATTTCAATTAGAAAATAGCTGGGATGGATGCTTGATGCGTGAGAAAAACCACAACGCCCTCCAAAAAGAGGCCGGTATACTTCAGATTACAACCACATGTTTCATGCTTCCTCATGCTACACTTCTCTGTTGGTTTTTGTAATAAACACGACTCGTTTGCTAGTTACAGTGTTCACCTCACAAAGACAGAAATGTGTCGCCGCTTAATTTTGTCACCGGAGAAAATGTGTTGTTTCTCTGCACCTTCTGATATCAAATTCAGAGAGGCATCGGTGAGGCATCTGCTCACACCACCTCCTCCTCGAAGACAAGCCAAGAGCCCTTGAAGTAAGTCAATCATTTAGTCGTAACAAATTAATTAAAAGAATAATTAAATCATTAACATGTTAAATACAGCAATTAGAAATCTTGTCCTACATGAGTGAATTTGAGGGAATTTAATGGGGGAAGCAAATGGAGCAATGGGGTATGCCTAAACATAATTTTTAGTTGCAATAACATGCACTTTGAGGCAACCCCCCAGACTAATTTTATCTTCTAATAGCTTCATATAAACACTTTTACAGAATTATGTACTATGTAAACAGGGCTATCATAAAACACCAAATAGTTTGAACCAGCCTCTTCTGTTCTCGTTGCTTGGTAACTGCAAACGAGAGGTCAGACGGGTGTTGAGGAATAAAACCTACTGTACGGACGGAGGCTACTCCTAAGTGATGTTGTGCTGCTGCCTAATTCTACGCCTCCATATATCTGCTGTCAACCCACATGATCTTGAAGTTCCCAACCTGCTGATGAGAGCACATTAGCCGTGAGCGCTGGACAAATCCAGTTTACAGGGAAACCAGTGATGGGATGAAGCACGTGCGATGAAGATAAAGTGTTGTTCAGGCAGCCATGAGAGTTTTATAGTTCCAGTTTCGGTGTACAGCTAAATTAAACATGACCGTATAGATCGTATATGACTTCTGCATTATACAAAACACTGTATACACAAACACTGCAGCCAACAGAATGCTGTTCTTCTGCACTTGTGAAAATAGTGTCTATTTTTTACAGCAACTCACTGTAACCTGCCTTGCATACAAGACATTTTAGGACATTATATGAAGAGTGGTTAATTTTCAATATAGTTTTTTTTAATATTGACACCTACTAAAACAGTCTGATTGCAATTGTACATCTGCAAACTTACCTGAGACATATTAATCTCTAAAATGATAACGAGGCCTGCCACACAGAGTTACATTTTTGGAGAGTTGGGTGCACTGTAGTTTTAAAAGTTTTACGATGGGTAACACAACTAAAAGACTCGGAGGCTATGGTAACATACATAGCGCTTTTTTGCTTCCACTCAACGCATTCATACACATTGACTGGGGCATACTGATGCACAGGCAAGGTGGGGAAAGTGTCTGGCCCAATGATGTATTAACTGGGGAAAGTGGGATTTAAACCATCGAACTTCCGATTATTGGTTTCCCTGCTCTATTACCTGAGCCACTGTGCTATGTATTGTAATAATTATTTTAGGATAAAAAGTCACCTAGAGTCTTTTCATGGTCACTGTGTGTGGCAGTGGCACATAGTGTACAGTAGGGTAAACTGGGTTCCTGCCATCACTGCAATTAAACTTAAACTGTACTGCTTTTTTGCCGATCGCTTCCATATATTGGTAGATCCGGGGCGGCAGTAGCTCAGTGGTAGAGCGGCCGTCCTTCAACCGGAAGGTAGTAGGATCGATTCCCGCTCGCCCCACAGTTCATACTGTCGTTGTGTCCTTGGGCAAGACACTTAACCCACCTTGCCTTGGAGCGCTGTCCGGCAGCTGCACCGGTGTGGTCTGCAACCTCAGTGTGTCTGTAATAGGTTGCACCACCCTCTCACATTTCACTGCTGGTTATATATGCTGTATGTAATTTGGTATGTGACAAATAAAGTAATCTTAAATCTTAAATCTTAGATCCAGTTACCACAAATAAGCTTGAATCTCTGCATAAAAGTTTTTATGCTGGATCATGAGATTTCTTTTACAAATTTATCTTGATCATATAGTACTCTGGGGATTCTCACTCTTAATTAGCATAGGACAGAAAATGTTATATGGTCACTGACAGCATTTTGTGTGAGATCCTATAAAATGGATGTTCATAGGTGATAAAGCTTGCCATTATCTTATTAAGTCCATTAAAAAGATCACTGAATGCACAAGTGGAAATCATGACATCGCAGTGCTACCAATCAAAAAGGCCTTACAAAAAGACTAATGAAAACAATTTCAGCATAGAAACACAATTGAAAAATATGTCCTCTGTTCAAAGCTGCAGTGCAGAAACATCCCCTGACATTACCACATCCCAAATTGAAGTATATGTGGCAGGGCACGCGCTGCCTTTCACCGGCATTATTTGCAGCCCGAGGTTTTCTATTGTGTGAGACGAGCTAACGCTTGCATTATGAGATGTAAAACACCGTGCGCCTGGGACTGGGAGACAGATATAGTAGTAGACTCCGACAGCACTGAGCCTAAGGGCACTCAATACCGTCAATGCTCTATTTGTGTATACATACATACTGTATCTGAGTAGAATGGGAATGATCTCTCACATCGATCCTCTCCAGTCTAAATATTTTTAGAAAGTCATTGATTATTGTTCTGGGAAACATCATGTGACTGGGAGTGTTTATAGAAAGTATACAAGTGATGTATGCTTGTGCGAGCCAGACAGCAGGAAGAGGCTAAATGAAAAGGTTGTATCTCAGCACCGGGGCTCTATTAGGGAGCCAATTGTCTGCCGCTTGTAAATGATTTAATAACATACCTGTGTATAAGTGCATTATTTATTTGTGTAATGCAGCTGCTAGTCACTGATGTTTCCTCTTGTAGAACACAGTTTCATCAAGTTATTAATTGAGAGGCCTTTAGGCAGTGACTCTGGGATACCTCACTTCAGATTTTGAGTGCATATTTCCATGTGCAATGTAATGTATAATCATTTCTGCTCCACAGTTCATTACAAATGATATTAAGCATATTAATAAGACTGTGTGTTCACTTATTTTTTTTCAAAGCAATGAGTCTTTATACAACATTTACAATTCATGTCCCAAATCAAATGTATCCTATTTGATTTATTTAACAAAAATAGTCACTTTACCTTATGCTAGACTTGTACGGACATCCTTAATTATAGGTCTATGAGGGGTTTACTTTTGTACATAGACCTCTTCCACATCTTTATAAGTAAAGGGTCCAAAGAAGGCACTAAATATTACACATTGTTCCTAAAACCAGAACAGTATAACAGTATAATAATAATAATAATCCAGAGCTTATTTGTTGGGAAACTGGGACATTTGCAATAAGATTTCAGGATGATCAGAATTCCCAATATTCAAATGGTAAATGCTGCTTATATGACCTGCATCCAATTCAAAAAGCCATCATATTCCGAACAACAGTGTATTATTAGTGTGACTGATTGCCTCCGTATTTCTCATCATCACAATAAACAGTGCACACACAAACGGCAGCTGAGCACAACCTCGTTCACATTTAGCGTATAGAGCACATGCACACTTTGGTAAATAGTGCATTGAGAAATTGATCCCTCTGTGCTGTTAATGTATTGTTGCCTTTTTAATGAAACTACTGCAAATGAGCACTAACCAACATTAAAATGCATAAATAATGGCTTCAATTGGAGAATTTCCTCGATGAGGTAAATCTCACATTCCAAATTGCAAAGATGTAACTGATAGCTTGCCATGTTCTGTGCGTACGTGCTTTTAGTCTTCAAAAATTACAACTGTGGCACATTTTAAAATCAGAGCATTTTCAAGTACTTAAAAAAAAAAATAATAATACAGAGTAAGTAAACATAAAACACAATGCTTGGATGTAACAGCATAATAGTGTGCCATTTTCATCCAGGCAGTCCATTTAAAGCTACCAACAGTAAAAAAAAAAAAGAAATAAATAAAAAATAGACATTTAGTACAATGCAGGGCCAAACAATGGCTCTAAAACAGAAATATTACAGTGCTTTGTCCTGGCTTTAAACCGTTTATGGTGGCACACGGCAGCTCATTGTTTGATTATGCCTCAATGACCACAAGCCATTTGTGTGACAAAATACTATTAATATGCTTATGAAGGGCCAAAAGGGATCAACACATTTGAATACCATCCCCTAAAACTAATGCATGCAGCCTCTTTGAAGTGGGCCAGCTACAGACTGTGTTAGATAAGGATTTTTCCTTAAGTCCACTGTTTTTTTTTTAACTCAGGATTTGCTGTTGCTTTTTCACAGCTGTCAATACTCAGCCAAGGCGCTTTCCCTGCACAGATAAGTTGATTTAGGCCAATAAGTGCAATATAAAAAACAGAGTAGGCATAGTTTTTGCAGCACTTACAGTTGGATATTGTGGAAAGAAAATACAGAGTGCAAAGAATTTGTCTGTGAATTCATTGGATTGTTAACCACCTTTTTGAAGACTCTAAATTGGAATTTGATTGTTGTCATTTTGGGTTTCAGGAGCCGCTGTGACATATGGGCAACAAAGTGGATCTGCAGGAGCGCAGAAGGTGGCGTTCAGATAGTTATACACAGCTTGAGCTAAGCTGCAAAATACAGACTTGTCGACAGGCTAAAACACAGAAATATCAATATAAACATTGTTCAATGTATTTGTTGAATGTTATTTCCGTTATTTTCCGCCACCTAATATAAAAACAGATCTGGTTTGTATAGAACCTTGCACATAATGCACAATGCTGTAGTTAATCTGTCCAAATCAAGAAGCCACCACTGCAAAAGTGAATTGTTTAAGACTTAGTAAACCAATAACCCCCTTGTTATGTTACGGGTCAAACTATTCCATTTTACAGTTTAAAATGCAGAAAAGACATTTCTGACACTATGTGCTAGACAAAAATCCCTGACTGCCTTTTAATGTGCTTGCATCAGTTCCCCTTGGTTGTTTTGCTGACTGCCCGTGCCCTCGCCCTGCCAGTCACGGACAATGGCCCAGACACACCCACAACAAACTTGACAAGGACGTGACGCGATTAGGACTTGTGTTCAACCTCACAAACCAAACAACATGTAACTGTTTCATCATGCTCCTCAAAATGCTCAGACTTTTTTTTTTTTTTGCTAAACAACCCCCAATGCACTTTCATGTATAAAGCCACTTTACCCCTAACATTTGAGGGCACGTCTGGTGGTCTGATTCATGGCTACGTATTTATGGGGATCATTTAAGGAGGCACCTATGGGTCTGATCCACACATACACACACCCACACACAAAAACCCAGGAGAGGCACCATGTACATCTCTGAGCAGTGGTTGTAAAACTGTAGAGTCGTAATGTTCCCCAGCCTTGGGGGCTTATTAGGAGGCATAAAAGCTGCATGCTACCTTCATTCATATTCTCCATAAACACCCTGCCACATCTCAGCTTATTTTTTTTTTCTCTCAGACTCTGGGCAGTTGGAAAATATAAGCCTCTACGCCACTATTTTGTGCTGCATGATTGATTTGCAAAATAGGCCTGTAGTGGAAATGTATCTGAATAAGGCTAGGATTTGCCTCTGTGTGTAAGTGCAAATTGCAGTGTCAGATCTCCGCATGGATGTTGTTTGTCAGGCGTAAACTCAGCGTGGCGGCAATTTTTATTCCTCTCTTTACACCAATGTCTGTATAATCTGCAAAAATAGAAGTCGTTGTTGATTATAGTCGAGGGGGAAGAGAGGACGCAGGCAAATTGACATTTCCAACTTTTGGGATTTGCAGTGAATACAAAAAAAAACCCCACACACTTTAGATCAGTTATGGGAACAGAATTATTCATCGTGAGGTATGCTAAAGTTCAGTCTATTGCAGCTTGAGTGCAGACAATTACAAGGGACAGTGTGTGCTTGTGGGAATCTGATTTTACAAAGGCATCATCTGGGTTTTAAAACAGGGCCAAGCCACTAGGATGGCACCTCTTATTTCAGACAAACCTCTTTTCCCACAATTCAAATCAAACTGTTGGTTAGAACTAGGTCGCTGGCTTTATATGACAGCTAGAACAGAGAGGGGAGGGGGGAGAAAAGTTTGTTTTGAGCAAGAAATAGAAAAATAAAATGAGATGGATGTGAAAAAAGAGGAGAAAAATAAGACTGGTTTTTGCAGAGGAGTGAGCCTATTGTGTGGAGAATGAGCTACTCCGAGGCTACAAGTCATTTGGCTGCCCCTCCCCGTTCAAGGAACATCTGGCTTTAAAGCGGCCCAATAAAAGAGACTCTGGGAGACGAGGAAGGAAAGGTGTGAGGGAATGTGTGAAGGATAGATAGATAGATAGATGGATAGCGCAGAGAGATACAGCGATTGGAAGAAAGTGTAGGGAGAGTGCCGAGTGCTCGGGGGCTGTCATAACTGCAGAAAGCGGGCGCCTTCAAATGACATCCTTCACCAAATCATATTTCACACGTGGCTACAAAGGCCACACCACATTTAGAGCGCGCCATCCCCTGCAGAGATGGCAAGAGAAATCTGGATCCTCATTCTCTTTCCTTGTGAAAAAAAAAAAAACGTCTGCCATCTTTATAGTGTACAATAAAAGACAGACATGGAGCATGGGCTTGTAATTGGAATAGAATGCACTGGCATGTATATCAAAAGAGGAAATGCGTTAAAACTTCAGGGAGATGTACTTTCAGATATGTTTTAATTGATGCAGGTGGCTGTTAAATTAACTACTGGCACTCGCGCACTACACTGAAAGTTCTAATGTCTATTTTTGCAGAGCTGCTAGAGCTGCCTTGATGTGAAAGGATTCAATTCACAAGCAAATGGTTGCTTTGGTTTTTGGAAAGACACGGGGGCTTTGTGTAAAAAAAATAAAAAAATAAAAAAATTATATTCTATTCTCTCAGATGCCACATACCTTTTTATGCTCCAACCATTCTTGAACCTGCCTCATACCAATCATTGAAAGTCACCAGCACAAACAAAATGTAGAGAAATGTGTCACTGTGGCAAAGGTTTAGATTGGAAAGCTGATTATAGTGCTGACTGTGTAGACACCACCTCTAAGCTAATAATTGGTTTGTTGCATTGTTGCTGCTTTATGTCATGATCTCAATATTAAGCAGCGTGGTATTATCTATATGTCAGCTAAAAGGTTATCAACACTGAAGCTCTTATATACAAATCATTTCCCCTAAATACAACAGGCATTCGTCTCGCGAGTAACACTTTTAATGGAGCAGGACCATCACTAAACCATTGATAAATTTGCTAATTAATGTGACTAATAAACTCTTTATTGATTTCAGTGGGAGACAGACTTTGCCGTGCCTCTTGTATAATGTGTGATCAAAGGTTACACCAGCAGTCAGATCTGTAATTATCTAATGGACAATTAAAAAGCACTATTTTACTAAATGTATCACAGCTACTCATATTCATATCAAAGTTATGAAGCAATTCTAGATGTCCTTTTGACTGAACAAAGAAAATTGTTAGGAAGCTATGTGTCTTTGTTGCCTCTAAAACTGAAAAACAGAAACAAATTGAAAAACGTCAAGCTGTGTTTTTGGATTACTACAGCTCTCTGTAATGACCCTAAGAAGCTGTGAGGGTCATCAAAAACGACTTTTGTTCTGCACTCTTGGCAACACTTCTTTCTTTCTTTCTTTCTTTAGTACATAAGTGATCTTTTTGGCAAACACAGCTATAACATGTCTTTGAAAAATATACAAAATATCATAGTTCAAAAACATAGGTCAAAGTTTACATTTTATTGCATTTCTAAAAAAGTGCGTTTTAAAAATAACTAAACAGAACGAAAAGCTCTGACCAATTGAACAGATTTATGCAAAAACTAAAGAATAAAAGTAAAATGTGGAGAAAAAGACGTTTTTTAAACTAACAGCCTTAAACTAACATTTATTGTTTCTGTTGATGAAACATGGATACATTCCTGTTGGACAGTATGGCATAAGATAAAAGCAGAAATTAAAATATTTGGTCCACTTTAATGTAAGACCTTTATTATTACGATAAAAAAAAAAAACTGGTTTAAATTTCAGTAAAACAAGGCTATATTTGGAAACATCACAAGCGGTCAACAGTGAGTCTCTGCAGCTCTGCTACATGATGGCACACGCACATCAAACTGACATCATATTGGGGGTAAACTGTATCGTTTGCCTTTGCCGTTGTCTGACTGGGTGTGTGAGACCAGATAAGCAAGTAAAAACACTGAGTTTGATGGTAGTGGCTGGGCTGTGTGTGACAGTGTGACAGCTACTTTTGACAGCTACCTGTCAAGGCAGGTGGAGTGTCATACTCAAGGCACAGTGTGATCTCAGTCATTTGCAATGCTGAGCAGGTTTAGGTAAGGTTTTATATGTAAACTAAGCACACTGCTGTCAAAAAACCGAACTGATGCAAGGCCTTTCTTTCAGTAATCACCACCACAAAACAACAAGCAGAGAAACTGTTGAATAATAACCTGTCCAGATATGTTTAAGACAAGAAAAATGTGATGACAGCCTCTGTGAAAATGCAGTAAATACATGACATCTAGCTGCTTTTTTTCTAACACTTGCGTCATGTGCCTGGGATGCCTTGAAAATCCAACAGGCGGGACGCAACAGATTGCATTTGCATTGGTTCCCTGTGCCTCGACTGTCTACCAAAGTAGGTCAGCACGAATCACTGCCTCCGAAAATAATAACAAAAGGTGAGCCCCCTTGCCTTGCTTTCTCAGGGGTGAGCGTTCCACTGTTTTGTCAGATGCTTTCCAAATGTGCCACATCAGCACTTCCCGAATCTAGAAGCATTATACTACACCATATTAAGGCTCAATATTGCATTCAGAATTCTGTGGTGCTCGGCAGTCATTGTAAAAGTTTAACGAGACAATGGTGAATATACAAACACACTGTAAATATGTAGGGTTTTGTTAGAAGGCAGTGGAGCTAAAATTGTAATGATGTTGGGCCTCCAAGACCTTGTAGGGTTGGCTTGTTCCTTAAAGCTTTCTTTCCACTGAGGAGAACAACACAGCTTAGTTTTGACTCACCTCTTTATGTTACTAGTGGGTGTGTTTAATGGAACATTAACAATGATCAGATTAGTAGTGTTTCTTTCAAAAGGCAAGGACCATGTGACATTGGAAACAGGACTTTAATGTACAGTAGCTTGAGCAAAGATGACTTTATTTAAGTCAGGGCACTGTAAATCATCTCAGTGTCCAAACATAGAGAATAACTACAGTGGGTCCTCACGTGCACTGTCACACTGTCACACTGTCACACGCCACGTCCTTCCTCTGCACCCTCTTCACACACCCTTTCTCTGTAACAGTGTACACCATGTCCACAGTTCACGCAGTTAATGTTTCTGCTGTCGGCATGATTAACGTCGGCACATTCCCCATTCGTAAAAAAAGGTCTAACCCGAATTCGACTCTCCTTGCTGATTCACCTTACTGCTAAGTCCTGGGCTTCAGGTAAAAATAGTTGCCCTGACCCGGTATATTCTATTGCGAGAAGTAAAAAATACAAAAAAAATCAACATCATACAGTTTCTACCTTGTCCCGTTTAATTAGTCCTAATAAGGTCTATGTTACTTAAAATTCCCTTTAATCCCTTTTGTTTACTTTTTAACAAGGAAGAAGAAAAATCAAAATACATTAAAACAGGGAACAAACACAAACAAAACACAGCACAGTCCAAAGAAACTAAATAAATAAAAGAAAAAGAAACTGACCATAACTAGTCTACTACAGCGCTGCTTATATCACCCAGGCCACAGCAGCGCCAGCAAGCGCAGGTCCCTCCAGGAGCTGTCCCATACCAGAGTGTACTGTGATGGTCAGGTGCTCCATTGGCAACTGCTCCGGGACAAGTCTGTGCCGGTTTGCTGTTGTGGGGGGGTCTATTGCTGATACAAGACAGGAAAATGTTTCTTTCCGCAGATTATGTGAGGATGTCATTCAGATCCAAATTCACAGTCACAGTTTCCTCATGTCTTCCAGAATGTATGTCCAATATGATCAAATTTTAAGACAGGACCAAACACAGTGAGTATACATTTCTATTAATTCTAATATACAGTAAATAGTCTGTTTCTGCCAACTGTACTGCTGTTAGTTTCTACTTAGTGTGAACTAATTAGAAAATATATCCCCGCTTTTTTTTTTTTTTTTCAACTTTGACAACTTTTAAAGCAGAGTTTCATCACCGGGAGACAAATCAATCTCATGAACTCGGAGCACAATATGTTGCACTGAGCTACAAACATGTGGGCTGACTGTTTGCACTTAAACTACTTCAGAACAGAAACGATGAAAAGTTGACACGCAATAACATCATTCAAGACATCTGTTTGTTAACAACTTGGCCCTAAGCGCAAGATAAGGTGACATATATTAAAATTTGTTCTCTTGTTTACAAGTGTTTGTGCCCCCAGTTGTTGCACGTCGCTTGATACAACTCCCCAGTCATTCAGCGAGGATTTACCTTTGACAAGAGAGCCGAACAGCTTTGGGAAGGCTCCAGAAAGCGTGAGTGATGGGAGTGGAAGTGGAGTTGTAGCCCGTGGCCAGAACGCACACATTAGGAGTGAGTGAAGCTCTCCAGCACGCCGCCGACTCTCTTTATGGAAGACGATAGCATCTGCTCAAGGCGCTGACATAATCCGAGAAGTGAGCCATCCAGTCGGCATGCCAACGAGTCGGCTGACAAGGAATCCAAACAAAACAACAAAAAAACAAAAAACTAAACATGGAAGATATGAATATTAGTTTGTCAAAAGCTGTTGGCTGCCGTTATACTTTTTTTTTTTTTAGGTTTTTCTGGCATAATGTGACACTGAAACAGAAATATTACCTATTTAAAGAATTGAATTACCTTTAAAGGTGTGTCAAATTTGGGCAAAGATTGCAAAATTATGTTTCATGAGGTCTATATTTTTAAAAAGTAAAAAAAAAGCCAGATTGATTAAATATTTATTGACTTTGCAGGGCAGTGATAATTCTCACATTTGCTCGTTCACAGCTACATTAACATCTGAGTGGGCCATGACCTACCTGCGTGACGCCTTCCCACTTCTATTTTTATTTTTTTTTAATTTAACCTTTATTTAACCAGGATAGTCCCACTGAGATTACAAATCTCTTTTGCAGGGGAGTCCTGGCCCCATGTGTGTTTGGGGGGGACTGTTGTACATGTTTTTGGTGGTAGGGGAAACCGGAGTACCCGGAGAACATGCAAACTCCACACAGAAAGGCCCTGCCCTGGATGGGAATCGAACCCAGGACCTTCTTGCTGTGAGGCAGGAGCACTAACCAGTCTGCCACTGTGCCGCCTATGCCGACTTTGGAAGTTTGCATGGGATAAGGTCACTTGTGTTGATATTTAAGATGGGTTATGAAAGGGACCATGTTACTATTTGGAGTTTACAGGAGCTAGAGCGCTCCTTAACTGGTGCGCTGTGTCCTGTCAGCTGCGTTGTGTGTCCGTGTGGGCACGTTGCCACTCTCCAATCACTGCTGATTGAGTCCAGGTGCAAGTGTGTCCTTCCAAGTGTCGCAGAGTTGAATCAATACCAATCCAGCCCCCAAATTTATGCGCGACAAAACTCTTAAATTACAGTATGTCAGGTTTTATACTATACAAATGGTGTCGGATTCACAAAGCACCGCTCGCATTTCTATTCTAAAAGCTTTGTGTCCTTCCAGAGCCACCGGTACATCCTGTTGTCCTTGTATCATTTAGTTTAGTGTTCCTGTGTTTTAAATGCTTGGTAGGAGAATAATAGGTTTTTCTCAGATATGTGGGTTAAGGTTAAAATTTTCCTTTACATTCCAACATGACAAATTAATCTAAACAATGGAAAAAATGGCTACTTATTGCAATTGTTCACATACCAATCTGTCATACATAATAGCCAGACAGCTCAGGAGCTCCAGTACAATTGTTTTCATCAGACATGACTAACTGGCTTGTCACATTCAAAAATAAGCATTCAAGAAACGGGAACACTTCCTACGAACTTCCCTTTGTCCTACAACTTATTACCCCATCTTTCTTTTTCCTTTTTTTTTTAACTAGAAGCGCTTGAATGGAAGAAGCGTTCTGTCCTTCACACTGTCTGATTTGCTTAGGGAAGGCGCTCGCGTCTAATGCTAATCTGAACGACAGCGCTGGAAATTCTTGGCTCACTTACAGAGGCTAGATTGGGCCTGGCCCAATGACCTTCTCTGGAAAGAACAAGGAAAGTTTGCAGTACAATGTGTCACAGGCGACGTGGGCTTAGCAGGGATCAGCAATGAGGGCTGGGTGATGTAAGACTGTATCCCCAATTTAAAGTATCAATAGAACATTTCCCCAAAAAATGTGTTGGTGACATAAAATACGCAACTTGCAACTATTTCAACCAAAACATGCAACACTTTTATAGCTAGAGTCATTAAAACGATGATAAAATCCATTGTCCTTGTGGAAACAACTAGACCCGCCCACTGAAACCATTGTCTGGCTGACATAAACAACTGATAATTATGAAATTGGGCATTTCTTGAGGCATAATTACAGCAAGTGAAGTTTAGTTTAAAAGCAAATTAGCCTCACAGGATGTTGAAACAAAGTGTTAAAACAGGGTTAATTGAATTGTAAGCCTTGTCACAGAAGATTACCAAGTTGGAGAAACGCCACTTTAATTGCGTTATTACCATGTGGATTAAGGCACAGGGTATTTTTGCCCAGTAATTATAGCCCGACTGTCCGTGCATTTTAATACATTTCAGTCACAATGATTTGGGTAAAAATCTTTGACAATCCAAATGCACAGAGAAGTTCCATTACAAAATGGATCCATAATGCTGCTGGATAGCGCTGGCATTTTGGCTATAATGTGTGGATTAAAGGGATATATGGTGTTAATGAGTAATTAGTTTGACAAGGAAAAGCTCAGATGAGATGCTATTTCTGTATCAGTGGAGTTAAATGAGAGAGGCTCAATATAATGTAGCTGCATGCTTTTACACATTTATCTTGGATGACAGCCACACTGTTAAAACTACATTTACCACTCCCTCCAGTTTAGTAGTCTGGCTTTGGAAGTTACAACCCTCCAGTCTAAAGGAAATTGTTTGGACTTTGTGACATGAGTTTTTCCCTTCTGACATCTTTTCTTCTTCTGTTTGCCCATTTCTTATATGCGGTCCACACTGACTGATTTTAAATTATGGTCAAACGCTACAACAATCCTAAGCTTCGTTCTAACAATGGTAAAAATTGACTGTTTTTGGAGGAGTGTTGTCATGTCAGTGAGTTCCTCTATTTCTGGCTGGGAGTTTCATTTTTTCCAATTAAACAGTGGCGGCCCTCCTTGCTCTGACTTCACACACTTGTGCCTCAGACAGCCAGGGGAAGCCAGGATGCTAACAGAATGTCATTAGCCTAATGGACAGGAGCACACGACGGCAAGAATGAGTGATTGCATTATGATGCCATTTGCTCCAGACTGTACACTGACATAAATAGTGCAAACAAACAATAACTGTCTGTACTGTAGTGTGACGTCTCACTCTTTGGTACAAGGGTTCAAACCAGGGTCTGGACTGAGAGGGAGGATTGCAGTGGGGGCTAAGTAGTCGCCAACTGGATTTAGACACAACTCTGCAAGGGCCACTCCAAAAAATATATGGAAAGAAAAAAAGAGTGAGACATGAAGAGGATAGGGAGAGCACTCAGCCTTTCTCCCTTTGCATGCAGCTCAACGATGCTTGAATGGAGCCATTATAAAGGGCCAGATCCTAACAGTGTGCTGCATTTCAAATACCACAGTAAACATGTATTCAGTTAGCTTTATATTTTAAAAAGCAGTGCACACAAACAGGCCTGCAATGTATTTTCTGTTTGAGGAAGTACAGAAATAGATAATGTTGCGCCAGGAGCCACTTTAAAAAAAATGTTTTTATGATGTAGGTGGATGTCATTCGTAAGCTTTTTTGAGTGTACATAGGAGCTAGCACATGGGCCAGAAAGCCACAGAGGCTAATGTATGATGCATTTACATTCACAACATTCATGGATGCCATTGCATTTGTTCAAAAATAATATAATGTATCATTCTTATAGTCAACAATTCTATCTATTTGATTTAATAATTATGTGGGACTACTCTGGCTGCTGAAGTGCGGTGATAAAGAAAACTGCTTCTCTTCTACAAAGAGTCGGCATGAATTATTCTATCATCTAGGAGTCATGCTACTTTTGTATTGTTTTCCACCCAGCCGTAACAGACTGTAAATGACCTATTTGCATGGAGTAGTTAAGCGCAGACCCATTTTATTTGTCACTGTTTCGAATGGAACCATTAAATATCAAAGTCATAAAGATTATGCTAATTGTTATTGATGCTACTCCATGATTGCCAAATAATTAGGAAAGGGGGGGGGATACGGCTTGCATCATTTCAGCGTCGCCTCTCACGTGGGCTCATTAGCGATGGCGGATCGGGATCACTTCTAATACCTGCACTGTTAGGTCCAGTCAGCTTCCTTATAAGCCTGGGCGTGCATAGAAAAAAATGGATTCATAAAGGTTGTCACAATTATACCTTACAATGTACACACCCTTTCTCATAATGGCCCAGGATTCACAGGATTCAGCACATATTCTCAACAGTCAAGGGGAGACTTCAGTTTGATTGCTCATTCCAACCACAGAACAGGAAGTAACAAACACTAAACCCATGACCTACTAGAAGCACGTCAACCTGTAAATAATACCAAATCACCAAACGGTTGCCTTCTGGATGCGGCTCCGCAACTAATCCATCAACCAAATCTAAATGAACACGGCACACACATCATTACTGACACTAAACACTGGAATCCTTTAGGTTTCCATTTTCTGTTGTTCTAATTAATACGCCACGTCTTGGGCACACTCGAGGTAATTAACGTTGTTTTTTGCCAGCAACACACAGCAGATGGTGATTGAAAATAGAGGGATGAGTCGCTCAATCAACCGCCATTTGTCTATAGCCATTAATTATCCAACGAAGAATACATCCAGTCCCCAAAGTTGATAGTTTGAGGGGAAGAAGAATACTGTCCTTCTGTTCCTCATTACTCTTAAATAGCAAAAAGCGCTCGAACTAGAATGGTGGATAGGGAGATTGCCATTTTAATAGTGCTGTCATTATCTTTGCCCATAAGGTGACATATGATAGAAGCCTTGTCAGGGAAAATGAACTGTTTAACAAATCGACGGCAACATGTTTAAGAAATGTCTTATTTGAGATGATGGGAAAATGTACTGCTTCAGGAAATGTTAAGTTTTGTATATGATTCATTGAGAACCATGTGACTATTCCAGTACTGGCCTTTTGTGACCAATCATTTTCATTTGTCCATGTGCTTTGATGGGACAAACACTGCCTCCCCGCAGCTAACTCAGTGATGATATCATGATATCACGAAAGTCACTTTCTACTTGATTGGATTACTTGAAACCCCTTAAAAATACAAGGCGAAAAGGGAGATAGAGAAAAAGAAGTGAGTTTATTTTTTGGAGGCATTTGAGGAAACACCAGAGGCAAAAAAACGTACACATAGTCCTGACTTCTTTGATGTTTTTCCTTGATTGCTAACAGCGCTCTAATCCATTGTCTCTGGTCCACATTAATCTCCTCTCTTTTGTTCTCCCGGATAGTTTGGTGGAGTAATTATTAATACCTAACTCTAATTACTGTGATAGCATCGTGGATATACTGAGATATCACATTGCTTTTATGTCGGTTGCTTTATTTTATTTATTTTTTTACTTTAAAGGGATACTCCAGTATTTTCTAAATCTTTTTGAAGTTTAGAAAGGCTTGTCCATTCAATTTTTTTCACTCTTCCTATTGGCAGCCATACATAACACGCCTGTGTGATAACTCCTGCCTTTTTCTCCAAACTGGGTGTGCTTACAATTATATAGTATTGTCATCTACAATTAACATAACATTGACATATGAGTGCTTTAATCAAATTCTGGGCAGTTTTGTTTTTACTAGGCAGATTGGGACTATTCAGGACTCTCGTGTGATTTCCAAATTAACCCTCAATGTCAATTAATCCCATTATGTCCCTTAATAAGCAGGTTTTCTGAATTTAAGACTTGCCACTAGGGATAAGACACAGTCAGACTTCCATAGCAGTGATGAAAACTCGAGAAGAAGGCAGACATTTGATTTAGGCAACACAATTTCAAACAATAAAACATAGACGACTGTCATATGCTGAAATCTTGACATGGTACTGAAATATCTCTCTTTTAATATATCCAGAGCTTTGGGTAAAAATCTCCTCCTCGGCTGCAAATTGGGAGTAGGATTGCTCATGTTCCACCCCACGGGCTTTAATTAAGCAGTCTCAGGTAGTCTAATCTTATTATCGAAGACTGCTTGTTCCACACACTAACCTGCTTACATGACACCGAGAGAGGCATGAACACGACTAAACTACAGCGAGGCGGTGATATGCTCCCAAACGAGCCGTCATCATCGCGGCAAGGACTCCTATTTTCAGGTCTATGCCGAACACGGACCATTTACACATTGTTGTCACAGCGCTGGAAACAAAGGCCATTTTGTGGATTTTGAACAGCAGCCGAGACAGCTGCCCCAGCCAGACCCCAAATAATATAGAGAGGTATACACGACACAGTGGCAGTGTTTGTCCCAGAGAGAGCCTGGGCCCCATCAAACCCCATTATCTCCAAGGCTACCACTTACTTCCAACTGAAGTAGAGATAGCTGCTTATCTACTGGTTAACAATAAAAAAGACACATAACAGATAACAAAAAAAAAAAGCCACCCTATCGTGATGGAAAGAGAGAAGGGGCGCTGGTGGAAAAAAGCCGACAGGGAGCCGAGAGAGATTTCCAGGGACAGTTTCATTCTGTGGAAAGGGCAAGCAGTGGGAGACCTCCCGCTGTAAAGCAGAAAATGAAAGGCCCACCGCTCTCTTCTCTGGGGCTAAACAGCGGCCTTAATAAAAAACACAATCAGACCCCCAACCTTAAAGTTTAATGCACATTCTTCCCATATTTCTCTTTGGGGGAAAAGAAAATGGACGGCTCCAAGTGTGATCCCAGCTCCTAGACTAAGGTGCAGTCCACAAATATTATTGTGAGGCAATGTTGTCCACTACATTTAAAGTCCCCTTTTAACGTTTTTTATGTGGACAGTCAAAATTGTCTCTATGTTGTGACCCAGATTGTGGATACTTTTTATTGTTCTGTGTGAGTACAAATGCAACTATGACACATAATAATGGCAATAATGTCATTAAGGACCACCTATGTCAACTTATTGGCTAATCATTTTAGATTGTAAAGTGGTGTTTATTGTCATCTGTGGTCTTGTGTACTGTTGAGAGATTTTAAGGAAACCCTTCTGTTCATAAAAAATATCAAATAGACTTATGGACTAAAAAAAGAGGATGGTTATTGTCATAATGAAGCTCAATGAATATCAAGCACACCATCAACTGACTATCAATGGTGTTAATGAAACTGTTCCCCCCAACTTTTTTAATTAACTCGCCAGCTCGTGGTGTGGAGTCAAGTTGTGGACACAGACAAAGACTACAATGTTCTCTTCCCAGGTGATATGAATATCAAAGAGGGAAGTTGCTCGGAATTAAGCTGAGTTTCTTTATTAGGATGGAAACTTCAGAGGGAGACAGATGTGTGGAGGTTGGGTCTGTGTCATTTCGACTTGGCGTTTGATATACACAAAGTAAAATGATGGATTTATAGTGAGAAAACGTTGTGAGCAGGCGTTGTTTTTCTAAGTTTTTAATCTTCCATTTAAAAACTTCAAGGATATCTCCTTGATGGTAATCGCATAGAGCTGTACATCATAATGACTCAAAGTGCTCAATGAAGGGACATTTATCACAGTTAAAGGGGGGAGAGAGACACTTTTTTTTTTCAAACACATTTCCCTTTATTGGCATGGTGAGGCTGATGAGAATTGCACATAAAAAAATGAAATTCACAAGAAAGTTGTACAATAGGTAGAACCACAAAGGCATTGGTAAGGACTTGGCAGAAGGCAACGTGGATAGGACACAAACAGGTAACAACCCATAGCAGCCCCCACCCCTCCCCTATTCCCCAACACACACACACACACAAACACTCAGAACACACACACTTCCTTAAAATCTCACACAAACATTTGCTCGTACACATATTGTCCTTCCAAAAGAAACAACAAAGCAGTGTCCTCAGTAGGTGACATTATTAAAAAGTCCGCCACAGTTGAAATTTGAACCATAAGGTGTTATAATATATTGCTACTCTAGGCCATTTACAAAGCATTTTTATTACAATGATTAAAGCCACATCAATCAAATGGGACACGACACCATTACCCAAATGCTATACAGACAACCAAAAGGGAAAACAATGCCATAAAACACAGGTAAGGGTTTTATTTTTTTTACTTCCTTCTTTGCATCAGAAAAATGTCTTGTCTCCATAGTCAAACTCTATAAAAGGAAGCCTGTGATCAGCAAAGCTTTCATTACAAAAGATTTTTTTTTTCCTTCCTGTGATGGAAGCCGGTTCTCTCATTACTTGGCTCTCGCTAGAAACAGGATATTAATTGAACTAGAAACCGCAAGGTTACCTTTTATGTCACGTCGACAGTGCTGTGATATCTGGACTGTGAGTGGAGCAGGAAAGTGGTGCAGCATGCGATACAATGCTCAGTAGGTTTTTCTCTAGGCTTATAGACTGTGGTTTAAACTCCGCCAGTGGGAGACAGATATCCAAAGTGGTATAGTATACTGGAACCGACTGTCATCCTGGAATAGCCATGCACTACACGACAAACAGTTTCAACTCGACACGTTTTTACACACACAGGTGGAGTTTGCACAGAACACCACAAAGTAATGCGTGCAGAACAATCACAGACATCTTAAAGGGAAGAGCAGCGGTTTGGACGTGGGGTACCAAGATGTTTGGAATGGGGTCATCTTAGCTACCAGCGACTGGGTAATGGGTCAAGCCCAAAAATCACACAACAATAAGAGCTAAAATACAACTCTGAAAAATAATTTATTGCTTTTTATAGATTTTTTTCTCTTCATTTATATTATTATTAATCATCTTGTAATTATTGTGAATAATATTAGTAATATCATCATTGAATATGTATCATTTGTACATCAAATACAAGATCATTAAAAAAGTCAGGAAATAAATTGTAAACTTTCGTTTGGCATTCACATAATCAAAGCGTGAGTGGAGCCATGTCACAAGTGTTTCCAGTGGGACAACTCAAGTCCTGCAAAATTATTATTGCTTCTATGTGGAAAGATAAACTGATGAGGAGATGAAGAGGAGTGATTGACTGAAATGTTGTGATTGTTCCGGAAAGGCATAGAAGGTCATAAAATCCCCAGCAAAGTATTATTCTTGTACACCCTGTCTACTGATAGCAAGTTAAATAACACAAAAAACTAAATAAATAGATTTTATGAGGTACGCCATGTATTATGGAGCTCATACATAGTTTTGATTAAAAAATAAATACATAAATATTTGTGTGTTGTGATTATTATTATTCAAACTTGGCTAATCAAAAACTCCCAAAGCAATCGTATCAACCCTTTACTGGGTATACTGATTGCTTCAAATAATTAATAAAAAATGGGATACCATTTTTTACAATCATGAAAAAGGTTAAAAATGCATTTTACACTGGTTGTATAAGCAACAACACTGATTGAGAAACTTTATAAACAGAGAAAACTATACATGGTTAGACTTTTTGACCCCTTCCCAACAAAATCATTTAAAAAAAGAACGTTGTTCACATGCTCCCTCAAAACGAGCAGTCATCCTTTTTTTTGTTCTTTTTTTACAATCATGTCATGAATAAACATCATGTAGGTGTACAATGTTTTGTAATTGTAATCGCTACAGATCAACATTCTGAATTAAGAAATTTTCTCTTCATTTAAAAAAAAGGCTGCATTTTACAGTGCATAGCTGTAACAAATAAAGAACTTTATCTGATATGTACATAAAATAAAAATATTCCTTTTCATAGTATTTGTAAATACACAGCTACATTTTATTTTAAAATGTAGACAACCTTGAGAATTTTACCTCCAAGATACAATTCCCTACGCGCTTGTTTGTAATGTAACACACCAGATTTCCAAAAAAGAAGAAAGAAAAATTAACAACAAAAAGAAAACAAATCTGGCTGAACAAGCTGCTTGTTGTCACCCCCAAAGAATTGTGGGTATTGTAGTGCTTAGAGGGAAAAAGACATATCTTGAGTTTTTTTTTCTTTTCTTCTTTCACCAAAGGTTAAACAGCAGTAGAGTGCACCAAACCTGCTTCAAACAGGTTCTGAGGGTTCACTGGCTTTCCCAGAATGCATTGTCTCTTCCCAGCTCTTCTTCAGCAGCTATGTTCATGTAAACTTCATTTTGATATATTCATTTATCATGATATAGGTCTATAGACTTATTTTATTCATATATACTCTGAAATAGAGTGTAAAACTTGTCATAGTCTCGTCGACAAAGAAGCGAGAAACAGTGAGGTATCAGAAGTCCCTCCTTGTGACAGACAGCAGGTGCCCCTCAACTGGTTACCTTCTCAGACTGCGCTGGGCCTCCCTCAGCAAGCTGTCAAAATCCATGGAGTCATACTTGCTTTTGGTGGAGGCTGGATCAAAGTCATCTGAATGAGAGTCTGCAAGAGATGAATAGGGACTTAAGTAAACAGTGTAAACACACAAGAAAGTTTTTTTATTCAGAGAAATCCACTCAAGAGTAAGCTCCAAGAAATGTATTTCTTGTGCATTTTCACTCACACTCTGAATGTGTTGGCTTTTTCTTTGTTAAATGACCACTGTGTAAGTGACCACTGTATTAGTAGATTCTTATATAAATTCACATTACAGACAGAGTAGGCTAAATTAGAAACTTTTTTCTGATGGTTATACATATACAGTGTAAACAATAGACACAAAACCACTTCTAGGAAACTTTTCAAAACCTCAGGGTAATGTCAAGTTAATATAACCTTTTTAGCATTTTGAAGTTTAAGCAGGCTTTTAACAATCCATATCCCATATAATATGCCAAGCCTGTTATTAAAGCCTGAAATCAAAGTGAAGAGATCTAATAAAATATTATTTCCTCGAGTGTCACAATATGCTTTATCATCTATTATTTTAGACATTGATGTCAAAAATGTATTGCTTGCCCCAGCTTGAGAAACTGTGAAGATGACTTAACCCACATGATTTAAGCACTTTATAAGCTACTATAACAGATTTAATCAAAAATACATACTGTAGGTAAAATTATATGTTGTCTGTCTATCTCTCATGTGCCCCATTTTTCTTGATGAACCTGATAATACATAGAGAGTGTCTTATCTCTGGCAACAGACGGCTTCACAAATGGGGCCCCCAAAGGGCCCCGCAGCTCTATCCCCGAGCTTTGAGAAATGGGGAGGGCCGTGGCAGCTGAGAGACGCTGTTGTGATCTAATGCAATGGCCGAGGGCTGGATTGTGTCAGACTGCGCACCTTGAGGGATGAAAAATACCCCAGCGCTCTACTTAAAACTAATGGACAGTGTCTCTGAAAACAAAAAAGAAGTGCCAACAAGACTGAGAAGTGTGGGTGAGACTGGAGTGCACACTATTCTAACTCTTTATCAGTAAAAGAATGACCAAAATAGCCCAGTCCTGACAAAGAGGCAGGCCTTTCCATTTCAGTAGACTGATTAGTCAATTTCAGTATAATGTCCATCCTCAAGGCTTTTGGATTAGCAACTGTTTCTCTGTGTGCCAATTTTTCATCATGTCCTCACTTAAGAAGCTGATGGCTTAGAGCATGTGCTTTGAAAATGTATAGTAACAGCTTCATTTATTGAAGATAATGTTCCCTTTTCCCTCAAGAGACTTATTGACCCTCTCAGGAGTCCATTATACATTTCTGACCCCACACATTGTTGGGAAATACATGTCAGAAGTAGAAGACTGGCCAATGTTACACATGTCAATACCTGCCTGAAATGTCATTCATGGAGATAATTATATTTTGCCTTACCATTATAGAGCTATTTAAAGCTTTTTAATTCCTGCGCTAAGAAAAGAACAGCTTATTTTGTTGAAAGTTGGGCATAGGGCCAGAAGAAGAAGCCTTGATTTCATTGATAGCTTGCATTATTTATAAAAGTAACCTTCAGCGGCATCCATTTGAGTATACTATTTCTGTATCTGGACAATATGGAAACCTTGATAGCCTGTGTGCTCACTCTAAGGGTACCACAAGTAACCAATCATAGACAACAATGCATTAGACAATGACATGAATAAGTGAGTACATTTACATTACATTTAGACATTTAGTCAAAGGGAGTGAAGCAGCACTGTGGCCAAGTTACAAAAACTGCAGTTATTACACCAGTGCAGTTAGTGACTCACTAAAAGCTTCAATAAACTAATCATGCTTTAAAAAAAATAAAAATAAAAAACTCAAAAGTCTCGTTACAGAAAATGAAATTAATTTAAAGCAACAAAAGTAGTGAGTGTGTTTTATCAAAAATGACCTATCACATCTTTAAGTTAAATTAAACTCTTCATTACATCCCACTTTCCCCTTCATGTCACTGTCAAGACTACACCTTGTTTGAGAGCTACAACAGCTGGCGCCAGATGGACCCTCAATAGAGTGGGGGTTTGCTGGGACATAACCTTGTTCCCACCTTCCTCTCCCTCACCTCTTCTCCTCTTTCTTCTACTATCCCTTTGTCCTTGTAAATTTCACCTCTGCACCCTCCTCACTTCTTAATACTCTTGTGATCTTCACACCCACACTCTCTGGATATATATACAGCGAGCGAAACATGAAAATGCATCTTGTATTCAAAGACGAAAAAAGGGAACGCAGCTGCACACATGCTTTTAAGAACCATCTTTCTCCATAAATGCCTTGCTTTTCATGACAACAAAGTAGAAACAAGCATCTTGGCTCTACATGAGTAATGGTGTTTGCAGTCTTTCCTAGAGACACTACAGACAGGGAAGAGAGTTCTATTCCAGGCATGTTCCCTGACTGACCTCTGTACTTGGTTGCCCTTTTGAGCCTGGTGGTCACACCTATGGCTTCAGAAATTGTTTCATGGGATTCACTGACTTTTTGCAATCTTTTTTCTTGTCTTTCTTGCTGACAATCCCTGGAGCCACATAAATAAACGGCATGCTGCAGGGGACTGATGGGGGAGAACAACAAAAGCAGCACTTACCCAAGTCGGTGTAATGCGATTTGAAGAACTGCTTCTGTCCGCCAAAGCACAGCTCGAACTGGGGCTCGTTTGACCTGCGTAAGGTGTGTCCGTTCTCAAGGGCGGCGAAGGCGTCACAAGTGTAGCGGTACGTGATGAAGCCAAAATTGTCCCTGGTCAGAAATAGAAAGTGATACGTCAGAGTGCTGCTGCTGTGGGGCAACAATAAACTGAACAGGAGGGAGCCTTGTCTTAGATGACGATTACGCTATTTATATGCAAAGGAGAATCAATAAAAGTGTATCTTTGTAGGTTGTGCAGGTTTCAGAGTACAGGGTAAGAGAGTCACTGTATGACTGCAAAACCTGTTTTGTCAACATTAAAGGGGTTATTTGTAGTTCGGACATTCAGAAATACCCCTCCTTGAACCGCAACCTTAGCGTGGTGGAGGGATTTGAGTGCCCGAATGATCCTAAGAGCTATGTTGTCGGGGGCTATACGCCGCTGGTAGGGGGGCCGGTGCAAAGTGGATTGGGTGGCAGTCGAAGGCGGAGGCCTCGACGCCCCAATCCCCGTACACGGAATCTGGCGCTAGGGACATGGAATGTCACCTCGCTGGCGGGGAAGGAGCCTGAGCTTGTGCGGGACAGTGGTGGACAGTAACGAAGTAAATGTAATTCGTTACTGTACTTAAGTAGTTTTTTCCAGTATCTGTACTTTACTAAGTATTTCCATTAAGGGATACTTTTTACTTTAACTTCACTACATTTCAACGTCAAATATCTTACTTTTTACTCAAGTACATTTTGCAAAATTAGTCGTTCCTTGTGTTTCCGTTAAATATTTTTGTAGAAGAAGACCTCAAAGACGCGTCTCAGTGGGAGTGTCAGGACCGGCTCAATAGAAGCCTCATTCTCTACACGCGAGCTGATAAACATGAAAATGACAAATAAAAAATACACCTGTGATGAAGCTTTGGTATTAGTAATGTCTGACTCTGATTCTGAGGGAGAACATCTACCTTTAGAGTCTTTTCAGCCGAGTGAAAGTGAGAATGAACGAGAGTGAGTGCGTGTGTAACTTGGACAGCGGCGCCGCTGCTCGTGCCTTTCTCAGCGTCTCTCATAAAGCACACGCTGTTTTTCCCACATTTTACCAAACATCAGTGAAAGAAACGGGAGGAAACTAAAGCCGGGAAGCCGTGTGCGTAGCACCTGCAGCTTTACCTTTAGCACAGGTGATAGAAGCCGGGGCGGGTGTACTTGCCGTGGCCGCGGGAGTGACAGGGAGTTTGGGAATAATGCGGCTTCTATTGACAGCTGTTTGGGACAAATACGTGTTGTTCATCCTGACACTTTACCCAGTCGAGGAGGGAGAGGCAGAGTAAACATAGTCAGCGAGAATGCACTAATCAAAGCAGCGATCGTAATAAAAGTGATGGCTGTGTGCTGTGCTTTATGAGAGGTCCCACACTCTAAAAAACTACTAACTATGCCACATGGACGGATAAGAAAAGATAAAGCAACTGCAACCACACACATACAGTACATGTGTATATTTCTCAGAACTATTTGCTTACGTTTTACTAGTTATGGTATATGAGAAGTTGTAGTTATTCTTTATTTCAGAAAAAGAAAAAAAACTATTCTAATATGTTCATTAGTGTGTATGTACTGAAAAAACATAACCGCCAATATATAATGTCATGGTATGCAAATTATATGCAAATTAGATGCTTAAAATTTATTTACTTAAATACTTTGGGTCATACCTGACATTTTTCTAGTTTAGAGTAGGACTCTATCTCGTATCATTTTCAAACCACAGCCTTTTGAAATTTGGATCTCAAAAATCTGTATTTTTTAAATAATTCCTGGCGCCTAAAGGGGGCAAGAGACTGACAAAAATTATAAGGGCATTATAGCCTAGTACTTGGATACTTAAGTACATTTGAAGGCAAATACTTTTGTACTTTTACTCAAGTGAAAGTTAAAAGGGAGTACTTTTACTTTTACTGAAGTGATATTTTACCTAGTGTATCTGTACTTTAACTCAAGTACTTGGTTTGTGTACTTCGTCCACCACTGGTGCGGGAGGTTGAGAGATACCGACTAGAGATAGTCGGGCTCACCTCCACGCACAGCTTGGGCTCTGGAAGCCAAATCCTTGAGAGAGGGTGTTGAGTTGGATCCGATGGCGGGGGAGAAAGCTGGACAGACTCGGCAGGCCCAAATGTACTGTGAGGGTCTGTTGGGAACGTTTGGCAGAGCCTCCTGTCAGAAAGACCTTTAACTCCCACCTCCGGCAGAGCTTCGACCAGATCCCGAGGGAGGTTGGAGACATTGAGTCCGAGTGGACCATGTTCTCCACCTCCATTGTCGATGCGGCCACTCGAAGCTGTGGCCGTAAAGTCTCCGGTGCCTGTCGTGGCGGCAACCCCCAAACCCGGTGGTGGACACCGTAAGTAAGGGATGAAGTCAAGCTGAAGAAGGAGACCTACCGAGCCTGGCTGGCCCGTGGGACTCCTGAGGCGGCTGATAGGTACCAGCTGTCCGGTTCCTGTATGACCGGAGCAGGAGCTTGGTTCGCATTGCCGGCAGTAAGTCAGACCTGTTCCCAGTGCATGTTGGACTCCGGCAGGGCTGCCCTTTGTCACCGGTCCTGTTCATTATCTTTATGGACAGGATTTCTAGGCGCAGCCAGGGGCCGGAGGGAGTCTGGTTTGGGGACCACAGGATCTCGTCTCTGCTTTTTGCAGATGATGTTGTCCTGTTGGCTCCATTAAGCCAGGACCTTCAGTGTGCACTGGGGCGGTTTGCAGCCGAGTGTGAAGCGGCTGGGATGAGGATCAGCACCTCCAAGTCTGAGACCATGGTTCTCAGTTGGAAAAGGGTGGCTTGTCCCCTTCAGGTTGGTGGAGAGATCCTGCCTCAAGTGGAGGAGTTCAAGTATCTTGGGGTCTTGTCTCACAAGTGAGGGAAGGAGGGAACGTGAGATTGACAGACGGATCGGTGCAGCTTCTGCAGTGATGGGGTCGATGTACTGGTCTGTCATGGTGAAGAAGGAGCTGAGCTGTAAGGCAAAGCTCTCGATTTACCGGTCAATCTACATTCCTACTCTCACCTACGGTCATGAGCTTTGGGTCATGACCGAAAGAACAAGATCCCGGATACAAGCAGCCCAAATGAGCTTTCTCCGCAGGGTGGCGGGGCTTAGAGATAAGTTGAGGAGCTAGGTCACGCGGGAGGAGCTCAAAGTAGAGCTCGGGGTATGAGCTCGAGGTGGCTGGTAGAAGATGGATGGATGGATGGATGGATGGACATTCAGAAATAACCTTCAGTTGCCAACAAAAAGGGGCTACACAACGGCTAGTCAAAACTGCCAGGAAAATTGTTTAGGATGCAAAGAAAACCCCCCAAATAACTTCAGCTGAAATACAGGACTCTCTGAAAAAAAGTGGTGTGGCTGTTTCAAGATGCACAAGAAGAACTTGCACTTGAAGAAAATTGGGCTGCGTGGTCTAGTCACCAGAAGAAAGCCATGGTCTAGTAAGGTTCTGGACTGGGCATCTCAGTCTCCTGACCTCAATGTCCTTGAGCCACTCTGGGGAGATCTCAAACGTGCAGTTCATGCAAGACACCCCAAGAATTTATAGGAACTGGAGGCTTTTTGCCAAATAAGAATGGGCAGCTTTACCATCTGAGAAAATAAAGAGCCTCATCCAAAACTACCACAAAAGACTTCAAGCTGTCATTGATGTTAAAGGTGGCAATACACGGTATTAAGAACTGGGATATGTAAACGTTTGATCAGGGTCATTTGGGTAGTTTCCGGTGTCATTATGATTTAAAAAAAGTAAACACAGTAGTTTGACCCAACCACTAACTATGAGTGAAATAAAAAAAAATCGCAAATTCTGCCATGGTCTGTAAACTTATGAGCACAACTGTGTATAAATATAGATTATTAAGTCAAAACAGCACAATATTTGGTTGAATTATAAAGGGTATAAGTGTCTCTCATATTGTCCCACAACAACAATAAAATAGTGTAGAATAGTGTACAATGTTTTATAATTTTTTTTTTCTATTTAGTATGCCCCCATAATATTGGGGGGCATCCGAGTTATTTGACATTATATACAGTGTGTGTATATATATATATATATATATTGTATATATTATTAAAAAAAATTAACAAAGAAGACTTTTCCAGGTAATTAGTTACCTTTATAATGATTATACTGTATAATAACTCAATTACTATTTGAGAGAAGTAACTAGTAACTATAGCTAATTACATCTGTAAAATGCCCAACACTAGCCATAGCTACATAAAAGGGCTTTTGTAACCTGCAATCTACCTCTTAGGTTTATTATGATCAACATGGTCACCTTTACTTTGAAGACCGTTATTTCATGATTCTAAATTTTTCAGATAATTTCAGATTGGTTCAAACACTATTTCATATTTTCTTTCTGTATGTTTGAACATTTTTGTGCCTCATATTTTGGTTGTCCAGAGGGTAGGAATGTTCTACCAAATGTTTCTAGCCACCTTATAGATGCTCACACACACATACACACACACATACACACACACACACATGCACTAGTCCCGGGGCCTTACCCATCGTCCCTCAGGTTCACTGCACATTCTTCAATTTCACCGAAGACTTCAAAGCGGCGCTTCAACTCTGTCCTGGTGCAGTCGGACCTCAGGCGACCCACGTACACCAGCCGTCTCTCCTCCTGCTCGTTAAGAGGAGAAAAAAGAGAGGAGATTAAAAGAGGGTGACTGGGATTTTCCTGTTGTTTCTTTTACACAAGTTTAATAAATTGGTCTTGATAACCCCTGTGGATTCCAACCCTGACGATGGCCCCCGGTCTGTCCCTTTCACTTTGAGTGTGTTGTGTTCCTTCCTGATTGGTTCAACTTGCTTTGCTTTTTGATCTGATAGCATCGCAGTTTGGAGGGGCCTTCAATCTCTCTTGACACTACAATTCCTCTTTCTCTCTGCAAGTCATCAACCATTGGCAGCGTGATTTTTATCAAATGATGCTATGTCAAGTTTAGAACTCTTATTCA
Source organism: Perccottus glenii (assembly GCA_024416835.2). Lineage (NCBI taxonomy): Eukaryota > Metazoa > Chordata > Actinopteri > Gobiiformes > Odontobutidae > Perccottus > Perccottus glenii. The sequence goes on along the minus strand of CM044546.2, from coordinate 14,002,600 downwards.
TGAAGTCTAAAAATAAAACAGAGGGATGACTTAGCTGCAGAGCAAAAAAAAAAAAAGACCTTTAGGTTTCTGTTTGGACCCCCACATGATAAGGATGTTGCAATAAAAATGTCAGCCATGAGGGCAGAAAACATGCTTTTTTTTAACCTCAGAGGACACTGGGGTCACAACAGAATAATTTCCACCAGGCTGCAATTATTTAGCTCTTGAGTAGTTTAATTGCATCAGCTAATCATATAATGCAGTGCAGACCTTAGGGCTATAGTGTATCACTTGTATTATTTATTTATCCACTTTTTTACTTGCCATTACAGAACAAGTCTAGAGACCCAAATGTTGACTGCTGTCTCAAGGGTTCTACTAACATGTAAATCAATTGCCACATGCTCAACTCAAACCTCACCTTTGCCCAGTTTGTCTTCCACAGAGTAGCAAGTAAAAATTAACCACAGTTTCAGAGTTTTTTTTCTCCCACTGCCTTTAATGCTTACATACTGTACATTTTGGAACAAAAAAATGCTTGCTGAATTAGTGGTTTACTTGCTGACAACTGATAAATAGGCGGTCCATTCTTGACGGCACCCTGAGGGCTACTTGTATTTGTGTGGGTGAGTGGGAGAATAGGCAAAAACACAAAGATCTGCATACAAACACACAGAACCAGCATCTTTCGCACGGCCGGCCTCTCAAACCTTGTCTGACAGCTTGAGCTTCACTGCTTGTAATTGTTTGTCTCTCCATGTCTAAAAGTGTACGCTTGCCAAGCCACGTTTGCATTACTGCATCATTTACTGTGTGCTTTATCAACGGGTGGTAGCCGCTGGAAACCTGACTAATGTCACATGGAGACAAAGAGAGACGACGTATAGAGGAAATGCCAAATTCGCAGACTGCATTTTGAAACGCATACAGAAAAATATTATGAGCTTAAGGGATTCTTGCAATTCTGTTGCCCTTTTAACACTGACTATTCATTGTGGGATATTTCTGCCTTGGTCTTGGTCTACTCTACTCTTGGGCATAATCTCATTTATAGTGGTCCTGACTAAAGCACTGGCAAATGGCACACAAGCAGGCAAAGACAACATTTTCAAGGAACAATTTACAAAAAATCAATCAAAATTTCAGTGTAAAAATAACTCTCCCAGTTTCTGTTTTCCACTTAACCATTATACCCCTGTGGTGTGATTAATAAGAGCTGACACTGCTTCTAGACGACTAAGATGATAAAAATACACAACCCGGAGATAAAGAGGAAGAGCCTGTCGCCTGAATCATTCAGGACCACACTTTGTATGTATTCACTCAGCGTTGACACTCGGGCACATGAGCTTGAGGGTTTCTCATCCTTTGAATCCAGGGAGGCTCTTGTGTGTTTGCAAAGCAGTGATTGCAGGCAGGAACAGAGAAAGTGTTAAAAAGGCAAAATGTGACATGTAAACTTACTGTTGCTTTTTGATTTTGTCTGTCTCTCTGCTCAGCTCTTTCAAACTCCCACTTCTCAAAGTCCTGGCGATACTCCTCTCTCTTCAGCCTCTCATGCTGATACTCTTCATAGCTGTCATACCTAAAAAAAACAACATCTGTTAGTTGCTCTTAAAGTTTCTTTTTTTTCATATTGTTTTAAGCACTTTGAAGGTCCAATTTTGTAGTCAAACCAATACATTCATTTTCAAAATGCTTTTAAGGGCTCAAATAAAAAGGACATTTTATTTCTTCAAAACAAGATAAAAAACACATTTTAGAATTTCAAGCACCTGCAGAAACTCTGCTTTATGGCTGTAAAGCACCACGGGTGGTATTCACTAAGGAGACATTGTATTGGTTTATAAAGAGTTTGCAAAAGAGCAAAAATGGACATGGTAATCACAGATGTAATAAGATGTGTATTGGTGGTGGCTGTGATTGCGGAGCCCGCAGGAGAGGCCCACGGGAGTGCCGGCCAGCAGCGCGTCGGGGAGCCAAGCAGCTGCAACTGTCAGCACAACTTCACATGTCATTACTTTCTGCTTAGTTAGGGCTTCATCAAGAAGGAGGAAAAAGTACAACTTTCTCCCCCCTCTCCAACCCGGACTGGCACAAGACGCGTCAGTTAAGTTTCCAACTGATGAGTGTCTCTCTGGGCTTGTCGGGTGTCATTAGGCACGTGGTTGCCAAATCAGCTCAGAGCTAAGATAGTGTCACTCTCTTTCTCCCCGCAGTGGGTCTCTGCATATGCAATTGGCCATCTGCAGAGGCTCACTGAAAGCTAAGCAAGCTAAGATGAAGAAGAATTGAACAGTATGATGTGGAATTACATTGTCACTAGTCAAATATAACAGATTAAAAATGTATATATATATATTTAGCCCAATGTAAACAACACAGTATAAGAAGGAATCACACAGAGTCTAAATTAATTGTAAGCAGAGAGAAGGAAAATTATTTTGCATTTGATTAGTGTTTATTTTATTAGCTAGCTTTCCCTACAAGGTGGTCATTTGAGGCCGGTTGCAGGTCGGTAATGTGAGAAAACAATGTCCTCACCTAAATAATGCAACTCGACAAAGGTTAATAGTACAAAACAAATTAGAGGTTAAAAATTCTATTTAAATAATTACCTTGGCCTGCGGTTGAGAGGAGATCGAGACCGAGGGCGGGGGCTCTTGTGAGTCCTGGAACGAAAAGTGCTTGAATCTGCGCTCTGACGAGCCCTGCAGGGACACAATATGTTACATCCAATATTATTGCTTATGACACATTACATCACAAGTGACAGCTTGGTTAATTTGTTTTTGGCTTTGAGACAAATTAATGACTTTGATATTCACCACTTTCATGTCCAGAATTGGGTTAATTCCACATAAAGGCTATTTTCTAGTCTTGACTTAGTCTCACTTAAAGGTAGAGAAAGTGGCTATGATTTTCTTCAGCAACTTTTCTACAAACCTGAGCAAGCAGGTGTGCACCTGCTATGTAAGTTGCATGAGGTTCAAGTCAATACTGTAGACTTTAGTGGCTCGAATATGGCGCTCCTAACCCTGTACTCCTTATGTTTCCGATGCTCAATTATTGAAGTGCTGAAGAAGGAAGCCTTGAATAATGAACGGAAAGAAGTTTGGGAAGCTCAGTGAAGCAAAGGAATGGCAGTTTGGATAGACTGAGGATCTTACACTGTGAAACATTCATCACAGAGGGGGAATTTTGAGAATCATTTTGTTAAAATTCTGTTTATCTTTACATGCAATGGGATATAACAAGCTTCTTGCTCTGTTCGTTTTAAAACACCAATCCCTAAGCACTTTTTTGAAGCCTTGTCAATGTTCAAATAAGACTGAGCGAGTGTTACTGTATAATTTGTGAGCAAGATTGTGTAGGGCACAGAACAAGCGCCCAAGCAGAATGAAGTGCTTCTATTGGCTTTGTGGAGTAAACTGACCTTTAAATAATCAGATAAACAAACTCAGTCAATGCAGCATAGTTGTACACTGCCAGACACTCACTGAACTACTACTGACAAAGTAAATGTACTCACTTCTTACTAAATACACATCACTTCTCTTCCACTTAAAACAGCAAAACCCCACAGCGCTGATCAAAGGGAAGCATGGGAAATGTAGTTTCTCACACAGTGCTCTGATGATAGAGGAGTCTCTTTTGAGTGGGGTTTTGAGACTACATTCCCACAGCCTGGATTGGGCTTTCATCTCTGGGGATGTAAAAGAGGAGGGTTCGCCACTCACTAAAAACAACAGCTGCCGCTTAAAACAATAGCCCCGGCATCAAACGAAACGCAGGAGCGAGCGAGGGAGAGAGTTAAGAAAAAAAGTAAATGTTGGGAACACACTCAAATACAAGTCCCTCACTAGAGATGAAACTCTGCTAAAGTCCAGCGCCTCTGGCACCTTTCATGTTCTGTTTATCTTGTGTTTATTTAGTGAGGTTTTTTTTTTAAAGAAACCCACTACTTGAGATATTTTGGGGGCATATTGTCTTCAATGGACAGAACAGAAGATTGATAGAAAAACAGAAGATACGATTAAAGTCAAATCTTTAAAAAGCCTAATAATGTTGATGCCAGAGACCGATGTTACTTGAAACAATAACATTTGTTGAGCTAACTCCAGCTAGTTTTGCACACTAATCAGAATTTGGTTTACATTTCTTTTGACTTGTATAACACCATTGTCTAGATAAGACTAATCATCTGGCATGTAGTTGTAGACTTGAAGGAGGTCAAGCCCTGTGCTGAGTCTTCAGTGTCTATCCTTTATGATCGGTGACTCATACCAGAGCCTCCAGACTGAACACCCACAGTGTTTAAGGTCTCTTTAAATCAGTCCGTCATTTTATCAGCAGATATGGAGGTTGTGGCACCTACCAGGAGGAGGGGCGTCTGTCGGGTGAGCTGGACAGGGAGCGCCTCCGGTAGTGTGAGGAGGAGCTGCGGGAGCCAGAGTGGGAACGGGACCGGGAGCGAGACCCGCCGCTGATCCAGCAGAAAGGCCTGCTGGGAGAGAGGAGGAGGGAGGAAGGCGGAGACACTGAGCCTCGTGAAGGGGAGCAGCTGGATGGAGGAGAAGAGGAGGGAGAGCAAGGGGAGCAGTCAAAGAGGAGGTCCAAAGGAGTGCCCTCCCATGGATAGAGGAAGCGGTTTTCACGGCCCAGATCTAGGTCATCGTGGAAGGGAAGAAAGCCTGGGTGCAGATAGCTGGATCCAGGCATCCTCTGGGACGAGTTGTCATTTTCCACTTTCTTCTTGGGGGACTGAAGACCTGCAGACTTTGCTTCTCTCTCCTGGCTGCATAGTGCTTGTAAAGGGTTTCCAAAGTGCTTGTTGAGTTCTGCACGGATTTCCTGATCGCACATAAGTTTTCGGTTGGTGGAAAAGGATTGGTCACTCGTGGCCTCTTGTGCGGGGCTCTCCTTCTCCTGAATTTGGGCTGCCTCTCCATCTAGTGAGGCCAAATTCTGCTGCTTAGCCAAAGAAGTGGATGTAGCTGACATTGGAGAACACAAAGATGAAGATGAAGATGGTGGCATGGTTAAGTCTTTACATTCTGCATGCCTGTCCTCTGGAGGAGTGACCGCTGCTGTAATCATGGTAACAGTTGCTGTACTGCCGTCCTTCTTACCGCACGCTGTTGCCTGGCAGTAGTCGTGGTCACAGTGTCCACGAGACCGCTTGTTGGTGCTAGTGCCACGTTGGTCCTCGGCAGCGCCCCCTGCCAAATGCAGGAAGTAAGGGAGAGCGCTGGACGCTTTGCTCAGCTGGGCATAAAGCTCAGTCTGTTCGGGACCCTTCCTGGTGGGGCCCCCGCCTGAGGCACCTGGAGCCAGGGCCAGAGCGCCGGGGCCCGACTCGCTCAGCCTGGCTCTTTTGTACGCCAAGGCCGAGGAGGAACATGAAGACAACTTGGTTTTGAGAGATGCTTTGAAAGGATTCTCTTGACTGGCTTTGTGTGGGGGCGTGGTAGGTGGTGTCAGACCTGAAGAAAAAGGGAGAAACAGAGGTCCGTACAGGACATTAATGTAAATGGAGACATAGTCAAAACCTACCCAAACAGCCCTTAACTCCTTTCCCTGTCTATAAACTCAGGTCGCATTATGGACAGTGGACACAGATACATGCTTGATTAAAATATTCACTTTCACTCGGCCTAATCCTGATCTCAATTTTATTGCAATCTTGACAGATTAATGTAATGCTTGGTGTAACTTAATATGGTGGTGTTGTAATATGGATGACTTGCCACCCACTTCCTCTCTGACCTTGGAAAGATTTATTTTTATGAAAAAAACACAACATAAAACCATGTAGAGGACAAACCTAATGCATCTGTTGAAAGAATTACAGCATGTGTATCGTACAGTATCTGCTCCATACCTGACACCACACCTGGTTACCATAAAAATGTCAAAATAGCCTACTTGTGTATTATGTGTATCTATGGGGAGAACTGGAAACAAAATAGTTACAAAATTCTCAACTATGTTGAGGGTTGTCATGGCGCGATGTCTGCATTGTAGCAGTCTGGCAAATGGATTGTCATTCGTCTCAGATGGCATGTCCCTACCGCTTTTGTGTGCCCCCTCAAAGATTTACAACCAGACAGATGGCATTTATATGGGAAGCGTTGAGATGAGCCCACTTTATAGCATTGTTAATGCACTCACACAAACAGCCACCACCATTACTCTCATTCTCTCCCAAATCTTGTATTCTCCCTTTTTCTCTCCTCTCTCTACCTGTCTACCATCTTTCAATCTCTGGTTTTGTCTCTTGCCATCTCTTCCATCGAACAAATATGCCCACACACCCATACCCATGCAGTATACAATCTAACAAGAGTCAGCCACTTTGAAACACCTACGCTCTCCTCTGTTCATTGCCGTTCTTATAATGCATCATTCTTCCCTTTGCTGAAGAATTGCACCAAATGACAGCTATTAGTATTAAATCCAGGAAGACAGCTTGGCAAAGAGAGTGAGTGATACATAAATATTCCCCTTTCTGTGTTCAGAATGGCAAATCCAGGGGCTTATCATTGTCGGAGTTATTATCAGGGTACATGTCTATATGTAGGCATTCAAAACACAGTTTACCTTCATTCCCTAGTAATAGAAAAGGCCTATGAAAAGGAGAGAGAGGAGGCGAGGGGAGGGTGCTGCACAATGAAGCACCATCTGTCCAAAACAATGTGCGCGTGGGGTCATAAACTAGGAGCCATTAGTGATGGGGGTGAAATAAATCAGAATTAGATAAATATGTGCCTCTCAGTCAAACTCGCTCATGATGGATGATCCACAGATGCAAACACCAATCACGGAGCTGTCAGCAAGAAAACCAGAGACTCAGAGAGAGAAAGGAAGCGCTCCCAAATCATTTTCCTTGTCCAGCTGGAAATTGGGAGTAGACCTCAGAGCGAATAACAACTCCGGGCTTAAAGAGTTGATCCGGCGGTAAGCCATGCAAATAGCAACACACACAGACCACCCCAGTGTCATGAGATACAGTAATTAAAGACAACACAGCAGCGCAGGGTAAATCTATTAGCTTGGCAGAGATTAGGCCTGAACAGTCAAATCCCAGGGGGCATCAATGCCTCTTGCAACTTTATTGTACCTCCTTTGGATGTGTCAAGGAAAAACACAACCAACAGTCCAGAATGGGGCTATTGTTTTGTTTAATATACAGTATGTCTAACTCAGAATAAGATATACTGATTTCACAGATGTTATTTTTTTATAAAACCACTTTCACTACACCACCACATAAAAGTATATAAAGTTATATGGCATTGGCAGCACTCCATGGAAAGTTCCAACAGCGAACCTGCCTAATCTCCGTCTGGTTATAAGTCACATCACAATAATCGCCATTGTCATAAAATGTCACTTTAATCCTCAAAGGACCTCTAACTCAGGATCTATCACCTTCCCTCCCCGGGATTTAAATTCATCTGTCTGACAAAACACACAAGACCAAAACGTTCAGACTTATTTTCAATCTGAAATTTCCACAAAAGTCTGGCATTGGAAAAGTGGATTCGGCCCCAGGTATGCACATTAAAATTTCTTTAAGTTTCACCAGTGAAACCCTTTGACCCTAAAAGCTAATCTACACAAAAGGGTTCAGCAGCACTTTGAGCAAGGTCAGAAGATCTTCTGAAGACTTCTCTTGGGGTTGGCACAAAAGAAGAAGGAAATTGTGACAGACCATTTGATATGTACGTATACCAAGGATAATAGACTAACAAGATAAATACATAGCTAAGGCCACTTTGGACCTTTCTGTTTTTATTTACACTTGTGGCTGTTGATTATAGCCATACAACTCATATAGGGACATACTGTATATTCAAAAACAAAAGGCACAGATAATACAGGCAAAACTGAATTACGCTGTAAAGCCAATTAAAACAATAACACTGCCAATTCAATGTTCGTTTGATGTGTGGGCTAAGTAAGCTGTCAGTCAGAGAGCATCTGATGGAGGAATATGAGCTGCATACTATCTCAGGGGGCAGAGGTGGTGGGAGGGACCTGCTAATAAACCCCAAGGAGATCGGAAACCCTAATCAATACTCTGGCACATAAAATGTTCTTTTGTGCTTTCACCTTGAACTTTGAACTGTGATGGAAGCAGGATTGAGACACAAAACTAAATTACTCTTCTAGTTTGTCTTTTGTCTGAAATCTAATAAATTCTATATAAATCACTTTTAGACATGTAATGCTTACCTGGGGTTCCAGCAATCTCCACACTTAATGTGTGTTCAATGGTTTTGTTCTCAAACGGTGATCCCTTGTGGTCACTGCAAAACAAAAAGTGTAAAATTTCAATTGTCAATGAACAAAAAAGACTTTAAGGCTTTTGTGATATAAAAAATGGAAATGAGAGTCACAAAAATGCCTCAACTTGGATTATAGTATTTTCTTTGTCTGTTTTTCCTCCTGCTTTTTTTCTCCTAAAAATGTGGAAAAACTTCTCACACTTACTTTGGAGACTCTGGGGTCAAAGGAAGTGGCAAGATGGTTGGTTTGGCTGCAGAACACAAAGGAGCATGGGTAATTATTTATCTAGTTATAACACTTAAGTCCACATTCTGCAAAAATTATTTCAAATTGGCTCATTATTAAAGCAATTATCACTACAAAAACACCCATCCCTGGTTAGAAATATGTCTAAAGAAACTTTTTTTCAAAGCTTTGTGATTGACCCCATTCTAACAGTTTATGCTCTTAGGATAGACTGCTTACTCTCTGAGGCTGGATGGAGTGATGTGTTTGACAGGGCCTAACCACACAGACACACCCGCAAAAAAAAATCAAGCAGACCCAAATGGAATAAGGACATACAGAGACGATGCCACAAACAAGACAATGACAGTGGGTGAGCCCCTCTCTGGACAATATTGTTATAATCGCATGCATCAACAGCAGAAGAGGGGGAAAAGAAGGAAGAAAGGAGAGTCAAAGAAGCTTGTGCAGTTGCCCGAGGCTCTGGCCGGCATGTGTTCCAGCTAAGGGGACGTGGCTTTTGTAGCACAACAGAGTGCAGCATCCGGGCTCCGAGACTAAATGTACATATTCAGCACACTCTGCTCAATCAGCCAAAGATGGTTCAAGGGTTAACTTTATGAATACAAGACAAGAGAATACAGTAGCAAGACAAGGCTCGCTCCTTTTCCCAACCCCTCCTTTTTGCTAATTTGTATTTCAAAGACTGCTTCTGGGACTAGCAAAAAGCGTTGGCTAGTAGGCTGTTTGTTGTGGATGCCCTCACAATGACTGTTAGATACGAATTAGAAGATGTGTTAGTTGTTAAGTCAAACTGGGAAGTGGTTAGAGCAGGACAGGGAGAAGAGAGCAGATAAGGCCAGTGGGGGGGATGCAGTCATGATTACCTAACAATGGGTGGCCCTGGTCATCGGGGTGCTCGCTGAGTGCCTGCCTGTGTGGTTGCCCTTGCCCTGGTATGACGCAGGGAGGGGTGGGGAACAGTGGGCTCGGTGGGCCCTGTGAGAGCACTGTAGCGGGACTAATGCCCATGACATGGTCATCATCAACAACATCATTATCGGCATCATCATGGTCAACATCCTCCCCAAAGCCCTCTTGGCTTGGCCACCCCAGCTCTAGTCCAAAGCCCATGTTCGTCGCTGAGTCTGCTAGGAACCCCCAGCTCTCTAGGTCAAAGGTCAAAGGTGACAACAGGGGCACAGAGTCAGGCTCTTCAGCCTCATGATTTCTAATATTAATTTTGTTTTTCAACTCCTTCTTCTCCATCTGTGAATCATTCAGGACAGGCCTCTCCAACTTCTGATGTGATATTTGTCTCTGAATGCTGGGTAAAGGACTGGTAGTGCGTGTGTGAAGAAGGACCTGGTGGTGAGAAGGCTTTTTTTTGGAGGTGAGCAGCTGGCTGAGTAAGGGGTGGCCTGGCTTCTCATCTCTTTTCTTAATAGTCAGTGTGATGTGCCTATGTGGTGCGTGGTGCACACCACTAGTGTCACTACGGCCTCGCCTGCCAAAGCGCTCACTAGCCTGAGTGGTGCCTGCAGCCTCTCGGCAATGCCCACAGCTGTGACTCGCCTCTCTGGGAGGGAGGGAATAAGAATGCATATACCTAATAAATCTAGCGGCGGCCAGGCGGCCCCCATCGCCTGGCGGCCTTCCTTCTTCACTGGGCGCCCTGTGCTCCAGTTTGGGGCGGGCATGGCCGCAGGTGGAGCTTGGGTGGCAGACAGGGACAGAGGCGCCCTGGGACTCCTGATCATGATGAGCATGGCAACGCTGCCACTTCCCAGCCCCAACACCAGCCACACTACACTCGCCTGCAGCCCGGCGCTCACCTCGCTGCTGCTGCTGCTGCTGCTGCTGCTGCTGCGATGACACCACCGACTTCTTCTTGGAGGCTGAACAGGAGGAGGAGGATGAGGTGGAGGAAAGGGAGGAGAACGAAGAGGTGGATGAAGAAGAAGGCGAGGAGGAGGAGGATGAGGCGCCTAGACCAAGGCCGCTCTTGTCTCTGCTACTGCCGGGCCCCCAGGGGCCCTTGGCTTCACTAGCTTTGGTGTGGAGCAGGATGTCATCAGTGGCTGTCAGGTATTTTAGCAGCTCAGTGCAGGGCCGCCTGACCGAACGATTCTGTTGGCCCGAACCCCCTCTTGCTTTGCCATTCCATGGGCTCTCCGTCTGTTTAACAGGGGTAAGAGAGAGAAAATCATTTAGTTTGGTGTTCACTTAGTGGAGCAGGCAGTTGTAGGAATATTTGATTTCTTAAGAGCACAGAGATATAACAGAAGAGAAGAATGGCGCTGGGGAGAGGCTAAAAGTGATCGAGACAGCCTGAGCACAGTGGTTGCCCAACTGTCGGGGAGGCGATGGCGGGAGTATAGTCCGCCCATCATCTTAATTGCGTGGCCCTTGGAGCACCACCACACAGCTCTTTACGCACACCATGTCCTCTGGGAGTCCTCATTCGCTGTGCTCCAGAAATGGATGACTCAAAGGCACAGTATGAAAATAGACTGTGTGTGGAAGGTTGACGTGCTGCAATGTGCAAACACGGTATGTACAGCCACACAAATCTGTGTTTACCCCACTATATCATCACATCCAGATGCTTTTTTATATCCAGAGAATTCTAAGCACCAGGGAAAGCAGAACAAATAGAGATTTCATTTTTTTCTTTCCTCAAACAAGAGCTAATGATGATGCGCCGGAAGCTAAATATGACATCCAACATGGAGCGTGTCATGTCCTGATGCCAAATACAAAGAGATTACTAAAACCACATACTTAATTTATTCACATTTATACCCATATGATACTTTAACTGACTAGCATTCATTTTAATCAGCCCCACCTTTTTGGAGAAAAAAAAAAAAATACATCTAATGAGAACATCAAGTCTGATATTTTGATCTTGTCATCTTAAAGCATCAATCTCGCCGCAAGACTGCCTGTTGTAGTTTTTTACTGTTTTCCAACAGAAACTATACCAGGGCAGATAAGTGGAGGAGCTAATGAGACAACGGTGCCGAAGTCTCGCCTGGAAAAGCCCAACAGCAATCAGCCTGTTTTCATTATGAGATAGCCCCCTGGGACAGTAGGCTAGAGCTGTAGTCGAACGTCTTCTAACAGGCAGCCACCAAAACAAGAGTGAGGCGAGAGAAGAGGGAGAGATAAATAAACACTAACAGAATATGTGAAGACATGAGTGGAATAAGCAGCGGGGCAGTGCATGTATTTGCGTGCGTACATTTGTCACGTTGTGTGTCCCTACCTTGACGACGGCAGGTGGTGGTCTGATCCGGTGGTTGCTGTTGGCTGCATGGTTCTGTGCCTTGCCACCTGTGTATTGATTATAGCTGAGCTGGGAGTTTGCGGGTGCCAGAAGGAGCTTCTTCAGCTGCGAACGGACCCAAACGGAACAAGAAGAAAAAAGGGAGGTGGAGGGGGAGAAGTGAGGTTATTCAAATGTTCTTCTAATTAGAGCAGTAAATCAAAAAATGCATGTGTACTGTAGTAGAAAAGCAAAACATAAGAGACTGGGAACTAAGTGTGTGACAGTCTGAGTCACATTTTCCAGCGCTGGTGTTTTATGTGCACACAAAACTAAGCTTCTCTAATGTATTGGAATAAACACTCTTGCCTGTGTGGCTAAAGGTCATTCAAAAGCAGCCAGTATGAAATGCAAAGGTAATGTCTTTTTGCATTACTCACAAGACTCCTGCTTTGTCCATTCATTTGCCACTTCTGCTTGTCTTAACCAAGAATACCTATCACACGATACACAATACCCACGCACAATATCACCATACAGTTCAGTCCATTAACCTGCTGTTTTTTTTTTATTTGGTGTTGTTTTTAATTATGTATTCTAGCATTTGACTCAAGGGAATTGATATTTATTCAACCTTCCAAATTTCTGCAAAAGGAAACATGCAAAGAGCATTGTATAGTATATTAACCATTAGTCTTTACAGTGGAGTGACAATAGAGATGTATCATCCTCTGTATGTACTACAATGAAATGTGTGTCAAGTTGTGTTTCAAGTTTGTCAGGTTATATGTACAATAACAACAAGGAAGGATTAGGTCAAATACAGCAAACACTTTTGTCTTGTATACTAATAAAGACCCACTGAGTTGAATATCCTCTTTTACCCATACATTAATTATGTGCCATTTTAATTTCTGAACCCTTGGCAGTTTCCACCACAGTTGACCCAACCACACTTGTTATAAAACTGAACTGGTGCCACAGTCACACTGTTATGTAATTAGCATTAAGCGGCAAACACTTGCCTCAGCACACATTGTGGGAAATGTGGCACAATTGGTTATGACCACAAATCTGACAGAAGAATAGGCGCTTCTGGTGCCAAGATTTGTCAAAGAGTCTTATCTGGTGTCTGCCATAGACTGGCAGAAGAGCAACAACGTGCCCAGGGTTGGAGGTTGTGTCTATAAAACATGTGTTTGGATCGTGGATATAATGATGAGAAAGAGGGGCCTGTGGTCATACCAGAGAAGGCTCCTCTGGCTCGGGGGTGCGCGGTGAGCCGTCAGGGGAGGAGGGACAGCTCCGGTCACTGGCATTGGTCACATCCCCATCTGCCAAGGCCTCAAACGAAGGCAATCCGTCCTCATCCACCGGGATGCTGTCCAGGGTCTCAGTAAGCACTGCCAGCAAGTTGGCCTCATTTTCTTCATCTATCTTCTTAGGAGGGGAGTAAGAGCAAGACACACGGAGACAAATGGAGAGACAGAAAATATAGGACATTTTAGTCAAGGGAAGTTTTTGTTTTCTTCTAGGGAAATGGACATGGTGGGTGGTGAATGTAGCCTTTCATTCTTAATAAAGTGAGAAGACCTGTATTTCTATTCTATTGCAAAAGTGTCTGTATTCTGGAAGCCTTTTTAAAAAACAGAATTCTCCTCCTTGCAAAAGTGAGTCAAGCCTGTCACTCATATTTTAAGCACGCAGCTTACTGGACCAAAATAATATCTACCCCAAAAATCCCATTACCAAGGCTGACAAGTAGCAAGTATCTAGGGAGGAGAAGGAATAAGTTAGGGTGGGCTGCGGTCAGGAAGTACACAGTGAGTATGCACTTTTTTTATGTGTACAAGACACAACCAAAATAAGAGAATATACTGGTTTGCGAGCACCCCTGATGATGAAAAACATTAGCACCTGTTTGTAATATTTGGGATGTCTTAGCTAATGCTCATGAAAAAGCAGAAGTTCTTTTCAACACTGTGAAAAAACACAGCTTCTTTTTGCCACTCAGCTCAGCTTTGATGTGCCAGAACACTTATGTGCTTGCTGCAGCTGGCTAGTTAATGGCTGAGATTATGATACAAATCTGAGGAAAACAGATGTATAGATACAGATTTGAGCACAAGGGAATGAAGGACATACCAAAAGGAGCAAATACAAGATTTTTTGTTTAAAACTATAGGGACAAAATTCCCAAGGCAGAACATTACTGAGCCACTTTCTTCAATATATCATAACCAGCTGCTTCTTGTTCTGTTGGCGACATTCTCGTAAGGTTTGGGTAAAAAGTCAAATTAAGTTGACAAAAGTTACCAAAATAATGTCCGGTGTAGCTTTAAGAATGCTATACAAAACGTGTTGTGTGTGCATGACTGTATTTGTGCACAGCGACAAAAGGAAGTGTAAGTTCCAGGGCCATAAAAGCCCTGGGGACTTTAAGACAGCAGAAAGATAAACAGCTTCGTCACCCTGGGACGTTCTGCAGCCAGCCCAACAAGAACAAATCCCTTTATGCACACGGCCGGATTAGCATCGCTCGGCAACGGCGTGTGGCCATCATTATGCCGAAGGGTGCACCAACCTCTCAGATACCAGCACTACACCTCCTTCCCAGAATTCACCCACCCACTTGTTTCTGTCTACCCCACTGACTCGACACAATTACACACACGCCATGATTTTGGATCCAAGAGAAAGCAGACATTTTCATTTTTTTCCCACCAATTTTTATTTCGAGATAACACAGATATCTTGGACGTCTGGTAACAGTGAGGTAAATCTGATGTTCATTGAGTTGATTTTTCCACTAACAACGCGAGCACTCAGTCATTATTAAAAAATGATAAAGGGGACATATTTCACAGAGATAACACGACATAGACTGGGGCCATTGGCAAGCAAATGCCTCACAGGAAATTGCTCTGTATGAGGGGGCATGCTGTTTAATTACTTGCGAACCGTCAAATCCACTGCGCCGAAAGCCGGTGCAACTCAAATGTTCAGCGCTTTCCAGCATCCAGAGTTATTACCTGGGCATTAAGCGGGTGGGTATTAACTGTTGATAAAGGTTTAGCCTTTTCTTAGCCCAAATATACACCCTTGAATGATAAACTGAAAGTAGGAGCATTTTAGATTATCACAAATTAGTGTGTAATGAGCAAGCCATCTGTCTAACCTCTAGAACCAGCAAAGCAATATGTTTCACCTCTCTAAAGTTCAGATTATGTAGAGATCACTGGCAGTTTGTGCAGGTATCTGACAATATTTGACATTTCAGGTTGATAAGGCAAGGCAGGTTTCGTTATACCATGCTAAGGAAAGGATTGGGGATTTTTTTCTGGGAGTCTCCAATGAAATTTTCAATCCCATTTTAAAAGCTCCACCAGTTGGCGAGTTCCTACCGGTGTGCTGTATCACAGAGGATAACCCTTAAGGGACTCTCATATTCTGAAAGAGACACTTGTAAAAGTCTGAGTCGTGACGATCATGCTGCAGCCACCACCACTGCTGCTGCTGCTTTGGGTCTGCTGGAGTCACTCACAGGCCAAGTGGGGATTTGAGAACTGGGCAATAGAGCAAACCTCAGTGAGCTTTTGTGCGCTGAAGAGAGCATTATCTAATGCTACTGTCAAAAGCTGGCCCTCCTGCCACATCTTGCATGGACGTTGAGACACCTTATACAAAGAAATTATACTATAATATTGCTTTAATTTCTGTCTATGTCCCACGTAACCAGAACAGAACAAGACTGCAAAAAAGTGATTGCAACCTACCATATTGTCTTTGCAAAATGTTTCTGCAAGTTCTAACATTTAGACAAAAGTGTAAAAAGGACACAGGAAGGGACTCCAAATATGGCCCCCAAAAAGGTTGGTTGCCAGTATAACCTGGCATCGTGCTACAGTGCTTTGTCCATTTATATTGATTACTACAGCAGCTGCTGAGTGGAAAAGGGGGCAGCAAGAACAAAGAGAGAAGAGAAAAATTGTCTCGAAGGGAGCACTTTCTTGCCCATCCCGCCTAATGGACCTCACCGAATTAGAGAGATCTTAACAATCCTGGGCTAATTGTGGGATCACAATATATTAACCCCGCTCCAATTCTAAAGGGTGCCATTTTGAGGCTGTTTTATTCCAAATGCATCATTTAGCCATAAAACATGCTGGCAAGTGCTGGCAGAGTTTCTGTCCCCCTCCTTCACCCTAGTTTCCCCGTGTGGGAAAAAAAGAAAGCCAACTCCAGTTGTTCATTATTAGGTGAGGCCCTTTTGTTATCAGACAGGCTGTCTTTGAGATTGTCCTTGCCTTTAACTCTTTTATTGAGTTCCACACCACAGCATTGTGTTCCAAGAGATACTATTCACACAGCTGATAAGGAAGGTGAAGTTTTAAACAAACACAAGCTTGGAACGCGGGGGCAAATAGCCAAATGAAATCTGCTAATTGCTTCTTGAGGATTCCAAGCTCCTCAGCAGTTTGCCAGGGATCAAATTTTAACAAGCATCTTTCAGGGGCACTGCATTATTTACATGTTAAAAAGTGTTGTGAAGATGCCAAAAAGATATGGCAGCCGTTTCATTGGACTGCACAGTCCTACTGTTCTCTTGCAACAGGCGGCAGCACATGTGACAGACACTCACTGAGCACTGATAGAATAACAGCCATTTAATGGGTCATCTGATATTTAAAGTACAGTTTATTCACATTCTTCTTCTCTCTTCCTCATTGCCTACAAATATAGTAAGCAGCTGCTTCTGACACAAAACATCCTTAATAGATCGGACTCCAAATTATATGATTGGAGTAAATCTCTGCTTTGACGTTTTAATTGCTTCATCACAATTTGTTTTTTCAAATCCTGTGCCATGTTAGAATTCTTATGTTGGTGTGAAGTTAAGTGACGACCCAGTCCTTCTAATCACAGCACAATCAAAACTCACAGGGGGTATGTGTTTACGTGAGATAGAGGGTAGGGGTGGTATCGAGTCGTCACATCTCCACTGCCAAGAAAAGCAGCCTTGAATTTGATAAACAAATAATGTCATTCTGTGTTATTACCCCTCGGCCCCCAGATTTCAGAGGAAATAAATCAAAGTCGATCTGGCCGTTAAGGCGTTAGTCAGGCCTGACACGTCGGCTGGTCCCACAGCCACAACATATGGCAGCGGAGATGGGGGGAGACGAGGAGGGGAAGGTACGGCACGATGCGCGGCCTAGAGACAAATCATGGCAGCCGCCGGAGACGTCTGGTCATTTAGTACGAGCTTACTGAGATGGAGAGAAGGTGATTATGGCCTGTTCGGAGCGCTGGAACCATACATAACGCGGTTAAGTCCCTGTGTGGCACACTCCGAAGGTGTTCCAAATCATAAAACTAAATGTGAAACCTCCATTGTGTTCATGGCTGCGATTGGCTCCGTAACACATAGCATTAGAGTAAAAGCACTTGTAGTTTTCCGTCTGAGCACAGAGTTAACAGTGCGTCTCGTTATTCAGAAACCATTTTAAACCAAATGATCCTATGGAATACATTTAGCGGCTATATATTTAGGACACATAACCTTAGTACTCTTTTCAATACTAAGCATAATCTATTCTGTTGGATTTAGTTTTAAAAATATATATAATAGTGATGATGACCGTGAATAAATCCCATGTATGTTCAGAGATGAGAATTCTTTCACTGTTTAAACAATACTTTGTAGGTGGCTGCGAGCTAACGTAATGTCTAATCTAGCCTTGCAATTTTTTATTCTCCTCAAAATGTACTTCTTTTTACCCGCTTTGAAATTACAAATGGCAGTGAACATGAATGACAATGAACTGTTTACATGACAGATGTCTGTGTTCTTTTCAGAATTCTATACAAGTACTACATCAGTGAGGAAACGGTTCGTCAGTGAAGACCAAGATGTGTGAGTGTGAGTGTGTGCCAGGATGATGCATCTCTCGGGAACCATTTGAGACAGTTAGAGCACTATCAGATGAGCTGATGGAAAAAGAAAGGCAGAGGAAAAACGAAGCGAGGAGAGGATATATCTAGAGAGAAAAAGAAGTGTTGTTAGACAATGTGACACAGGTCGGATTCGATCGAGAGGCCAACCCAGGGGATGTAAGCGCTGCTGTTCTTTCTAGTTCTTCCTTCAGTGACGGGTAACCCTGCTGCTGCTGGTTAAAAATCTCCTGTACTCCTGTCACACGTGTGCTGACATCAGCTGTTCCTGTCACATGCTTTCAAACACGCTTGACTCTCTCTAGGTACAACTTTGGGTCAAAAATCACACTCACACTTTTGTACCTATCCATAAATGCACAGCCTAGAAAAGCTTTCACTGAACCAAAGATAAAAAAAAAAAAAGAACAGTCATGTATTTGTAAAAATACATTTATCTATTATTACATTTTTCTTTTCTTCAAGAGATTTGGTTATAACAACTGAAGATAAGCATTGTTATTTTATCATATGCATTATGTTATACAAGCCAATAATACCTGTCTTTTCCCTAAAAAAGCATTCAATTGTTATGTCCCGGATAATAACTAAGGAAAGTTATGTTAAATATTACTATATGTACCATGACTATTTAAAACTAAAAGTGCAATACAATGCAATTCTTCAACTATATATTCCATTTAACTAAACAACTCCCGGCGTCACAGTGGGTCTGGTGCATCCGGACGGTGCCTCCCCGTCTACACTCTTGCCCTGAGCTGCTGTTGTTTTCTCACTCCAGCTGACCAACAGACTGTCCAAGAAAACGTTTGCTAACACCACAGAATCAACCACCATCACAATGATTGGCTGCTCACTCTTTTGTTTTGGCAGCTACTTTCCAATCGGCTTGGCACAGGAAAACACTGATTGCTGTGATTGCTCTGACTCCGACTTACTGTGGCGATCCCAGCAGGAGGGGGAGGAAAACAGAGATTTGGAGCCTCATACGGAATATTCAGCGAGATGCGGAGATGGGATGAGGAATGGTGCTTCCCTCTGCTTTTTTGCCTAATGGAATGCAAATAGCTATTTGCTTAAGTCGGCAGCTCTGAATGTGCACCACTAAGCAAGGGGCCTTTGAACACACTGTTACACTGTTGATAATTTGCTGGAGGAACAGAGGGAAGGCGGCAGGGAAAAATAGACTGTTTTCAGTGTCCATGCTGCTAAACATACACTGTCACATTCCCTGGCAAGAATCAGCAGTTAAGCATGTGTCTATTGAACAATTATGCTTTGGAGTTGACATTTACATGCATTTGTAAAGGAAGCAAAATGATTGAAAATACTCTTGTTCAGTGTTATAATCCACTGTTGACACTGTCTTCACACACAGACTCCTGGACACAAACGCAGCAGCCAATGACCTTTCAGGCCCTGCCAAGCCCATCCAGCGTTTGTGGCGTTTCATTTGTCACAGTAATGTCTTCCTCGGAAAGACGCCAACACTTGGAGAGCCAGGATAGAGTGGACAAGATACAGCAGTGGGCTCAGACAATGCAAGTCCCTGTGTCACTCCACATCAATGTGCGCATGTGTTTGTGCATACAAGGTGGAGGGGATGCAATATCACAAATTTATGGTAATTGAAATGGCACAATCTTTTGGGTAAAATGCAGTCGATTTGATTCCGCGGCAAAAAAGGTCACCCTATTCAATTTGCACTCAGTGGCTTATGCAGTGCGACAGGGAAACACCTGAAAGCAAACGATCTTATCAAGGCCTCGCAGGCTTCACCACTTACCCACAGCATAAAAGCTATTTGCTGATTACTAAATAAACGCATTATCTTTTACCTTGACTTCTGTGTGAGTGCCTTGTCGCGGCTGAATCCAGGTAGAAGGCTGTCACTGCAGAATGTACACCTCTTATCCATGTCATGACTTTGTGGGGATGTTATCAGGGCATTTTTGGGATCTTTTCTAATGTGTAAGGGCTGCACGTGGTCGAATGCTTAGGACTTCACAAGCCTTTCATTCGCATGTGGTCTGGGAGCTAACTTTATAGGGATGCACCTTGTACAGAAACATCAAAGTAAGCGTGCATGGACATCAATGCTCCGCTATCTCTTCTACGTGAGAGAAGGTAGAAAAGGGAATGAGAGCTGAGGTGTTCTTTGCTGCATCAATATCAATTGCTGAGCTGTATTTCATCTCAATCTATGAACTATCCCTTAGGAATACTTATCCTGTTGCTTTTTGTTTGCTTTTCACAGTTTGCATTTAGCTGACCACACCTATACAGAGACTGTGCAAAGCCTGCCATATCTGAAGTGATCAATGTTCATTGACCACTTCATGACAAGCGTCCTACACTTAAGAAAAACTTTCTCGGGTCTAATCATTAAGTTATTATTTAACAAATCCATGGATGCTTGAACAGAATTTTGGCAACATTCTGGAAAGAGTTTGTTGAAAAGCAGACAGTTTTTGCATTGTTGTCTTCCTGAGGTCAACAATTTCATCAGAATATATAGTCTGGATTCTAAACAACCTGGTAATACAAATAATTTATCTGTTACTTTGTCCAGTACCAACTAGTAGCTTTACATAGACCACACAATTCTGTATTAAGTAGTAAAATGTATTTTACAATTTCAGATTTTTCATTCTACATTCATGTATTTGTTTAGCCAGAAGTAAAGGGAAGAAAAATGTTTTGCAATGAGCAAACCCCAGTAAAAGCTTCTGCTTTCAGTTTAGCATCCACTGATTGGGCAGCAAGTGAGTCATCCAAGCATCCAGTCACTCATGCATCAACAGAGCCTCCAAGAGCCTCTTGAACTATTTGAGGCCTGTGCCGACTTAAATGCTTCAGGGGGGAAATAAGCTGAAGCTATAAGCATGCAGTGCACATCATAAAGCTTAGTTCGAATGGGGAGGGTTTTTTTCTGCATGGATGACAAAGCTCTTGAAATTAGACTCTCAACGCGAGAAACTAGTGCTTCCCATGTACAGTGCAAGATGCACAGAAGCAGAAATGTGTTAAAGGATCTGGAAAAAGCATACGTTGCAGGTGAACACTGTTAATCTTGACTGAACTGCTTGTTACTCAAAAGAGTGTGCCACAAAATATGTGCTGTAGCATCAAGCTTACAACAAAATTAGTTATAAACTACTAACACTACTAAATAATATTTTGTCTTGACTGTTTGATTTTCATTAACACCAGAGTTTGTTTAAAGCTGCACAACAATGTTTATGACAAAGTGGAAACTTGCAGAGCCGAAGAACAGGGCTGGGATCAATGGCCCTTTTCCTCGAAGCATCCTGTGGCCCAGGAAAAATAGTGCTTCACCAAGACTCGTACTGTATAGCGCTTACTGACTGAAGGCCTTTCACCTTCCTCTTCCATTTTTCTTCCCCTGTCTGTTGAGGTTTCCCTCCTCCTGTAAACCATAGCATCCTTTCCCTGTAAACTATCACTTTCACACTTTCATTTCCTACCTCCCTCACTGACTTTGATCAGGTCTTTTTATCTCTATGCAAACACGTTCCTCACTTCCTTTTGACTTGTTTCAAGTGAGAGATAAAGCGTTCCTTGAGTGTGGTGTCTCCCCGACGGTTTCAAAGAGTACACTATTAAATAATACAAAGGAGGTTGGTGTTATCGCGAGGCATCGTTGCTATGTGTTACAGTGTTTGTGGGGTGGATTATTGGCTTAGTGTTTTGGCCAGGTTCAAGTGAAACGGCCCTGAAAGGTTCTTAGTGGAGATTACCCCTGGTACTAAAAATAGTCCTTCCTACACAATTTACCCACACACACAACAGCAGAATGCGTTGCTTTAAGATATTTATAAAGATCAATGTCAAGGGTGTCTCTGATTCCATTTACACCACAATAAAATAAACTTCTGTTGAGATGTGGCTGTCAATTTACACAACAATGGGATTTAGTAGTGAATTTTACTATCTGCTCGAGAGTGTAGTCTTATTAATAATGACATCTAATGGACAACACATTATGTTCTAGCAATAAACACAAATACAGCACCACCAACAGGCCTGGCGTGTATGCAACAGAGATTGTTATAACCACTGCTGATGTTTTTTAAAGTATAAAATAACACCTTTTTCATGTTCTACTACACTACAGACATACACATGACCACAGAGATAGGATTCACTTGGGACAGGGGATCAGCTGGGGCCAGCACTCTAAACCAGGGCACAATCAGCAGCAAAGCCCAATGGGAGGTGTGGATGTGTAAGATGGAGACAGAGGGTGATAGCACAGCCAGGCAGCCACCAAACCCAAAGACATTCCCTGAGGGGTGTTTTTTGGGCATGCTCACTTCCTTTATACCCCTGTCTTCCAGCTTCCCCTTCCAGCAGTAATGGTCGGTGGCCAGAATATATTTGTTTAGCTGCTGCAGCTTCAAGTTTCCATCAAGCCAAGAACAAATGCTTTGCCTTGGGAGTGGAAAAGACATAGGCATGGGGAGCGAGCGAGCGAGCGTGGCCTACAGTGAAGCACAGCTCTTTGTTGTGAAGTGGATCTGACAGACGCTCCAAGATGACACAACTCGGACAGCCCAAGTCTGCATCTATACGTCTCATTTGTGCCTTTTCAAACCGCCGCCAGTCGGGTAGTGACTACAGTTCAAACAGTGACAGAGGAGGAGTAGAAAAACTGAAGGCGAGATGAGGAAAGTGTGGTGTATTCTAATAAGAGTCACTTGAGAAAATCATATTATACAGTGCGGTATGATAATTCACACACCCCTTGCTGGAGCAGTGAACTGGTACGGTGTACTCTCAAATGTCAGCATAAATTTGCAAAATAAACACACCCAGCATTCAGGAGGGAGTACGAACAGGGACAATAAGGGTCTCTTTTGTCTGTGTGTGTGTGTGTTTGGATGCGTGTGTGGGCGTAACACTTCCTTTCCGAGGGTCTTTTTGGCACACGCCTGTTTGGGCTCACACAAATGCCTGACGCCAACAAGTGCGCCAGCAACCTCCACTTACAGAGAAATGCAGAATTCTTTTATGCAATATGTTTTTTTAAAGCCTGCTAAAGATGGCCCAATCAATATAATCTGCTTTGCTTACTGAGCATCTGTCCCAAAACAAGCAAGACAAAGAACATAATGCTTATCTGAGTCGCGCCGTCACGTCCCGCTGGAGTAGTGCTTTTCCAGACATGGCTGACCACATATGTTGCTCACATGTCACTGTACATCATCCACTAATGCTCTAAGCCTTGGTATTTGATTTTACTACCTGCAAAGCCCATAACCTTTTACTCTGAATCCCAAGGCTTTCATGCATCCTGGCACAAGTCCTTACAACTAATACAATACAATTTAGCACACATCTGTCCTGACATTTTCAAATTTACTTTTCTATGTCAGCTTTAACGCTCTTTTTTTGAGAAGATTTGCCAGACATTTGATATTCTGACTGATAAATGACTCCATTATCAACAAACTACCTTTCACCCAGTGTCATGCATTTCCCATATCTGGAAATCTTGTCAACCACATATCAGTTTTTCCAGGACCCTGTAGCCTATGTGTCCTTGTCTCTGTCTGTCATCATTACCACACAAGCCCAGATATAAGTCACGCGTTAAAATGCATATCCCTACAACAACTGTAAATACTTTTTTAAGTGTACGTGTGGAATCGCCATGTAGGCATCCCTTTGCGGACCTCCAAAACAAAGACACACCACCGTTTGAGGCCCCCATGTGAAATGTGAGTGTGGACCTGTGGTTAAAAAGACATTCGGTCACGCTTCTGTGCCGTTATCTTTGGCAGTACACTAGGAACTTATTGGAGTAGCCACCCCTGAACAACTGCAGCCCAAAATAGACTGTGGACTTTCACGGCCGGCCCGTTTTGAAGAGGTGTCAAACACACGAGGTTGGGAACGTTAGCTGTTATTTGTGTGTATATTTGGGGAGGTACAGGAGGGTGCTTGAGCATGTGTGGTTTACAGAGGGCTGAGGGGGTACGCTGTATCATTCTTCACATTTCGTGTCAGGGACAGTTTGACCAGTGGCAGGGAACAGAGCAAAAGGCCAGCCAGGGTACAGACAGTAATCCAAGATGCTAGCTTACAGACAATATAACTTTTATTTTACTTAGAAAACACCTGTCACATGGGGTGGGCTACACATAAATAAAAGCTCAAGAAAACAGTAGTTTGTCTTTGTTTCTTCGAGCCATTTCCACAGCTGACTTGAACTAATGAAAAGTTGTTTCAAGCCTTCTTGTTGTTCTTGATGGGAACATTTAAAAGAGGAGCTCTGACATGACAGCTGCACCCAGCTGTTACACATGTTACCCAGGGCAGTGTTGCCAACCTTTTAGCTTATTACAGAGTAAACTGTCAGGGTTCTCACTCTTCTCATGTTCAGTGAACATTTTCCTGGACTTGATATACCAAGATTACTCATGGTCACAAAATGATGTGAAATATGCTGCTAAGTTTCTTTATTTATTAATTTGGCCTCTAATCTCAGACATGTGATTGGGTGCTTCTCTTCTGTGTGTGCAGAGGCCAATCAAAGGGTGCAGGATGTACAGCTGCAGCCTCAGTTCTCTGATCCTTGCCGAGCAGCAAACTTTCCCCCTGTCAGATTAAGTGGGATTAGCTCAGTCCTGCCTTATGATGAACTGAGCGCCTCATATGGTGACTTGAAACTTTCCAAAGATGGAAAAAAAAAGGTCAGGCAAATTACAGCTTTGAAACTCACCATTTGATTAAAAGCCTTTCCATATTCTAAGTGTTTGCTTCCTAGCAAGTATATGTCTACTGACATGTACAGCATTTATGTGTTTGCAAACAAATGCAGGCCTAAAACAGTTGGCTACATTGATCTTATATTTCACAGCCTTACAAAGACAGAGGGCAGAAAATGCTATGAAAGTAAAAGATATGGCTAATAGTTTATCTATGATGACGGATTTTGTTACAATTATCATCATTGACTTGATCTTTGACTTCCCAAAATACTGATACTAAGCAGGGGACAGGAGTCAATTGTTTAATGATTTACAACTTCAGTATAACCAGGGTTTAAAACAAAATCAAGACTAATAAAAAGTTATTGTGAAGTATTTAGATTTCACAATGTGACTGTATACTGTAGTCTGTGTTTGTACTTTGTGTTTGGATTTTGTAGCTATTGCAGATTTGACATGGTGATTGAGGACATAACTTATCTATGAAACCATGATAAGAAACTCAATTTCAATCTTAAATCACTTTTGACAAAACATATTTAACACTCACTGGCTTAATGGTTTTGCACAATTGTGTTCCAAAATTACACTTGCTCTTGTTCTTACACACATGCATACACTCTTATTGGTATTTTTATTCATCCCCTGAGCCACTTGGTGGCTGTGAGCCATATCACTCTCAGACGACAGAGGGGCCACAGTCACACCAGCAAGTACTTAAGGCCTTGTGCTTGTGTTGTGTATGTGTGTTGAGCCACGCTGCATGTGTGCCAGTATAAAGAGAATATAGAAAAGGTGCCGACTGATGGTGTGGAGGCCAAAAGCGGAAAGAATTTAGTCTGTTATCAGCCTGCAAGCCAACTGAGGAGACACAAACAGGAAGACAGCAGAGCCTAAAAACGTAAATACATGACAGGACCGGAGGCACAAACACACTGCTTCTCACACAAGGTTTTTCCTCCGGAGGCAAAGCTAAAGCATCCAATCTTAGTCTTTCTTGTCTATCTCTGCCACTGATAAAGGCTTATAATGAACTGGGGACTGCAACTCAGTCCCAAGACTGATGGCTTTATGGCCCTGGCCAGATCATCGCCCTCTGTGGACTTCGTTTGTCACCGATGAGAAAAGAACAGCACAGTCAGATGGAAAGAAAAGGATAGGAGGAGGCATGAAAGGAGTGGGAGAGAGAGGGTTAGCAAAGATTAAAGTTTTACACTCTAACCTTTGAGAAGCGTTTTGCAACATAGTCCAGAGTTTACTACTGTAGATTCTTTCTGATGTTGCCGCACTACTTGCCCTGCGCTAAAATAAATTATTTGATAAGTGAGCCTAATGTGGTGGACAGGATCCAAACAAGGGACAAAGGTCCCCCTGAGTTTATCAGACACAGTGTTATCTCTCCTTTTGTACTTCGAAGCAATGAAAAAGCCTGTTTGTAAAGTGGTTACAGTTGTACATTTAGTTTGACTGGTATGATTCAGACTACCACTAATAAAATCACAGTGAATGATTCTCCCTGTGACCAAAAAGAAACAGGTGCCAACTTGAAAGAAATGAGTACATGAAATGTTTTTTAATCTTACCTCAAATAGATTTGACGCCTCGTTGCCATACTGCGCGGAAATGATCTCTGATTGGTCACTGTACCATTTGAGGCCACCCAAGAAACTGTCTGCGTCTAAGTCACTCACATCCAGCTCAGAGAGGTCAAGTTCAGGGAGGTCTGGGCAAAGGGGCTGGTCTTCACCAACCAAGGCAGCACACTGGGGAAAGACAAGACACTTTAAATGTTTTAATTTTAATCATATATTGTCACAACAAATGCATAATGAATCCATGCCACACTGTCCTACTGGCTCCCACAACATTCCCAGAGCTCAGCCACATATTGCATGCCCTACTAAACACTGCCTGTTGACATTTTGTAGTCACCAGCCTTTTTTACATAATCTAGCCAATCACACGAATCATCAGCGCTGTTCAGGCTGAAAATGAAGATCTCTAGCCTGGACGCAGGGACATAATAGAATATGTGGGAGGGGGCAACAAGTGTAGACAGCTTCAGGTGATAATAATAGATACCTCTTATTTGTTTGAGAGAAAGGTTTTAAAAGGTTCCTTGATCTGTCAATTTAAAATGAAAAAAAAAAAAAAACGGTCAGCTTAGTATTCAATTTGGTTTCAAGTCATCATTAAAAGGCAGAATTCACAGCAGAGGTACACAACATGGGAAGTGACAGAAGAAAGACTACCAGGCTTCTTGCTTCTTATCAGCTCGTGCATACACTGTAATAGTAAGACAGATATATGATAGATATCCCCTGGCAATGCTGCGGGGTATTTGGCCCATAGCGCGTGCACGGGGTGAGAGGGAGGCTGTGCCAAGTAGGCAAAACCTAGACACCGGTGTCACACTTCATCTGTCCTCGGAATGGCACAAACACGCGAAACTACGAGGAGATAAATCCGGGAGTTCGCTACGTTCTAAGACTTCCGTGCCTCTTCCTGAGGTGATCCGCTGTGACAAGGCAGCGTATAAACGTTACGGTATTCAAGAGGCTGTGTGTCTTACACCCAATTATGTCCCCGGACCTCCGCCAGACAGACAAGCAAGACGCACAGCGGCAGCAGAAGCGCACCGGTGATTTACGCACGCCTGCCACATACAAGCACTTGCTTTGAGAGAATACATGAGCGCAGGAGAAACAATGATCTACAACTGTCCTTTACGGATACTATCTTAGAATTTCTATAATACTTTAGCTGCAACGTAGTAGTAGCCTATTACCTTCATAATTCATGGATGCACCTTGTTACTTTTAATCATTTAAAGCACATCACGCTGCGTACTGACGCTGTGCAGTTTGTGAAGCATCATGAATATCAAAGTAAAGTGAGGAGACGAATAAGTATCCGTTTGATGTGCGCCGTAAAAACTGAAGGGGGAAAAAAATCGACGGGAAGCTTTTACGCACAGAATACAGTGAGAATAAACAATGTGATGCGAAATGGCTTTATAGAGCCAGCGTTACGCTCCTTTCTGCCCGGGATGTTAAAACGTGTATGGCTATGATGCTCCTGCGCAACGCCAAACACTGCTCCTTCAAAGTGGACAAGCGACGCAGCACATCAAAGGGATTGTTATCGTCTTAAGGGTTTCAAACCAAATACCTGACTTTGAGACATTTCAGTCATTTTGAGCACCAGAGCGCGTAGAAAGCAATCCGCTCAGAAACACACAGAGAGAGATCCTATAGGAAGAGATAGTCCCAGCCCGTGCACGTAATAACATAACTACAGCTGTAACTGAGGAGAAAAGACATCCCCGCCGCTTGTCATATTCCCGTGTTGCGTGTATATCCCCCGCATCCTCAACTGCGTCCAGACGCGCACTAGCAGCAGCACAGCAGAGCGGAGACTTATAGCGAACCACTGTGACGGAGAGTCAGTGCAGTCCATGGATCCAAGAGGAAACACTCCACACTCCACAAGGCTAGAGAGAACAAGTCGCTTTTTTTGTTCGTTTGATTTTTTCTAAAAGATGCTCTCACCTCTAATTCTCTCCACACCGAGTCCTGGTTACACCTGTCCCACGCCATCCAGATACTGAATGACGGTCCGGAAAAAAGGAAAAAAGAAGAAAAAAAGAAAGAAAGAAAGTAAAAAAGAAATCCACACACGCTTCCCACTCGCTCTCGCACAGGCAACTGCTGCCCCTCGCCGAGAATGAACCGAGGGCACCTGTCTTACAACTGCTTTCCATCACATGACAAAGCTATTAAAAGTAGGCAGGGGAGTGACTCCTGCGTGCACTACTCGCCGGTGACGCGCAGGGAAGGGGGCGGCGCCTGGATGCGCACATAGTAAAAAGCACACTGCAAAAAGACCAACTGGAGGGGTTTAAAAACGGACGGCGTGTGCTGTGATATTAGCTGCAAACACTGCGCGTGAAGCGTAATACATGTATGAAGCGAGCCTCACAGAAGCTAGATGCATTTAGTTGAGACTTAAGCCTGTGCGTGATTTCAGAAGTTGGTTTGTTACTCCTGTTAGGCTAAAAGGGGGAGCGCATGTAAAACAATTGGATTTTGAAATAAACAAGCGTTCTGTATCGTTTTCCATCTCTTAAAAACGAGGTTTGGCGTGTGCGCAGAACAATAAAGAATCCGATTAATGAGTACTGAGCAAGAAGTCCATGAATATGAAAAGCCACAGTGACACAATAAACATTCACACGTCATACAAATGGGATTTCAGCCAGAGACGTCTCCGTTTTAAGTGGAGCTATAGAAGCCCACTTGAGATGTTGCTGCTAGTTGTAGTTTGATCTGTTAGTGAAAGGCTATAACTCAAAATGCATGTGCCTGACGTATAGAATATCAAAGAGGGTTCTTTCTGAGGCAACAAAAACGGACAGGTGGCAGTATCAACAATGTATAAAGTGTCAACAAGACGTGTATAGGCAACATTAACCCACAAAAATGAAAACAAAAGCTATGTGGACATTTTAAACACAGTGCTCTTCTGGCTGGAAGCAGTAGTTATTGTCCTCCTTGGAGAATACATTCGACTGAAATTTATAATGCAATAATGCTTTAGTTTGGTTAATAGGGGGACCAATAAAAAGGTTTCTGTTATTGTTTTCTATTTATTTTCATGATTGAACCAAGTTAACTTCCCACAATACATTCCAGTAATAAACTCACTCTGTGGAATATGCCAACTCAATCTAATTTTTAGTCTTGTAAGCCTATTAAATCCACCTGAGCATGCAAGGAGCAATTGTCTCCCTAAATTAGTGAACCACAGTAAGTCTCATTAAACACAAAATTGCACAGAAACCTGTAAAAAATGTTCTGCATAATGTAATGTAAATTGTACAGATTGAGCCTATCCATGCCAGTATATGCCCTTTGTGGCAGTAAGACATTATGTATCTGTGCTGTGCTTAACACCAGATCTATACATCTGCCATTTTTCCACACCGGCAACCCAAACAGAACAGGTGGTCTGTTCAGTGACCTCACACAGCCCAGATGGACTAGTACCACACACATCACAATATAAGGCCAACATGGGAGTGACAATGGTAGCTGGCTCCTGACTGTAACAGATATCAAATATGTGGTTAAAACATATTACATAGCTGAAATAAGACTTTCTTTCACACTACTAAATTTACTAGCACCACGCTTAACATAAAAAAATAAATAAAAAAAAATAAAACAGCATGCATCACATGCTGGTAAATGATACTTCTCTTTTCTCTGTTGGAGCATGTAAGTCACAGTCAGAAAGCTTATCTGATTGTACTGTTCATGCCAATTAAGACAACGCAAGCTAAATATAGATGTAATGTTATGATTTCCTTTGCTCAATGGCCTTTGATTCTTTTTTTGCAAATGCACTCACTAGCTAGAGGCTGGATACTTATGTATGCGCTGCTGGAGATTTGTAGATACAGGCATTATTTCAAAAAGGGGGGCTCCACGGCACAGGTAATCTTTGAAATGCCAAAGCTTTTTGTTTCAGTTGCAGAAAGCTGATAATGAATGGCTAAGTAAGGGGAGATTGTGACACACTGGGGCAGAAAAGAAAAACAGGTAATGTTTAACCGTAGGAGGGATTTGGGGTAAAGCAATGGCAGCTGCATAGTCAACATAGCACCAGATCTGTTCATTCTGCTTCATGAAATAGCCTCAGGTCTTGTTTTCACACTGTCCTGCATTTAACCGCTCTTATAGATACCACATCTCACAGGATGTGAATGTATAGGGTGGGGTTTGAAAAGTTGCTCGCACCTTTTTGATGAGTAGCATGTTGACATATGGTGAACTTGACCACAACAACCATGAAAAAATTGGATTTCAAATAATACGTTACAAATATATTCAACACAACTGCAAGATATGCACTAATATAACACAGCCACTTTCCCTCACTTAAAGTGTAATCCAAGTTTTTGTACCACAAATGTGCTTCTGGCATTTCTCAGAAAGCAAAGGGTCTTAATGATTAAACAATTTCTCCCAGGAGTCAGCTGACAAGTGGAGCTCTCCAAGCCAAAATGGGGCTAATCCGCAGATAATTATCTTTGTTTGAATATTCAACCTGACTCATGCTATGAAGCTGGCTATTTGCATTTCTGGCCCCAGATTGAGTCAGATATTAAATCTTCTTTTAATAATAATGGAAAAAGCCCTTATTTGAATTGATCTAATAATGGAAATAATGTCACACGTTTAATTGTAGTACTTTTGTAGTCTGGCAGTGTGTGTCTTGGCAGTCCATCTATATCCAAGTGACTGTGTCTTGTTTTTTTTTTTTTCCATAAACTGTGTCACTAGCCTTCAGAGAGTGTGCTGCTGCACAGAGTGTGGGGGGATGATTCATATCACTTTGTTGCATGCCATTGCTCCCAACAGAATCTATCCTAGCATCTGGCCATTTTAATACAAGATGGCGGAATGCGAGGAATTAATTGAGGGCGGAGGTAACACAGAGTAATGTTCAGGATGGTTAGGGGACAGTTTATGCTTCATCTGCTAGGTTGTGTTTTCATGTGCCATCATCTCCTTTGTGCTAGGGTCTGTTCTCTTTTTGATAACTCATATAGATTTTTCTTTATAGTGCCTCAGTGGAGGAAGTGGTCATATTTCACAATTCTTCAAATGCTCTACATAAGGTGTAATGCCATACTAAGCTGGCGATAGGAAGTGTAAGTGGATACATGGTACAAATATGAGAATCTGATGTGGTGTCAAATGGTGTCAGAGGAGCACTTTAATATAAAGTATCATTTGATAAACCATTTGAGATAATAGCAGTATTTTCAACTTTTTATATCTAGTGGCTGCCATAGGCTGCTGTGCAAGTTGTGCATCACAAGCAGCGAGATAAACAGTGTGACACCACAAATTATGCCAACGCTCACCCTTTGACATACAGTAAGCCAGTGTATTGCCCTTCAGAGATCCCGTTGCCTTGCTGGCCGATGTGCTAGCGTGTAATCCTTTCCATCAATGAACTCCACTGTGTCATTTAGCCACTCTCAGGATGACGGCTGCTTACCCCGCTGAGAGTCCGGCCCACATTGTTAAGGCAAATGGCATGAAGAGGCTAGGTCTAGTTAGCCCTAGTTGAGCCTGGAATTGAAAATAGCATCAGTCCCATGCAGGGGTTGGTAAACACAAAAAATAAGCCTGGGGCGCAGCACAGGACGGTTCCACCCCCTTTTCTACTCCTATGCTCTGTTTTAGTGGAACAGTGGAAAAACAGCAGACTTGCCCCTGCCGCAAATTAATAATATCACAGTCACATGGCAATGCGAGTCAGAATATCTGGTCAAAGCCCTGCGTGGCAAGGCTGTTATTGGACTTGTTGAAAATCACCAGCGAGTCATACAAGATGCATGTGGAAAGTGGTGGCAGGGAGAGGGCGAGCTGTGAACAGAGGCCTGTGTAATGCTCCTTTAGAGAACTGCGCTAAACTAGCACTCTGGGCAGGGACTTGTGAGGCACTTTGTATTTTGCTTGGGTATTGCACTCTCAAGGAATATTAAAATTTATGGAGCATGAGGGTTTGGTTTGCAAACAAACACACACGACTTGGACACTCAAGTGCTTAAAATGCTAGGAACCCAAACCTTGAAAATGCCATTAAATTCCAACAGATGCCACATAGTAACTGGAGGTAATGTGATGTGTTTGTGTTGCAAAGACACAAAAAAATCTGCTTTCTACTCAAAGGGCACTTAAGAATTAAGCCATGCAAAATATCCAGATATTCCCCTTTTGAAGTTTAACTTACTCGTTCAAAAGCTGTAAAAGGTTCTTTAAAAGCAGAGTAATATAGGTAATTAAGAATTACCTCTCTTTGGACTCTTGGATTAAATAGTGCTTGCAAGCTGCATGTATATATCTGGAACAAAATAAACTCTGAAAATTCAACAGTGACAGGAGCAAAAATCAGCACCAGTCACTGAAAAATACATTAAGCAGATCAGATTGCTTGCTATGGGCGAATTTTAGGTGCATCTTTTCTGCAAACTGCAAAAAGCTCCAGTGAGTCACAAAAAGGCCCAGAGCACAACAGATGTTGCTTGATTTCTGAAATAATAAAGAGACAGAGTTGAATACCTTGACAGCACAGTCCTTTATGTACTCTTACACACTGGAAGAGAGCCCGGGAAGAATTAGGTCAGATAAAGTGCATTGTGCCTTGTGGAACTCCACCGTAAAACAGTGTCAGGGGATTGGAAAGGGAACGGGTAGGTGGTGACACACAGGTAGAAATTTCTGGAGCAGCACAACCTGTTTTCTTTTCTCTTGTATCATGGAAACGTGAGCAGAAACATTACACCCTTGAGTCCAGACTGCAGCCTAATTATTTTGAGCAATGAAAAGAGAGGGAAAAAGCAGGAAAAATGCATGCGAATTGCAATTCTTTCATACCGCCTGCATACAGGGTGTAGAACCACAAGCCTGAAAAAATCCTTACAGCACAATAAAACTGATTGTATCATCACCTTTTTTCCCCTTACAGGGTGCATTTCTACTACTCTTCACATCACCTCCTAAAACGAGCATGTTCTGCCGGAGTATACAGTGATGGGAAAAAAGGAGAGTGGAGCAGGGATAAGAGGACAGAGAAAGCACAGTCAATACGCATTTTTTGCCAAGGCATCCTCATGAAAAAGAGACAAAAGCGGCAGATGGATGGAGATGGAGCTAATGCTGAAAGCGTGTGTGACAGCCAGTAACAAAAGCAAGAGGGAGTGAGCCACTGCAAGTGATAGACTTGGACAAAGACAGGGCATGAATTAGAGCGAGATATGGAAGGAGGGGAAGTAAGATGGAAGCGTAATACAAAAAGGGGTGATTGGGGACAGGAAGTGGATTTTAACAAAAGGGTCTGACTCCAAGCACCAAAGCTGTTCAATAACTTATCAGCAGATAAACCACCTCCCTGTGTAACTGTCACCTTCGCTCTAAGGCCAGGCCTGCATGCACTATCTTCACATCCATCTAAATACATGTTAACCCTCTCCCCAACCCCACCGTT
Organism: Perccottus glenii; assembly: GCA_024416835.2. NCBI lineage: Eukaryota > Metazoa > Chordata > Actinopteri > Gobiiformes > Odontobutidae > Perccottus > Perccottus glenii. The sequence goes on along the minus strand of CM044546.2, from coordinate 13,969,072 downwards.
CACCGGTCACGCTCTGACATCTTCCTGCTTAAGATGTATATCTGGCTGGCTCATATGTATTCGTTTACAGCAAGGTCTACATTTTCACACACACTGCCAACATGACCCCATTGAACCCGTATGCCGGGCACATCTTGTGTTGCAAACACCCAACTCTTCTGTCTAAGCAACTGGAGAGAATGATGATGTAAGAGTTAAACAAAAGCCATTTATTTTGATTGTGTTTGATTTGTGTTTTTTAGAGAGAAACTACACAAGAGTTCAAATGAGTCAATACACTGAGACCACACATATTGTATAGTGACTAGGAGGCCAGCAGACTGAGCTTATGGAGATGATTTAACATATTGGTCAGCGTATGGAGTACTGTGACAGTCACTGAGTGGTGCTAATGTACAGTAAAGTGCCACTGAACTTCATAAACCCTGACTGGAGCTCACGGTAGAAGATCTGCAGACACAAACCACAGTCCCTTTTTTATGTTAAAAATATTTGAAACTTTGTAAGTATGTCAACAAGACCCATTACTTATCCTTCATGTGGGATAGCATGCGCCATGACACTCAGATGGCCATTTATTTGTCTCTCTGAAATTTAGAGGAATGATTAAACACAAACCAGAATCATATCTCTAAAATATATATATCTTTTTTAGAATGGGAATAAACTGCAGCCAGGCTTCTTGGATTTAAAAACCTCTCCACACAAACTTTATCAGCCACTGGTTTCAAAATTCATTGTCAGTGAATAACCAATATCCCTCCGTCACATTCATGTCTTCATTGTATTAACAGTGAAACCAAAGTCACATATGGACTGTCAAGATCTCATTCAAATAGTTTACCTTTGCCCTTGCTGTCCCATCTCTACATCCTTCTCTGAGTCTCTCTCATAATCTCTTGTTGTGTGTGCTTTTCTGCTGTCCGCTGGGGGACTGTCATCACCGCCACAATAAACAGGATTAATCAGTGCTGGCGTTGGGCACTTTGGTCCAGATGACGCGTGTAATTAAGGAGTAATTGGCATGTCATCTGTACATGAAAAAATATGACATGCACAAACCAGATGTATTCCCCCCGCGACAAGAACAACTGTGTCCTCGATGGCTTTGTTGCTGAGATAACTTCCTTTCCAAAGCTGACACTCTGAGTTCCGTGACGTTTTTATTTACTCTGCAAACTCTGCGTTGTAATCCACTCTTTTGTCCATTTATTTACATGCTAACACACTTAAACACCAATTTGCTACCTTATTCATTTATTTACATGCTAACCCACTTACCGCCGCTTGCATTCAGCAACTTATTCATTTATCCACACAGTATTCATTTATGCATGTAGAAAGTCACTCACTTTGGCGCTTGTTTAATTAAGTGCCTCTTTTCACTTGCACTAATAGAATAGGTTTTTGGAGCTCTATATAAAGTGAAGCTAGAACACAATGGGAGATGGCCGTGATGCCCTTTGGTGTTTTGGGTCACGCCAGTTGCAACAATAGGTCTGAGCTGCCCTTATCTCTCCTTGTAAACGTGAAGCCCTGGGATAAGTCAGCTTCTGATTTCATGAAGGGAGATGTTCAGATGAGCAGGGAGAGAGTTTTCCTATTTGCCCTTGCACCTCATATTTCTGTGTGTTAGGAAATGTCGGTAATGCAAAAGAAATTCAGCCCCAGGCATTAGGGTCATACTTTATCCAAGCCGAAGACATATACCTATTTATTATTATTTCAGAGATACTTATATGCAGTGCGGAGCCATTTTTCTAAAGAGCAATGACAATTTACTTTTCTATTACCTTAAGCACCCCTATTATATATTCCAAGCTTGCCATAAATTCAGTTCACTCAAGATTTTTAAAGGGTTTTGCATATGACAAATTACACAGGCAAATTCAACTAAAAATGTTGTATGGCTGAAACAAAGTTGGCCTGAGTTGGCAGAGACAAAACCACTCGTGCATGTGACGGGTAACCTCAGATAGCTCCTGGCTAATTTGCAGTAGGCCCCCGATCGCAACAGAAAGCCTAGAGGCACAACCGAGGGAAGACAGCGAGGCCATAACAGCAAAAGAAACCGGCTTTTTGAGATTCTCCACTTGGGTTTCATTGCATCTATTTCACACATTTTTTTTGTAAAGACATGTAATGGAGACTGAAGGGAAAGCTTTACAATTTCAGAAGAAAGCTAACCTTTAAAATGTAAAACGGTTAGCTTGTCTTTTTTAAAATTTGAAATAAGCATGGCAATGGTATTTATGTTTTAGTAATCTTTGTTACTCCCATCATGCAATCCAGCTATGCTACTACTCACTGCCACTCATTTTCCACCTGTGCCTTGTATAGCGTCACATTTATGGTCATAGTGTTATCTTTATGTATATATTTTATATTATTATCCCCATTATTATGCCCTTGTTGGCAGCCACCACCACCAGGGGTGCGCCCAGCATGGTTTTTGATGTTGGTGGGAGAAACTGGACTACCGGGAGGAGACCCACTAAAGCACGGGGAGAACGTGCAAACTCTACTCAGAAAGGCCCAGGCCCAGGCTTTCTTGCTGAGACCGGTCCTCTTTAGTGACATTAAGGAAAATTCTTCAAAAATTTTATTGAATTTCCAAAAGTGTTACAGCCTCTTTCTATCTAAGGTGCCCTTTGGTGTTATCTCCTATCAGTTTTTACAGGCTCAGATAGGAGATATTTAACCTGACAATTGCTCTATGGCATCTTGACAAAACACATTTTTATAGCAGTTTGCATAACTTCTTTTCTTTTATCTGTTAGAGTGTCTGTTTTCGTAGCATTATGACTCAACAGTGAAGTATCTCCCGATATGATAGCACTCCACAAAGCGAGAGTTGTAAATGTATTGCACCGTGGCAGTTTAAAAAGAGCAAAAATGTACATAAAGTTCTCCACAAACAGTATGTGGCACACTGTAGGGAGCGCTCATGCCTGGGAAGACACCACCGTTACTGGACACTCTTCCATCCACTATAATTAATGACGGCGCATTTTTAATTACCCCTGTGCGGCGGTAGGTGCTACAGCATTTGTTTATTGAGCCCCACTGATACCCATATTAACAAAGTTAGCTTAATGATAGAGGTATTTTACTTAATATCATTTTTATTACTCCCGCTAAGAACGAAGCAATTAATTAACAATGGGCAAATTAAGATCTGCGCTGTAATGGCCTACCAACACAGGACATCATTACAAAAGTCTAAATAATTTATAAAGCAATAAGTCAGGTGGCACAATGACAGTGAGAAAAATGAGTATTTCTTGGAATACCTTTGATTTTTCATTTTAAGATTGAATACATTATAGATACTATCTGACGGTAGACATATTCATAATAGTGTACGCAGTGATCCCACAAACAAAACGTTTACACACAGATACTAATACATTCAAAATAATGGAAAGTTGAGTGTTATTTGAATAATACGATAGATCAATAAATGAAGTCCAAAATCAAATAGTGGACCTTAGAGATATATAAAAGCACATAATCTTTTAAGCTCACATTTGAACGTAATCTTCCATTAAAGAATACTAGCGATTTCTTTGTGGGAAGGAAATGCAAAGACAGCAGAACTGATGGGGACTATTGGTGTGACTTTGAATAGAGAAAAAGACTGGAAATGGCAAAAAGTGCTATTTCTCAAGCGTCGACTAAACGGACTTCCTTCTGTGGTAAATTCTTTTCACATTCAGAAAGAACGACTAAAACAGTGGCTGCAGAGAAATATAATACCCTCCACATCCCCTTCTCTTTCCCACACACACCTCACGCCTCCCCAAAACTTCACAACACACTGAGCCCAAATACACATGCAACAAAGAGGGAGAGATTAAAGCATTAATTCAGTGAGAGGGAATAGGATACTGGCATAAATTTAGAGGGAATGTTTGGGGTTATCTTCTCTTGCTGACTGCCGTTTCTTCTCTCTGTACTTCGTTGCACCCAGCATGCAAATGGAAATGAGGGTCACACCCTGTATCCCATAACATATCAGCCTGTAAACTCTTGTTTTTCTTTGATAAGCTTCCATATATTACCATGTGAGTGTGCATGTGTGTTTGCAGCAACAACAGGTGCACTTGTGTGTATGCCAATATGGAAAAATACCAAAGCATCCACACGCATGCTTCTTTTTCTGTATGTCTTCATGTGGGGTTGGGTATATTTTAACAGAACGCACCCGTTTCCTCCTGGCCTCTCACTGCATACCAGCTGGCGGGCATTGAGGCGCCACAACGTATCACGCCAGTGTCACAAACGAAGGGGAAAGTGTGCCTATAGAAAAGTAGTCTGGCAGCCTGGAGTCCTCATTAAAAATGCACTAACGCTGAACGCTCCCATTAATCTAAGCATGGTGTATTTAGCGAGGGTAGCCTTGTGTATAGTCTATAAAACACAGCAATTAAAGTAGCTACCTTTGGCTTCATCAAGGCCCAGTCGAGCGCAATGGGCCAGAAATGTGAAAAATTTCCCCTCAAGTCAAAGCAATATTCAAGACGAGCCCATATATAGTGAAATGAAATGAAGGTATGGTATGAAGGCAGATAGATGGTATGTATGTAAGATGGCATGATTAAATCTTACACCTGATAATGGAAGGAAATCTGGTATTGCTCTATCTACAGCTGGTCCAATAATAATCAGATATAGCATTCCTATTTCAATACACAGGCCAGCTTTTTATAGACAGGAAAACAAGGTCATCATGGGAGCAGCATGTCTCCCACCTATTATTACACTGACATAAAGGAGAAATGTAAATATACAAGTAAACCACACTGTCCAATTCCAGTAACGTAATCTGTGAAGACCTTCTGATTATTTGTGTCGTAGTTTATATACATTTGTCAGCGTTACACAGCGTACACACGCCAGATGACATTTGATAACGGCATCTGTCATGACATCATTATGACTGCTTCATGACCTCTTCATAGCAAAGGGAAGCGCTAATATGCGAGCCATGGAAGCATGCTTTCAGCTGCAACCTGAGTAGGCTACAACGTGGGAAGATCACATGTGCGCAGGACTTTGATGACCGCTCAAAGGCCCAGACATAATAGCTCTCACGTCTTGTCCCATAGCAACAATGACTGTAGGTGTAATATGCTGTAAATGCTTTTGAATGAGTGCTTTTTAAACATTCAGCAGATATGCAGATAGTCTCTTATTGGTGCTAATGTTTTAGTATGACACTGGACACCAGACAAGGTCATTAGACAATGCAGGGTTAAGCTATACCCAATGTCAACAATTTTGTAGTGCTGTAAAATAACAAAAAAAAGGTAAACGGTAAAAGTAAACAAAACAAACATCATGTATCTTTAGGAGACTGCTCAACAAATTCCTTGTATAATTGAAAGAGATGAACGTGGTTCATAAGGGTGGTCGGGACAAGACAGTCTACATGTCAGTGATTATTTTTAATTTAATGCATGTCTGACAAGGAACAACTGCAATGTAGCCTTACGGTATGAAAGGATGTTCATCACAAAGAACCATATTTCAACATGGGAAGGACAAGGAAGACCAACCTTCAAACAAGGTGAACTCACTCTGGAGAGACTGCTGCAGGAGAGCCCCCTAAAACAGGTGGGACTTACTGTGTGTGCTCCGCATGTCCATTTGTGAGCAAGGCACGCATGTAAACATGTAAAGCTGTCAACATTTCCATACCCTAATAATAATTACCCTCTGCCCCACAGGCAGCTGAAGGCAACAGGCCAAGGATATACCCTCTCTACTGCGCTACTGAAATATGATTTTTCATTAGAAGCTAGCCACATGCTACAGAAGATAAATCATTTTCTATATGTATGGAAAACTACAACACTCCCAAAGATAAGAAGTCAACGCCGGTCAGTGTTGTTTACCTGAGGCCTTTTAATGTTTTGTGTTTATAGTGAATCACGACCTTGTCTAAGATTATTGAGTCAATAACATGAATCCACTGAGTTGCATACACTCATATTAGATGCTCCTTGGATAATGAAACTGGGACATGATTGTGCTAAACAGAGAAACTGTTAAGTCTAAGTAGTGTAATTAGTAATAGTGGTGTTTTAATGGCTGCTACTGACCTTAAAGGATACACCACATTTCCTTATATTATATATAGTCTGGCAATATAATCTCTTCCTTCAATAGAAATAAAGTGACACTATTTCTAGACAAACACACATGTCTGTAATTTGTGAGTTTTATTAGTGAAGAGACCATTATAAGGAACTGTCATGTAAAATAGAAAACCACTGAAAACCACTGACTCTGATAAATGCCAACAATCTGTCAATTTGTTTCCTATTGTCATATTGAGGCCAACTAAAACAGATTACCAGATGGGACTGCTGCTTGTACACAGTTACATAGCAGGTATTTCATGTTTGATCATCTCAGTCCCCCTGCCACCAAATGCTAACGTAAAATGATTGTACATAATGCTGGACTTGAGGCTTGGAAGCATTTGAAAAGGTAAAAAGAACATACATTTCTGTACATATTTTACTGTTATGTTCTCCAATACTGCATATCCTTAAGGACTGCCAAGCTCACACCAACACAACTGTTCCTTAACAATTTTCACATTCACTTGGCTCAGAGTAGGGCAAGGCAATTTGGCTCTTGGGCCATGTCTACAGTGCCTTGTCTGGGAATGGATTTAGTGATTCTGATCTTTTTTGTGCCTATGCTCTTTGTCTCCATTGTGAAGACTCAGGGAAAGAGAGGCAGAGAGGAGAAAAAAAAACAAGTTTGACCGAAGCCCAGTCAATTATCTCCCAGGTGTTTGACTGAAGTGATTGTAAGCGATCACGGCGGTTCCCACGAGCCCTGGACTGAGACGTGCTGGAATTAGCCAGGAACAAAACCCAATTCAGCAGAAGTGAAGAAACAGCAGTTTTGAATAAAACCGACGAGAGAATGCAAAAGAAAAGGCTCCCTGCCGAAGATAAAGTCGAGTCTTGGCTCCTTTTTTCTCTTGTCCCACATTCCCCTGTTACACACAACCTATCATATAGCCTGGTCTTTTAAACTAACTGTGGGGCTGGAATTGTGTCTGTGGTGCTTCCAATGGCTTATTGTGTGGGGGTTAATTACTGGCATGGCATGAAAATTACATTCTCAAAATAAAGTATTATGATTGGCTCTTCCGCTGGCTATTTTAAGTCATTTGTGGTCCTCGTATGAGATAGCTGAGAAACAAGATTTCTAGACTCGTTCGATATCAAGTAACCTTGTTTCAAGCCTGTTATTAAAGGACTATTCTGACTTGCAAATTACCTTTCTTTCCCAGACCCTAAACACTATTTCCTCACGAAGATTAAGTTATAGCCTGCACTTGAGTGCACACAGTGTTGCAATAACACAAGACACATTTCTATTGATAGCAGTGAAGCTCCTGTCTTTTCACGTCTCCATGAGAGAATTCAGTCATGCTGAACGGCAGAATTTCCGTATAGGGAAGATATTGTAGAGATTGACATTTTGAAATTGAGAGGGAGGACAGAGGAGGATTTCTCAACCTTCAGTGATCGAAGAGAACTGTTATGGCCAAAGCAAGCTGTAAGTGAGCAGGCACATTCTTGAAGTCAATTCTTAACCACTAAAGAATAGTTAACATGGCCAGGACTTTAACTCAAGGGTTTAAGCAGGACTGCTTAGGTTTGCATGAATCTCATGATGGGAGGCCTCAGTTCCCAGGCAATGATTGTGCATTTTCCTCCCTGCTGGAATCTTATTTACTCTCGCCTTCCACATGAGATGGCCACGTCAAGCATGGTTTACGTCCGCTGCGCTTTCGCTCGGCTGCTCATGCTGCACGCCAGCTCACACACATCAAGGCTAATAAATATGAAGCCTGAGGAAACTAGCTTCGCTTGGCAGATCGTAGCTAGAGGTAACGGCTCAACTGGCAACCAGAGTCAAACAACACAACTCAGGCAAGTCATCACTTGGCTTGTGATAAGGTAATACTTGTAAGTAGGATACAGCTCTAAAGGTGAACCAACAAGCATCTATAGTCATTCACAATTTTGCTCATTTTTGTTCTTGATACTGCGCTGTGTTCATTGTATATGTATTATTATATTAAATTTAAAAAATCATAAAAAGGTATCAGTAAGCTACCAATACCAGTTTTCCCCTCTTTTATACCTTTGTCTTATGATCAAAACACTAATTTGAACTACTGACCATGCATTTTTCCACCCAAGCCTAGAAAATGCCCTACATTTCCTCTCCCAGATCCGAAAGTCATCTGAATGTTCTGTTTAAATAATAGGTGATCCTTGATGTCTTGAGCTGCACAACATACAATTGTGTTCATTAATAACACAGTACTATAAATTCTGTATGTTGCAGGTTTTCTATCAAACACAGCTCAAAACAGCAGTATCCTCTTTACTCAAACAGATTACAAGGTGGTCTCACACTGGGCTGTGGAAAAGCCTTTAAAATGAGGGACTAGGGTGATGAAAGCTCCATATGGCCCGGTAAAAAAACACCTTTACGGAACAGTGATAGTAAAAGGAGGTGTTGTGAAGGAGGAATTGCCTGACCCGGCCCAGAGTGTGACATCCTGCGAGGGAAAAACCTCTTTATTCCTAATGACCCTCTCAAATGCAAACTAGTCCTGGCCATCAAGCTCATTTGCAGTGTCACCTCCTGGCCTCACTAGTGTCACCCCCTGCCCACAGTTTTCACACATTAGCCACTTAAATGTCATGTCCAAATAAATAGGGACTTATTTGATGTTTGCCACAGCTAAAATGGCCAAAAGCACAACATCTAAAAGACGTGCCATGTGTTGTTACTATTCCAAGACTACACTTTTTTGGAGTTAAGTGACTTAAATGAAGTGACAGTAACTCCCTCATCATACAAGCTGAAGCTACATTCTTTCACATGGTGCCAGTTATGTTTTTCTGCAGTGCCTGTCTCTATAAGAGCTTTAATCTGAAACATTAAGCTAGTTCTAGGGCATTTGTCATTATTGCATTGTTAACATTTGTAGGTGAGCCAAATGCAGTGCTCGCATTTTGAATGTTGATAGCAGTTGCGTGTGAAAAAACATTAACCTCTATATCTAACATGTTAAACCCCATGAGAGGCTCCACTCTTTTAGCCTGCTCTGTAAGGCACATTTCCATTAAAACGGCACAGCACAATTCAGGTCTGTACGGCATGTTTTTAGAAGTGTTTCCATTGGGGTCCAAAGTGTTTGGATTTGGTTCAGAATATGTTGTACAATAGTAAACGGTCAGCTGTAAGTTTGCATCTTATGGTTTAAAATAAAAATATTACACGTCTATTTTGCATCAAACCCAAGGAGAACTTATGACTATCAAATATACAAGGTGTGTAGAGTCCGAAAACAGAGTGATTGACACAACCCCAAACCTGATTGTAATGACTTATTTCCAGCTTGTGTGTGTCTCAGGCGCCAGGTGCTAGTGTAAACCCCCTGATGGCTACAACAGCCCTCTGATCCGGCTGCTCACTCTCTTGTCCATACTCTAGGGACTCCGAATAAAGAACCCTTTTCTCTCCTCCACCATGTCCCCCACCTCTTTCAGCTGGCATCCCTACAAGCACTGCTATTTTAACAACTGCCTGTCTCAATCACTCCGTCTTTTTTAACTCCTTCCTTTATTGCTTCCACACTCCACATCCCTGCCTCTTCCTTCTTGTCTGTTCCTCTTTACCCTCGGTGGCGAGCTGTTGAATGAGCCCAGGCTTTTGTGTGCAGAGCGGCTCTTTTATTGAGTGTCACGCAGGCTGATTATCACTGTTTAGCGGTTATCGCCCCTACACACCAGGCTCATTAATTAGGCTTAATAGTCGAAGAAGCAACTTTTAAGGATGCACTTGTGCAGCAACAAGGCCACGCTTATGAGCTGCCACTTGTACGTGTGTGACATTTGCTTTCATTAATGCTCATGTTCTTATTATTTCTTTCAGCTAATCAGACGGAGCCAATTGTTACTGACATGTCCGCGGTTTATCTAGTCGATGATGTGGCGGGTGAACAATGGCGGCAGAAACAATGAGCGAGGGAATGGTGTCAGCTGAGATTACAAACAAACGTCTCGGGGAAGGAGGAAGAGTCCCTTAGGGATGTCAAATCACCATATTGTAGGGCTAATGAGATGGTGACACAGTGTACACAAAGGTGTTGTAAAAGCCTTTCTATGTGATGCCTCAGTGATCAAACTCTGGCATTTTGGCAGGGTCACAATGAGGTGAGACAATGAAAAGGCTTTGAGAGAATGGCTGAGAATAACAGAGTAACTCATATTTTGCTCAAAAGATACTAGTTTGCAAGACTTTTTGATATTATTGGTAACATAATGTGTGAATGGAAAAAAAAGGAGTTAAGAGATTCGGACTGAAAGGAAACAATGTACAGCCAAGTGTGAAGCGCCAAAGCTTAACCCATATAACACAGAGCTATGTGTTCATAAGAGCCACTATTCCAATATAAAACAGTTTTTAGGAAAAAGGTAAATTGGCATAAAAATGAAAAAGCATTTGAGTCCAGGTGAGGAGGTGCTTTTCCTTTTATTGCAGCACCCGCTCTGTTCTTGTGTAAACTGTGAAGACAGATATTATAATAAGACAATAACCTCTCGTAAAAGTCCTAAATCTGTTCTAGGTTCACCTGAACAAAAGAATAACTTCTGAAGTCGAAATACTTTTGAAAGTTCCTTTTCATTTGCCACACAACACATCTGTTTGCTGCTTGTTAAATTGTGGTGTCGGTTTTCAACATGTATAAGAAATATGTTCTTTCAAACTCCCATGCCCATTAAAAGACTCATTTTCTATGGATGCCCCAGTGAAAGAAACTCCAAATATTTGTGCATGGCATCAACAGAGGCTTACATCTCAGACAGCACGTTCTCAAACAAATATTGGCTAAAATGTTGGGGAGGGATTTTGTTAATTGATGCTGTCCTCTTCCCCTTTTAATCACATAAGCCCTGGATGAATCTTAGTTTAATTCGCTGATAGAATGCCTCTTTTTCCGGTCTTCCTCTAGCTCGTGCTGAAAGCTAAGGGGATCAGGTCTAATCCAAATTTCTACCCCTCCCGTTTCGTAGTTGATCAACTCTGGGCAGCAGCGACCAAAACGGAGGGGGTGGCAATGGGAAAACTGGCATGTAGAGTTGGGGGACTGTTTGTCGGACCTGGTTATTCCGCTCCAGGGATCCCATCAGGCGAGTCTTGACATGTCTCGTCCTGGGCCATGTCCCACCTGAGCACCATGTGGGGGGGTTGGACTCGATGAAGGGGAAGACTGTGTAAAACTGTCTTATCTGGTCACATTCAGTTTATGTCCCTTGAGTAGCATGTTATATTTGCGGTGCTCCAACTGTGCCAATGTTATTTTTTTTACTGTTTTATCAAATACTTCTATTGTTTTTCTGGACTGTTAAATTAAAACGTTCCAAACCAAGATAAGCTTATCACCCCAAAGCCTTACAGCTGCAGCTCAATTTACTGTATTTTACCCATTTCCATATTTTTATCATATTCATTTAACATTGTTATGACTGTTTGCTGAATAAACTCCATTTACTCTCTTTACAGCTTAGAAAACGAATATGTAAACATAAGCAGAATCTCTACACTGAGCATTTTGGGCATCCTCCAAAGCACTGAAGCTGTGTTGGGTGTAGCAGCATGCGTTAGCTGATTAACTGCTCGACAATTAGCTTGGAGAGCAGGCGGTGGCGGAAATGTCCATCCCTGTAACGCTACATTGCCGAACCTGTGAGGCATGAGAGCACCCTGAATGCCGTGATCCTGCTGACAGTGGTGAGTCAACATTCCCCAGGGGAAAAAATCCCAGAATATCATCTGCATGAAAGGCCGATTTGGGATTTGACGATGTGTTGGTACAAGATGGTCAAGTAATGTAACAAAGCGAGAGTGAGAGATGTAAAGTGGTTGACTGTGTGGAAAGCATTAGCATGTATTCATTTATTCAAGTGCTTCTACACAAATAGCATGTGAGCACTACGGGAGAATGTACTGTATGTCTGAAAGTTCATAAGTGTGCTTGTATGTCTTTGTTTGTATTTATAACCACAAGTCTGGTTGACAACCGGACTGCAACTTGAGGTCAGACAGTTACAACCTGCGCTTAACCCTGGTCCAACCTTAGTAACCAATACAGGGCCTGTTATTCCCCGTCTTTGACATTCTCTGACCCTCTCTCTGAACTCTCTGCTCTAAATACAGCTGTCTGACTCATAAACAATATTCAACAACAATCCTGAATTGAGATCTGAACATACAGTATCACAAGCAAAATATCAAAGACAATTGTAAAAATTATCATTATTACCATTAAATGGCTGCTCATTCATATTATCATTTACAAAAGCTAATGTGGGTGCACGTGGCAGAGTGGTTAGCACTCCTGCCCTTACAGCAAGAAGGTCATGAGTTTAAACCCCGGCCGACTTGAACATCTTTGGCCAACTGCATGTCCTTCCTGTGTTAACGTGGGTTCTCCCTTGGTACTCCTACCGTCTAAACACATGCATGTATAGGTTAATTGGCAATTCTAAAGTGTCCCAAGAGAATGAATGTGAGAGTGAATGGTTGTTAGCCCTTTGAATAACTGGCCATTGTCCAGGGTGTACCCCGCCTAAGGCCCAAAGCTGCTGGGATAGGCTCCAGTCACCTGTGACCCCTACCAGGACTAAGCAGAAGAAAATGAATGAATGAATATCCAATCAATTTGGAATCTGTTCGTGCACTGTCAGCAGAACTTTTTTTAAGTTGGAAATTGTTCCTGGGATGTATAGTTTTTATTATGCAAGATTACCTTGTTCCAATGAGTTCACATACAGTGTTTGCAACTCGTGCCAATGTGTGGAAAATATGCTTCTGCTTCAGCATATTGTGATACTGCTATCACCAAATCTGTATCCCACATGACCCCACACACTGACTGAATCATGTGTGTATATGTGTCTGTTTGTGTGTGCAAATGTGTTTGAAGAAAAAGGATTGGAGTTGACAAACTGCAGATGCCAACACTACAAGAGCAAAAAAGAACGAGAGTGGGGGAGGAAGGGGGGGCTGGGCAGAACGGACGGAGGAGAGAAAAAGGTGGTGGGGTTGAGGGAGAGGAGGAGGGGTCTAAATCTGTGAGAAAATGTCTAATCCCTGGATTGCTGAAGCTTCGGAAATCCTGGAAATAGATTAGGAGCTTCTCTGGCCCAGCCGCCTTTAATAAGAAGCCCCGTTTGGCTCCAAAGTCATGGCACAGCACTTGCATAATGTGCAGAGCCGCCACTTCTTGTAATTATCGTTTCCCCTATTTGGAAAATGATTCAATAAACACTGATCCACGTTGTCCCGCGCATACTGACAAGCTGCGGATGGGACACGCAGAAGCACTGGTGTATGCTCGACATCCACTCCGGTCTGACCACTAATCCGAATACAGGAGGTGAGCGGCGCGCTAATCGAATGAGGACTGACCGTATCGATGGAAGAATCTTTTGCAGTTTCTCTCTAGCTGGGTGGCCACTGAGCTGAGGAAACCTCCGATACATTTAGAAAGGTCCACCATCAGATTAGGAAAAGTTGCAACGCTAGTCCCAACTTTATCTGCTTTCACACATCAGCAAACTTTGGTCCTTTTTTCTTTCCCCTTTTGGCCTTCTGACGTTGTCTCTAATATCTTTTCGGAATGAACAGGAATCAGAGGAGGGGGGCTAAGTCATCTTCTTCTATTTGCACACAATGGGATTGAATTTCCCTCTCCACTGGCTTTGTCATGTGATACCTTTTTTTTTCTTTTTTTTCTTCACAGCAGGAATGATTTGTCGTGTCAAATGTTGAAACAAGGATTTGAACTAGCTTCAAAGAACACTAATAGCAAAAGATCCCTGATTATAAAAAGACTGCAATCCCTTAAAAGGAGATCATAATATGCTTCCCGTTTAACTGTGAAATGCTTTGATCCAGGCCCTGGTTGAAATTGATTCTTGGAATTTTACAAATGTTTTTCTAAACCAACCTTCAGGAGGGCAAAGAGCCAATAAATAAGTTCACCTTTGTATAGTCTTTGACTTCAGAACACAAGGGGAGTGATTGTTTTTAACTTCAAGCACAAGCTGCGCTAAAGAAGGAATTATCAGAATAGCACTAACATTTAAACTAGGGCTGGGCAAGTTAACGCGTTTTTATCGCGTTAACGCATTAATGAATTAACGCCGACAATTATTTTATCGCTGCTAACGCCGGGCCGATTAGTATGGTGAAAGACGAATGACTGCACGTATGAGCCGCCTCATCCTTTAAGTGGGCCGGTACGCACCTGTACTCAGTACCGCCACTTCTCCGCGCGCCCAGAACGTGCTTTAGCGTACTGGTACGCCATTTGGACATCTGTTTTAATAGAGGTTTTAACTTTTGCCTGCTCTGCCGCTTTCCAGAGCGCCACTTCACAATGCACGCTTCCTAATTCGTCCACCAAGAGCAGAGACTACATTACCCATGCACCCTTGAGTTTGGCAAGTGAAAGGGAGAGGGTGCGTGAAACGCGCGGGAACTGCATTCACATGCTCTGACTGTAATGAAAACACAAGAGAGACATTTATATTGTTTATATTGTTATAATGTTATGATTGAAGCTCTGGACATAACTTGTTTTTCTATAACAAACTAAACAAAATATTAATGCCCTGGCAGTGGCAAATATTTTTGGTTTAATATTTAATTTGATTACATTAATGTTTAAGTTCAGATTTACAAGAAATGTTTTAACTGCTGTAAAAAGCACATTATTTGTTTAAAGTGTTGTTTAAAGTGCAAACCAAATGTTATTGCACTTTTGTTCATATAGCAGTTCTTTAAAAATGTATGCAGTACACTAATTTTGAATTCATTATTAAATTTTGTGTATAATGCGATTAATCGCGATTAATCACAGAACATTGTGCGATTAATCGCGATTAAACATTTTAATCGTTGCCCAGCCCTAATTTAAATATTGATGATAACAAGCTTGGGGGAAAACACAATTAATTGCAATTAATTACAGAAAATGTGCAATTAATAGGAATTATCGAATAGCACTAGCATTTAAACTAATGTTTTCTTTTACTTCACACGGGATCCTTAAGACACCTACGTCACGTCGTGCCTTTTCATACTCCTGAACTGACAGATATGAGGTTTAGTGGATAAGCCTACACTGCAGTAATGGCGGTGTCAAAATATCAAATATGAGCTTACTTTTAGCTTGTTAAGAAAACTAATGAAATGAAGGAAGTATTGATGAAAGGCTTTGTGATCCCAGGGTCCTTCTAAAGAAGTAAAAAATTCGACTCTGGTATAAATAACTTCCTCCCTTCTGTTTTGCTCTCCTGGCTTCGTGCTGTCTGTGTCTTTTTGCCAAAATGAGGGTAATGTGCTATGAAAGGTATCCCAGATTTCACACCTTCTGGGGCCCTGAGAGATGGAGCGACCAGCTGTCCATATTATAGCACCCGTGTTGCTGGCTACCCCCGGCCAGAAAGAGCTACAGGCAGCCAGAGAGAGGGAGGGCAAGGGAAGGAGCCAAGGAACAGAGGATGGAGCAAGCTAACCCACCGGAAGCTCTGGAAAGTGCCGCTTGCTATATGCACTTAAAAACAGAAGGAAGCTTTTGTAATTTGTGCCACAGGTGACTGTCCTGTTTAACACATTTTTAAATATAAATCTATATTTTTTGTATTTATTGTTGATTAATTGGTAACAGAGTATAAGACGAAGGAATGGTAGGGGCCTGGTCAAGCTTGCTGCTTTTATCTTAGTTTAGTGGATTTAAATGAAGTTAGGATCTGCACTGTGTTTTGTTTTCATTATCTGTGAATGACTTTATTGTGTTTTACTCACTGAAAACCAATTTCCTACAGGAAAAAGAAAAACTACCTATCTTCTTCTCTTGTTAGATAATGATCATAATCATAACTTGGCCTCAGATTGTGTGGTCTGGTTGAAGCCGTAATTGCGAGAAAAACATTGTCCTGAACATTCGGAAAAATTAAAACATAAAGTGATAATCTTCTAAACTTTGATTCATCTTCACACAACTAAAATTTATTTTACACCTATGGCCCTACTGTTGTATGTTTCTGTAAACCAACTTTTTAATTGATGTATTTCATGGTTCTTGCCTTTGTTTACATGGGAGCAACATTTTTGGGTATGTAGCAACCAGCCAATCACAGCTTACAGAAAATTATGACAAATGGCTAGTATTCATTCTAAGCCAGAACGTATCTGGAAATATTGTATACCTTAAAATCCTATTATGGACCACAGCAAATCAGAAGTTATCTCAAAAACATTCTGCGTCCTCTCTCAAAAAGATGACTGAAGAAGAACATCTCTTCACTTTATCTGCCAAACTGCCTATAAAGTCATCCCTTACTCCCTCCTACGCCAATCTGAAATGCGACCACTATACCACTTATGTAGTGTACTGCTCTAGGGCGTAATTTTCAATAGAATGGTTCAATATTGCCATCTAAAGCAGCCGGATCAAAAACGGGCACTGTTTCACCCGGAAAGTCAGAATATTATTGTAGACATAATCATAGCAAGTGCTCCACTGTATTCATGTCATGTGACAGTAGTACTCTTATGCATTAAACTTCACAGAAACCTCCACTGAGTATATTGTTTCCAAATGTCAATGACAAGATGGGAAAGACAATGAGCTGATTAGCATGTGATTAATGGGAAAGGTCGCTAGCTGAGGTGTTGTTTAAGGTGAGATATAGAGCATCACTGTCACAATTATTAGATGTTGTCTTTTAGATATTTTGGGAAAAAAATATTAGACTTGTTAGCAAGAAACACATATGAATCAGAAAAGAGTGATTTGTTGTAAATGTTCAAAAGGTTGTCTTTGGTGGTAATATTTTGTTTGACAATGATTCAACACTACCCTGAAATAATAAATAAAAAAATAAAAAAAGTCAAAGTGGTTTCTATCCTGGAATATTGACAAATCTAAAACTGAAAAAGGCTGAAGCTAATAAATGCCAGCTTTGTTTTAAAAAAATTCCCACTTTTAAGATTCATTCTTCTTTGAAAGCAAGCACTCAATGCAAGCACAAGACAAGATTCCCGTGAGAATACAAAACCATCTTGATTTGAGAAATGTATTAAATTAGACACGATGAGCTAATGACGTATACGGCATGCGTCTGACGATGTGAGCCGGACCTGTTGTAGAGCTGTTTTGTAAAGCTTCACGTACGAGTCAATGTGTTATTACAGCATCTAAAACTCAAATGAGTTTAGCGCTGCGCTGCCTGTTGTTTTCAGAAGAGCTTCTGACCAAAGCAGCTGATTGGAGTCGGTCTCCGCTCTGTTTGGAGGACAGTGTTGAGCTGCTGTCTGTGATAGTTCTCTATTGAACTTTTTCACTAACTACAAAACGCATGCATGACACATGTTAAAGGCTAGTGTTAAAATCCTGTTCCCACTAGATGAGCTGTGAAACTGAATGTATAAACCCACAAAGAGTCTTTAGTAACAGATGAGTATAATCTAAGGCATTAGTATAATCAGAGGGTAACCATGGTTTGATGTGAATACTTTGCTTGGTGCAGTTCAAGATGTATTTATGTGAGTTTGTCAAATTTTGCAAGAATCCAGCTGCAGTCCAAGATAACCATATGACTGCATGGAAATAAGGCTTGAGTGTGAACTATTTACTATGCAAACTGTATTCAGAGGCTTATTTAGCTAAAGGAACACTAGAGCTCACCGATAACAATGATATTCCTTTTATTCTTAAGGAAATCTGTTTATAGCGTGTTTAGGCAAGGCAAGGCAATTTTATTTATATAGCACAATTCATACACTGGGTAACTCAAAGTGCTTTACAGGAATAAAAGACAATTTACAAGATTTAGATTAAGAAACATAAGAAAAATGACAACATTTTAAAAGAAGAGCAGATAAAAAACACTTTAAGTTGAAATGTAGGCAGAGCTAAAGAGGAAGGTTTTACTTCATCTGTTTAAGTGTAACACCACATCTAAAGCATCATATTCATATTTTCAAACACTTGGGTTTAGTTATAATAAAGCACAGAACTCATACAAATTATCCATAGCCATACAGTCATTTAAAAGGCTTGACTTTGTACTTCAGATTAAATGTACAAAGTCCAAGTCAAGTGCCAAGCTTTTTGAGCATAAATGATCAAACATTTTCCCTCAACGTGCTAGCTTCAGAGCGGTTTGGTAATTGAAATGGCCGCTGAGGGTCACCGAAGGTAGCCCTAGAAGTTTTCACCTGACTGAAGGGAGCAGGGGCCATTTATTGATTGAAGAGTGCTCATTGGACTATATCAGTGAATGATTGACTGCATGCTAATCCCGCCCATGAGTGTGGTTCAGTAGCTTCATTTTACCCCTCACTGCTTTCTGCTGGTGATCATTTATGCTTCATTTCTGACAACACATTTTATAGGGCTAAAATGAGAAAAATAAGGAGGAAAACCTTATTTGCTTCACTTTAAATCACGAGGATTAAGTGTGTAAGTGATTGAGAGTGAGAGAGGAAGGGGGAAGGAGACTGCACAATACTATTCCAATCACAAGTGCCAGAAATACTGAGCAAATAAGCCGTAGCAATTTACTCCAAAACAACACAAATCGTGTTCTTTTTGTTCAAATGAGCGTTGTGGTATTCAGGCTGGTAGAAAGGAAGACTATAGAACAAACATGGTTAGAAGACAAGGAAGCAATGCCAACACGCCTAATTATATGCTATTCATGTTCTCTCTCATCACTTTGCAAGAAAACGAGAGCTGATGTAGCCGTTTTGTGGACGGCTAATTGTGTGAGCAACGTGTGCTGCCAATGCATGAGCAACTCTCTGAGGCGATTGCAGCGTGTTAAAAGAATAAAATTAAACTCAGCTCAAGGACTTACAAGCCTGAACAACAGAAGTAGTGCTACTGATGCACCAAGCCCTGTTCTCTAACTGTCCTGAATAAACAGACTGCAAATCTGCAACTTTAATGTAAAGTATATAGGCCTGCATGTGAAAGTCTTGCACACTTTTAGAATATTGAAGTGGATTATTAACGGTGAAGAAGGAAGTAGACTGCACCTTAATAGCTCTTACTGACTGTTAGCTACAACTGCAACATACTGCAGGCTTCATGAACTTTGACTTCTTAAAATATAAATCACTCACAAAATTCCACAGCCTTTTTTGTAATTTTCTCCTTTACCTCCTTTAAGTTTCTGAATAGAATTGTGCTTTAATGTATTTAAACCCTTTCATACTGGCACTGATAGTGGCTATTTTGATTCCCCGGCTGCTCAAAGGCCAGACATCCTGCTGTTCATTCAAGTCACACACTCACAGATAGACCCGGCGGCCATTTTAAAGGAGTGGTCTGTGCCTCTAGAAGAATAAAAAGTGTCTGGTGACTCAGTAAAAAAAAAGTTCAATAACAGTAAAAAGACAATTTCTGTAATATTCCTTGTCCTGCCCTTGTCCTTGTTGTGTCTGTAGAATATGTCTCGGAGTGCTTTCCCTGAGGTAAAGTTAGTCGTCTGCACATCTCTGAAGTCAATGTGATCCCTGGGCTTTCTCAATACCCCTGCAGTGTGACGGGGCACCAGGTCCTGTATCCCAAGCCAACACTGCCAGAGTCTTTAAGTGGCTTTGAGATGGGAGAAGTGATAGTGGCTAAGCCCTTAATAGCCATTTCTCTGTAATCTTTCTTATGAAAGGCTAAACTATGAGGGTATTGATTTGTTTGAAGAACAAGTGAAAAAAAATGGCTGAGCGGGTGAGAAAAATACTCCATCAGGACAGAGCATCTTGAAATGTGACAAAGCTGTTCGGCGGCCAAGCAGATAAGCCCAGACTGAGCCCATTTTATCCGATCAACGCTGTATGGTTTGCTCAGAGTGAGCAAAACAAAGACAAACTTATCAAATTCCAAGTTGACAACACTTGCAAACAGTAGTGCGCCTTCTTGCCTTCACCCATTTTGTGACCTAACATGGCGGTTGCATCAAAGGTTTTTCAGTGCAGTGTTGGTGGCATTCTGCTAACAGCCAACCCATTGTGGCAACAAGTAGGAAAGTGTTGTGGGACTGCTAAAATACATGACTTATATTATGCATTTGAAATGATTATATATACCTTTATGGCAAGTCATTTTATTCTGTTCAAAATACTTTGCATACCATGGTCTAGTGCCATAGATCCACATAATCTAATCGAATGTTATTTGTTTAGTGGTATTTCTGTGGAGAGTTGTTTTGATTTGACGAGATATGTTTTCTCATGAGATAGGAAGTATTATTTTTATTGGATTAATTTGGAAGCGATACATCTTTTTACTATATATATTTTCCTACTTGAAAAATTAAATCACTTTTTTGTACTTGTCGTTTTGACAAGATAAATTTAACAATACTTTTGCTTGATCATGAATTTCCGTTTCTCTAGCCAACTTGGATTTGTTCATATGCCAGTGCATATCTCCCTATAGATACAGCTCTGCAGGATATGTAAATGGAGCTATTATTAGAAATGGCAGCTACAGAATTGTTCTCTTTGTAGTCCCAAAGAATGCATATTCTATAGTTGGATGTATTAAGGGACAGCACGGTAGGCCCTCTTTCCTGGGCATGGAGAATGATTTAAGAACATACATTGTTTAATATTATTATAAATGCTTGACCTTATAGAGGCAGAATTTCACATCAGCATCACACTGATAATTCCTGTGCCACAAGAAAGCAAGGGGCCCTGGCACAATCTGGCCATACTTTCAAAGGGGAGACAGTTACTCATAATGTTAGTTCATCTGTCGCCTGAGGGGGGGCAGGTGGTCTCTGTGTTATTTCTGGGTCCGGTTTGATGTTCAAGTCACCTGGTCCACCCCCCTTCCACCAAGCACACACATGATTCTTTAACAAACATCAGTGTCAAGGCCAAACAAACATTTCATGTTGCACTTCTTCCATAATTAAGGCACTCTTACTTTAGACTAGCTTCCAGGGACCTGACCAAAAGGCTTATTTATGAGTGTGGACCACACAAAAATAGTCTAAACCCAATCTGAGCAAGCCTCTGTTGCAGCAAATCATGACAAATTAGTGGCTTTTATTCATTTATGAGGAACAACAAACAAAACAAGAAACTGTAACTAGCTGTGAAACCAATACTGCACTTTGTAAATCACACATAAACATTAATAACAGAAAACATGTGCAATCAAGAGTGCAACTAATATTTCATCATTTTAAAGCATTTCTTAACAAGAAAAGGGTAAAATACCAACATAGTGCAGTTAAATGTTTCTCAAATTTCAATCCAGTAAAATTTTACAATCATGACATATGCTCTCAACTTATACTGTAAAGTGTAAAACTACATATGACTGTTTTTAAATGGTAAATGGGTTTGTGTTTGAGCTCTCCACCACCTCCACCTGTCCCTGTCTACCAGGAATACACTCATACATTGAACAATTGACTGACTTAACGCATCGAAGAGTCCTAATTTGCCAACACAAGTCAAATACAAAATCTTAGAAAAAAATACAGTGTAAATATGTTGTTGGTTCACCAGTAGCCCACATGCTGAACTCTTGTGTTTCCTCATGTCTCTTCCCCCAACAGTCATTGACCTTCTTGTTGTGTTTATCTTCCACACACAGGGCTCTTGACCTCTTGACATGGCGAGGTTACTCATTACTGAAATGTGTGTTGGTGTGTGTGGACCTGTGTCGGGGAGGGATTGTCTTTCAAAGGGCCAGCAGACTAACATTAGTTGAGTCAATAAGTCAGGGAAGGCCATTGAATGGACTGAGAAGGAAATTAGCAATTGGCCATTTATCATTTACAATGCATTTAAGCCATGCAGGTAGTGCGTAACTCTTATTTCTATTATCACAAAAATGAGCAAATGTGGAAGGTAACAGTCATTAATTTATGCAGAGCCATGTGTGCGAGCTAGAGGGTGGTCCAACGTTAGGTGGCTCTTTGGTAAAAGTCCACGCCGGCCTTCTGAGTTATTGGCTAACAGGATGTTTGGCTTTGAGAACTAACCTTCCATAGACGTCACTGGTGCTGCTTATGCAAACATAGTGGAGCGCAAATGTACAGTGAACTCCAAACACTGGACGTAGATCAGCCAATTACACAATCGCACACCACTCGACGTGAGAGGGAAGAAAATCCTTTGGCATTTCTGCCTACGCTCATCTGCCATAAACCTTACACACAGCAAAGTGAAAAGAAAATCAATACTGATCATAAGGCCAGCTGTTTTGGGCCTATGCAATGTGGTTTGATTCACGACAGGGAACACTTTCCCACTCCCACGTCTGATGGATTCCTCTATTTTGGAGCGCGTGGCTCACTAACTCCACCCCATCTCTCTTTTCCCATTCAGAGACAGGAGTCTTTATGCAAATGACACGCACTCGCTTGCAGAGTCATGGATAGACGGGAATGATTGCAGATTGTAAATGGAAAAAAAAAAAAGATGGTTAATGTAGACTAAGCGAACACGCCACAGAAAAGAAAGGCACTCTGTTAAAGTCAATCAAAATCAACGTTCTAAAATAAAAATTCATTGCAGCCTCTTGAGGGCTTTCATAAACCAAAAGTAACAAAAGGTAACTGTAATAAAAAGGAGCATAATCTTTTATATTGGATGTGTAATATTTATATGTAAATGAACTAGAGCAATATAGTTATAGCACCTGGATATGAGATGATTTCTGGTCAGCGCATTAATATTTAAATCGACTGTAATGCGGTCAAAGGTGCTCATTTATTGGATATTTTACAACAGCTTCAAACGTGACCGGCCAATCAGATGAGCACGAGGATACACGCTGCCGAGAATAGCTCTGCGGTTTCTTCTACAGCTGGAGCATCTAAATGTATCTTCAAAGAGGGATAGGTTTGATCTGAAAATGAGGGCTGATCGTTTGGCTGCAAAATACAAAATACAAAATAAAGCAACACCATATTAAAGAAAATGTGACTTACATTGTTGAATATTGCAAACACAACAAAATATTGTATATAAATTTATTTTTTTAATTTGGTGGCAGTTGGTGACTGCCTTCTCACTCCATTTAAACACACACTTGTAAATACAGCTGAGGAGGTGTTTGTGTTTCGTTTTGTTCTGGCACCCGCTGTGTCTTCCTGTAAACTGTGAATATAGCTTCCTCTGTGAAACAATGACTTCATAGCTACTTAGCCAGGTTTTTGATGGCTATTGGCTGCTGGCAACACAAAGTAGTCCTTACACAAGTAGAACAGCAAAGAAAAAATACTATTTTCTGCTTCAAACACTCACGTTCTGATAATTGACTATATATGATGCCAGAATATGCCAGGTGTAAGTGAACTTCCACCACCACTTCTTGTCTCTAATGATAGTAGCATTAGTAGTGTGGCATAGATATTATTATTATGACCATAGATTTTCAATATATTTGTGCCATTCGTCAAAAGACTGACAAAAAAAGTCTACGTTCTTTCATTAAAGTGGTGCTGGTGGACCACACAAAATTTGATGGCCACTGTTTGGACAGGCCCACTCCAAAGGTTGAAACTTGAGCTTTCTGACCACTTTTTGTTTTGTCATTGTGTGCTAGAATGTCAGCGCGCCTGTAACCTGTTGTCCATACAAAGCTGCAGTGCTATAACATAATACAGGCTTTGAGGAAGGCCCCAGAAAATGTCAGAATGTGGTGAAAACACAAGAAAGTGGTTGTTATGGCTGTTCTAACACCAGCATGGTAGAGGCATTAGCACAAACACACTAAATAAATTACCTGGAAAAGGTTCAGCGTTTATTTTTTTATTTTCTTTCTTATACCACTGTGAGATAAACACATGCTTTTGCAGGCAACTTCCACCAAAAAACACACACAGCAAGCTTTTGACATTTGGGAATTGTTTGTTTTGGTCGATTTCAGGCGGCAACCCCACCTGTGGCGATGACTCTGTTTTGGGTCTTTACTTGTCACACTGCGCGAGGCGTCAGGAGAAATGCCCGAGGCGAAAACGGGCCCTGTTTAGCCCCGCAGTATGCCCGTTTGTAATTGGCCACAACACCAGGCGGCCTGTGGCCATTTGTCAGTTTGAATAATTGATACAGAGAACGGTCACAAGCGCAAAATAAGCTGGCACTTTGGGTTCCTACGCATGCATTACCCTTTTTTTCCTATTCCATGTGATGAATTATGTATTCAGCTTCATTCAGATTAACATCTAAAAACACAGAGCCATGTAGTATTAGTCCAACTAATCAATTATGAAACATACAGAAAAGAGTCAGGATACGTACAGGCAGATAGAGATTCTATTGGTGAGATAGCCAGTCAAATTAACTGCTGCTTGTTAGGGAGGAGAAGATGAGATTCTTGTCGCCCATTTTCATGTTAATACAAGCATCATTAATGATACGCTCAGTATTCTTATTGCCATCCTATGTAAATCACAAATTGTTTAATAAAAAAATCAACTCGCTATTTAGCAAGTCTAGCTGCCAGAACTGTCCAAATCTGTCATTCAAATTTTTTCTTTTTTCTTTAACACCACCTTTCATCGCATGACATGCCCTTTTCACGTCGAGTCAAGAAAAAAGTGTTATTATTTCATTCACTTCTTATTATTTATTTTCTCATGCCCTAATTAACTCCTCGTTTGTTGTTGCAATCCTTGCTGTTATTTTTGTCGCTACTAGATGAAGGTGGTGCATGCACTGCCTTGTCATTAGGAGGTGAAACAATGCAGTATATTCATTCATTTATCCATTTACTACCGTTTAGTCCCATTAGGGGTCGCAGGTGACTGGAGCCTATCCCAGCAGCTTTGGGCCTGAGGCGGGGTATATATATATATATATATATATATATATATATATATATATATATATATATTTTGGCCTTCTTTTTTATTGTTTTTCTTCCTCGGTGTGATTCAGAGACTGGGAGAGGAAGCAGTAGAGAGAAGCAGAGGGGAAGCACAGCCAGAACCCTTCGACTCCCTGTTGAGAGAACATAAGCTGCATTGCAGGGCGACAGAATATGCTGCTTGGCTTCTAATGCCAGATTAGCAATGGCAAAGCATTGTATTTCATGCCATGGCATCAGCATGGGACCCATGTGCATGTATACAGTCTAATGAATCTGTCACCAACTCTTATGTTCTTTGAAATAAATGTAATAGAAGTGAAATAAAAGCCTCTGTATATACAACTACACGTCTATTTAAATGAACTGTAACTGTCGGTGTAAAACATGGTGTGTATAACATCTCCTTTGTTTGACTGTGTTCCACCTGCATAAGCTATAAAACACGTCCACTTTGGAGCAGCAGACAGGAGTATTATTGCAGAAGCTAAACAACCCAGGAATTTCTCATGTGTAACTATTAATTCAAAGCAAGATTTATTTGGATAAGAAATATATATATATTAGATAGCTGTGGTTCAACAGCTAAATTCAGTTTAATTAAACTTTAATAATCCCCAAGGGGAAATTTAGTTGTTGGGTCTCTTCAAATTACCGTCCTGCAGCTCACTGATCTCAGACGTCCACTGGCTTCTCTTTGTTGTTCAAAAGCCGAAAACAGGTGGTGGTCCAAGTTGTTCAGTAAACACTGATCTGATGAAGAAGGCCTCCGGTGCTGGGTCTGTTCCTGGAAACAGTTCCGTTGATGATGTCACAGGCAGTGTCTGGTACAGCTCTTGGTTGAAGATTAACTGTAACCACAACGACATGTGACTCTCTTGATATACAACAGGTCTCAGTCCCATTGCCACGATCCCACACCCTGACACAGATCTTCTCTTTAACTGTGACATGTGGCAGCACCATTTGCTTACATACAAGGCAGGCCCTCCTCCCTGACTCCTCCCACGCGAGGCATCTCTATCTGCTCTGATCAGTGTGAAGTCACAGATGAGTCCAGAGTGTTATAGTTTAACCAGGACACAGTAAAAAGTAAAAGGCTGCACTCACAATAGGATTTGTTGTTCCTCACAAGAGCCTCCAGTTCAATAGACTTGCATAAGACTGTGGGAGTCCACTACAGTCGATCATATATTTATCTGAATTATTATTTCTGTTTATTTTCAAGCTATTTATTTATAAATTTGAATATATTATTTATTTTAAGAAGATGGGGGTAATGATTATGATTTGTTCCATAACTGAGCAGCCCTAAGGAACATAATTTGAAAGTTACTTTAAAAAACAGGTAGAATGTGTAAACTTTGTTGATAAAATATTAGAAATTGGGGGCAACTGTGATGCAATTTGGAGCTGTGGTTGTCATTTTGGGACATTCTACAGTCAAGTGAAAGTAGCAAGATTCTCCAAAATGCACTAAAGCATACTTTAGTGAGTCAATAATCATCTACTCTGTAAGACAAACCTTGCATCTTTATGTCAACATTTCAATCAACCAGCCACTCCAAAATGTGACAATGAGTAAAATAAATGCTCGGAACGTCAACTCAAGAAATTGAATAGATGTGCCCTGTTTTGTAAATGTAAAACAATGGTGTTTCTAGTTCCACAGAATTGTTCCTGACTGCTCATACTGCTGTCTGAAACATTACCAGCTCTTCTGTCATCAACCAGAAGAGGTGCCTAAGATTAGATTTAACATGTTGTGCATATCATTCATTATTCGTTAAGTCAAAGTCTTGCCTCTGTAAGTCCTCATTATGCCAAGAATAGTGCATTGTTTTATCCATGTTACCATTTGTTTAACAGAAGTATAATACAATATCTACCTACAGCAGACAAATGATTATTTTAAAATATTCAGATGGAATATGGATCGAGAGATGTTTTGCTTCATAACTGACTCAAACTATGAATCTATTATATAGCTGTGTAATTAGTTTCTTATCTAAATGCATTTAAATGAAATACAGGATGGTGACAGTGAGTGTGTGTAAACATGACAGTACATGTGTGTATTTTGAAAAGTACACACGCAGTCTTTGGAAATGCATTTGACAGAAGCCTCGTTGGTGCATTGTCCCTATCTCTGCCTACTGCTTTTTTTTTTTACCCTTTTGTGCATTGTTTTGGCCTGCAGCTATTGTATGAGTTTAGATTGACTGGTGGTTTGGTTTTACCTCTTGGCATTGAGAATGGGGCAGATAACACATGCAGACAAGGTCCTGATCACCCAGGCTACACCTTCCCTAAATATTACATGACTC
The DNA here is from genome assembly GCA_024416835.2 of Perccottus glenii. NCBI lineage: Eukaryota > Metazoa > Chordata > Actinopteri > Gobiiformes > Odontobutidae > Perccottus > Perccottus glenii. Next base: position 13,941,781 of record CM044546.2, on the reverse strand, counting down.
GTACATCAACATCATACCCGAAAGGGCATGTTCATTTTCTTTTTTATATTCCTGTCTCCTGCAATCTTTTTTCTGTCCCCAGCCACTCAATCTCACAATTTCCCATTTTTTTCAACACGGTCTAAGATCATTTCTTTCGGTACTGTTTTAACATTTCCCATATACCCCAGGATTTACAAAACTAGCATCACGTGCATTATGAGTTTGATTTTTCACCATCTCATTCCCTTTTTTTCTCCCTCTGTGTCTTCATTTCCCACTCTCTCAGGTTTTGCAGAGGAGGAGTGCCAGTGATTAGGAGGCGTTAGGAAGAATGGACGTGCTGTTCCCATAAAGCGCTCTGTGCTGTCAACACCAGCTTCGGTGGAATGGAATCAGATAAAAAAAAACAATACTCAGTGTCTATGTGTGTGATGAGGGAGGTCAATTAGGAGCGTAGCCTGCCAGCACAACTGAGACACATGACTCTACTACTGTAAAGTCAGTTTGCCCTTCAGCTGAACTTTGGCTCACTTGAGCTGAGCAAAGGCAGGCCAGACGGAGACGAGAGGTGGGGGAAAAGAAAAAAGCACTGATTCACAGTAGTTGAATTAATACAGCAGCCCCCACCTTGCACCGACACTCAAATATTTGGCAACATACAGAGTGAGTGATGTGACACTTTGGCAGGGGGCAGGGAGACAGAGGGTGCATGGAGCAGTCTGGCACAGTCTACCAGGGCAAAGGGAAGCACAAGTTCCAATGGCATTATCAGTTACCTACTGGGATTCTGCTTTTTTCTCTTGCAGTTCATGAACTAATCTTCTCCGAAACAGATTAGCAACTGTTATGTCAGAAACAAAACACCTGAGAACAAGCTCAATGGGATTTACTGTCAAAGAAAAAGGGAGTCTAGTAAAAGTCAAAGAAACAATTGAGTTGGCAGTCAGCACACATAGTTTTGCCAGAAACTGTCGAACAATCCACGCCCTAACAAGTATTATGTAACATACTTAGTAAAGATTTGTAAATAATATAATATAATATAATAATACTTTGAGACAGTCGTGTCCATTTGATAACTGATAGAAGTGAGGGTTTGTATAAGATCACCAGAAAAACACACTAATGAATGAAACTGTGCATTTGAAGATTTGAGATTAGAAACAACACTATCATATACATTGAACAGTATATGTCAAAATGTTATAAATATATTACATTGTGCTGGATGAACTTTTAGGTAATTTTTCCAACAATTAAAAAGGTGCACTGTTTATGATTTAAATATTTATTTTCTTTCACTCAGACTCAACCTACATGTGCCCGCTAAGTGGCCTGGCTTGCTCTTTATTCCTCACAGTGGAACACAAAACTGAACATTAAGTGCATCCTCATTTGCAGTGGCCATGCATCATCTGCTTGGAGAAATCAAGGTGAACCATCAGAATATCAAAGAGGCTGACATTTACTGGGAATGTAACAGACCAGCGTGTCTTTTTACTTAATCATAGCATTTGGATCTAAGTTCCCTTCCTGTTCTTTTCACAACATGTCAACTAAATTTCCAGTCGCATGTGTTTTGCCAGCATTAGATCCAAAGTGACAGGGAGAAACGGATGGAACGGGATGCGAGGAAGAGGAGGAACAAAGAAAGATAGGAATGACAGAGTAAGTGCGAGCGGCTATTCTCTCATGTTGAGTGAGTGCAGTGTCAAAACAGGACTGAAGTGTAGCCGTGTCATTAAAGATTGAACGCTCCGTGAGACTCCATGTTCCACATAGCATAGACAGACAGACAGATGACGGAAAACAAAGAAGAGAGGGGTAATGTAGTTTGAAAGGGGCTTAAGGAAATCATTGCAGAGGTAAAGCTTCATTCTGTAATCATAATAAGGCTAATATAGCATAGTTATGATCCCACGTTTGACATCTTGAATTTAAGCCTACCGATTGATCTTCGCAGTAAGCCATTCTCACACAACCTTATTTGCTATTGCTTTATGCTAGGGACCAATAAAACACACACGCCATAAAAATAATCTCACTAAAGATCATCAAACAGTTATGGATTCTCGGAAGACCAGGATCCGGTGAAAAGCTAAAGATGTGTTTCTCAACTTTCCTGTGACTTGTTTATAACTTTAAACGCCACTTTTTAAATGAGGGTGTTTGGTGGCTGCTACTGAGTATAATTTGGAACCTGTTCTTTACTTTGTAACAGCAACTGATCTCCTGACAAGCAAAAAGTTCTTTGGCGTTCAAATAATATTCTTAGTACAATCTTTTAAACACTAAAGGATTGGCTGTTGGAGTTTTCAAGTAGAGCCTACAAAAACACAACTTTTCTAGAACAGGAAGTAGCACTTGATCTATCTTGAAGAAAAAAGGTGTAACTGGCACTTACGGGGAAACACCATAGACTGTAAAAAAATGGATGTAATCCGCCCATTGGTCACCTATTCACCGAAACTGTCATTACGACAGGGCAATAAAATGGCAGTTACATCTGTGCTTTTCGGCCTTTACTGCATAGTAAAACAATAGTTTCCAGATAGCATAAACAGACATATTAATAAGAAATTTAGCGTTGTCATGTAGTAAAAACTTAGCTCTAGAGACCAGAGCCATCTTCTGTACCAGGCTGTAAACATGATTTTGTTCACTTGTAAAGTCGCCATTGGGTTTCGCTGTATATCGCCGTATGGCGGCGCCCTTACTCGAGGACCATTTAAGAGGTTCCATGAGAGAGGCTGGGGAAACACACACCTGTGTACCTGACCCTGTCCCCCACAGGCACACATCTTACACTTGACCTGACCTCATTCACATGGGCTTGGGAGGGTACATTAAAGGGTCTCACTCTGTCTCTGGCAGATTGTCATGAAAGCGGGTGGTCAGTGTAAGTGAGAATCATGCCCTAGTTTGGTTAGCTCTATTGGGAACTGGGATGCCTTTTAATGGATAGGGTGTTGAATGTGGATCTGGACCTTTGCACTATTTCAATGCAGCTCTCCGACCCAACACCATAAGTTGCCTGTCAAGTTCAAGTTAATTCTTTAGATTGCATTCCTATGGAATTTAATTGGACCTATACTGGAGCTTGTGGGATCTCCCTATATTCCATTTATTTTGTGAGCTCACTAACCTTTTAGTCTTGTAAATGTAAGATCCATAGTCTTTTTATCACCTTTAATCAGACTTTGTTTAGAAGTAAAAATTGTTGCCTTAGATGGACATTCATGTTGGTCTGATTTATATTTGAACTGCTTCTTGATGCAAACAGGCAAACAACATGGCAGCTAACATGCAGCCATGCCAACACACAGAGATACCAACAACAAAGAGCACGCAGCCATAAATCATTTAAAAGCATAAGTCTTCTTTGAGAAATGCTTCGGATAAAAACAGCCCACCTGAGTCCAGCAGCACATAGATCAATCATGTATCACAAGAAAGACAGGGAAAGACTGGAATAACAGAAAGAGCAGAGGAGGGGGAGAAGTACTCAGCTTGGAGCACCCTGAGGCGCAGATTCCTAAACCAAAGCTGGATCATACATGTGAGAAAGAAGTTACAACGGTCATAGTGCATCATGCATGTGCAGATTTGTAAAGTTTATATATTTGAAGGCCTTGGCTATGTATGCAGACAATGCATAATGCAACTGGCTGTTGAAGCTGCTGTGCAATTAGTGGTGCGCGCACTGAGCCTCGACTGTAGGACAGTGTTAAGGCATGAGAACGTCCTCCCCCCGCCATAACCCCTTGTTCTTTCTTCATCTCGACAAAGAAAAAGCGGGAATAAGAATGAGACAAGGCCAGGCTATCTGCTTGCTTTGCCCTCTATTTGAAAGGGGTAATGTGAAAATATGCAGAGATCAAGAAAAAGAGAAGCCCATCATAAAGTAAGCTTGTTTCAGATTTGCAAAGGGCGCTCAGTGACAACAACCAGTAATCCCACTCCTGCAGGCCTAGAGGGGATGCAGCGATAGTCTGAACAGACAAAAATAAAACACCAATTCTGCCAGAGGAAGATAACTGAAGACGTATGGGGCAACGGGCAATTACCTCATAAATATTTAACTCTATATCACTACAACTGCCTTTCAAAAAGTACACTACATGACAAACATTTTATTGGCAGGTCCTAATGTAACAATTTAAAAACCATATGTAACTAAGTAATAATCTAGACTTACAAATCAGCTTTGCTGTACAGGAACCTCTGAAATCTGTGTTCTTGGACTACCTACGATTGAGGGACAGCAATCCTATATAACGGTATGGTTTTCTGCAATCTATAAAATAGCAGTGGAAGATCAATCTGGGTCCAAAGACGGAGCAGAGTCCGTCTTCCCCTGAGTAGCAGAGCTGTGGAGTGCCTTATCCCCTGATGGATGTGAAGAGGGCTTGCTTTAATCCTGGGCTAACAGCCAGTTCTCTGGCCCTTGATTGCTGGCAAAGCTCAAAAAAACCAGCCCAGGGGCCCAAATATAGTCCTATATCAAGGGACCCAGCAGAGATGTATACTTGACTGAACATGTATGAAAGAATATATATTTAAAATAAGAAACCACAAAGGTATCTCATTCTTATACTCTATCAATAGTCATAGAAGTCAGTCAGCTTAGCAATAAATACTAGTTAGTTTTAGTTCTGCTGCAGTTTTCACCTTGAGACCTTGTAGCTTCATTGCAGCTATTCATCATCACTGTCATAACTTGACCTGTACACTCTTTGAGAACAAGAATGGCAAGCTTTTAGTCTGTTTTTGACGACTCATTAGCATGCTCATTAGCATGCTGGACAGACAACCACAGGTTAAAGGCCTGTTCACACCGGGACGAATTTGGCGCGATATTTGCCGACGTTTAACGCCTCGTGACTAAACAAAGGGCGCCAATGTGAGTGTGCACACCGACGCGATAAACGCCACGCGTAAAAGCGTCATTTTTCAAAAAACGCCTCGGGTTTGTTTTTTTGGTTTGACGCACCGCATCAAAAACTATATACAACCAATGAGATTGGTGCTTTTGCTCACGTGTCTGGAGCTTCTGAAGTTACAGTAAAACACAACTTGGGGGGCACAAAACACAAAACGGTCTTGCCAAGCACACATACGTAACGGCGAAGAAGATATACGCCAAGTAGTGTCTACACTGCCGGGAAGAAATAAGACGAAGAAGATGCAAGGCAAGATGAATGTAGAGCTGCTGGTCTCGTTGGTGTCGGAACACAAAGAACTATATGACAAACGCGACAGCGATTACAAAAATTACTTGCTCTCTTCTTCTGAGTGAAAAGCGAGTGTCAGAAGCGTAAAGTTGCGCAGCGCCAGCTTGTGTACCGGGGTATTTCTGTTTTACATTAAGCGCCATCTAATGTCAGGGAATGAATTTGCATGTTCACTCGGCTCATCGTCAGCGAAAATCACTTGGGTGTGAACACAAAAAATGCGTTGAAAAACGCAGGCGAATAATGGGCGCCGATATTTGTCCCGGTGTGTACGGGCCTTAAGGCTGTGATGCTGCAAGCTTTGACTCATGTAGATTTTGAAAGTTAGAGAAGTTTTAAACAAAGACTTAATTTGAAAGTCTTTCTTGCTCAAGGCAATGTTATAATGCCAGTATTGAAGTATATAATCACATCCAAATTCTCAACCTGAAACTACTGATTACTTAAATATGTCATTGCCCAAAGACAAATGCATTGTTTTAAAATACAAAAAGACCCCCTGTGGTGGAAGTGCTGCCCAAGTCAGTTAAGGTGACAGTACCAAGTTGAACTGGCGACATGCCAGGCCTCCAGAGACTTGCATCATTGAACAGGAATATATATCTGTGCCAACATGCCCCTACCCCCTTCCTCTGACCTAAAATATGCCCCTTTAAATGCACTCACCTGCCAAAAGGCCCTCATGCACAGCGGCTTGCACACGTCTTTAGAAAACCTCACTCTCATCTTTCCAGCCCACCCGAGAGGGCAGTAAATGAGCAAAATATACATTTTAATTGAGCTACTTGGAGTGCATGCCTCATGCCCTTGTAGAAAAAGACTCCAAGTTCTGTACACACACAGTGTACAATGTTCCGGATCATCCATCTCCGCTGCCAATGAAGCTACCTTGCCTGAGGGTGCAGCTCCGCACTGCAATGTCTTCCTATGGGGACAGGGCCACTGACACTTCAAGTCACCTTTTCCAGTCCTATTTCTGCTCCTTTCCTCCTCTCTGTAAAAACTTTGCTTCCTCCTTCATGCTGCTGCAAATAAACAGCAAAAAGAGCTTAAGGGTGGCCGTGTGGTGGATTTTCTTCCCCTTACATCTCCAAAAATGGGCTTTAATGGGAAACTGAGGACAAGGTAAATGGAGACTTTATCTGGCCATCAGTTTGCCAGTTAGAACTGCTGCCGAATGCGCTTTGAAATCTCCTTAAGGCAACTGTGAGGTGCGGAGACGAAGAGGGACAGCAAGGTAGGGTCAAAAGTAGAGGAGAATGACTGAGAGATAAGGGCTACATAAGGAAAAGAAGGAGGATGGTGAGAAAGAGATTGCCAGTGATGGGAGACAAGGGCGACTGAAAATGGCTGTATTGCACAAGGTATGGGGGTGGGAAAGAGGTGGAGATATGATCGGTCAGTGAGGACTAGAGGAGGTCAGAGTTGGATTAACCTGCATAAGGATTTGACAACGCTGTGAGGGGAGCCTCGGGCCTACAGCAGCTGTTGCCCACAGTGCCATCCACTTTCTACAGCTCCACAATGCTCATGGATATTTTAGTCAACCGATCAAATCAGTTTGTAACATGTAACATCACAAACAGATTCAGTCGTAAGTTGGGAAATAGTTTCAAATGAGATATTTCTATGATTCTGTCTAGCTCAAAGTTAATAAGTGGTGCTTATGGATTGCAACACTACACAAATCAAGCCTGCTTAAAGCAGAATGGCGGTTTATTTTCAATTAAAAGGGGCTTGTTAGTTAACAACAAAACTGCCTTTATTGAAAATTGCTTTAATCAATGAAAAACAAAACCAACAGTAAAAAAAATCTTGCTGTCTTTTGTAATATAAACAAAAAGACATGAATGTGTATCAAAGAGATGCAAAATACACATTCACAGCTTATTTTTTATTAAATTAAATAAATGTGCAATTATCAAAAAGCCCTTACAGCCCAAGAAAGCTAAAGAATAATGAAAAGGAGGATATTCCTTATGCTACATAAACACTGGTATCATAAACATACAATGCAAATATTTATTTACTTTCATTTTCAGGAAAGCGCTTCGTGCTAATGAACACTTTCCTCTAGGGAGGTCACCTGTGACACTGAAAACTCTTTCTGCAGAAGCTTGAGAAGCTGACATTGCCAAAAGATCTAATGCTAACGGTTTGTTTCTCTGTCGTCTCTTTGCGTCTCCGGGATAGCTTCTCGGCACCGCAGCGTAACAACAAGATTGTCTTACTTGACTCATTCCGCCCATTCCCTTCTCCTGACAAGTTGTTTTCGTCTAGTCTTTTATTTGTGAAAATGTCAGTCTATTTAGTTATCTTTTTAGTCATTATGAAGTCTTTTTATTTAGTTAGTTTTTGTCCACAAAAAACCTTTGTTGACGAAATATTTTCATCATAGCTTTTGACAACGAAATTAACACTGTTTCTACACAGCTGAGATGGCGGCCTATTAGGTACTTGTCATAAAAGATCCAGGGTTTTAGTTGTTATGTTTCTGAAGTCATATCACTTGAGTTTTCTGAGGCTAGATCAGTTTGTCAGAGGCCACAGCTGCTGTCTTCATGTCAACTGGAACATGACAGCATTATCTAGACAAGTTGGCATTGCTGATTTATTTCAATTATACATACACAATACAGCTATAAGCATGTGATGTACTGTATTTAATGAATCGTGTTTGTCATAAACATATACAATAGATGAGAAGTGCACCTGCTTGTCCCATGATTAACTCTTATGTGGGATCATCTCTATGCATCAACATTCATGAGATGCTGTGCACTGACCTTTTGTCGCTGAATGTGTCGAATGTGGGTGTGAAGGAGGTGGGTTATAAGCCCCATCCGCACTCATTTTCAGGTGAACTGTGAATTCAATAATGAAACTTTAATATATATGTAAAAGGTTGTTCATGCCAACAGCCTGATCAGGGTCACGCTGACATTCTTAATCACCCGAGGAACAGTTTCTCCTCTGACGCTTTTCTAATTCCACAAACATCAAATACATGTCAAATAACTTTTCTTTCTGAAACATTACTGCTTGTCTTGTCCCTAACACTGCTGCTATCCATAGCCTGCTCTCACCCCTAAAGTCACTTAACTCTTTTACTCTTTCACTGAGATCCAAAATTAGAATCAGCAGGGCCTGCTTAGTGTTTGAAACATGCCATGGAGCATGACTCATTGTCAATTGCTTAATGGTGGCCTGTGTTGCACTGGTGCATATATATCAAAATTTGTAATTATTTCTCTTAAGCATTTTTTCCATACATTTTTCAAGCATGCAGTTGACATTAGCACTTTCACACCAAACCTGTTCAGTCATGACTATATAAGACTAAAACACCAAATAGTCAATCTTTGGTACAATCAGTCTTTACACAATTATCTGTAATTTTATTTTACACAATATTTTATATTAGCGCTGCAGCAAGGCACACAGTCCTTTCTGAGTCAATAATATTTTCTCATGATGAGACTGAAGTGTTGAACACTGTGTTTTAGGTTGCTATTGCTAGGATTTCATAATGATGATATGCCTCTGGTGTCAAGCTGTTCATTCATTTTTTCAATTTAAGACAAGTAGCTGAAGTGACAACACAGTTGCCACAACTGTCAAAAACATGAACATCAAGGAGTCCTTTGGTGTAGTTTTAAAACTGACAGAGTGGCTCCATTTGGACCAGAACCAAATGTATACAATATTTACTATATTACAAACTCTAATGTGGACCTGTTTTGAACTTTAAGTAAAAGCACAAAAATGGCTTCAATATCCTTCAAAGTATCTAAGTAAATAGATAAAATAACCTTCCTCTTAAGTTAGTCTTGCGTTTTGGACACACTATTTTGCATTTGACTTTAAGTTTCTGTCAAGATCTAAGTGCTTAATTATGCATATACGTTTGACCAAGTGTCATCTTCCACACATATAAACACGGAAACATTCACTTGAGTCCTTCGCCATCTGTGAAGCTGCCCATCTCGCTTTCTCTCTTATCTTTTGGACTCGGCTGCAGAGGGGCTTTGGGCTATGTCATCTTGTCTCTAAACACACACACATATGGACACACTGATGCTTCCTCCATCACAGTAGGAGACAGTGGGGTTGGCTTTGGCTCTGATCTCTCCATGCAGCCTCCGAGCCTTGGAGATAGGGTCAGCTCAGCGCATGATGGCCTTCCAATCCATCTCGGATACAAACAGCACACACACTCGGTCTCTGAAACTCACGCAGCACGGGTCAATAAGCAGGGTATACCAACAGCAATCACAGGACTGCTGCCGGACAGCTGGGCTGTATATTTGCGTGACATTCGATCGGGTAGCTTTGCCTTGTTCTTTGCCAGTCTTCTGGGACTGGGGACCGAGGGAGGGTGAAGCGATCTGTGGCATTCTTTCAGAGATGATGCTCTCCTCTGTTCTTTCTCTGATGACGGGGGCCTTGGCTCACAATGTGCACCCTACAGGTCCCGCATGGAAACAATTGTTCCTCGGTGGGCTTCTTGTTTTCTGTTTTGACCCAAGGGTGTGTGTGTGTGTGTGTGTGTGTGTGTGTGTGTGTGTGTGTGTGTGTGTGTGTGTAGAGCTTTTATCTGTATTGTCAGAGGATAATCACACGGCATACCCTTGAATATCCTGTGTGATAAAATCTGATGTGACACTACAGGATAGCAAGGATGATTGAGCCCTTGTCTTAAAGAAATCAAGCAAATCCGGAATCATGATTGGGATACAATGCAATGTCAAATGTCTGGTCGGAGCATGAGGGAATTTAAGGTGTTTATTTTTGGATAAGCAAAAAGATTTTATGAAAAGCTGGAATTAAACGGATGCTCTCTCAGCTCCACCTGATACTATTATTCTTGTCTTTTGATCTTCTTTAAAACTTTTTAGATTTTTTTGTTATAAGACTAGCACTGTGTAAAATTTAAACTAAATCAAAACTTTAATTTACTACCAACAGGTCAAGATATAAAAACACCAGAACATATACATAATATTTAAAATAAAAAATGGCAGCAATATTAATTATTAGTTGTTTATTAATTACCAAGTTGTCTTCTTTTAGGTTAGAAATATCTCAGATTATATGGCCTAACTCCCAAAAAATGAAATAAAAATTAATCAATTAATTTATTTGCAATAAAAAAAATAAAGATACATTCATTGTTTTTAGGTTTTTAAAATGTGAGATGTAACACTTGTATTTTGTTTCTTGTGTTGTCCTGCTACTGACTTTAACAACAGGTAATTATTATTCCCAAATACCAAAGTACATTTAACAACACAAGCCTGTTTACAGGTTCATAAAACGTGCAATTCTTTGTCTACGTTCCTTTTTAATGAGCATCCTGGAAGTGACAAACATCCAGAAAATGGAAGCCGGTGTCCATTAGCATGCCATCTGCGATGCGTAAAGATGTGAGAGAAACCCAGCTCATAAAGCTTCGCCTCTAAAAGATTCTCCATGCTTGACCTTACGGATAATACTTCCGCTAGATTTTGGAGTGCTTAATAAGTAATATTCTGCTAAAGGCCAGCAGGTATTTGAAGCAGGGAATCATTATTGAATGAGGCTCAGACCAGGTTTATGGTCCCAATTATGCTAGGCTATAAAAGTGTGATACTGGCCGAAACTAAAAGTTTCACAGAGTTTTGAAGTTGCTGAGAAGAGACTCAAGATTAGGGAATTCATTTGAGAAATGTGATGTGCAATTATGATGGGCAGATGGGGGAAGAAGTTGCATCATTCTTTCGCCAGCTTTTATCTCTGGTCAAAGCAAGGCAAGTATCTGTTTAAGTATGCAGCTTTCCAGACTCAAAGTGATGTGAAATCATGCACAAAATGACTACAGCCACATAATGAAATTTCAAGTTAAGAGTCGTTTTAAATTCCAACATTTTCAAACCCAATTGTTAAAATCAACATTTAAAAGTCAACTAATTTTTAGCCAGTGACACACCAGATGAGCGGTTAATTTTTCATTTTGAAATCTAGGATGAGGTTTATTATTGATGATGAAGGGGGTTGTAAGCTTTCCCTTTTTAGAGATTACGCTCAAATGGATTAGACTCTCACTGAAGTTTCAAAACAAGTCGTCTGGTTAAGATAAGATCGCCAATGGCACCGAGAGAGTTCAGCGTTCTGTCATCTACCTTATATCATATCCTCCCTTTTACTCGGCTGTCATCTCTGTTGGCCCTGAACCCACACCCATTTCTTTTGCACTTTCATGGTCTCATTTGTCTTCTTGTGTCTCTCTCTGCCACTCTCTGTCACGCTTTCAACCACCCTCTCATCTCTCCCTCCCTTTCTTCTTTCGAGGTACAGATTCAGGTGAGCCAATTTCATCTCGGTCATGCCTCTTGTTTGCAACAGTCAATTCGGCTTCTCGGGAAAATGGCCTCCTCTCTTCATCGAGGGCCTTTTCATTTGGACAAGTTGGCTCCTTTGCCCTAACCTTGAAATTACTTTTAGGTGCTTGTGAAAAGGGTTCTACGGCATCATCTTGTCACGTCAGACTGATATGGCACTGCCCAGTGGCATTAGTTTTGTTTGGTTGAAACTAAAAGGTAACCAAGTGAGTGAAAAGATCAGAGTAAAAAGTAAAAGGGTCCTTCAGCTACAATTTCCCGCGATAACTGGCACTTTTAGTCATGGGTTAGAGAGCCCTGTGGCAAAGATTACAGTAGCTGGCTTGGTTAATAATGAGGCCTGATCCCACTGCTTTAATGCTATTGTTTCAGTTGAGATTTTTACTGCAGGGAGTATAATAACTTGAGCCTGTTAAATGATTTTTTTATATATATATATATTTTAGCTTCATTAACCATAAATCTTGTCCATTAACTTGACACAAATAGAAATAAAAACGGACCAAGTGATTAGAAAAAGAAAGGGGCTGATAGAAATTCTGGATCCAAGAAACCTAAAAGGTCTTAACTATAGGTATCGCTCTTTTTATTATTATTATTTTTTTACATATTTATACAGATACAAGACCTTGTCTGTGGGATCTTTCCTGAGCTTCGACAGTCCTCTACAATATAATGGAGTTTGAAGTTCATCTGGATATTAATTAAAACAATCATTTAGCACAGATCTGTGGCAGCTAGCTTGTTGCAAATCAGGGTCTGATGCATATGACATTACTCTTATCAAATACATTATTGCTGAGGAGAGGGTTGAGAGGTGGAAGTGTCTAAAATAACTGGTGTTGGCATTATAAACAGGGCAAAACAGTGTGCATGGCCTACACACATTGATTTACTTTATTTTCAAGGCAGACATACGTTCTGATTACCTGGCTTCAATCAAATGAAAGGGAAACTGATTTTGTGAAGAAATGTTGCTGTGTACCATCCTCCAAAGACCACAATGGCATACAAAGTGGGACTATTCCCTTGACATAGTGTTTTAAAGTAAGGATGATGTAGTCAGCAGCTCATTAATGCTTTGTTAACATTTTCTGTAATGGGAAATAAATTAGGCACAAGCAATATGGCAGCCTCTGTTAGAAGAATCTCTCCTCACCTTCTCATGAGCCTTGACATTTAAGAAAAGACAGCCCACCAGTCAAGTTCTACATCAAATGACTGACGTGGATCTAAGCCAGTGATGCTGATCGGCAAATATTCTTTTGATTATGCAGCTCTCCACCCCATCTCTCTTGTTATTTTTTTCTTTTTCATCTTGGCCCCCTGAGAGATTACACCCTGTCCACATGCTCCAGCCATTAGCTAATAATTCTCTCAGATCAGGAGTCGTTTACTACACTCTCTCAAGCACTGGCGCCTGTCTAATGGTGATGACCCAAAATGAGTGTGTGAGTGTGACACAAACTTTGTCCTTACCCGTACTCGGCATCTGTTACCTGTGCCGCCTTCACGTGTCATTGGCTACGGGAAATGAGGAGCCTTTGCATTTCAGCTTCCCATCCAGAAGAACAGGAGCTGAATAGGGCTCCGAGCGAAGGCAATCAGAGTTAGCGTTAACGACGAGAGATAATGAGAGGTTGCTACTGTGAAAAGAGACTGAGGCTAATGCAAACTTGGTTAGTTGGGTTTGACACACTGACACACACACAAGCTCTAAATGGATGGACTTTTTGGATGATATTGGCATTTACAGGATGAACCAGTGGGGAGGGACCATGAATTGTTCAATACAGTTGTGCTTTTTTATTTGTACATAGAAATGTCTGTCAAAGAATCCAACAAGACAGTCCACACATATTAGCTGCCATTGTTTCCTCTTGTATGTTAAAATGTTATTGTGTATATTTAATATTCCACTAATTAGAACGCATGCTGCTTAATCCTGCAGCTTTTATACACACTAGCTAACTGATGTCACCAGCAACACAACAGTATGTTCCAGGTAAATTAGAGCCTTCTGACAGACAGCATATGTCACATAATGACATATATCTCAATTATTATCTGAACTAAACAATAAAAAGTCTTACATCTGCAAAATGCTAACTTAAACAAACAATGCAAATCTGATTGAAAAGAGAGTGGACAGGAAGAGAGGTGATGGACGAGGAAAAAATACCCAAATCCTCCCACAATATGGCTTTTAAAAATAGGAACTCAACCTTACAGTTAAGAAATGAGCAAAGGAAGAGAAAGAGGGAGATGGGGGGAGGAGTATGTAATGTCTGTCTAGCATTATGTCTATCGGTGTGGGTAATTGAATGTCGGAGTGTTTTTCTCCGAGCCTTTGTTGTCCAATCAATACGAGCAGCTCCCATAGGAGCTAATCTGTATTAGCAGAATTAGCCTGCCGGCTAACTCAGATGTCTTGAGCAGAAGGCTCTCCTTTCGCCTTGTTCACTGCTGTAACAATGACAACTAAAACCAAATATCCTAACATCAGGTGTTAAATACTGAAAGCCTATTGACTGGCATCACATGTAGATCACTTCAAAAATGAGATAACATTTCAAAAAGTTTAGCATTTCAAAAAGGTTTTCTTCTTAAAATTGCTGTGTGAAAATGTAATAAAAAGAATAATAAAAGAATAAAACAATTGTGTTGTAGTTGTAGACTAGCTAAGTCATTTTAAACAGGAAATGAAACTTTTTATTTACACATATTTCACTGATGAACAGTGTGTGCATAACGTCTACAGAATAAAATCATCTTTTATTTTGTCAAGACAAGACTTTTTTTATAGCTAACTCTACTCTTTCTATCAAGAAAATGGTTATAAATTGGACAATAGCTCACAAAATCAATAAGAAATTCCAAAATAGTGTCAACATGATTACAAATTTAAAGGGTGTCATCACTGTTGCTATATTAGTAGAACTTTATTTGCCTTAAGAAAGAGTGAAACATCAGCTCCTGATAATTATCACCATCAATCATGCAGGATGCTGTGTGGTTTCAGGTAAGATGCTCTGGATTTGATGAAGTGATGAATATGAATGATGTAAGGCAGCGGGTGTTTATCGGCGCTCACATAAGCTACAGACACAGCGGAAACTGCAACGCTGTGTTTACACAGCCCAACATGGAACATACGAGATGCGCTGTAGGTGTGTATGTGGTTGACTACGCAAATTCATCTGTGTGTGTTTGTGTGCATATCGGTGTATTAAGAATGAGCGGCCTGTTCGTGCTAATGAGAGGTGAAGGGAGACAGTAATTGAAACCCTAGGGAGTGGGAGACGGAAGATGGGGGAGAACAGAAAGGGGAAGCAAAGAAACACTCCCTGTGCGTTTTCATTTCCAGCAGGTTTGCCCCAAGAGAGGGCTTCCTTCATCATGCTTCGTCTTTTAACACACTTTGTGTTTTGTTTATACACTACACACACTGTCATAATCTAAAAGTGGATGACAATAAAGAGTATGATTTAGAGTCATTTAATCTTTACTCCTTAAAACTCTCCTCTGTGGCAACTTCTGTATGATGTATTCTGTTGCAATAACCGTAGATCTAGAGAATTAATGGCCACAGAGAAAATATAATTTGTTGTAAAGACAATACGACATATGCATCCCCATGCCAGCACCAGAATTTGGAATAAACGTAAACAGTAAAAAATACTTTCATAATTTTGTCAAATATTATTAACAAACTATTTAAGTAGTATTTACAAATGTTTCTGGAAGACTGCATTATTGTTTGACTAAACAGTCAGAAGCCATTTAAATTAGGAAGATACAGAGAGATAGAAATATCTGCAAAATCATTCATTTCATTATAATAATTATTATTATTATTAGTTTTCAGGGCATCAAACTCTTTGACACAGGACAACTCCTCCGCACTCTTTGCACCACTGTCCTATTGAGTATGAGATGTTTGAACTAGTATGTTCAGAATGTGGTCCTTGTAGTCTCCATGTACTATTTCAGCTTGGCTGTGAAGAGTGCAGGTTTACTTGACCCTGGACATTACTGGACACTGTGCAGCCTGCTAATGGCTGGTTGAGGTGTTGTAACATTGTCACCAAGTTATAACTCACAGCCTGGCGTGATGACATCTAAGATGCTTCACACACTTGAAGGATTGGAGAAAGCCTTGGAAGCTGTGTGTGATTACTGTGCACTTTAAGCCACTAATGGTATTTATGTGAACACAGAGCAGTATGCACAGAGAGAATGTGATCTATGCTGGAAAAAAGATCAGGGCGATCTTTAATCAAGCAAGCCCTGCACAGTGCAGAAACCAAAGTAACACAACATTGGAAGTCTTCCAGGGGCAGCTCCAGTTGTTACACTGCCACCCCCTAGCATAATAGGCAACAAAAACACTTCCACACACAGAAAAAGTTAAAGCTAAAGCATCTGGACTTAGTTTTTAAAGTGAAGACGTTTCGTCTCTAATTCCAAGAGACTTTAATAATTCTGAGATCAACTGGTAAGAGAGCTGAGCTTATATCTCTAGATGGAGGGGTTTTCCCTGAAACTAAACCTGATGGACCAGGCTGTTCTGGTCTCATGGTCGTTTGCTCTGAAAGGGCAGTCTGACTCTGTCCTTTCTCTTTGAGGTGGAGGTGGACTGCAGAACCTCTACATCCAGCTTTAGAGATATAAGCTCAGATCTCTTACCAGTTGATCTCAGAATTGATAAAGTCTCTTGTAATAAGATATTTTTTTACCTTGAAAATTGAGTCTATATGCTTTTGCTTTAACCTTTTCTTCAAGATGACCTGGATGACTGAGAACCTTCACAGACTTCCACACACAAAGAAACATACTCATTATCTGAAACATTGCTTATAAAGAACCTGGAGAAAGTGACGAGAAAGAACACACCGATATGATAGCAATGCTAATGTTTGCCTAAACACTGTACAATTTCCAAACCATACTTTGATTTACTTCTGTCAAAAGTATGTAAGCTGCATTGTTACTGACAGAATTGCTTATAGTTTTGCAATTTTCAACAACACCAACACAAAACACTAACCAAACAGCAATAAATGATCAATTCTAAAAAAAAAAGTCCAAAATCCAGAATCTACTTTTGGATTATAAGCTAAAAAGATTTATTAGAACAGCATTAAGCCAGTAAATGGATGTCCCATATTTATCTAACAATAAACTAAACTGAACCATCATTGAGTTTGTACATTGTGATCATACATAATTGTTCATAAAAGGAAATCACACCACAGGTGTACACACATTCTGTAAGGTAAATATAGTCCTGCCCTGTATACGTCTGGGACATTATCCAAAATGAAGCTTCAAAGGAACTCTTTGAAATCGAGCCACCCAAAAATGAACACACGCTGCAATACCATGATAGAGGTCATAAATAAGTTGCCTCTTCGTACAGACACAACTTGTCACTGGCGGTTTGACAACAGCATTAACTGAACTTGTGTAACTTGAGTAACAGCAATCTTTATTGAAGTAAACTAGAATAAAAATTATCACATTGAAAGTTATTTTGTTTAGTATGAACAATCGAATGCTCTTCAAACTGACACAAAAGCAAAAAGTGACCATGACCACTCTAAATTGAAACTATTTGGCTGTATATGTACAATCTTATAGTGTGTTCTTTGTCTTGATAATGCTGCTGCTATAGATACAAGGATGAAAAAGTTAACATATGGCTAGGTCATAGAAAATAAGACCTTTTGTCATGACTGCTCTGGCCAAGAACATTCTTAAACTGTTGCTGAGATCTTGCTGCCAACTGTGAACCAACTGCAATGTTCTGTGAAAATTGAGACAGTCAAAAAATAGTGATACTTCAATCAAGAAGGAGGTGTGGCAACACATCAAAGATACGTATCATTTCAGAAGAATATGATGAGTCATTATTCTTTAGATATTGTAAGAGACACTTGGACAGACTCCTATTGGGGTCATGGTTATGGTTGAAGGTGTAAAAAATAAATAAAAGAAATCCTTAGTTCTGAAGGAAACAAGATTCATGTGCACAATTAGTAGCCTCTATTAAACACTACATATATTTTTCCTTCAATCTTTTGCAGGGATCAGTTTACATTTACATTTACATTTATTCATTTATTTGAAGCTTTTATCCAAAGCGTCTTACATTTAGCTTCAATTCATCAGTGTTACAGCTGGAACACAACTGGAGCAAAGGTGGGTTAAGTGTCTTGCCCAAGGACACAATGACAGTATGAACTGTGGGGAGAGCGGGAATCAAACTGCCTACCTTCCAGTTGAAGGACTACCACTCTACCACTGAGCCACTGTGCCAAACAGACATGCTCCAAACAGTAACAACCTTTCCTAAAACTATCATCTCTAACTCTCAGAGAAATAGTTTTCACTGGTTTTAGAACAAACTGCAAAAAGTGGTGCTAAAACTGAGGAGGGTGCAGCTGTGACTGTGGTGTTGACTATACAGTGTTTATGGCACATATTGTTTTGCCTATAGTTCAAACTTTAACTATAGGCAAAATAAATGAGTATAAGTGAATTTACCGTGTTGGCCCGGCCCTCCACAACAGTCCCAGGTCCTAATGTGGCCCTTGGAGAAAGATAATTACCCACCCCTGCTCTAGGCCTATGAAGGCAAGTGCCCTTTGCTCCATCAACTAAGCCTACATCCAACAGATTGTCCTGAGCTGGGTCATCTATTTGTAAGTTTAAGCAGAGGGGTGCGAGACAGTGGCCTCCAGCCCAGTACGTGAGTTGTGAAGCCAAAATTCCACCAAGCTTCCAGTGGTAATTTCAGTCAGTAGAATAGTTGAGCCAAAGACAGAGTTAAAATTGGTGTCAGTGGATTCTGGTTCCAATACATTGCATAATGCAGTGTTGATACATGTGCCGTAAAAATTCTATTGATTACATTTGGAAGATTTTTTTTCTTGAAGTCCTGATGAGACCAATGATATACCTTAAGCCCTTTAGGTAGTTGCTGAGATAAAGAAAGAGAAATACCCTCGGGTCATAAAACATGAAAGTGCAGAAGCTGACTCGACCCTTCGCCCACCATTTCAACTTGGAGGACCAGACTTTGAAATACCACAGCGCAAAGGGGTAGGATTGAGACTGGAGGGGATTTATATATGTTTGTTAAGAATGAATAAATATAGGGTTTATATACAAATAACCTTTCCACAAAGCCTCGGTTGTAATTTAGGAGTGATTTAAATTCAGATTTAGGGCAATATTAGAGTTGTTTCTGACTGACTAACGCTAACAGACCAAATGATTTATGGTCTTAAATTTAATGCCACAACATAAATTAGTAAAACATACAGCAGCAGCAACCTTTTTGGTGTTATAATCTGGTCAGCAAATTTATTTTATTACTGGATATTACCAGCTTTACTCTCCTGAGTCCACAATACATAGAGAATTTTATAAAACTACTTAATTAACCACTGATATTAACAAACAGGAAGATATCATTTCAGAAGCATATCGTAATTCATAATTACTCCTATTGAGGTCACGGTTATGATTAAAAATGTAAGAAAGCCTAGTTCTAAAAGAGCTTTTTGTAAAACTACTGGATTAACCATGGGTATTAAATTGTTTATATCATAAATCCAAGTTTAGAGTAACCCGCATGAGCTTTTTTTTTTTTTTTTAAATGCAGCCCTGCCCAAGATTATTCATTTGGTGGACTAATAAAGACACCCCTCATGTTTGCTACCATGCACTGGCCACATATTTGCATATCTGCAGCGTTTGAGAGGCACCCAAGAAAAGGTAGATGGTTGTAAAATGTGAATCTTCCCATGTGGGCTCTTTTTCCTTCCTACCTTTTGAGAACTGATGATGGACTTAATCTCTGGTGCTACCTCATCAGTCCAATAATCTAATTAAGAGGAAGGCGAGAGTGTCAAAATAGATTCATACTTTGGTGCTGTTCCGCGTGCCCTTTACCTGCTCCTACTGCCACTGTTCAAGCCCATAAATCAGAGCACAAGAACCTCCTCTCCTTCTTCTTGGGAGCGGGAGGGGTCGACACACAGACACACTTTCCAAAAATTACATATTTTATGGCACATTACGGATGTCTTGCCTCAGCTCTGTCGACATCTCATTAGGACCGTTATGAAGGGGGAGAGTGTGGAGTGACCAAGCCTCTCTCATGGAACCCCTTAAAAGGTCCTCGAGTAAGGGCGCCATCATACAGCGCCATCAAATACCATCCACCAGAGGGCAGGCTCCAAAAAATAAGGAGAAACCCAAAGGCGACTTTACAAGTGTAAAAATCATGTTTACAGCCTGGTACAAAAGATGGCTCCGGTCTCTAGAGCTAAGTTTTTACTACATGACAACTCTAGATGTAACCGCCATTTTATTGCCTTGTCATAACAACAATATCAGTGAATAGGGGAGCAATGGGCGGAAAACGTCCATATATTCATCCATAAATCTCATATAATTGCTCTTTTGGGGAAAAGTTGTTGAATAACAGAACATGTGAGGATTAGTTCCAATAAGCGATAGATTAAAGCATCAATACATTATGAAAACTAGGCCTGCCCATAACAACTATGCCACTTCTACCAGGGGTCATATCAATTGTTTCCCATGGACCATTAGCATGTACCATGGGCACTAAAACCGAAGTAAAACAGAAAGCAATGACCCTACTTGTTTATGGTGCAACGTTTTACTGAAAGCAACAATCTTTATTCTGGGGGCTAGATTAGAGGTTCGATTTCTGCACAGCATTGCATGAATTGCTGTCCATGGGCCCTATTACAATAGTACATCTTTGACTGCATGTTCAATCAGCTTACTTATTTGTACTTTGCACAAACAGCATAGGTTATTTAGAGTAACTTGTACTGCCAAAAATTGCATGCATTATAAATAAAGGTGTGCAATTTCCAAATTATGCTGCGGTAGTATAGCAGTGTGACAGGGATGATGGTAGTGGTGGTTGACGCTCCGAAGTGCGGCGAGCTCAGCTGATGGCTTGCTGGTGGCCTGATTGCTCTGGCCCAGCGGCCCACTGAGCAGTGATTGCCACAGCTGGGGCCTGCGGGACAGATTCCTCCGTCGCTCCCATAGCTCAAAGCTGACACCTCCCACTAAGCACTGTCTGCTCACACCAACCTCTCCCCATGCCATTTGTCCTGACAGATGGAAAGACATGAGCTTTAAAACCCAACCTTCTTCCACTGATCTGCCCTTTTTTCTTCCTCGGTTCATTCATCAATCATCTTCCACCTCTCATGTTGATTCTATATCTGGTCAGCAAATTTATTCCTACAGCCACTTCCTGCTGTTTCGCTTTGTCTGTTCCACCTGCCTGTTTCTGAAGAATAATCCACGTTTTCCATTTCATCATCCCATCCAACCTCCGCTGCCCTTTACCCTGGCGTTTGAATTCATTTATTTGGATCTCTTCCACCTTCGAGCGAATAATCCTCTAACTGGTTCATTCATACGGATGACATCATCAAATCCCTTCGTTGCCGTTGGCTGGATTAATCCTGCTTATTCTCTTGCACTGACGGAGTTCATTATGAAGGCACGGATCCATTCGGGTTGAAGAGAGCAAAAGGGTGCCTGTTACAACAGAAGGAGCTCCAGGAAAGAGAGCATAGCAGATAGGAAGAAAAGGACATAGGAAGACAAAGAGAAATAAAGTAGAAAGACAATAGTAGTCACTTGAGGCCACAGTCAGAGCACAGAGTTAAACAAAAAGAAGGTACAAGGCTATTCACAAAGCAATACAAATTATGTTCTAAAACAACTGTTGCAATTTGATGACAACATTTAGTATTCTAATCTGGGGCAGAAAATCTTGTGAAATTTTCCCATGGCAGGCAATTGGAGAGCACTTTTCCAGCATTGTACATTTGGTAAGGTAATTTAAAAATAAAAACCTAGGGTCAAAACAACAAAAACTGGTGACAGCTGAAATTAAACATTTACCACATCATTTCTGATGCCGTAATGTTATGTTATGTGTATGTATATATTTGCAGTACATTGTAGGGAAATAAGGGGCGCATCATAAGCCAAAAAGTAGTAAACTCTCTTTCTGTTACACCTTATCTAAGGAGATATCTGTGAGATTTACCAGAATAGGGAGCAATTAATGTAGTTTTCTTTGATTGCCCATGCAGTAAAGAGTGTAGTCAGAAAATGAAGCCTAAAACTGGCACTGGCTGCAATGTTTCCTAGAATTGTGAATACAGTATCCATTTTTTCCTGTTATTACTGTAGAACACCACTAAGCTAATTTAGATTACACTGGATGGCGACAGGCCAGAGGTGTAGAGGGGAGCCTGCGTTCAACTACAAGCTGTGCTCTAGAGTGTGGTAGAGTACAGCTGGGCTTGCCAGATCCAGTAGGGCAAGTTGTAGTTTATTTTTTTCTCCGGGACGACAAGATCCAGGCTACGCAAGGCTGGGTATCTGAGGGAGGGGCGTGGGGGCTGGGGCCTTAAGCCGTCATCCTTGCGTGACATAACTGATAGGATTGCTTTGACTAACAGGCATTTAAGTGCTAGTATGACCTGCTGGCAGATCAGGGGGTCACAGATGAGGCTGAGCCGATAGGCCACGCGTTGGCCAACAACAGTATTAAAAAAACCTTGCTTACTGCTGTCTGCATAATGCATGGCACCGGCCTTCATACAGGAGTTACGTGTGCATACGTTAATGATTAGTTTTTCTATGTACAGGTTTGTTTTCTATATACTCATACTCATACTCACTAATGCATATCTATAGTTCGCATATTAGCACTCTGGCTTGCTGTATTTTTGGATTTAAAAGAAAGCACTTGTGATTATATACGGGGTGCACGTGGCAGAGTGGTTAGCACTCCTGCCTCACAGCAAGAAGGTCGTGAGTTCAAAACCCCGTCGACTCAAACATTCTCGGCCGACTCTGGTCTTTCTGAGGAGTCTGTATGTCCTCCACGTGTTACCGTGGGTTTTCTCCGGGTACTCCGGCTTCCTCCCACCGTCCAAAGACATGCATGTATAGGTTAATTGGCAAATCCCACTAAAGTGTCCCTAGTGAATGAATGTGAGAGTGAATGGTTGTTTGTCACTGTCTATGTCTAAATGTCAGCCCTGCGACTATCTGGCCACTGTCCAGGGTATACCCTGCCTCAGGCCCAAAGCTGCTGGGATAGGCTCCAGTCACCCGTGACCCCTAACGGGACAAAGCGGTAGAAAATGAATGAATGAATGAACTTGTGATTATAATGGTAGCTCTGAAACGTACAGCAATAACTATGTTAACAACAACAACAATAATAAAATTTATAATACTGTCAAAAATAGAAATAAATGATGGTTTGGTATCTTAATGGTTTTCTGACACTGTACTACACTTAATATTTTTTTATACATTAAAGCAATTAATAGATCAGTGTGCCTCTAAATGGTTTAACTCATTTGTCCCGGGCCCTCATTTGTCCCACATTTTCGAAATGCCACATGAATCATTACTTCAGTGTTGATACATCAATTCTCCTGCTATTTCTGCAACATCTGTAGTGTTGCAGCTATTTTAGGAAAAGGCTCAGAAGTTATCAGTAAACCATTGATTTTGATTTTGGTTGCTGTCCACGTACAAAATGTTTCATTGATGACCACATGTGGGAGTCTGACAACAACACAACAGTTTGTAGTTCGATGACTGGTTGTAGTCCAGGGAGAGAGCATGTGATCATCCCCAGCCCCAGTCTCCACACCCCTCTCGCCCCCTCTCTCTTCTCCAGCCAGATGACACACATTGTGGCTGATCTGTCAGCGGCGCTGGCATCATCGGTGCAGGACATGCATGATGTGTCAGAGATAGAATGTCACGCTAGGGCCCCCCTGGATGGAGCAGGGGGAATGGGGAGATGACAGATGAAGCGGCATCGACAAAAGCGAGATGGAGGGAAACAGGTGGGTTGGAGGTGTTAGGTAGGGACAGACACAAAGGTGTGAAAGACAACACACAATACAGTGGGGATAAGTACACAAAAGAAAAGATGGAAAGAGATTATTTTGATTATACTTGATTATATTTGATTTGATTATAATGTTATGGCTACACAGTCTGCAAAGTGACTGCATATACACTTAGACTTTACACATGCATACACGAGAAGCCAAAGAAACTGCTGAGACATATGTGATATTTTGTAGCTTTTTGCTGATAGACAGAGTCACAGCATCCTAAATATACAGAGTAAAAAAAGATGCAATGCCATAATATTATACTTTCAAGATGTAGGATTTGTCATTGTCATTTTTTTCTCAGGTATTTTTTGAGGTCTAGCTTTGAGACTGGAGCTTACTCACACTGTTCTTTGTTCATTAAACAAGACTAATCTCAGACTGTATCTGTATCTTTTACACAAAACACTACATTCCTGGCCTGCGAATAATAGAAAATACGGGTGTCATGGGGGCTGCTTACACAACACACCTCAGTTTCATACAGATATACCCTGAGAAGCCAAAAAGACTGAGCACCCGCAGAGACGTGACTCATAGTATCCATAGACACATACAAACAAACAAACAAACAAACGTATTGTGCTGCTTGAGTAGCCCTGTTACAGCCTTTTCTGACACTTTCTTGACAAAAAGGCTAAGATGTGAGAGCTTTCTGCGCTCGCTGAGGGAAGGAGAGGAGCTTTGCATCGCTCTAGTTGGTACAGTACAGGAGCAGTGAGTTATAGCTGGCCACCTACAACAAAAGCTTCATCTATGTAGTGTGTGTAACGTGCCCTGTGTGGGCCGCTGTGTGAGAGTAAAGACATAGATAGCTTGTGGGCGTGTTTGCTAATGTGTGTGAGTGTTAAAGCATGTGTGTGTGAGTGTGGTAGAGGGGATTTAATGGGATTTCCAGCTCAGCAGAAAACACTCTCTAGTCACACACCCCCAACACGTTCAGGTGTGTGCACGTATGCACACACGAGTTAGGTATTGATCAGACCGCCAGCCGCAGGGTCATTCATCAGATGGCTGGACACACCCAGATGTGTTTTACTGTTGGCCAATGCTCAGCAGCGCATTTGAGGACCAGACAACCATCATCTGAGACACAACTGGGGAGAGAGGGAGGCACAGAGGTGGGGAAAGGGGGGAGACTAGGAAAAACAATGTTTTTCTTCCAAATAAAACCAGCAATGGCAATACATATAGAACTACCATTTAGTTTTCAATAGCAGTGTGATGATGTAACGGTCAGTAGAAAGGCACATAGTGTTAGCCTAGCGTAGCTATTACCACTTCCTTTTTGAGCCAAAGAAAGGGGGCACGCTCTGTAAGCCCGTTCCTTCCTGGATATGTCTTTAAAACCACAACAAGTGGAAGCTCTAATAACTTTTGAAAAAAAAAGATTTTGCCGTACTCCCAACTGGATTCAAAAAAGTTGAATATATCAACTTGCTGTCGTCACTTCCGCTTTGTGTGATTGGTTTATTCGGCACCTGTTCGTCACGACATGGTCCCGCCCCTGTGAAGGAGGCTGCTGCGGTTCCATTACTAGACTGTTCTCTGTAAAGAATAGACACAGAAATAGTCTGGTACCCAGGCTAACATAGTGTTGCTTTAAACAGCCAAAAAGCAAAAGTTTAAAACACCAACGTGACTGCTGTCATCTTTAACATGGACTTTGAAATAGAAAAAAATAAACAGATTGGTTAAAGTTTGCAGCAGGCCAGGTAGTTTTTAGTGTGTACAAGGGTTGAGTTTTTAAATTAACTGTATTTCATAAGTCAGTTATTATAAAAGCTTGTTGAAAATATCCTTTTGCAGGGTACATTCTTTCTGAATAAGAAGCAATGAAGAAAAGAATACTGCCTTTATTAATCATGAAACTTTACTCCTATCACTAATATAATATACAAGTGCTGAAAACTACAGAAAAAACATGGTTGCCTGCGACTGAGATGCAGAACTTTTTTGTTTGATATAATGTCACCAACAAACAGCCAGGCCTAACAGATTTGAACAACATTTTGCCAACTGATAGTTACAACAATTTCTAATGACCATGACCCGTCACCACTCCAACATGCAACAACACCAGCTGACATGCCTCAACCTCAGTCACTGCCCTAAGGATGGGTTTAACAGTTGCCCCCAACACCATGGCAACAACTCCATGGCCTTGTCATGTCTGTCCCTTTGATTCAATTACCTTGACCTCGGCGGGTGCCTGGGCCTCCCTCCCGGTCTTGCTCCTGTAGTCGGAGAAGGTTAATTGAAACAGAATGCAACATTAATTTCCTTATTAATGAGAGCAGGTGACTGGCCGCTAACTGTAGGAGAGTGTGACCTCGCAGAGTTTTGTACAGTGCCTTGATAGAAAATGCCACTTTAAAAAAAAGATCTTTGTATAGATACACAAGTCATCCGGTTCATGAATAGGAGACTGGATGGGCTCACATGCTGAAAGAATGCATCGCACGCAGGACATTCGATCATATACACAACCTCAAATGCTCTGGAGCGTTTGGGACACTCTGCTGCTTTGAAACCGTAGATGTGCAGTGTGCACTTAGCTTGGCGTTATACTCCAAAAGATTACAGTGTATTGTCAGTGTTTAGCCTCCTGTAATGTTCTTTGTTTTAATGTTTGCTTTGTACCAGGTCAAAGAGCAACTCACAAAATACTAAGGAAACATTTCAACAGATCAACAGTGTGTGAAACTAGCAAGAGGTGTCTCAAAATCGAGCCCTGATTTAAAAGTTCATGTTTAATGCTTTATTACGGCAAACCAGCCTACTTTAATGTATATCCAGGAACAACAGACTCTTAATTTCCTCTTAATATTTCAAGAATTAGCAAGATTAAGGCCTTCCCAAACTTTACATTTCCTTCCAACTTTCTTTGATCCGCACAAGCACAATGCAACAGTTCACCACGTGTGTGCATCCGAGTGCGTCACTCCCCTCATCTGTCAAAACACGATAAGATATAAAACTCTGCGGTGAAGGAACAGACTGCCTCCTCTTCAATCTTCTTAAACAAATACAAGGCAAATGAATGAATTTTGAACAGCCACTGCCGCTTGTATCACAAGACAGATCTCTGCTTTATTTCAATCCAGCACCTTCAGATGCTTTTCCGGAGGATGTGAGCAACTTCTTCTAATAAGATTTTTTTTTTCTGCACTTTTCTTCCACCAGCCTAGCCCGACTTCCTTGTTTAATCACAAAGTCTATTAAAAAGGCAATTAAACATCATGCAGGTAATATGTGTAATCCATTGAACAAATCCTGGATCAAAAATGCAAATAGCAATAATGGAATGTTGATTAGTGCGCCATTTTCCCTGCTCTATTGATTCAGTCGAGTTACTTAAGTGGCATTGTGCCTTGTTTTAAGGCAGCCATCGGTGAGATTTGATTTTGTTTTGTTTCAGGGTCAAAATATCTAGATGAAACTAAAACAGGTTCATAAAACTCCAGACTGGAGGGAAAAACTGACAAAAAGAAGTATATCTGTGCCTATAATATAGTGAGATCAAACAAGCTGGAAGCAATTAGAGCTGCATCCCAATGATTGCAGCCTGAATGTGTTCTGTTATCACCCTTCCATTTTGAAGAATAAAATGTCTTCTCTCCTTCCCCTCATCATAAAAAGCAGTACTGTCAGCCCCAAAAACAGAAAATCAAAGTGAAAATCACACCCCATGACAAAAGCACTTGCCTGAGTAACATGCCGTCGTATTTGCATGACTGATGTTGGGGCTGCTTGTTTATGCCTGTCTGCCCAGTCCTGTGCACTAGCGCTGGGAGCTAAAGTTGACAGAAGCCACACAAAGCAGAGCACAGATCAACAGTTTATTAGCATAAGCCCAGAAAGGTACAAAAAAGCACAGTGAAAGGTGGAAATCATTCCACCAGCACAACCCCACCCCTTACAAATAAACTGCTTTATCACTTTCTCAGCTTGATGCAGTTTCTCTTAGGGGGCTTTGCCGTTTTGTTTTGAAAGATTAAAAGTGGAGGAGTACAAGCTGGAGGGAAGGGAGGAGGAGATGGCGAGGAGAGGAGGGTGTTTGGTGACAGAGTGGAGGGAGGAGGGCTGTGGTGGTGGGGAGACGGTGGTGTTTGTGTTATTGATGTTCAGCTCTGGCTCAGATAAAGGATTGGTGGGAGCCAACCAGCTCCTATCTGGCTCCTCCAGCCAAAGGCCTGTTTGCTTTCTAGGAGTTACTGCCGCCCCAACTTTGTGTGTAGCTCGGGAGGCTGGAGAATGGAACAAGAGATAGTCAGGAGCATGTAGATGCGTTTTTAGAATTTGATTCTGCTTCTCTAACAGCACAATTAAGGTTATGGCTGGAAAGGGAGAGACAGGGAGGGAGAATATTCTCTGGGTTCAGCAAGGGTAGGGTATAGTAATGGACAGAGCGCAATGACACTAATGCAATATGATTACCATAGATCTATATCTGTCATGCTTCAAAAAAATAGGGAAAAATAGCAACGCCCATGTGGCTGGAAATAATCTGAGAACGAATCAATATGGTTAGTAACAGCGTCAAACGCGCTTGATTAAGAGGCAGCTTTATCTAAAAGATATGTTTCATAGATGGGCTTCTTGATTTATAAAGACAGGAGTTCTATGATGCAACATGAATAACTGGATGGATGAGCTGTGGGGTGTGTGTGTGTGGAGGGGGGGGGACGGCATGTTTTTCCGTTTGTTTTGTTTGTTCTTGTTTTTTAGGACTTTGAAATTGTCATTAAGTTGGCATAGATGAGTTGCCACAAATGTTTCTGTGATCATGTTTTTGAAAAGTTAATTAAAAGCTAGTCCCATTTGGTCACTCAACTCCACCCTGTTTGTGATTCTGGGAATGTCTATCCCTTATTATTGAGTGTGGCAACACTTTAATTATTCATGCTTGCCATTAGCCTGGACCTAACTATTAACAATTTGGGCAGCTGTTGATGTTGATTATTTATTGGCACAACACATTTTTTTTTTTTCAGTTGTTTAAAATATTTTGCAGGTCATATTAAAATAACTTGATTTGATTGACTAAGATCAATTGTATTAAATTTAAGATTGCTAATTCAAAGTACATGAAGACCAAAGGAATTAATGAGTGTATACAAACTTTGACATATGTAGTAGACACTTTTTCTTAACAGCTCTTTCTGTTACAATCCAAAGTTCAGTGGAACCAATAAATCACTGTTCTAATCCAGACTGCAATCATTGACAGGTAAATGTTTAAAAAGCAAATGCCACTCTCCTTCTCCACGCCCTTCTTCAAGTGTTTCCTGTAATAAACCGCGGAAATGGCTTAAGGTTAACTTTCTTATACTGGTGAAGTTGTCTTCTTCTCCAATTTAAAAAAAGTTTGGCGCTATAACTTTCTCTAAAAGTGACTGATGTCTTGATAGAAGATTTTCTCCTCACTCTATTCCTTTCATCATGAGTGATACACACTCAGAGCTCCCCTCCATTTGTTTGACCCTGCAGGAGGGGAGCTGATGTGCTGATCCATCAGAACCACACGGCTCCATTTACGGGATGGACCCCTGCCTCTAAAGCATCTCTTCCAGCCGGCGCCAACAGCTGCCTGCCTGTCTTAAACACACGTCCACCAAGGGCAAGGGCAGAACCCCAACGCTAACGGTGCAGCCCCCGAAGCTTTGACAGCAGCAAACTCTGGAACTTTTTGTCAAAAACAATGGAATACACTGCACGTCAGTGTCAATGCCAGGGGTGAAATGTTGAAAGGTTTCATTCTTTTTTTTCAATTTGGCATCAATTTGCCTCATGAGAGTTTGGAACTTTCTAAATCACAGACTATTAATTGTGCAAGAAACTTGATAAATACAGTTTAGGACTGCCTAAGTTTAAATTTGATCTAAAACAAAACAGTTTCTGTTTGGTTTGGTGTGGGCTTTGTTTTAGGACTACTCTTCCACAAGTATAAAAATTATGATGGTGAAAACATAAGAAAGAGAACAAGAGATGACATCACTCATGGAGGAGTTGTGGGTGGAGTTATCAGCATAGAAAGCAGACGGCAACTTGTTGCATAGCAACATAATCAAAAAACAAAAAGACAAAAAACAAACAAAAAAGTGGTTTGGCAATGAAGGCTGAATTAGTTTAAAATGTTACGTTTTGTCAAGTGCATAAAATGTGTTTGCATAATATTTAATTTCTCATTTTTAAACACAAGATCCTAACTTGTGGATAACCCCTTGACTGTCTCGGTAGTGTCCATTCAGTCCAGTCCAGAATACGTCAGGTGACACAAGACACTTATGTGGGGCCCACTTTTCCAGCCCATTCATGGTCTCGTTTTGCAGGGACAGAGTAGGTCATATCATTAGACAGCAGACAAGGGTGTGTGTGTGTGTGTGTGTGTGTGTGTGTGTGTGTGTGTGTGTGTGTGTGTGTGTGTGTGTGTGTGTGTGTGTGTGTGTGTGTGTGTGTGTGTGTGTGTGTGTGTGTGTGTGAGGGGGGAAGCTTCCAATGCTGCATGCCTACATGATACCCCTATCCAAAACCAAAGGCATGAGTGACTAAGGAAGGGGTGGGGTTTTGGAAAGAGTGGAACAGTGTTAGCTGTCGTTCCAATTCCACACTGGCAGCTTGGTCATGAGACTGAAACTCCATCCACTTTCTGAATTGGGGAACCAGAACAATCTGTCTCAAGAAGAGGCGATGGGTGGATGCACATACATCACAGACCTCATTTAGGCTTAGCCCACTCATGAGCTAATAGAACCCATACTTTTACAGCAAATTCAATCAGTTTTTGGTCTAGTTTGCAATGATTTGTTTCAAAAACTCACAAAATCCACGGTTAAAGTAGGATCTTTCCTGGACAGATAAAGTGAGTAGTTTGAAATGTTATTTGCCCAGATGCATCATTTCTTGAATCTCCCTTGCAAGGATGATGCATCTGGGCAAATAATATCACATTTCATACTACCATATATATATATATACACCAGTCATTTGGTGTGTATATATATATATATACACACCAAATGACTGTTTTAGCCATGGAAACATTAGACATCTGTATCACTCATTTTCATCACACTTTATCTCTAGTGGAAGCTTACTTTCCTAAGGTTTACCACCACCACATATCTCCTAACCCCTATACAGCTGACTGAAACTCTAGCCTCATCCTACGGTGCATAATGTGTTCCAGTTCTCCTCTCCTGTTGTCTAATCTAACTTCGCCTTGCCTGCCATTTTAGGCTTGACGTGGAATGCTGCATGTTTCCATGGTGGCTGAAATACGCCACCATATTTCTTTTTGCGTGTGTGTTTTTAGAAAGCACTGTAGACAGCATTAACAAACCCCTCCTCACTCTGTGCCCCTATCATCTTGGCTGTCTACATTTGGCTCCCTCGCGGGCTGTGTCACGAGTTGTGTCAGTAGTAGTTGCAGTTTGGCCGGGGAGTGCATTCGTCATGGGCAAGGGATTGGGTAAGAATCTTCCATAAGGTTAGCCCGCAGTATGCAGCGCATGATTTGAGTCAGAGTGGAAATGGGTGATTCAACAGTACATTCAAAGCCCGATAAGAAGAGTTCTTTATGGAACACTTTCTTGACATGATAGTGCTACTGAAACAATAGAAAAAGTCCTGCAAGATCATTTAGCTTCAACATTATGGTCAAAGAGCTGGTGAACTACATTTGACAACAGTCTAGATGTAAATGTTCATAGCTGCAAGATGTTTAAAAAACATAGCTCCCAGTGCCGAGGGCAGTCTTAGTATCAGCTGACGTGAAGCTGGAGGCTCAGTGACCTTTTGCTAAATGTGATGTCATGTTCTGGCTCATTTACATAGAGCTGTACTAAGTAAAAAGTACACAATAACTACTCAGCTCCTGACAGTACATGTGCTATCACTAGACTTTGAAATTATAATTATGTAAATGTAACAGAGCATTAAACTCATTTAACCAAAGCCTTTCCACTGAAGTGAATATGTTGTAAATTATGACACATGACTTGTAATAAATTCTCAAATATCAGATGAAACAGACTCCATAAACCCCAAAAATGAAAACAAACATCCCGTTTCATTTCATCCACTTGAGTTCACTCGCTACTCATCGTCGTTCTTCAAAGAAGACGAAGGTTGACTCTCGCAGCTCCAGGGTGTTCTTTCTGCGCGTCTGTATCCCTGGCCTCGTTACTGAGCTTCACAGACAGTATAATTTCAGCCTGTCACTGTCAAGCCCCAGCGCCACTGTTAGAGAGTGAGTTGAGGGATGCAGGCTCAAAAATGTCACTTGACAGAAGTCAGGGAGGAGTGGCTAGAAGAGAACTTGAAACAACTGTTAAAACCGTGACAGGAAAATGGCCACAGTCTTTTTCACTGTTGACTTGTGTTTAATCTGTATTCATGCTCTGGAATATTTCTTCAAAAACCAAACCAAGGCTTTTACATGTACGCTATTTGCTCTGCACTTTTACAAAGGTCTGAATTAAATATGCAGGTGTCTAGAGGTGGTCTTAGTCCGGATCAGTCAGAAACATGGTCTAGTTAATTTACACTTATTGATTAAAGTTTGGACGTTGATACCGAATTCAGTCACAGACAATTAAACAAAAGAAAGACATGCAAAAGGAGAAAAGAGGATACAGATATTAGTGCGGTTTAAAAAAGCAATAAAACAATGTTTTTTATGGGTCATTGGTAGCAGATAAACTAGCGTTTTAAACATTATAAGCGGCAAATTTGAAGTTGCTGCAGTTGGTAGTAATTCTGTAGTAATGTGTTTATTCATTTTCACAGTTACAAGTGCAAAAACAGCCATTTTTCAAAGCCTTGATCAGTACGAACCATGTGCAGGAGACATGCCCTCGTTGCCATAATGACAGAAAACAGGGCATCAGAGTCGACCTTAAGTGCCGCTTAAAAAGTAAAGTGAGAAACCAAAACTCACTGAACCAAACAGAATCAATCCAATTTAGGAGTTCTTGGTTGAGACCTTGGTGCTAAATTTCAATTGTGAAAATGTGATTAACGTCTATACTTAATCACTTGTCAAATGTAACTCTACAGATAAATTCTATCATCTGGCCCAACTTACCCCTTCATTAAAGTTAAAAACTGATCATTAGTTATCATAGTCTAAGTCAGCCCTGTGGTTAACTGGTGATTAGCCGCTGTAACAGCAGACACAATACAGAAATATAAAAAAATATAGCAGGGAAGAAATGCTAAAGGGTCTATTATCTGCATCATGAGCTTGTTTGTGAAACAAATACAGATTCATTTTTGACTCCATATGTGTGAGAGCTAGTGCCCGCCTGTGCCCCAGCATATCTGGCCACAACTACAAAGCCTCTCTCTTCTTAGCATGAGCTCCATCTCTGGGCCTTGTCAAACAAACGGCTCCTGGTCCCCTCTCCTGGGCTCGTGCCATGATGGCTGCCAGCCTCGACATGGCTTGCGGAAGCCCCTGTTTCTGGCATCTTCTGAAGCAGCACTAAGCATTAACAGAAGTCCCCTCTGTCCTCGTTTACAATCATTAAAAACAGTAGCGCCGGGCTCCCCCTAAGCACCGGGGAGCAACGCCAAGCCTGTTGCGGCCGATAAACCAGGAGCCACCTCTTACTGTCTATTTGCTTTGCTTTCTTCAGCTTGTCTCTGTGCTAGGCTGTGTCTCAGATTGTGCCCCAAAGCATCTCTGTGTGGACCCTGGGCTCTGGTCTGTTGGCAGTATCCTCGTCGTCTTGGTCTTTACTCTAGTTTTTTTTTCTTATGTTTTTAGTTACAATAGCCCAAGCTGCCATTGCTTAAAGCTTAAAGGGCAACCTTGTGGGACTGAATTGGGCCTTAAATATGTGTTTAGTATCAGTCTCTGACTCAACTAATTAACAATGATCAACTTTACAAGCAATTTACAACTCTGGCAGATTTACCATTTACTTGTTGTCTGATTTCAAACTATGTGAGCTCAAACCTCTTATAAAAAGTGTCTGGATGACTTTTAGTTTAAAACAAGGGATGCGCATTAAATTGCAAACGTACCGTTATTGCAATATCTGTCTCACAAAAAATTTAATGTATCAGAATATTATGTATATGTTTAATTTATTATGGTATTCCATGTGGCAGATATCCACACATTCCATGTCATTATATGGTAATTATCCAACTGGAGCCCAAAATAAAACTACAGTAAAAACAATATAAAATATTAAAGTAGCACTGTGGTATCCGTTGGACACAATCTGAGTGACATATATTTTTTTTTTATACCATAATAGTAAGTAGCCGAGATTTGGTCCATCGGGCTTGAGAAAGATTTTTGTACTTTTGTTGACATTAACAGAATTGCCTTGTAATTCATCTAATTTTTGCCCAGCATGTTTCCCTGAGTCCATACTGACTAATTCAGGCCAACCCTTCCTTTCCCACTGTAGGAGAAACATATAAGAATGTCAGGTGTGGGACTGGAAGGAGGTCATCTTTAGGTGGTTAGGGAACAGCAGTTACCGTCGTCCTCTCATTTCACGGCCGGCCGACCAAGATTCTTCATTGTCAACATGCTAACCCTTAGCTCGACCCCCCCATACGGAACATCGTCATGATAAACCACACAACAACAACAGAACAATGACCTCTCTTGTAGAGGGAGTTGTAACCAGGTGTATTCAGTGCATTGACTTATTTGACAGGTAACATGCCAACTCAAGTTATCCCTTTGAGTCCTTAAAGCCAGGAAACTCTGAAACGCAGCTGACTGATCACAAACATCTCCAGCTACCGGCTCCCATGAGCTTCTGCTGCCTATGGGGGTCACGCTGTTGTACCAAAATGATGTTTGTTTCTGATAAAGTATAGTGTTGTGTAGTTACGTTGAGATGAGACAACGTAGGCTCCAAAAATGCAGTGTTACAAAAAGTTTGGGATATTTGAGTGCTGTGTGAGTTTAGTTACTACAGTATGATTACACTAGATAAGGAACCCACAACACTACTTTTATTTGAGTGTATTCAAAATACGTGAAAGCTATAACATTCTTTCTTCTTGGAATATGACTAATTATCACAGAAGGACGACTCATCCAACCTCCCCTGAACCGCTCCAGTGGAAACGTGGCTAAAGCTACCAAATAAGGAGAGATTGGTCGGAATGAGAATGAGAGGATACCACTCAAAGTGGAAGCTCAATGTATGCACTGCTGAAGGAGGGATAGGCCCTGTGTTGTAGAGAAAATCCAGCCGAGCGGCTAAATGGAGCAATGAGGAAAGCAAGTGTTAATTACAAACAACGAGAACGGATAAGGAAAGAGATTAGGTCAACCGTGGAGTGCAGAATTAGACGAAAGAAGAAGAAAAAGAAAAAAGAAACTGACTTTAATTAGCATTGTTGGAGGGGCAGTCGTGTTTGCAAAGCGCTAAGGCTAGTTGTCATTAGCATTCATATAACGAGACCTCAGTGCAACTGGGCCATTTCAGTGTAGCAATTACTTTAGCCTTGCTAGTGCCTACCTACTGGGACGCTACACATAAAGATAGTGACGGGTGCTGCAGGGGCAACAGAGGCCAAGGGAGTGAGTGATTGACAAAAAAACACTGGATATTCACTCCAACCAGCCTCAGAATGTCATTAACTTCCTCCCCATCCCTGCTACCCCCCTGACTGGACATTATGAGCTTATCACATAGAGCAAAAGGGAATAATTACCCAAATACTATCCAGCAAAGCCATCTTTAATCAGAGGAGTGTGTAATTACTGCCACACAAATGACTTCAGTTCATTACGAGGCTGCCGTAACATGTCCGACGATGGATTGTTCATCATTCGAAAGCGTATTATTTACCTACGCAGCAGCAAACCAGGGACAGATAAATACACAATTGTCATTAAGGAGGAAAGGAAAAATGGATGCACTGGTCAGACGAGCATTTTTCAAAGACGCACATTAAAAGGCTAAAGTGCTGAGAGACATTAGAGGGCAACTGAGACAATAGCAGGAACCTTAAAAGCAACTTCCACTTGATTAACTCCCTGTAGATAGAGAAATCTAATTTGAACGTATTTACATTTATATTTGAATTCATTTTTGACAGTCTGTTTATGGTGGTGCTTTATTTCTTGCCTGACAAACTGCTCGGCAAAGCCCTGTTGTTTTTATGTTCCTTTAAGTCCACGTGATGTGTATTTTCCTGGGGTCCAGTTGCACACTAATCTTTCAGAGCCAGATGTGCTGGTAAAAGGCAAGCCACAATGCCTCCACCACTAGACGTCTCTGCATCGCTCCTGGCCAGATATGATGCTGCTTCCCTGGGGGCATTAGCTGAGAGCTTTACTGAGCTCCAAATAGAACTATGCTTCTGCTCTGGAGACAGCAGCATAATGGAACTGCAAGAGGGAGGAGGGCTAGTTAAAGTTAAGGTTTAGCACAAAATATAGAAAAAAACCACAGTACTCTACTTTTAAAACATGCACATTGTAAAGACCACATCATGTATTTAGCTGCAGTATTTTTTTCTCAAACACCTAAAACAGGGTAACTAAAGGCAAGTAAATGAGGAATCTCACTGTTTAAGTTGGAATAAACACCTAAGTGAGGAGTCATGATGTCACAATTCTTAACCAGTCATAACATGAGAGAAATGTTAAAGGGCACTTGCAGTGTGGTACATTCATTTTTTTTTTAGAAATATAATCACCTAAAACCACTCAAAAAACCCTATTGGTTGGTTGGTAGATACAACTTGTTAGCACTGAATCAACGGCAGCGGATAATCTGATTGGTTATTGAAGCGCTGGCTATGTCTGCATTCAGACAAGGATTCAAAAGTCGCAGATAAATGTGGAATTGCAAAATCAGAACTAGAAGTTCAAGGTAAACTCTGACGTTGGTTTGATGTAATGTTGTAGTATTATGTGATAACTAATTGGTAAAGGTTTACTTAAAATAAAATAAAATAAAAGCAGGGAGGTTGCAATGTTGTTGTGTGAGCTGGGCAGGGTGCTTTAAGTTAACGCAAAACAAATGGTTTGCATAATGAAAGGTTTATATAACTTTCATATACAGTGTAAAGTCTAAAAGCCATACATGCCTTTTAAAATAACATGTGCTGGGGTGTTTAATGTTTTAATGTTTAAAAATGTTTAAAATTGTAGCCTTAAGCAGCTTCAGTGCATTTTTTCTGTTACACGTATATTTGTTTGAGTCAAAAGTGAGTGTTTAAAAAGATTATTGTGTCTTACAAAACAAATCAGTCATACTAGCATAAGGTAGTTTTCAAGTACACAGAATTACATCTGGACTTGCATCCACTAAAAAGTATTTAATGCAATGCAACATCAACAAGCACAAGCCACAGCATTTTATCCGGATTGAGTGGCGGTAATTGTCGAGTTGTCAAGCAGGCTTTTGTGGTTGCAGACGGAGCTGGCAGAACCCATCAGTAGAAAATTACAGACTAAAAGAACAATCAGCTTTTCCTCTGTTACTTAAAAAGAAAGTGTTGCCCAACAACAAGGAGAATCCAAATGGAGATGAAACCAACCCAAAGGGGAGACTGTTTACGTCTCGTTGTCCTTGTCTTGAGTGGGAAATGTCAACCGGAACCAAAAAACTAAAACATAAGAATAAAGGGAGAACATCAACATTGGTCATTCTTCAAACATCTGACACCAAATCATTACGCTGTCACTACAATTGACTAACAGTCACCTGGTAATTGATATCAACAAAGGAAGGTTTGTTTCTAGGCCTCTCACTAGAAGGCCTAGAAAAGATATCCTTTTTTTCTTTTATTACCCTGTCTTTAAGACAATCTTTTCAACTTTATCAACTAGAGTTAGGGCAAATGGAATTAAAGCCAACACTTAACAAAGATGGTATATTAGGCTCTAAAATTATTGATCCAATCACATCTTGTTGACCCTTTGGAAAAACTTTTAAATTTACTTCACAGCAAGATTTAAAGCATGATTATGGGCAAGCCATTTGTTATTCTAAATGAGTGATTTCACTCACAACACCATATGTTGTTGTGTGATTGAGGTTCATTAATGTCTCCACCTAGACACCATCTTTGACAAAAGGCAGAGTTGAGCACTGAGCATGAAAAACAAAAAGCTTGTTGCTGCAGCATATGCCCAGTGATGAACATTAAAAGCACACTTCCAATGACCACATGGGCTTCTGTTACAGTTGATTAGCTTGTTCGCCCAAAATCTATAATATTACTAATAATAATATGTGGAGGAGCCACCTGGAAAGTGAAACTAGAATTTTATACTGTTCCTCATTTGTTGGCTAGATTTGGACATGATAAATATTTTTTGGTTAATGTAATAGTTCAGTGCATTTTAATGGGTATAGTGGGTGCCACACATCTTCATCGTGCAAATTGTGCACTAAAACACTACAGGGGGCTCTGCGGAGATGAACTATGCATACAGTTACCAGTAAAGAGAGGCTCTGGGTAATCAGTGGATCTGTGTGCTATTTGATAGGGTTGTGTCATCCCTTACCTCACATCTCATGTGTGACAACAAAGGCCACCCACAAACACCCATCCCTCACCAAACAGACATTAATTGAGCATTTATTGTATCAATAGCCCTCAATTCTGGATCTATAATCACTTGATAATTTGAAACTCAGACAGCTATTTGTCTTTAGGGAGTTTTACTTGTCCTGACATCTGGCTCCTACTGGATCACTGTAGGCCCCATGCAGAGCTGCAAGCAGGGGACCCAGCTTTGAAATGAGCAGGTCAGAAAGCAACAACAAAAGGCTCATGTGCAGCCTGGGTGTGTTGGCAGGCCTGCTCCAGGAGCTGCACAGAGGCACATAGCCGTTGCGGGGCGTCTCGCTGAACCGAGTTCACCATGGGGGCAAAGCAAACAACAACTCGCTTGCCCTGATGCTCATTCATATGGCTCTGTGGATTTTTGCAAGGGCATAACAAAAGCTGAGGAAAGGAAGGAAATAAATATATGCAAATTAGCAGGTCTGATCTGTATCTGATTTTTTTTTTTATTTTTTTTTAAAGGTAGCCTTAGCACTTGTTACTTCCCATTGTTTTTGAGAATTCTGCTACAGCATTATAAGGCAGCTAAGTACAGTAAATGGACCTGTTGCTTAATACCATAGAAATACTGTTTGAGAATAAGTCTGTATTTTAGATTGTCTTTTAGATTGTATTTTTAAATGTTTTGCTTTGAATGAAAAATTCCATACAGAGTCCTTTCAGAAGAGAGCCACACCTGTGAACACAAGTCACCTCAGCACTGATGGACTTGTCTCCTTAAGTGATTACCAAACCATAAACCCCCAAGGATGAAAATGTTTGAAGCAAGAAGGAACATCACTTTAGTAACAAACAAATTAGTAACAGCTTCCTAGTGTAAAAAATAAATTAAGAATTAAGAATGCTAGGAGAGTGGAAGAGAAGCTCATTTGGCATGCTGGACATATCTGCTTTATGTTTATAGTTTGACAATTGCTATTTTTTGTCAATGATCAACTTTGCACAATCAATTGTGTTTTTAAGCTCAAAAACTCTTCAGAGGACATGTCTAAACATCCTAATGTACTATCACTATTGTCAACTCTGCAGCAGTCCTTTGCTTGTGTGTCACATCAGGTGTACAATGTGGTGTTCATTGGGAGCAACATGTCAAAAGGGTTTAATGCCAATATCTTGCTCTTTTCTATGGCTTGTGCTAAAAATCAATACACCGGTGTTCTCCTCTGAGAGTCCTAGCAACAAAACAACAGGCTCGGCATCATACAGTGACTGCACACTTCAAGAGCCCCTTCATGCCCTTCCCTGGAACTGTGTCGCTCCTGTGGTATATTATATCTGCCCAAACCACTGTCACATCTTATTTACAATATTTGATTACTCAAGTTGTCAATTGATGATGTAATTGTCTGTTTGTTGAACTTTGAGGGTATACAGCACAATACATTGTATTTGTAAGCACAGATATAGGTTTTGTTTTTTGTTGTGATTTAATTTGACTGTTTTTCTTTTGTTTAGCTGTGTTACAATAATGTGGCTAATTAACCACAGATGCTTAAGTCTTTATGGACTATTCCACCTGATGCAGTGAAATGATGTCACTGTGGTCAGAAAACCATTCCGTCTAAAACCTGTCTGCTTTCTGGTGTTCATTTTTTATGTGAAGTCTTCC
The DNA here is from genome assembly GCA_024416835.2 of Perccottus glenii. NCBI lineage: Eukaryota > Metazoa > Chordata > Actinopteri > Gobiiformes > Odontobutidae > Perccottus > Perccottus glenii. The sequence goes on along the minus strand of CM044546.2, from coordinate 13,902,006 downwards.
ATAGTGCAACAGGCTAAATTTAAAATAAACAGAAATTATATATTTGATATGAGAGTTTTTATATAAATTTCAAATGCCTATATTGTTTGCTTGAGTCTCTCCAGTGCCTCAATGGAAGCATTTTGGTGATTTAAGGCTTTGTCTGCAATGATGAAGCCTCTGTTTAGTGCTTCCCCAGAGCAACATCTCAACCTAGACAGACAGTGGCCTCAAGCAGTTATCTATAAAAAGACTGCTATAGTATGGAGACAATGTGCAGCCAGCAGCAGGTATGTTCAAAACATACCATAAATTTGGCAGTGTACAGATGTATTTAGTCACATTCGCAAAACTGAAGTTAGAATTGAAACGCCTCATAGCACCGGCACAGATGTTTAGAGTGACTTTAGAAAAGCTTTTCTAAAAGTGGCTGACCTGAGTTGTCAAATGTACAAATCATAGCAAGAAATGGATAGTCTTTTGTCTCTCCTGGTATAATTTTCTACTTGAATGATCTTAAAATTATTTTTCTCCATTTTCAGCAGCACCATTTTTTCTGCAGTTTAACACCGTCTTGGTCTATCAACCAAAAGATTTATCATGTCCTGCAAAAAACAAACAAGCAGTGTATGGTCATTCTACTGTAAGCGTCTCTAATTACCTCTTTAAAATTCTGCCAACAGGCTATTATGCCCACATTCTCATTTTTTTTCATTCCCTTCGATGCTCACTTATATCTCGAAACACTGCAGCAATTAGTCCGAGTGACTTTATTCATTAGGGGGCTTGTCCTAATGATTATTAAACTGCACACAAGTCCAAAGCTAACCGCCGGGACGCGTAGAGGGAGAATAGACAGGGAAGAAAGTAAGTTTGGGACGCTGGAGGCACAGAAACAAAAGGATCAGAGTGTGGGAGAAATGAGTGGGATTAAAAAGGGAAATGGGACAAGACTATTATGGCCAAAGCAGAAGGCAAGTGGAATGGATGTCCACTAAAATGAGGACACATTGTTTGCAAACTAGTTTTCAAGATTTGCGTTACTATTTGTTTGACAAAAGAGATACTTACAGCTCATTATGCACAGTATGATGTGTGAACAAAAAGGTTGTTTTAAACAATGTTTCTGGAACTATAGACAGTTAAAAATGTGGGAGATAGGGTTGTCATTTGCATTGTGATGGACAAGGTGGATAATCCCAGATTTATAAATCAATCAGGCCATGAATGTGCACTTGATGTGGGGAATAAGCGACAAGACAGAAGGTGCAACTATAAAACCCCAACAAAGTAGGTGCACATTGTAAATAGTCACAAGAGCTTCGTAAAAACATGCAGAGTACAAAGGACTCTTCCCTGTCTCAGCTACGCGCTGGCTGTCATCAATCCACACCTGATGTTATCTGTAAAGGAGATTTATGCACTTGCCGGAGTGAATTTATGAGAGATGGCCTTCTCAGTCAGAGGGACGCCGGCTAAGAAATTGCTTTGTTGAAAAAAGCAGATTTCAAAGATTTATTTCTATCTACATCAAGGATGCATGATATATTCAATGTGTTTATTTGAGTGAAACAATCATTTCAGGGTGGGAAGCCTACAAACCAAGATAAGGCTGGATTGTGTTTAGCGCTAACCCCCCTTCAATCCCCCTAGTAGCTGTTGCAGTAGGGTCCATGTGCACTCGCTCACATCTATTTGGTTGTCATTGTTTTTGTTTCCAAAAATGGAGCAGCAGTGTTGGAGCAATACATCATTTTCTGCTTTTATTTGTTTAGCTTTTTATTGATAGATTGATTGTTACCTTGGACATGAGCGTCGTGATGGAGGATCTTAAGACAAAAACACGTGTGGCAAGTCCTCGCCATCGCCTCGCCAACCATGACTAGCAAGCCCATAAAACATGATCAATATGGCCTCCTCCCCCTCCATCCATTTATCTATTCATTTCTTTCACTGGGTTTCAATGCTGTTGGCTGCTGTCAAAAGGGAAAAATCCTCCTGTCTCAATAATTGAAAGAGTTTTTGTACAGCGTTTCATGAGTGAATATGTGATGTGACATACATTCGGCTGATAGAGAGGAGAAACTCATATATTTGGTGGTTGCTGCATTAGATGTCTATGGAAAGAAAAGGTCAGGGTGTGATTGAGTAGACAGCCAGCTCAAACAAAGCCCAGTCTCTGAGGGGGCAGAGAACAGGCACAAAGTTAGCCCCCCCTGGGTGCCCACACATGCCTCCACACTTCCATCTTAGATAGGGAAGAAGGACTGAGGGCAGGTGTGCAAGTAAAGGACAATCAGTCTGGGCTGCAAAGACAGGCAAAAGCTCAAAAATAAAATGGGCCTTATATTTTGAGTAGGCTATCAGATCAACGCATTCCTCCAGATTTAATACCAAAGACTCAAGATAAGACTGACTGAAGTTTGGTTCTGGGGCTGATAAACGTTTCTGAATAAAGCTGGGTTTTTCATAAACATTTTTAAAGTATTGCATTGCAAATTGTTTATGGAAGAGACAAAATTCAGTTTCTTTATCTCTCTGTACAAAGTTGTACCTAAAAACTGTTGTGTGAGGACAATTGGAATAATTTGTTTTAAATAAATAAAAAACAATCAAAGATAAAGATCTGTCTTGTTTTGAAAGTTTATGAATTCAAGTGGATGTAGTCAACATGTGATTTAGCTTCAAAATTCACTTTATTAATCCCCAAGGGGTTCAAACTAATTAAACACTAATCATATGATACAGTGCCACAGAAAAAGGATAAAACACTTTACAGTAAATCGGTTTAAAGGCTGGTTTGAGTTAAGCTTTACCACGTAGTTATTGTCTTTTAGTATGAGAATGCACCCCTGGACTAAGCTTTTAATACCCATGGGGTAAATGCACTATGTGGCCGTTCTCACTCAAAGGTCAAGAGGTCATGGACAGAGTTCATGACAGATGATGGTTGGTGAGCACAAATGTCAAATGTCTCTTTCAGGAGACCATAAGGCTTTAAGCGTCCTGTCTTGGGAGAATTGCTCTCCCAGTGGCAGGACTGAACAGAGTGGCACTACAATGGCCAAATACAGTAGGTGACAAAACTTTGCCACGGAACTTTTTAGAGAAAAATGTGTCATGCCTCACATGCTTCAGCCAATTAAAATGTCTGCACCTAAAGTAGAATTATAGCATAGTTAACTATAATGAGTTTTATGTCTTGCACTGCCTGCAAGACATAAAAAGAAAGAAGAAGGAAGAAATTTACAGTGAAACTTTGAGGAAGTCCAAATCATACTAATTACTTTTTGAATTTGTATGATGAAGTGCTCCAACAGCTGGCAGATCACCTGTTATTTACTCTTCTCGCTTCAGTCACTAGTGAAATTTACTGCACAATACATAAGGTTCATCTGATTTAGATCACTAATTAATTGAAAGTTTATGCAATTTGAAACTCTATGTATTTGATTTGAGCCAAAAGATACATCCAAGGACCAAGAGGCTTTTTCCAGAAGGATCCTTTCTGCATAGACATAGACACTATTCCCAGTATGGATCCACTTTAGACTGAGTGAGGTTAGAAAAGTGAAATCTGGAGCTGGCAATATTCCCTCATTGCCTCGTGTACTCGAAGCTAATCTCCTGCTAGGGTCAGCGTTAGAACAATTAAATGAGGAGAGCCTGGCGGTTCCTGTAGGACTCTTGGGCCTTGTCGTGTGGGCGGGAGGTTAGCCTCGGCACCACTGGTGGGAGAAGATGCATCATTAATGTATCAAGAAGTGGAGACTGTGCTCGCTGGTACCCCTGTAAACTCTATTAGACCACACCCCATTGCCTTCCACTTATGAATAATGGATGATGCCCCGCTGATTCCAGGTGTGACTTGACACAGCAGTTAAAAAAATGTATATGAATATTCAGTGGCGGGTGGTAATGAAATCAGAACGTTCAGTATCGGAGTCCGTTTTTAGATGGAGTCTATCTCTGCTGTGCAGAACTGGTAGACTGTGCTGATGGAGAGAAATGAGAGACTTTATATGCACTGACAGGGCTGAAATTTTGCCCTACACTTTTAATGGTTTGCCTGACAGCAGATGGAGATGTCACTGTGTGCGCACTGATGGAGGGCATTTTGGTTTGGCAAAGCAGTGGTGATTTGTTTGTCAGGGGGGACAATGATGAGCTACTGGACAGAGAAATGAGCCATCAGAAAACACTAAACAGACTTTATCTAGTTGATCAAACAACAGGATTCAAAATGACACTATCAAGAAAGAGATTTGTCTGAACCATTTACATGTTGCAAAATGTTGACAACTGGCCAGTGGACCAAACGTTGCTTTGTCAATGAGAGCCACAATCCACTTGATCAATGCATGTTGTTCAGTATTAACATTACATTGATTTTTTTACGTATATGTCAAATGATATGAAGTTAAACTGTTTTCTTGTCCTGCTATGTGTCCTTCGTTAATGTTCCAAACCTTAAACAAATATAAATTCAGCCCTGGCATTTACAAAGTGCATCCACACAGGCAAAGCTTGTGAGGAGAGCTAGAGCCCGTCATAGACAAATGACCAAGCCTCCGAAGGTTAATGCCCACCATGTGTGGAACAGGGGGCCACAGGGGGCCAACGTGGCTACAAAAAGCACATCCCAGATACCCCAGCAGGCTCACGCGGCTCTAGCCACTGATTAATGCCATACTTTGGCTAATTACGTCCTCACCGGACTTTAGCTTTAATGACACGAGTCATCAAAATACGTTAGAGTGGATGGATAGCCTGTTGCACTTCAGTGCTAAGGGTGGGGGGTTGAAAGAATAGAAAAGCAGGAGGGATATCAGCGCAGCCGAGCGTCAGAAGAAACCACTGAGTGTGCCTTCCCACCCCATTAGGTCGATTTCAGTACACCACCAATGTGGCGTCCACATCTGAATAATAACTGCCGCTCAGTCTCAAACCCACCACCCCGCTGCCCTTCTCTCAGTCTACCAGACCAGTGTGGACGAGCTCCATTTGGTGCCCTGTGACGCTTTGAGACAAACTCTAATTTACTAAGAAATAAATGGTCTTGGTAATAACAAGAGCCCGAGTTCTCCTATCTCAATGAATCTGCCTCATTCTCCCACATCACCCTCAAACATTGCAATAAACTGACAATCTCAGAAGTGTACTGTGTCCACTTCTGTTGTCCCACACAGCTGATGAGTTACATGTGCCCGATTGGCTTGGTGTGCCGTCCTACAGTGTGGTCATTCAATCCCCAGTGGAACAAGTGAACTCTGATGGCAAAGCTAATTTGGATATTCTCTCAAGCATGAAATATGGAAAAGAGTTGCTAAATGAGCAATTAATCCCACAGAGATACCCTGTACCTGCTAGATGGAGGGTAGGAAAGAACTGAAAAGAAAGGAGAACAACTTACTACCTCACTTTAAAAAAAAAAACATTGAGACAACCTTTGTCATTTGTGACCACAACAGTGCTTCTTTCCCTCTGAAGGTTTCAGCTAATTGCCTGTGGATGATTTTAGTGTTTTTGTCTCAGGACTCTCCTGGAACACTTATTTATTTTTGCCATTCATCAGTCTTCTTAAATATAGTCAATATGACTGTCAACGTAAATTACATGGCCCACTATAAAAGCGACCTTCCATGGGCAATGGAGGCGAGGAGGACCTTCAGCTGCTGCCAAGAAGTGTTGTTAAGTGCGACACTGATGCTGATTCAGGGCTGAAAGAGGACAACGAAGAAGGGATAGGATGGAAAGGGTTGGCCCTTGTCTTTTAACTCCCTTTGGAACATGTGAGGATAGAGTTCATTCTTGTGGCACAGAAAACAAGAGATGGCTTAAGTGTCTGGCGCTGTGACACATAGCTGAAGAAATGGCCCCTCAATTTTTTGCTTTCTGCCTCTCTTAGGGCCCAAAAAAATAAATAAACAAGCAAAGGGCTGTGTGTGACTAGATTTCAGTCCCATCCAGCTCAAACTGAATATTGATTTACACTAAGAACTTGATGTCAAGGTAAATGTTTGCCACATTTCACTCTGTAATTATGTCTTGAGACAGTACCAGCAAAATGTGTATACATTGAATATTTATATCACCCTCCATCTACAGCGATTCCTCTGTCCTTGTAGTTATGTTAGACTGACACTACACTGTTTCAATAACAATTTGCACAAGACTGCCTCTGTCTTTCTTATTCAAACACAGAGCCTCTGAATAATCTCTATCATCTCCAGTGTGTGTATGAGTCTCAAACACACACACACACACACACACACACACACACACACACACACACACACACACACACACACACACACACACACACTAATAACTAGCAATCATGATAATCTATAACTGCACTCCAGCCGAGTCCCTGGACAGACATTACAGTCATGTTGCTGGCCAATAAATAACGGCACCAATAAAGCGCCCGTCCATTCACGCACCCACTGTGTATGCAAAATAGGTCAATAACACTATCTTGGAGGTCATTGCCAGACCGTTTGCACCTTTATCGACTGTACTGCAATTCCAAAGGAATTAGGATATGTCACAATTCATCCCAGCCGCAGCCTGTGGTCTTTGACAAAAAGGGAGCCTTCTGTGGGGATGACAAAACCTATTTGTCTTACAAGGTTGTGTGTGTCTGTTTTGTTTCTGCCTTGCCTTCAGTGACCTGAATCAAAAAGAAAGAGGTTTTTGCAGAGTGTCTTAAGTTTTTATCTCTATGCCTGATGGAATTTGAGGAATGGATTTATTCTTTTGAAGGTGGTATTTGAATGATTAATGCCACCATAATGTCCAAAGGCAACTAACGATAACAATAGCTCTGAAAGTTATTCACTAGATCTGGGACTTAGTTTGACAATCAGGTATTATAACTTTATTGTCCGTTTCAATGAATAAATGTATGTACTCAGTTTCTGGATGACATTATGCACTCAGGAACATTCAAAAGACAAGTAAATGTATCAAAGTAACAATATTTGTTAAATAGTGCATAGAATTTATGCACATAGCTCAATTAAAAGGAACTGGACAGAAGGGAATGACAGACCCGAGTAATGAATCCAACATGGATTACTCCACATTTGTGGCATGCTGGTAAATTCTCACTTGGAGATTCAGAACCAACCAATGCTAAGTTTCTCTTATGGGTAGGTTATATGGATTTACATTAGACAGTTGTACTATGGACTTGCTTAGTATGACTGTATTTTCTCCATATTGAATGATGACTTTGTTTTATGTGCTGTCTTTTTGTAAAAAAAAAAAGGAAACAATCCACAGTGTAAGGTTATAGCCATGGGGCATACCTGCACTCTGGGGCAATCATGTTACTTTTTAGGAAACCATTTGATAATGCCTTTAAATTGTTCTATTTGGATAGTCCTTAGACTTTGATACCTAAATAAAAATGGGTGAAAAAGACTCCACATACCAGTTTTTAAGATGTGCTCACCAAATGTGTCAGCTTTGTTGACAAGCTTTCATAACTGTCTCTACTCTTAACCTGTGTTAAGTGTTTTCTGGTGCTAAGCCAGTAGAAAACCCTGCTATAAAAAACTGACAGACTGGGAAGTAGAGAGTGCTGGTGATGTCTGGTGGGTTTTGATACTGTCAGAAGACATCTCTTCCTTCCCCTTTCCACCATTCTTCTTTGTCCATCGCTCTCCTCTGTCGACTGTGAGCCCATCACGATGGCCTGAGCATGAAGGAGCCATCTGTCACTCTGCACTCGTTCTTGGTTTAGTCCTGAGAGTCCGCCACTTGCCTCTCACCCGCCTTGGCTGTCACTTCTGCTGGCTGACGGGAAAAGTGACGAGCAGCGACAAACGTCCCCAGCTTGGGTCTGACAGTAACCCCCCCTTCCTTTATTTTTTCTTCTACATCCACACAAGCACACATACATATAACCATCCAAATGTATATAGCCGTCTATGCTTGAGAAATCTGCTCGCCATATCTGTACAGACAGCCTTCAGAGAGCTCACGTTCAATTGATTTTCTCCATTTTGTAGCGGCATGACATTCTGACAAGGGGAGAGGGTGAGCAAACCAAAAAAGAGCGGGGAGAAGATGGAGAGAGACAGGCACAGAGTGGTATTCCCCAATCTGACCATTATGAGCGGCATGTCAAACGAGGGCGAGAGACAGAGGCTTTGACATGGGCCAGCCCGCAAAGGGGACAGGGACATAGACACAGGGGAATATGTCAAAACGCACATAAAAAAAATATATTCTGTTGCAACAGATTTTATAGGTATTGCACTTTCCTGCAAACACTTGATATTCAATATTAAAATTGTAGTTTCAGAAAAAAACATGCATGTGTGTTCATTTCAATAGACAAAGGTGGTAATGTTTAGCCAAAAAAATTTTTTATTGTCAAATTCTTCTATTCCTTTGGCAGTTTTTATACACATAAGTATAACTATAAGCATTTTTAAACCAACATATGAGAAAGGAATGTAAACATTTAGTAAAAATTTAGTCGGAAGAGCATAAGTAATCTGATTTTGAAAATCCTTAGATGAGGAGTGAAACTTCTGAAATCATAAATGTTTTCTTCTTTAGATTGGTGTTTTGTTTTTTCTTAAATGTAAAATCTGTCACTATTAAAAAAAGAAATAACATTTTTTGTTATAGTCCATATGCATATAATAGGACCCCAATAGGACAATATAGTCTGCTTAGTGAAGTTAGGTTATGAATGATTTTGCATTTTGAAAAGGTTTTTTGGACATTGCTTTAGACAAACTTGCTTGAGGCTTTATGAATAAGCCATAATACTTATAGCAGTCAGTAAGAGCTGTCTAAAATTACTTAAGTAAGTAACTTTAAGCAAAGTTGAACCTAATTACCATCATCTAGACATAACTATTTCTAGACAGTAAACGCAATGGGAGATTTTTCTATAGCAAAAATGAACACGTAAATGGGGAATAATGAGATGGGGCAGGTATCAAGTAGTAGAAGGCGGGAAAGGAGTAGTCCTTACAACCTCCCATCAATCGGGACACTAGAAGATTGGTTGGCTCCCCGTACACCCCTTCCCCCTCTCCCCCCTCAGTCCTCCCTCCACCTACGCGCACGGGCCAGAAGAGATAGACAGAGTGAATCTAGTGATAGTGTTTGATTGTCAGCTGAAGTGGCAGTTATAAATTTACTCTGGGATGGCTGTTTACTGTGACGGTTTGTGAGTCTGGTGCGTGTGAGCTGTGGAATGAAAGGTTAGTGATACGGCAAGGAAGATGGAGTTAGAGGTGGCTTTTTGTCTCCTCTGATCCTTTGTGATAAAAGTGCTTTTTAGGAACCAACAACATCCTTCCACACAACAGAACCAAAAAACTACAAATAGGTGCTGTCTCAATTAAGGCAATTGGGGGCTTCTTACTGGCTCCAAAATCTTTCCACAGAGGAAAAATGACCTCTGTTTTGTGTAGTTTACCCCAGCATCTGTCTTTGTTTATAGTGTTTTCCTGGTGTTTGGAAGCTGGGGTCTTCTGCCGTGCAGCCATTTCGCTCCCCTCCCCATTCCCGCTGGATTATTCCTTCAATTTCTTAAAAGCCTCTGCGGGATGGTCCAGTCACAAAGGAGGAATCAGGTAGAAAGGAGGAGGGGGTGCAGGGAGGCAGTTGGCATTTTCAAACGCTGTGGGTGTGGTGAAATATTGGAGCCATATTTCAACATGTGTGAGCGCGGTGGGGACACGTGCGCGCGACATGGATGTATGTTCGGGAGCGCGCTAACACCTCCTACACACGGAGCTTCTGTGGGAGTGTTGTCCTCAGTCTGTGCGAGTCAGGTGTGTGTTGGTGTGTTTGTTTGGGGGTTTGTGTGTGTACACTGGGGGAAGCTTGCATGGGTAGGTTTGTGTGCACCTTTGACACCAGCTTGACAGGCTCTTAATTGCATCTAGGGTCCAAGATGCGGCTCTCTTTTGTAGACTGTGCTGCTAACATAGCAAACACACACACATACACACACAAGCTGGGATTTAATGTGACCAGAAACATGCAGGTATTGTCTTTTCCCTTTCTGTATCTCAGACCTGTTAATTAATCCTAACCCTAACAATAACAGTAATTGGCCCCTTTATCTAAAAATAACACTTTCCTCTTGGATTTGTTGTTATCATGCGGTAACCTTTGGACACAATTGCATTTTATCATACAAATTAGTTAAGGCAACTCCAGTGCTACATGGCAAAAAGTTGTAGCTGCTTATTTATTTATTCTTTTATTTTTTAAATGTGCTAAAATCAACTAACCTAAATTTCTTTTGATTACATTTGCATTCGTTTTTCCATAATTATGTTTTTTTTTAGGAAATAGCTATCCACAGAAATTATTGCCTCGTCACCAATTATGCCAACAACAAGCTGCATCTGGGGCTAGATGTATTAAGCGTAGCAGATAATGATTTATGTGGAACTGAAATCAATGAAAGTGCGTGACAATACTAAAAGAATCCAAAGTTAACAAGGACTCAAGAATTGTCACAGGGTTACACAAAATACAGAAGTGAATCCAACAGCATAATGTCAGCCACTTACAAGTGCACAGACATGTTTGACGCACAAAAGCCTGATGGGAATGTCACAATGGTTCCTGTATTCTGGAACCATCATGACATTCCCATAATGCTCTAGAGGCTACATTTCAACTGGTCTGACTAATAAATACAGAGTAGATCCAGCTATTGTAGTGTGTTGTGCATAGCTCAGCACAACACACATCTATTGAATATATCAGACTTCCCATCACAGTGGACATTAGATGACGTTCCAGACCTTTACATACTGACCACATACAAACGAGGAATCCGGCTGACACTCATATAACCTTTACTGCATACATTCCTCATTGTAAACAATGGAAAGCAATGATAACTTCAGTGTCATAAGGATAAAAGGTGGAAATATAAACATTACTACAAAGTTATATAAATATGCTTTAACCTTTCCAACTCTCCCTATAAGTTCTTGTTATTGCTGGAGGAAGGAAAAAGCATCTCTTGATGACAAGCATCTCTGATTCCAAATTTACCGTTTTTTTGTCAGTCCCTGAGGTATTCTCAAAATAAATGGATTGGTTGTGCACTTCCAACATATTACAGATTTCAGAAGAACTCTACTGTGGATTATTTCACTCTAATATCAATTGCAGCAGGGTACAATAGAAGTCATATACTGCTTTCTCTGTGTCACAATACCTTCCATTCCACTTTCTCTGTGTTTATCCAATCACAAATATACAGTATAAAAAAATTTATTCATTTACTGAAAGTCTGCTGCCCAAGATTTGGTTTGGTAAATTTGGTAGATATTTGGGCCTGCATTTAAAACATTTTAAAATTGATTCTGTTGCCATGTTGGTGGACAGTTAAAAGAACAACCAACAGGCACAAATCGTTGTTGCTCCTATTAAATCTACATTAGACTCTCCACATCTGATGTCTCGTCTCTGCGGAGCATCACTTGTGCTAATTCCTTTTTTGCAGCAGGACAAGGAAAGAAACACGGCACGTGATGGGGGGATGCTGTTTGTTTAATATGGATTCAGGTGCTGGTGTCTTGTGGGCCTGCCCACTGCGGCCCTCCCAAGCCTCATTGTTATTTCATTAGCTGCCACAGCGACAATGAGCGCTGTGTTACATCAACACTTCACAGCCTTGGGCTACTCGGCACCCACAGACCGAACAAAAACACACTTCCATTTGTGCACATGTATACATAAACACGGAAACCTCGAATGCCCACTAACTCTTCGCACTCTCTCACACACTTTCCCACACTCCCCCTCCCCCTTCAGCTCCTCTCGCGTGTGTTCCTCCCACCGCTAGGTCTCTGGAGAGCAGAGGGAGCAGGATTTCTTCTGGGGCTTTCCCTGGCTTCTCTTTTTAGAAAGGCAGAAAGAGGAAGGAGGACATAGTGGAGGGAGAAATCGTCTTTGATATATGGAACCAGCTTTGATGGTCTACCCTTTCGTTTCACTTTAAATAGAGTTACATCTTTGGGGGAAAAGCATGAATGCCAAGAAGGGGAGGCGTTGAGAATGAAGAGATCAAACATTCACTGGAGATAACAGCTTGTGCATAGGTACACAGCTGCATTCAAACATCTTCAATTTGACATGGAAGGAAATACGTTTTAGTTTGTAAAGGCAAAATAAATATTAGTAGATCTAGCTGTATAGGAGTGTCAAGAGCGTGAATGGAAGGAAAAGTGAAAAACAGCACTAGTATATGGCGCCAGCATCAGCACGAGACAAGTGGTTAAACAAAACTTTACCCTTTAAAGCTGTGTCACTGTTTAGCCAAATCAATAAATATTAATATATATTGAAAGCATTCAATATATAAATAAACCTGTTCTCTAATAATGGAAAACAATCAGACATTTCCCAAAAAGTACAAATCCATGGTGTTAATGGCACTGAGTTAGCCTGGTATTGTTTGCCTATTTTCAAAAAGAGGTCCCTTTCTCACAGCAAATCCAATCAAAAGCTGTTTATCTGCAGGAGGGTGTGGTTTGCTGGCTACGTCATACAAAAGTAACTCGGTTCATACTGTAACCTCATGTAACCGCGATTACTGGTTCTGTCTACATACAGCTTAACCAATAGTAGCATGGTTTTATGTTAAAATCAACATTGACATGATAACAAGCTAACGTTGCTACGCTGTAGCAAAAAAACAATATTGCGGACGCAACTTTGCTCTGTGTCCAGTAAAAGGAAGTGACTGAGGAGAGAGCCCGCCTCCTTAGATTGTGTCGTCACAGTCAAGGTTTTTGAGAAACAAGGAGCTTTTAGACTCTGATAACAGAGAGAGATCCCACAGTTGCTTTGTTTTGCACTTTGTGAGTTAGTATAGACCCCAAACACACCATAATAAGTGCTAAGAGGATGTGAAAGTCTTTTTTGCATGGAATGTCCCAATTTAAAGAATGTGCTTTTTGCAAACACTAAACCATGGAAGCCCTCCCAGATGGTTCAGTGGAAAAAAAACACAAAACCATCTGGTGAGCCAAGTTATATTTAATATGTCTCCTGTGTGAAAACCCATTTAAGGATGGCCTGGACCTGGTACAACTTTTGAAAAAAATCATATAAAATAGGAACACTTGCAGTGAGGTAATGTTTAGGCGCTGCTTGTAATGCCATAACAAAATTAGCGTGTAATGGCTATGCACTGAAGTCATGCTGTGCAGGCAAGACAGGAACAAAAGACACTCCTAAATACATATGAAGATGTCAGTACAAATATGATATGTCAGTCAAAGAAAATACTGTCTATTCTGTTCTGAGTACCTGACTTCCCTTTTCGGGCACTAAACAAATATATTTCCAAATACATACCCTTTCTCCAGCCTGCTGATCCACTCACTGATGGTGGTGTGTTCAGTACTAGTTTTGTTTGTCACGATACCTTCCATTCACACTCTTGTCACTCCTATACAGCTATAGGAAGTGTGATCTACACCCATGTTGTGTCAGGCTCTCTTCTGATTGCTACTGGCTAACAGCTTAATGATCATCCATAGTGGGGGTTCAAACTAATGCTATTTAACATGAAACAGTAATATCATTCACTTCCTTATTAATAATATTAATAATACTATATATAGACTAGTGATGCCTGCCTTCCTTTCCACTTTTTGTGTAACGTACATTTCGTCTTGACTTCTTTAGATGCAAGAAGAAGATTGGTGAGATAAATGAGACATAAAACCCAGAACTTTGCACTGAGAGAGCAAAATTACATCTCAATATTTACATTTAGTCATTTAGCAGAAGCTTTTATCCAAAGCGACTTACTTTCTCCAGTGTTACATTTTACAGTTGACGCTTTCATTTAAAGCGACTTACATTAAGGTTCCATTCACCAGTGTCACAGCTGGAACACCACTGGAGGCAAGGTGGGTTAAGTGTCTTAGGACACAACGACAGAATGAACTGTGGGGAGAGCGGGATTCGAACCGCCTACCTCCGGTTGAAGGACGACCGATCTGCCACTGAGCCACTGCCGCCACCAATATGAAGACAATATCATATATTTATTTATATAGGGACAGGTCCCAATATAAATATATTAGAATCAATCTATACATAGAGCTAATATCTAATAATAAATTGTTGCACTTTGTAAAGCACTATGTGATTTCTCTCTGTGAAAGGTGCTATGTGGTTATGTTTGGGAAATTTGTTAGGTTAATGAAAAAAGGTTAGAAGGTTGCCCGCTTTGTGTTAAATATAAATTTTAATATTTTTCAGATATCTTTGAGATTTAATTCTAAACACCTCAAAGAGCAAGTGACAAAGGTTTGTTGTACATTAAAACAAACAAGGTAAAGTACCTTGAATGGGTTTTCTTTCCATTACGCCAAACAATGTCAGTAAATTACCTTAGCAGTACAGTGCATGGCTGGAGGGCCAGCATCCATCGTGCCTTAGTGTAGCTTTACTATAGGCTGTCAATAACACGGCCTAAACAATGGCAGAAAGTGATTCAATTTCAGAGCTGCTTTATTCGCCTTCCCTTGCAGCAAGCCGTCAAACCTGCTCTTTCGATTCTCACAAATACACAATGATGTACACAAATCAAATGTAAACATGTGCGTCTCCAGTCTGCTGTGGGGGACAGACTGTGGCAGCTTAGCGTTGTCTCACTTTCAGCACCCGGAAACAAATGACCAGTGCTTTCATTTCCCCGGCCGTCACAACGCTGTCCCGTCTAATCACTTGTCGGCTGTGAACATGACAGAGCTTTGCCTGAAGTTATGACTCCTGGATGATGACACACTTAGAGGCTGGTGAGGGGAAGTTAGCACCGCGATAGATTGATACATTTGTCGCTTCTGCGAGAACTCTCTCTCCCACTACCACCCCCAATAAATGACAAATGAGTTTAACTGCCAGCGTTAAAGGCACTTCTACTATCGATCCTGCTACAGTCAATAGGCAGTGCTATGCTCAAGCACACATAATATTACTTTGAGTAGTGTGCACACTTGCATAAATACATACAAACACTAAAGCATTTCAAAGGAAAAGTGAGAAAAATCAATCGGCTGTGCTGTTTTTAAGGTCTGGGACACACTAAAGCAACCTGATGAAGGGCCACAGTAAATAAGTGCATAATTAAGGACGTTGGTAGCTGACTAGCCTTGACATAATGCAGTAAGTTTGTTCTATGTCCAGTCAGCTTGATTTTGGTATCCTTCTTATCCAGCAAACTAATTTAACTTTTTTTTTTCAAGGTTTAAGTCTATTTTATTATGTTTATTGGCTTTTTTTTTCTCTTCTCAAATAATTAATTAAATAAATAAATATTTCAGTGTGTGGCTTTCTCCTAAGGCAAAGACTAAGGTCCCTAAATAATCAAAAATAAACACATTGGTCATGTACAGCACTAAGTGACCTCTGCGTTGACCTCACTCCATCTTGACACAATTAATCCCTCGTTACAGGGGTAATTGTTTGCCACTGTTCATATTTATTGTTGGCAAAGGTGCCCGCTACATCTTAGAGCAGGGCAAACACAGGGCTCGGGCACGTGTGGGAGACACTGGCTGTAATGCTGAAGAAACACGGGGGAGGGGGCAATCGATAAGCAGAGGGAGCAAGCGGCACAGCCTCTAATTGAAATGAATTTGGCGGCGGATAGATAAACGATTGGACATGTAAAGAGAGCGCGCCTGGAAAGGGCGGGAGAGATTTTTTTTTCACCTTTTCTCTCAAAGGGCGAATGTCTAGGGAGTCTTCAAATGAGAAATACGGTCACTTTATCATTGGCAAGGACCAATAGGAATTTTACACAGGGCTGAATCAATCATGCAGGGCTTTAATATGGAAAGGAATGAACAGAGGAATATTTGCACTATGTAATGACACCTTTTCTACATCCTGTCCATTTGGTCATCCGTGTTCAATTATTACCTCATCACATCGACACCATTACATTCAATGTCCTTGTATCTACCTACGGTCTTCATTTAGCTTCCTTTGTCGTTGTTTCACTACAGACATGTTGCTTTGGAGACACAACTTTGCAGAAAAAAAAGTCTCCAAACTGATGTTACAAAGCCATATTTACCCTCTGCATATTTATCATCAAAGTGAATGCCTCACACACAGTCAGGAGATTGACAGCTCAGTTTTTGGAATGGTGTGCGCACACTAGAGGTTAGCCCTGTCGACGTGCATGTGTTCCTCTATGCTTTACAACGGGGTTCAGAGCCGACAAACGTGATCTTAACCTCTGTGACAGGAGGGTTTCGCCTGCATGCCCCGCCATGACACGCTGTGTACAGAGGGATCAATGCACACACTGCTATTCCTGTTGGACTGCCCAAGGTGGAGGAGCGGAGAGACTTGTGGGTTATCAGGTGTCTTGTACTATTTGGATCAGTTTAGGACCCAGGACGTCGACTGAAAAGGACAGAAGTGCCCAAATGAACGCTTCCACTAATTAGCGGTCCCTTAAGGATATTACTGTTGCAGCCTAAAGTCCCTGAAGTGGTAAAGTTATTTTCGCAAAAGTCTGTTAGAACAAGAATCGTGCATTACCTGAGAAGGAAATGGGATGTCCAGGTCCACCAGCAGCAAACAGTCACATGTGAAAAAAAAAGGACAAAAAGAAATCAATAATTTGCGCTGAAAAGTAATATTTAAAGAAGACATGGGCAAACAATTTAATCTGTTTCAAAGAACATTGGTCCTTCAGTCAGTAATAAGTGGCTCGACCTTGTATTAATCTCTCTGATTGTTGATGTTGATTCAAACGGACATTTATTTGTTTTGGTAATGACGTCCATTTTTGGCCCTTATTATTCAACCAAAGTTCAATTAAAACCAGCAATGATCCATCAATCGGCCATCTGCAGGCTAAACAGCCCTGACAAGCTCATTTGGTTGGTCATCACAAGACTTGACCACATCAACACATTTCCATAGTAGCCTGTTTAATTATGAAAGTGACCGTTTTGTACAGGGCGACCGTAATTAAAACACGCTGTGCTTTAAGTCCAAAGTAAAATGAAGCTAATTAACCATCGGAAAATGAATTAGTATGAAACCCCAATGAGAGGGATGATGGATGACAGCTGTCTGACACCCCTGACAGTTTTTACATTTGACTTTCTAATTAATGCAGAGATTTAATGTGTTTGTTAATTCTGTCAATAGCAATTATGTCTCTTTTGGCTGGCTTTTGCCACACGCATGTGCCTGGGTTTATGCTAATGTAGTGTTCTGTATGTGTTGGAGCCATGACTGCCAAGCAAGCATGGCCAGCAAATGGGCTTTGGCTCCCTGCAGAGCAAGCGCTATGCTGAATATACATAGTACAGCATATGAATTCTAGACGCTTGCACTGTTGTGTGCTTAAGGAAATTGGCAAGCGACTTGGAGTGAACTGAAATGGATTGTCAGTGGGATGAATGCTGGGAAATGATCGTGTTTACAGAATAATGCAGATTAACTCGTAGAGATATTAAAAAACAGAAACAAATGATGCATCAACATTAAGATCATTCTTATTCAGCACAGTGAGGTTGTGCTGATAGATCACTTCCACCTTCCTCGATCAAATCTTCTATCAAAAGTACTTTGACAAGTTTTGTTTTGACACATATTCGGGTCCCACTTGTTTAATCTACATTTTTATTTGCCTTTTACTTTTGAACAGAGAAGTTTCTTGTAAACATCAAGTCCTTGGGTAAACTTTTGTAATAAGGTTGCAGTCTTGGTACTTTTCAGAGGGGGCACAAAGACAAACCCTGCCGACTCAGCACACGGCGCCCAAGGACGGAAGGGCTGTGGCAAAGAAGAACTGAGGAAGATAGATTTAACTTACTGCAAGACAAGTCCCTCGCCACCACCCACTCCTCTTCCCTTTTTCACTCCACCCACCACTCGCTCAGTGATATCAACCCCCATCTGCCCCCTGCCCGTCCCTCTGACCACCCCTACAACCTCATATTTCAGCTACTCTAATGCATATATGCTGAAAGTCAAATGCAACAGTAAAAATTCAGAAACTATGAAGGTCATCCAGGACATCTTGAAAAAACATCTTAAACCTTTTTTTTAACTGATGGAATGATAAATATTGATTTGAGGAGTCCCCTTTAAAAAAAATGGTTAATAGGCCACAGTCAATACAGGATAGAAGACTTTGTTCTAGCTAGCTCTAACTAGCTTGGCAACTAGAAATAGAAAAATGCATGTTAATATTAACCCTGGGTGTGTATTTGTAGTTGTATATCATGCTCATAATTATTTTCTAAACAGTTTTTTTCCTCTTCTTTGGGGGATTTGGGGTAGCTCTTTTTAGCTAAAGAGGTCTGGGGTTAGCATGGAAGATGAGGTTCTAGAGTGGAAGAAACGATGGGGAAAAGCAAGCGCTACCTTGCAGACACAGTACATTACTTTTTCATCAGCACATGCACTCCCCTAAGCCTCAGTCCATGGGGGTGTGCGTATTGAATCACAAGCGTGGCCGGCCCGCTCATATTGCATACTGTAGCAACGGAGGCCAATGGGAAACTCATAAACCGCCGTGCCACAAGATGCTGTCAGAAAGAGTCGACAAACATTGTGGGAGAGATTGGCGGCTCGTCTGTGCATCATATCAAAGTCACATTTTCTACCGCGTAGACATCATAGAACGCTGTTAGAAGACTAATAAGATTTAATGAGGGGACAAATAAAAGTGTGACCAAACAACGTCAGGGTTGCAGGCGATTTACAAGGCACAGTGCTGCAGAGGAGCTGTTTTGGGGTCTGTTTTTTTTTTTCTTCAATTTTTATAAATAAAAAAAGCAAAAAACAAATAACAAAATAATGTCAACAAAAACAAAAAAATCTTATCTAAGCAACTTTTCCATGCAGGGGTGTGTTTGCCCAAGATACAATATGAATGCAAAATTACAACAGATAATACCCAAGAGACAATAACTCTTGGTCAAAATGGACTTAAACATGTGTATAATAAAAAAATTTTAGAGTCCATTTTGATAAACATATATTATTATTATTATCCCTGTGGGGAAATTCATTGTCAGCACCACCAGGGGGCGTCCAGAATGTTTTTGATGTTGGTGGGGGAAACCGGAGTACCTGGAGGAAACCAACCTAAGCGCAGGGAGAATATGCAAAGTCTACACAGAAAGGTCCTGTTTTGCCCTGAACTTCTTAAATTTAAAAACAAAAAAATATCCCAAATTTTTTTGCAAATATGATTACAGCAAGTCATTAATTTTGCAGATTTACAGCTGCGAGTAATACAGCATGGACACGACCTTTATTGCTTCTTAAGAGAGTGAGAAAAGGGAGCCGGTAGCACAGGAGAAGAAGTCAATCAAGACAGGAAGGGTGTTCATTCTGTCTTCTTCTTCTTTAGTGGGCCATAAAAGCTAACGGGCCTGGAACAGCGCTCACAGTGGAATCGGCCGATTGCTTTCCCCCCCCTTGTGCCTCTCCTCCTTCAACAAATTGGCAGCCTGGACGAAGGTTGAGGGTCATAAATAAGGAAAACAATAGTCATTGTCACAAGCTCAAAGCTGCCTTTTGAAAGTCCAGACCTCCCAACATTTTCCCCAGGTGAAGAGACGGGAAACTTCTAAAAATACAATCCAACAGAGGAGCGCACCACGGCAGAGGTTAAACAATCCGAGAGCTGCAGGCAATCATTCAATTTAAAACGCGCCGGGAGCCTTTGGGGCGCGAGGGGAACAGGACGCATAAAGAAATTTAACCACTCAATGTTTTACGGTGCACGAAAATGAGATCCGAGTACATGAGCAGTACTGGCCCGGGGAGCTTGGCGTGCGGTCTGTACACACCTGGACAAAACTGGTACACAAAAAGAAAAATATGAGAGGACAGCCGCTGAGTGTTGAGCTGAGCATGTGACCCTGTTACCTGAGACTCCGGAGCATGGGACAACAAATCACTCAGTAGGTGTTCCTCACTTTTCCCCCTTTTCTCAGTTTTTCTCACAACTGTAGTGTAATGCTGAGGATGTTATTAGCTTGCTTGAAGATAAAACTGTGAATGAGACCTACCATGATTTTTGGTGGCTGTGATCCTAGAAGCAAGAAGGCAAAGAATTTCAAGGTTTCATTTAGATATTTGAAATGAACTTAAGTGACACTTTTTTATACAGATCCTTTTTTTCAGCCAGGTCTAAAGGTATAGACTATTCCAGATAAGGAGATTTCTCTGACTAAGGAACTTTTTAACCTGTGTTGGAAAGTGTGACATATTGTTCTCATAAGAGTGCCTTAGTGGATTATCTGTTGAACTAGGCACACTTTGGCTTTGAAAATGTTGTTTTCCTGTTTTATGTCAAGAAACCATCAAAAATAATTTGTGGGTCTTATTTTAATAATGTCTAGGCTCCATATTTGAGATAGAAAGTAAGTTGCTTTAAAACAGATATTAAAGCTGGACACTTGTGATCTGATCATGAAGGATGTAGTTCAGTGTAGTCTAAAAGTGTATATCTGATATATATGCAGACCACTTACTAATATCTAGACACATATCTACGGCATAAGAGATGAAGTTCCAGATTAACAGTCCAAACAACCAAGAGAGCAAATAAATGATTTGGATCTGTATGGCAAAACATGTAATATAGTCCTTAAATATACAAGTATAAGACCTTCACAAAGCAGCTGTTGCTTTAATGCTATTTATATGGAATTTTCTTTCATCGTACAAGGAACACTGGTGGGAATAATTTTTTGATTTTTTGTGTAAGATTGAAGTGAACTCATCAGGGATGAGACAAGGCATCTTGTGACTGTAAGATTCAGAAAAAGGAAGATAGACAAAGACAGGCTGATAAAGGCAAAGACACTAAGAGGCAATGATATATACAGAAAGAGACAGGCAAGTTGGGACTCTGAGAAATGGATAGACAGGTACAAAGGGAGACAACATAAGAACAGCCGCAGCTCCTAACATCACAGTGTCACATGAGATGAAGCCAAGTGTGCCAGACGGACTGTATTTTTAAAGACTTTGAAGGACAGTAGGTAGTGTACGCTGTGAGGGGCTAAGAACAAGCAGCAGAGAGCACAGACCTGGTGAAATGTACTAAATCTTTACATTAATCTTTTAGTATTGCTTACGTCAGCCCATGCCATATATAAAAGACATTCGGGAAAAAAAGTATGTGTATTTAAGTCAACTCAGGAACATTACCAACTGTTTCCTTTAGACTTTTATTTTGACGGCCAATTTGCATCCTTCTATTCTCCTTTAGTCTCTTCTTTTCCTCCAAACCTGGCTGATGTTCTGAGAACAAGCCTGTCCTGACTGTGCCCGCATTGTAAGCTCTGGGAAATGTGCTCCATTGTGCTTGGATGTGGAAATGGTCTGAATGCAGGCTCGTTAGCCAATCAATAGAGCAGAAGAGTCAAAACTCTGTTGTTGAAACCGCTCTTCTCTTTTGTTCTATGAATGACAATTGAGGAAGTAGAGGAAAACATCCTGCAAGTTAGTTTTTTAGTGATTGCTCCTTGACTAAAAGAACCAAACCAGACAAAAACGAAACATATGCATGAGAAGGAAAAGTGAGTGACTAAGAAGTGGTCCGCACTGACCAAGAATTTGAAGGAGGAGCCAGTTAATTTTAGTGTTAATAGCAGCACTTTATTACTGTTTTAAGTTACTTCCACTGAAACTAAAGAATATTACTGAACATTAAATATATTTAATGCTTTCCTCAAATGTTTTAGATGTGAGCCACTTGGCACTTTCCAGACACTTACAACCACTTTATATAGACCTGGCACCAGGAATTTGTTAGGTATCCTCTGAAAAGGACAGAAACATTCCAACAACCTAAGCCCATTTAAATGTTTCAAAATGTTTTGGTAAAAAAAATGGCCGATATGGAGGATTTACATTTTTCACCAAACAGTGTAAACGTCTGTGACATTAGAGTCTGAATCCCATTATTTTCTAAATAAAAAGGTACATAGTCCGTTAAAACACAGTGTTGCTTTATGGGTTAAAGAGACTAATATGAGCTACCTTAGAGTCCAATGCTAGCTACTACAAGTCATGTTATCTGTGTCCAAATCTAGCCAGCCCTGACACCTCCAGACAAACTAATCACTTACAATTCAGAGCAATCACTTTCATCCCATGATGCATTGCACCAGTGATAGGATGAGTCTCGTTGGCAGTGACACTGGGATACTCATCCAGGCGGCAATTACTGTAAGACAACAGCTTGTCCAGTGTACAAGGATCTTACAATCAGCGAGTGTCATCACAGGAGGGATTGTGCACTGATTGTGATGAAGATGGATACCTGGGATCTGCATTACACAGGACAGAATCTGACACCAGTAGTTATCTGTCAACAACTGTACGATTGTTCTTTGTGTAAGGAATCAAGCTTAAAAACTGCTGTTGTAGGTTTCATCAGCAAAGTGGACTATCACAATCACAGCGTATCCTTTCATCAACAGCTGCATAGTACTTGTCATTACCAACTAGGACCAAGACAGAATTTAAGAGAAATGTTCAATCCTGGTGTCTAGTACTGTTCAAAAGATGCAAATGTTTGTGCTTAATGATAAAAAAAATAAATACAAGTCTAATTGTTACATACAGTTGTGCTCATAAGTTAATACTAGGATTTGTGATTTTTTTGGCCATTTTTCAGAGAAAACGAATGATAACACAAAAATTTTCTTTCACTCATAGTTAATGGTTGGGTCAAACAACTGTGTTTACTCTTTGTAAATCATAATGACAACAGAAACTACCCAAATGATCCTGATCAAAAGTTTAAATACCCCAGTTCTCAATACCGTGTATTGCCACCTTTAACATCAATGACAGCTTAAAGTCTTTTGTGGTAGTTTTGGATGAGGCTCTTTATTTTCTCAGATGGTAAAGCTGCCCATTCTTCTTGGCAAAAATCTTCCAGTTCCTGTAAATTCTTGGGCTGTCTTGCATGAACTGCAGGTTTGAGATCTCCCCAGAGTGGCTCAATGATATTGAGATCAGGAGACTGAGATGGCCAGTCCAGAACCTTCACTTTATGCTGCTGTAGCCAATGGCAGATCGACTCAGACTTGTGCTTTGGATCAGTGTCATGTTGGAACAGTGCAAGAACATCATGGCAGCTTCATCAATCAGTGATCTTCGAATTTGAATTAAATTTGAAATGTTGACTTTAATTATCCAAGTCACCATCTTAACATGATTTTTAAAGGAAAGGGTAGGATCCAACATTACTCCTAGATATTTAACTTCCTGAACTAGTTGTAATTCTTGCCCATTAAAATACATTGGAATTTCCTTTGAGTTTAGTAAAAACCTTGACCTAGTAGTAAGCCAAGTTTGATATTTACTAAGGCTGATGTTAGTCTTTGAGCTGTTTCATCAGATGTTCTTGCACTTGTTAAAATCACAGCATCATCAGCGTATAAGTGTATGTCAACACCCTTACACACTTCTGGAAGATCATTAATAAACAGGCGGCAGTAGCTCAGTGGGTAGAGCGGCCGTCCTTCGACCGGCGGGTGGGCAGCTCGATCCCTGCTCGAAACATTCCATAACATCCCGCTCTCCCCCACATACTGTCGTTGTGTCCTTGGGCAAGACACTTAACCTACATTGCCTCCAGTGAGTGTTCTGTAAAGTGTCTTGTATGCTTAATGTATGTAAAGCGCTTTGAGTGCCTACTACTTATATAGCACTAGCATTAGCAATAAAGATTATTAATATAAAGAGGAAGAATAAAATGGGTCCCAATATTGATCCTTGGGGGACCCCAACTGGACAATCTAGGAGAGACAATTTTGCCCCACTGACTACAGTGCATTGTTTTCCATTTTATTTTATTTTATTTTTTATTTTACTTGTTTTACGGTACACAGTATTTTACAGAAATGCTTTTCTCAAGTCTATAAAAAACAGCTCGTACAACATTATTCTTATCCAGACTCATTTTGACTGTTTCTAAAAAAGATAAAGTAAGCCCTTTTGGAATAATTAAATCTGACTAAAAGTTAGCCAGTAGGAAAAGATAGTTTGAAAAAACACATTGATTGTGATAAAATGTCACCTCCATTTTTTTTATCCATTCCAGTGTATTTCCACACAGCACAACACATGTGTTTAGAGGGAGAATTCCTTTCCCATTGTGACTCCAAGTTCCCAGGGCTCCGTATTTGTCAAAAAGAAACTCCCAAGCAGGCCTCGGCACCAGCTCAGGAAAAACCCCTGTCAGACAGCCAACATTTTTCACTCTGCTGTTGTTTAGTCTCACTCTCACCTAAGGCCATTAAACTCACAAAAGAATAAATTACATTAATTGCCAGTCTCGATGAGAACAGCTGGGCTGAGGTGCAGAACAACAACGATAAAAAGAAATTACAAGGAAATAAACCTGAGGTAAGAGAAGCTCCTGACTCTGGCTTACAAACAAAATGGCGGCTCATTTCTTCACTTTTTCCTGAAATAGGTGAGGGAAGTATAATTCTTGTGCAGGCCCAGGATGGACCAGTTCATGGTGACACACCACAGCGTTAGGCCCAGGTGCATAGCTAATGAGGGGCTGCTGAACCTCACTCCCGTGTACTGCACTAAGACGCCCAGCTCCTTGACTAATGCCCTTATCATTACTTCCCTCTTTTTTGTCCATCTCCATGGTCCCTTTATATACTATATATTCATGCATGTATTCATTTCACAATATAATGATGCCCTGTCCACCAGCTGTATTTGAAATCCTTTTCTGTGTGTTTTGACCTTCTGCTCACATGCAAATGAAAGGTTACAGAAAAAGCACATTTTGGAAAACTCCTTCTAGGTTAAAGACTACCACATTTTGAGAGCTTTCCACCCAGAAAGCTTAAACTGGGCGCATGCCTACATTCATTCTACCAGTCTGCCGGACCTGTTTCTAGAGGTTCTACATCATAAGGATTTTTTTTTTAACCTCTGGCTTGGGTATTCCCGCAGAAGAGCTCGTTAGAAGGTGTGAGCTTAACCTATGATTGATTTCTGAGCGTGACACAGTAAGAGAGCCTCTTCTGATGACTGTGTGTGAGAGACGAGTGTTAAGGTTTAGGGGGATCAAGAACAAGCGAGTAAGAGACAGAGCCTCATTTTTCCTCTTTCTTGTGCCTTTATTTTTTGTTGTTTCTCTTGCGTTCTGAGCTGTGCAATGAAGTGAAGAGTGGCTAACTCGCACCAATTTGTCAAGAGCTCTCTGACTCTTGTTTTGGCTCAGGGTGGGGGTGATGCTAGACCCTCCAAAAGCACAGTGATTACTGAGCACTGGGCCGTGATGAGGCGCGGCGGCCATCAAAACATGCAGTTGCACTTCAATACACACTGCTGTATAAAGACGTGCTCAGACCTATATGCTCTGACCATGCTTGGCTAAGTTCAGACGAACCCGACGACATTACAAAGTTAGAATTTGTGCTCAGAGGTATACTATAAAATATCTCTTGTTTAAAACCCCAAACACATGTAGTCCTAAAGCTGATGAAAAAAAAATATTGTTGCAAATTGTATAGGAACCCTAACTCATTTAGATTCCACTTCTCTCCCAGTGAAACTGAACATGTCAAATGGTAAATTGTGGTACTACAATAACATTCTGGAACCAAACGTGAGACTAAACATGTATTTAATGGTAACTACAAGTAAATGGATTCTAACTGCACAGTTTTAAAATCTTTGTGTGAGTTTTATTTCTCAAAGAATGTCATAAGGACCATAAATCCCATAAGCAATCACTTTTTTCGTCCGAATGCATTAAAGCCCTGTCACGTGATAGTACAGCTCTCCTTCTACTGTACTCAAGCTAATTGAAACAGGGGCCGCATCATTTACACTCAGTACAAGGCAGATGTATCTTGTTGATGGCTAAATTACATCAAGCGACAATCTAAATTTGCTGCAGAGCCCTTTAAAAACTGTGTTCGACATGTTCCGCAGCCATAGCGTGCTGGCATTTTTGTTGTCCCTGCGCGCACATGCCCCTTACAGAAGCATGTAAACAAACCTTGTGTATATCAATCCCTTGTAGTAATTCTCGCCCCGCGTCTGCATATGATTATTGATTCCATAAAGAGCGGCCCTTGTCAAGGCATTTAGATTTGCATTTGTATTCTCTCTGCGATGGTGTTCCTCTCACTTGCCGACGGATGAGTGGAAGGGAAGGAGAGCGCTTTGATAAGGCCGCCGTCATTCATTTCAATTTCCTTATCGGGCCTAAGTACCTTCTATGAATTGGCCCTTTAAAGTACACAAATTAGAGCCATCAGTTATGCTCGTATGGGAAACAAGAAGAGGGACTGAACAAGGGAGTATTATGGACAATTGGATGAAATGCAGAGAAAACTCAAACCCATGTGTGCTTCTTCCACAAATGTAATCAGTAAATACATTTTTTATTGTTATGAAGTGATTTTCCACAAATACATTCTCATAAATAAACACAAAGCGCTAAAAAGAATGCAACTATGTTTGTAGTGCAGTGCAACCAAAATAATTCCTCTAAATGTTTCATGTTATAAGAAATATGACAATGTTGCATACAATTTAAAAAATAAGGTTGTTGTGTGTAACAGTGATACCTGAAGATTAAACATGTTTAATGCTTAATTCCACAGGGAGCAGTCAGAGTAAGGTCCTTTAATAATGATGATTCCTCACTGTTTGTGTGCCCCTTTTGCTAAAAAAATCAAACAAATGCTCTGGAAAGTAAACTGTATTTTGAAGAAAAATGACAGGACATTCAAGTGCAATGATTATGTTTTGTTCCTTAATAAGTGTGATAAAAGGAGAAAAAAAACTCATGCATTTAAATATCCTTCTTAGCCTCATTTTATTTCCCTGGTCTTTGCGTCATTGTGATCGACATGTGACGCACCCAAACAATACTTCTACACTAACCACTGTTTGTTTGCTTTACATATGAATAGGCCACTTTAGCGACGGGGCCTTTCAGTGCACAAAGCTGCCCTGTGACTTGATGAATGGCCAGCCTTTAATGTTATGGGGGATTAAAGATAACGTCTGAGCGATCAGCGACCCAACATATAGGCATCCCCTCTTTCACCGGCATAATAAGTTCTCAGCTGCCACTGGTTTAATTACCTCCTTTTAAAATCCAATCCACGTGGACCCCTCTAAAAAAAAAAAAAAAAAAGATGGCATGAGGATTAAGTTGAGGGAGGGCAGTGGGGGTCAGGTATTCCATTGATTACAAGGTACCATTAAAGATCAAGAGGAGGCACTTAGAGACATCCATCAGGCAAAGATTGAAGCAGCAGTAATGATCTTCCTGTACACCATAAATAAGCCTGATGTGTTGCTTCCATCTCAGAAGCCCATCACTGGGTTTGTTAGGTGGCATCTCAGACTTATTCCATCAGTTAAGAGTCAACAAAATGTCCAGATAGTATCCCCTTGTAGCAAACACTCACCCAAGCAACAACTGGAGGGATCACTGTTGAGAATCACAATCTAATTAAAACCTGTGCAAATCTCCAAGCGTGTGTCCTCTTTATGTGGAGGTATGTGTTATGGTACATACAACAAATATGGATGAGATTGAACACATGAAACAGCCAATCTCGAGACCACAGGGACCAAGTGCACCCACCCATGACTTGCTCTCCCAGTTTGTTTCATCTGCTCGCCTCCAGTTGGTGGCTGCTCGGGGATTAAAGAGACGTGTTGCAGTTCAGATGTTCATTGGCTGGGGATGAAGGAAGAAGGCTCTGAGTGTGGTGGCTGGTGACACCTCCTGGGGGTGGGGCTGTAGAATAGAACAGCTGCATCTGTATGTGCACGCTGAATGGAAAATACAGTTGGAGCCCATTCTGTTTATTGTAACAAAAAAACTAAATAAAACTGCTGGAACATCTGCTCTCTGTATATTATTCAAATGGAGCTCAGTGGTACACACTAATATTGTTAGCATTCGACTTGCATCAGTATGTGTTCTATAGGCTCTTGATATTGTAGATAAGATGCAGCATGTTTCTAATTCCCAATGCAATTTCTATAAGTCTTGAGTCCTGTTTGCATCATTGATCAACAAAGATATGCATCCACAGTTAAAAGAGTTGGTTTCCATAACAGCACCAGGGTGGATAGAAAATCCCTTGGGATTGATGGTACAGCAGTTGAACCTCTGCTGGGGAAGCTGCAGGGTGTCCTTATGGTGTGCCCCCTACTGGCAGAGGAACGGGTAGGTCACAGTGGCCTCCCACAGCTCATTCGCTCTGAGGCACAAGGGAACAACACAACCACACTGTGCACTATGTGAATGTTTTTGTACTTCTTGAACCAACTCGACTTTATTCTCTAGCAGATAGTTGCTGGGGGATTGGGCTGGGGCTGCAATGTCAGCAACAAAAAAAAGTGTACTTGAAGAAAGCTTGAATATTTTTTTCCTCAAATAAAAATGAGAGGATAGATAATAAAGGTAGAAGGGAAGCAAACAAAGAACAATTGCAGTCAGAAGAAGGAAACATCAAAGAGAGGTTGTTACATGTTTGAAGTACTTTTGTTCTAAGAAAACCACTTGTTTTTGAGCTGTCTTGTTCTTTTAAATCAGTGACATTTGTTGTTTGATGAAGGTGTTTAAAACAAAACTGTTTATTTAGCAACCTGTTGTGGATTATGTAAAAATAAATAAATAAATAAATAAATAAATAAATAAAAGGCTGAAATAATACAAGATGAAACTGATTTTTGTTTTGTTGTTTAATTGAGACAGGACAAAAAGCACATGTTGATGATAATATTTGTCATATAAATGAGTCACACTCAGTATGTATTAAAAAATAAATAATTTTCTGACCATCACCAGGTTTTTTCATGGCTTAACGCAATCTATGTTGACAGCAACCACAATTATAATTGTTTTCCAGAAATATCATTTCTGACCCCAATCTATAGCTAAGAACATCTCTGCTGTACTTTGTGCCAGGCTGTAAATATGCTCAGTTTGCTTGAAAGAGTGCGGAAGAAGACACCATTTTTACATTTCAGGTGGCTGCACCCAAAAACGAAATAAAAATCATGACCACACTCATTATAGTGTTTTTTACTTTCTATACCTTCTCACTAAACACACCATATAGATCTCAGATTGTTAAATTACTTTTCAGATTAGTAAATGTAACATTCCACCTTTTTCTCACCCACTAATGTAATTGGTATTCCACTAGTACAAATATGAACATTACCATTTAGTCCATTTTGTGTACAATACTATGTGTACAAGTCTAAACCAACCATGTACTCAGTCAGAAGCTGTTTCGGTTCGGTTCTACCAGTTCATGGTTATTTTCTCCCCTGACACAGCGAGGCTGGTGGCAGAATGCAGGATAACACTGGTGTTCCTTTTGGCAGGGGATAACCCAGAAAATGCACACAAGCAGCAAGGCAGCCTGCTGGAGATTGGGTCTGGTTGAAAGCAGGTCACACATACATCAGAGACCAACGCATTGCATTGCCTGTTACAGCTTAATATCCATGCCTGCCAAAGCCTGGACATACAGACCAGTGCAGATAGAGAGGAGACAGCAGCAGGAATAGTGGTAGGGTTGACAACTAAAGAAGAAGGAGGACACGTCAAAGAAATCAGAAAAGTAAAAAAAAAAATAGCCAGCAGGAAATAAAAAAGCAAGGGAGGGCAGGAGGGGTGGACTCGGGAAAGGAAATGCTAGGTTTGGCAGATAGTAGTGAGAGTAAAAAAACAGACAGGGGGGTTAAAGGCAAGGTAAAATGATTTGAAAAAGCTTAGTGAAAAAGTGCAAGAGGAAGCCGAAAGATTCTCATATTAGCATTTATACTGTATTCTGAACACATGCAGTAGACAGTGAAGCAACTTGTAGCTGCAAAAAAACAACCTGAAAAGTTCCACCAAACTTCACTAAGAGTTAGTGAAAGACAGTCTAGAGGGTCCTGTAAGGGTCTTATTTTACCAAAAGACCAAAATACACAGTCAATGTAGAGTTGTTCTCTGAAATGAACATTGTTTTTGAATGAGGGTCAATGAGAACCCAGCCTGAGATTCTTCAGCCCACTGCTGACTCAGTAAATTTAAATTTTCCCTTTAAAGTTTAAACTAGTTGTTAAATAAGACAAGTGAAATAACTATAGTCAAATTGTACTTCTGCCAAGACTAAAGAGACCTAAATTAACTGTTGTAAGGGTAGACATTTCAGAATTCTGTAGAGAAGAAAAGGTAAAGAAAAGTACAGAATCTGAGAGAAAACAAAAGGACAACTATGTGTAGAAAGTGCTGACAGGCTCTATTGGCTGTGTAGAGGTTGTGAAGGGAGTAGAAGTGAAACAAGAGAAAGGTAAAGATAGTCGAGTGTGTGATAAAGGGGGAAAAAACACAAGCCCAGCTCCCGTAGGAGGAATGCACAATAGCGCAATAAGCTGGTGATATAATGGTCTTTTTTGCTGTATCAAGCCCATTCTCTTCATCTTTGGCAACCCTCATCAAATCAGCACTCGGCCTCCTCAGGTGGTGCTTTAATTACAGACGGAATATCAAGACCAGACAGCAGACAAAACATGCTTCTGCTAATTCTGCCACACACAGGGAACCGGATACAAATCTCACTCCCAAAAAGACTCAAGTGGAGCTGAAATGATTAAGTAATCGACTGAGTGAAAACAGCGCAACAACAGTTTTTTGTAGTTAAATATATATTGCTTTTAAAATCTTCTAGGACGGCTTTGTTTGGCTTTATTGTAAATGCTATCTTGCACAAAATAAGCATTTGTAAGCATCATTTTTCCACAGTCTTTTGGACATAATTCATACATTAATTACAAAATAGACTGTGATTGAAGCTGTAGGATGTACAAAACATATTGACTTCTGCACAATGACAGCACAATGTAATCACATAGAGACAGACACAACTCAGTCTGTGGATCATAATTGCGCATGTCGTGCACAGTTATGTTGTTGTTGCTGCCATTAGCTTGTTATGGGACGGATAGTGGTCCCCGGCGGATCTGTACAGCAAACCATCAGTGACATCCTAAGCAAGGCTAACACGGTTAGAGCTGCAAGCAATGCAGACCGAGTCTTCCCTGGATACTCGCTGCAGACGAGACCAAATGAGATCGGGCCGGGGCCAAATCTAATCAAGGCACCGAGACACGGCACAAGAGGAAGGCGGATGCAGGGATGGTACAAGGTAAACAAGACACTGAGGCAGAACCAAAACAGAATATTATAAAGTGGGTGACAGAAATATACCGAGTGTTGAACTGCAAGTGAAAGTTGTTGAGGAGAGTAAATAAACTAGGGCTCCCATTCTGTAGATAAGAATTTTCTAAATATTAGCAATGTAGCTTACCATTTACAATAGTAACTGGATCAGGTTTCCAACTCATGTTAGGTAATATAATTTCCCAGGGCATTCCTGAAATAGGATGTTCAGGACATTTTTTGTTTTTATTAATGCCTATTTACGTAATTTAAACAGTCCCAGTTTTATTATTCAATCATTTTTGACTACACGTTGTTCATTTAGACCAGGGGTGGGCAATTATTTTTCCCCAAGGGCCACATTAGAACATGGGACTCTGGTGACTCACTCTTTACAGTTTGTTACAAAAGCAGTGAAAACTACCCCTATGAGAGTAGAGATGATGGCTTTAGGAAAGGTTGTTACAGTTTGGAGCATGTCGTAGTGGAATCAAGTGATCACTGCAGGCCAGTTTAAACAACCCAAAAGGCCGCATGTGGCCCCCGGGTCTTAGTTTGCCCACCCCTGTACTTACACAGTTTAAGCTCCCCAAACTGCAGCAGCCCTGGAGGGTCAAAATTTGATCTCTAAATTCTGACTGAATTTACACATGATAAAAATACTCATGTTCAGTGAAGTATCAATCTATGTAAAAACAAACCTACTGATAATTCACAAACCTTTCGGAAGTGTTTGTGTACATTCTCACTGCTGGAAACACAGACTTGGCAGGGTCCCAAACACTTTCCCCTTGTCTTCCTTGAACCTTTTCTCAGCCAGCGTCACACAATAGCGAGCTGATGAACCTGGGGCTAACATGCCCTTTGAGCCCGGTGCAGTCAAAACGCATGGAGAGTCCTTAATGATATCAGCACAGCGCAGCAAGCACTCAGTTCCCTTCACAAAATCCAGCCATCCTTCCATCACACTATTCCATTGCTTTTCTCTAGAACAGATTTAAAAACACAGAAAGATTGGACGAAGATAGTGAGCAAATGTAGCGAGGCATCGTCTTCCGGCTTGATATTAAACTTAAGCATTTTGTTTTCAAATGAAACGCCGCCTTCTGTGATTGTGCTAGATTAGATAGATAGATTAGATTGGGTAAAAAATATGATTCAGTTGCCTTCATGTTTTGTCACATGTGGTTAGACTGATAAAGACAGACTCTGGTGGTAACCAAAAAACAATATGCAAATCCCTCCATATTAAAGATTCTAAAACAGATATGTTGTGGCTTTGGCATTTCTTGAGTTGTGCACTTGAGAAAAACTGCAAAAAATAGGTGCGACTAAATAATTGAATATGTGCGATAAGGGAAAGGTTGAAATGTCACAACAAATGAGTGAACAGCTGGTCGATTCTCCTTGTAAAATAAGACCTCTAAACCTAGATAATTGGATTCTTCAGCCAATTAAAGACAGGTTTTGTTGTTTTTCTAAGGTAAACTATGGTTTACCTTAAACTATGGTCAGTTCATGGTCAGTTGCTTCATTGAATTTACAAGCCCTCATTAAAATATTAAGAAATCTAACATTTGCCTTGCATAATCTTCCAGCTGATATTGTGAGCACTGCTTGGCTGTTGGTTGGTATTTAATGAATGATAATTTGTGTTTAGAAGCAATAACCTTTGTCCTTTTGTAACATTTAGCTTTGGATGCAGTTGAAAAAGATGTAACGAATATTATAACAATTTAGAAACAAAGGAACATAAACCATAAGGCAAAGTGAGAATTTAAGTTAGTGGAGTTTTCAAGGAAAGTAAACCATTTGGAGAGTTGAGTGTGCGTCATTAATCAGCCTCAACACAAATTTAGTTCTGACAAGAGGACCAATTTGCCAAAAAGTATTGTCAATATCCCATTATTTCAAAATGTAATGTTTTCATGGAGTCAATCAAGCCATCAAATCAACCATCAAGACATTTGACGGAGACAATTTATTGAAAGATGATCATCATGGCGTCAACATAAGCACCCTCTCCAAACCTACTGAGTGTCTAAGTGATTACATTTTCATTCCACTCATCTTGTCGATGCTTTTTTTGGCACCATCTGCAGTTTTATCCTCTTTTTGATGCAGCTTAATATGCTGATGCTAATAAAGCCCAGGATTTGTGTTGTTTTGTGTTTAATTCTTTATCGGGATGAAGCTATCAGCTAAGCCTGAGGTCGGTTCTATCACTGCTGGACATGAGGGCTTAGTACGTTCCTTGAAATCATCAAGGTTTGATTACTTCTGCCAAGATTTTTGCCTTAGCCTGATAACCTGATGCTCCCCAATTAATGCCTTTTCACAATCCTGCCGACGCCGACATGATCAGAGCGCTCAGGGCCCCCTGCACGTCTCTGTTCGCCTCGCTTTGTTAGCGCCCTCTTAGAGAGTTACACCTTGGAGATTAAAAAAAACAAAATTTTCACTCTCCACTCTATCAACAATTGCAGTTCATCAAATAAGATAAATTAATCTCACTGGCACTCTGGCAACATGCCCAGGCAACTCTAAGGGGGAAATAGTTTTAAAACATTACCACAGTGACATGATACACTACACTGTGAGGATTTCCAATTTTGATCCAATAGTTACTAAGCAGCTCCATTAGTTACAATAAATGACCACAAATGCTCTAGTGGATCCAAGGTGTTGTGTTGTAACAAATGGAGACATTTAGCTAACCTTTCAGAACTTTTCATACGTATTGTGAAATATTACCTATGAATTATTATTGTTTTTGTCTTCAGGCGCAGCTGGATTCATGTGACATTTGTGACTTCTGTAATCCTTCTAATACGTAGTGCTCTGAGCAATGATACGTCTCCTGACCTCCTGCTGGTTCAGAACTATAGTGTGGCAGTACAGGCTACATTTAGCAACGCCACAACTACTTTACCAGTCTAATTAAACAACATTGCTCTGATTGGAAGAAACTGCTGTTACCACGTATTGTAATAAAGTGCCTGCCCTTACTTTCTTGCTTTCTGTGGAAGCCCTTGAGATAGTTTCATGTAAAAGACCTATTAGCTAAGGGAGAATATAAAATAAAAACTATTGTCATCTACTCTCCTCACAACTTGGCTAAAAATACTCAACTTGTACGTGCTTCTGTTCATTCAGCCAGGATGAACAAGGAGATATACAAATATGATGAGATTGCTTAAGAGGTTTAGTCCACACTACAACTACATTTTTCAATTCGAAGATTCGACATGTTTTGTTCTCACAAGCATTTATTACATTTTGCTTTGTTGCATTGTCCACCACCATGACCTGGGTGAATAACAACATTCACTGTCACACAAGCCTCTCACACTGGTTGAATACTGTTTTCATAACATGGATTTTATCTGCCAAGAAGCCTCAAAGAAAGTCAAAGACACATGCTCAAAGGCTATATACTCTATGGGCCTCAGAGCAAAGAAATAAACCAGGACGCCAGGACAATTACCATATGTGCGTTGTAGGATCTATGCAAATAACTATTTAACATAGTCAGTGGATGCCCCCTTATCATAACCCGCATTTATTGTTTGCATTTGTATGTTTTTTAGCTGTTACTTTACCAGTTTTAACCCTGCCCTCTGGATGCATGGCTTGTGAGTCCAAATCTCATCCTCTAAAACACAAAGGAACTGCTTCTTCAAAGTCAGCAATCAAACAAGCGCAGCACAAAGCACATTTATCTTCCTCTGCTCGCATTAAAACAGCCCGGTATTCATTTGAAAATTAAATTTGCCCAACAAATTAAAGAGCGGTAGAACATAATAGATGGATGTGGATTGTCAGGGAGGCCAGAAACTCTTGTAAATAAAAGAGCCAGTAAAAAGAGAAGGTAAGATGAGACATTTGCTAGATCAAATTGCAGCACTGTCTGAAAGCGTTTATGTGTATAAAGCATGGAACTTCATTTTGTAACGCATTGTGTGCAGCTCAGTGACAATGCCCATCGCCAGGCTACTTTAGTAAGAAGCTTCCACTCATTTCATTCTCCTTTTCTGCTGTAAAAAATAAAATAAAAATCTGCAGATAACGATCAGGAGAGATTCATGGGATTGATACAAAAATACAGAGCTTAAGAGGCTTTGAAGCAGACCCTAAAAGCTCTGAGAACAGAGAAGAAAGAAAAGCTTTGCTCACTGTACACAGATTCACTTGAGGCATTTATCTAAAATTAGCACAGAAAAGAATATATGATTATTACAAATAAGCCCAGGGATAATATATCATTTAATTTAATGCATAGTTAAATAGATAGTCTGGATTTTCTTAGGATTCTAACAATTACTTGTGGAAAGATGGCCTATTACTTGTGCTGGATTCTAGTCAGAACCTCCTTATGACTTAACTTAACAATATGTAGAGTTAAAAATTATTCTGAGAAAAGGGTCATTTTTTACGCAGCAGTAACTGTGCCCTATTATGGCTTGAGTGATCTAATGGTTAAAATGAATGAACACAACATTAAATAT
This sequence comes from Perccottus glenii, assembly GCA_024416835.2. NCBI lineage: Eukaryota > Metazoa > Chordata > Actinopteri > Gobiiformes > Odontobutidae > Perccottus > Perccottus glenii. Next base: position 13,866,270 of record CM044546.2, on the reverse strand, counting down.
AGCTTTCCGAGAGATAACTCTGAAGTTTCATTACCTTTGCTACTGGAGTCTGGACAGAGTGACATCATAAATAGAGTGACATAATGAACATCCACTCTGGGAGTGTCGGTGATAGGGACCATAAACCCTCCACACTCATTCCTAATGTCTGAAAGAACACCATTTGTCCAATGGAGGACATAAAATTATTATTTTGCCCAGGTAGCATTCTACATCTCTTTTGGCACCACTCTCCTATCTACATGTCTCAAAGGGCTTTTGAGTAATGCTTTTCTATTATTGTACCTTGTGTAATGTCACATTGGTGGCTTTATCAGAAAGTTGTTGCAGGGCGAGGCTACAGTGGGATGGAAGGGTTATTTCGTAGGCTTGGTTGGCATTAATCTCTGTCACTTGTCCGCTCTGATTTATACTCCTTCCCAATAAGCCAGTCTATGGCCTCTGCTTCTATTGCGACTTTGTGATAGTGCCGCATGTACAGCCTTTGTCTGAACCGTCGCTTGACATTGAAGGCTTGTTCTCCAAATCAGGGGAAGTAAAAAGCATGGTAAGGAATTAAATTTCCTGCACCAGGAACAAGAAAGACAAGATAATAGGAGGCTGGAGCTGCCTCTACATCCAAACAGAGAAGCCATTCTAAGCACAGTCTATTACGCCTTTAGCAGGAACTTCTTGACAACTTTGATCAAGAGCAATTAATCTTTCACTGGGAGTGAGAAGTGCCATAAAAGGCTGGGTCCAGACAAGTAAAATGTAAAGAAAAGCACTTTTAATAAGTCAAAATTGAGATTGATATCACAATGAGTTGATTAATGAACACAGGCTGAGCTCCAGGGAATCCGATCCCACAAATTCAACACTAAAAACCCTACAATCATCTTTTATTCCTTTATTAACAGACCACTAAGATGGCCAACCTCTGCACCTTCCTGCTTGAGAACGACCCCCCTTCCTCTGCGTTCTGCTGTGGTCCGTATATTTGGAAAGTGTTTCATTACAGATGATTTATCGCCAAACTGTCGCTTGCTAACTGGGCCTTGCATTCACCTCTCCCCACGCCAATCTCCCGCAGCGTTCAGGGAACATTCACATCATTATGAGCAAGCTCATTTATATTAAAATGAGTATTAGTGCTTAATTCGCTCCATACATTTTGTACACAGCATGTGGCGCGCGTGAGCCTCAGATCACACCGGCTTCATGGCAGCTCAGGCATACATCAAGTACTTTATTGCAGCCAAGTTAATGCACATTTGATCTTGCTGTGATTCCCCATAAAGATTAAAGAAAAAACATGGAGCAGAGCCAAACACATATCATAATCCCATAGTATTCTTGCAAATATCAGAAGAGGATATAGACTGAATTAAACACATCACTTTAAAGGTCCATTTATGTTAAATCATTATTCCTCAGTTAACCCCTGGCTAGAGCTGTCATTTAAAGAGACACTGCCTGGAAAAAATACAAAGAACATTAGAACATATCTGAGGGATTTATGAATAACACTTTTCCATTAGTTCAATTTTGCCAATTCCACCAACAGTCACTCAAGATACACACATTTTGCCCTTAAGCTACATGTTTTTGTACAGAATGCTACATAACACCAAAGAAGATTCTTGGGTGATGGGTGGGTGGTGCCCTGCTCACGCGGTCTCACTGCACGCTTTGACTACCACTAAACACAAGACATAGTCAGCGACAATGGCGAGGAGCCGACGGAATTCAAAGGTTGCGTGCTCGAACTGGAAGTACGGGCACTACTTCTCGTTAATTGAAATTAAAGGCAAGAATGTTTCTGTAACATGCTATGTCCAGGAAAAAAGACTCTAACCACGTCTGCTTCAAGTAACTCAAATCTTATGAAGCACCTCACATCAACACATGCTAACACAACACTTGTTGCTGCTGCTAACCCCAAATGAAGCTAGCGTGAGTTCCAGTGAAGGAGACAGAGCCACTGTTAAAACAAGCAACGCTCGATTTTACGAGTCAGCAACAACCACTGGTTTAGTTGTTAGATGAGGAGTATTTTAGAATAGATTAATGTATTCTTCATTTCCTTTGAGAATGAACAGCATGTTAATCTACAGACAGAGTTGGATTGTGTCCTGTTTATTGTGCAATAATTTACAGGTACAGAGATTTGCACTACTTAATGGCCAGGTCTCCCTTTGTTTCTTTTTACACAAGTTTACATTTGTGTGACTTAATTTTGCCCTTGAATTTTATTTTCAATATTTATTTTTTATATGGTAGACTGAAATCTATTAAGTTGAAATAAATACCAAATGTTCTAAAATACTATATATAGTGTTATTCTTCAATCAGTTAATTTAAACATCTTTGATATTTAAGCTGTTATAGAACGTAATACCCTTATAGAACATAAAAAATAACTTCAGTTACTTTGCTGAGTAACTGAGTTACTTTTACAATGTGGTAACTGAGTTACTAACTCAATTACTTTTTGGGAGAAGTAATTTGTAACTGTAACTAATTACTTTTTTGAAGTAAAATGACCAAAACTGCTGTTGACATTAAACAACAATAGAGATAGCACACATGCTTCAAGGCTATGCAAAAATACTTTTTAGCCTTCTTGCTCCATCTGCTTATGATAAACAACACTGCAGCATATATATATATATATATATATATATATATATATATATATATATATATATATTAGTATATTAGTGCTGGGCAAGTTAACGCGTTATTTTTGCGTTAACGCATTAATCAATTAACGCCGACAATTATTTTATCGAGCGTTAACGTCGGCCGATTAGTATAGTGAAAGATGTCGGTCTGAAGAACATTCTTAGGATCGCAACGAATGACTGCACGTATGAGCCGCCCTCATACAGTGCTTTAAGTGGGCTGGTACGCACCAGTACTCAGTACCGCCACTTCTCTGTGCGCCCAGAACGTGCTTTTAGCGTACCGGTACGCTCATTTGGACATCTGTTTTAATAGAGGTTTTAATCCTTTGTCTGAGCTGCGGCTTTCCAGAGCGCCATTAACAATGCACACTTCCTAATTCGTCCCACCGAGGGCCGAGACTACATTACCCATACACCCTTGAGTTTTACAAGTGAAACGTGCACAACTCAACTCAACGTGAACGGAGAGGGTGTGTGAAACGCGCGGGAACTGCATTCACATGCTCTGACTGTAATGAAAACACAAGAGAGACATTTATATTGTTTATATTGTTAAAATGTTATGATTGAAGCTCTGGACATAACTTGTTTTTCTATAACAAACTAAACAAAATATTAATATTAAATATTTTTGGTTTAATATTTAATTTGATTACATTAATGTTTAAGTTGAGATTTACAAGAAATATTTTAACTGCTACTAACCTTTAACTGTTGTAAAAAGCACCTTATTTGTTTAAAGTGTTGTTTAAAGTGCAAACCAAATGTGCACTTTTGTTCATATAGCAGTTCTTTTAAAATAAAAGTATGCAGTACACTAATTTTTAATTTATTATTAAATTTTGTGTATAATGCGATTAATCGCGATCAATTGCAGAACATTGTGCAATTAATCGCGATTAAATGCTTTAATCGTTGCCCAGCACTAATATATATATATATATATATTGTTCTAACAATATTATATATTTAAACACACATGTGGCAAGTTATAGCTGCCTCTGAAGCATCCAAATTGATGTTTCTAACTTGCTTATAAATCCATATGGGAAATATGGATGAATGCTGCTCCTTTTACATATACTCATCCCAGTCAGGGTGGTTTGCAATAATTAAATCTGAATCTTGAAGGTTGTGAAGCCAATACTGATTAAGTGTGAGCTAAAATTATACGGCACCCGCACGCAGCTGAACAAAAAAAGTCAGAAAATACCAGAGAACAGTAACAACTATTAAAAAGAACAATCAAAAAGGGGGTAAAAAAAAAAACAAAAAAAAAAACCTTGGGACTGGAATAGCTTCCTCCCTGTTCAGTGAGGGGAAATAATAATGAGGGTATTAAATACAGCCAGCAGATGAAAAATAATAACATATCGATTGTGCACGTAGCGCTTTCAAAAGGAGCGTAATGGCCTGATTCCTGGTATTGATCTTCGAGCGGGCCCAGAGAGGAGTAGCTAGTCGCCCCTGAAAGACCCCCAGTGAGAATGAGATTGGTGAAGCCATCTGAGGTTCTGTTTCTTGTTTCGCTTCCATATGGACCCCGCTTCAAATGTTTTCTTTTTTTTTTTTTTTTTTTTTAAGCGGATGTGAAATGAATGCTGTTGAAATTGACTGGAGACATATAATATTCTGTGCAATTGTGCTACTTGCAAGAGATTATGGCTTATAGTCCCATACAGACAGATAGGCAGTGAATTTTGGAGCAGTGGAAGTAATGTGTTTTTCACATTAAACCTACAAGAATCATATGAATAATTGAAGAGCACGGAAACAGATCTACATGTCCTGCTAATAAATAATACAACTGCCATTTTTTTCTGTGCACATTGAGAATAAAAAAGGAGCATTTCTACATTATTGATGCACCTTTAAGGGTGTCTTCATATTTGTGGTTTAGTACATTTAGTTTGGATCACTGGTATAATGCCCTGGTTCGCTTAGAGTTCAAACAATCCTTTTGAAAAGACACACTAGATGGAGCAGTCAACAGAGGGCATGTGGATAAGGTCACAATCTGATTGGCTTGATGACACAAAAGTGACACAAAACAACACAGGCTTTGATTTAAATCAACATGTAGCTGTCAAATCATGAAAATATAGATATTTTGTTTTGGTATGCTCTCATGAAGTTGTCCACTTACATGATTTTATTGTTCTATCTCGTCTCACTGGTCCAGTTTTTGCCCTGTTAAGTTGTGACACATTTCAAAGAGGATGTACCAGAAATTGTTTGTAAGGTTAGTCCCACATTTTCCACAGGTCTTGGTCCACTTGCTTCGAGCACACGTAGGGTCAAAAACTAGAATTAACCCTTGTTTACGTTTACTGAACTAGCACCAGTTTAAGCAAACCATATTAAGTGACTATTAGACAATGTATTTTGGGCAAAATGAGGACAAAATTGCATCTTTAGCATAGCACATGTGATCTTATAACCCTCCCCGCACAAACTCTTCAAGTGATCTTATTTCCAGCTCAAACAGACAGAAAAATCTATATCTCAATTTGGTACACTTCAACTCCACTCCAAAAGTGCCCTGAGAGAAAACTGAATTAAACTAGCTGACAAGCTGATTCAACAGCCTGAAAGATGAATCTAAGTAGTTGTTTCTGAAATATGTATTTGCCGTGTGGAATGTGGGGGCTTCTCTGCTGAAGAGAGAGAAAACGTGATGGGACTTCAGAGCCGCCAGAGAAAGGTGTGTTTTCCCAGAATAAAAAACGTGCATGGCTGGGAATACATTAATCATAACAAGGTGACAGCCGGCCTGACAGACAAGCGGAAGCACGGGAACAGATTTGACTGCCGCTTCTATTCCTCAAAAAAAAAAAAAGAACAAACGTACAGGGCAATTAAAGCAGCATCGATAGCCGTGTCAGCTGGATTAGGGGCTGGGCGTGAAATTGTCACATTGTGTGTCAGGGGCGCTCTGTTAACAACACGACCCGGCGTTTGCGACGGAGTGGCGGAGGGGGCCTCCCGACGGTACGTGACACTGGGAGAAATAGTCTGTGCAAGGCCGGATTAGATTAGCACACTGGAACAGGTGGGCTTTTATTGGCTGCGTGATACTGTCAAGGATGCTCTGAAACTGGATGCAGGATGTGAACACACGTGTGTACAAACGCACACACAGGAACAGTCAGGGTGACGCTGGCGTGAGTTTTTTGTGCCGGATACCGAAAAGAAACTCATCTCACTTGTGCTTTGTGTCGACGGTAATGTGAGACTGTTGTGTATGTTACAGGGACAAGGAGGAAAAAATGAAAAGTCATGCTGGGTTAATATGCTTTGGGTAAAAAAAGACTAAGGCGTCTGTTGAGTGACAGAAAATCCAGTGATTGTCCAGCTGTCTAGAAAGCTCAGGCACCAAATAACACAATCTAATGAGTAAAAGGGGGGGGAGGATGGCAGGAGAGTCAGGCAGTATGCCAAACCTTTTCACACACACTATATATTTACTCTCACTTATAGAAACATAGTCGCCATGAATTATACATTTGGTGATGTGTGGCTCCAAGATGAATTATACACTGGGACTGAACCACATTCTGTGCCATATCCCCAAATAAACAGCAAGGCATAAAAATCCAAACCTCTGCCAATGTATTCAAGTCAAATACATTGAATCTGGAGAATCAAATTGCTTAAGAATCTTCCTAACAATGACCCGAAGGTACGTCACGGTCGCCATGTTAAGGTTAGTAAGGAAAGGAGGTAAGAAAGGAGCTTCAATGTTTCCTTACATACCTTCTATAGCATAGGGACATCTGGACGTTCATTAGGGAAAGGTAAAGACAAGACAACACAGTCCATAACACCACCACCCAAACTTTTTTGAAAACGTCCAATATGGCTAATTTTCATAAATAAACAATGCAATTTGCTGAACAAACAAGCCTCTATGTGCCAATAATGCCCACTAAAAGATGAAAAAGGACTTGCATTTGGTGAATTATTTGGCCTGACCAGGATTAAACCAGGACCAATAACAATTGTGCTGTTGGCGAGTTAAAACACAGCAACAGGGGTTCTTGTTGTAAATCTCTGACTCTGACTGATAATATTTGATGTGTTCAGTGTTGTACAGAGATCTTTCTTCAAAAGAGACAAGTACATTTTATTAATTTTGAGCAACTTACATTTCTGTAAATTGTTCTGTTTTTATTTATTACAGTTAGCGCGCAGGAGGATAAGATGCCTTTGTTGTAGTCCATTGTTGGGATGCATTGTTTTTATTATGCCGCTGTGTGTAACATAACTCAACTCTCAAAGTCACAAACCAAGAGACTTACACTTTCAATTTTTAGAAAACAAATTGATTGGTTGTAGGAACCGGATTTCCATTTTAATCAACTGTATATTACAAAATACACCTTTAACATTAGACCTTTGCAACAAAACTAACACTGTTCCTGTTAAACCACTTAAGAACCTACAGTATATGCTTACTTAAAATCAAATCTGAGTAGAAGTATTATCATCAGCAAAGAGAAGAGATAACTAAATTATATTTGTGACCAGTGTGCTGTGAGCTCTAACAATGTTGTAACTCATACTAAATACCTCTGAGTTACATCAAACATCTCATATGGGCTTACTGGGGATTGAGAATCGTGCTTGCAATTGTTCATATTTCCCACAATGATATGAATGACGGCACTAGAAATACCACAGAGTAAATAGGGGGATGCTCTTTCAGAGGAGGAGAGCGGGGTAGAGGTGTTTTGATGTGGAAGTGTACTCTCTGATGAGGAGGTCTATTGAAACTAGGTCACATGGGTTGTCATTTTGTCAAAAGCCTGAGTGAAAAGCATTGCAAAGAACACGAAGCACAATTTTAGGGGAAGACAAACTCTGCATTTCTAGGACAACACACGAGTCAGTTCTGAAGTCTCTGGCAAATAAGTTAAAGCCGTGTGGGTTTAATTTCAATGTGTACATGGACACGAGAAGACTCTGAAAAAGGGCTTGTGTTACATTGGTCCATTTGGAATAAGTATGCATATTGACTATACTTTTAAAATATTATACATCTTAACTACTTGGAGTGATTTGTAGCTTGTAGAAGAACAAGTTTTGCTGAATTCTACATTTAAAGCCAACATATAAAAAGCTCTCAAAGGTACCTACTGATAACGATGTGTCTCTTTGAACCACAAAAGCGGGAGTGAGATAAGATGGAGAGATCTTTATTCTCAAGCTTGCTCACTACTGGTTACAGGAATGTACAGGAAAGTACAAAAAAGTGTCTATTTAGGGCAAATACTGAAGATGAAAATTTATAAAGGAAGCAGAGGTAGTGCCAGAACACAAGGGAGAGAACAATATTGAAATCCCTCAGTAGTTGATGAGACAGTGTAAAAAGAGATTTGGCACAGTATCTGACACAGTATGAGTTATGAGATGGGGAACTATTATGGCTTCATTCTAATTGAAGGTGTCCAAGCACAGGTTGTCTCTACAGGAAGATGTAATGATGTGCTCTCATTTTCGCATGTTGAGCAGCAGTTGGACGGGTGTTTTAGATAATGGCGTTACTGACAACTTTTTGATGTGCAAAACAGCAAAAGTAGGAAACAATGGTTCAGCGTGATTAATGGAATCATGTTTTTGAAACTTAGTGCACCAGCTTTATGAGCATAGCTGGTGAACGTTCAATATATTCTTCTCCTCAAATACATTACAGGTGCCTGTTTGAGTTGACGATTAATAGGTGCAATTTACAGCAAATGGATTTCTGCACAATATGTTTAGCATAGCTAGATAAAATGGGTCCCTGGCCACTGATCTGGAGACAGATTAGGTTTTTAGTCAGCTATGATTAAGGCATGAATGGGGAATGGGATATCCAACTCAGAACCTTCAGTGTTTAAAGCTGCCCACCTGTTATAAATGAGCAGTTAAACGAGTCAAGCGTTGGTGGTCCCAGGCTAATTCAAGGGCATAAGCTGGCTCCACATACACTGACATCTCTTCTCTACCTCTCCTTTCTCGCCACACTTGGATTTCTTGCTGCTGCGAGGGAGTACAAGGTGCTGCTGTACTATACTTGTCGCAGGTCACTGGGCCAGCCTGTGGTCTGCGGTCTCTTTCTGTTTGAACATCCGAAAAGAGAGTGTAAAAAGCATATTAATCATGTGGAGGAAATTACAAGAACTGCTCTTTTGCATGTACAACCAGCTGCTGAATACTTTTTCTTAACTCATCTCGGAGCCGGGTAAAGCATCACAAATCTGTTCTTCATAACCACCAGACCAAGTGCTGCCAAAGGCGTTCTAGCACTGTACATTTATCGCTGGCATCTCATACATCTGCTCTATAAAAGTGTGGACTTTAAATTGGGTCAACAGACTGTCGATGGGATTTTCTTGTCAAGGAGTCTCTCTCTATACCTGCGGGCTCAGAGTACGAAACACGTTCTCTCGAGTTTGACTTTCATGCACTTTACAACATTTTAAAGTGTTTGCTTTCCGCGCAAGTGCTTATGCTCACCAGCAAGTGTTGTCCTCGTTTATTTTTTAAATGGGCTTATTGCATAAGAGTCTGTGGAGGCTGTTGTAATTTAAGTAGTACAGTGTGTGAGAGGAACAAGGAACAAGAACAAGGAACTGGGGCTAGTCATGGAGTGGGGCTACTGCGGTAACAGGGGCTAAAAGGTTAAAGCAGCAGGGGGAATTAATATGTCTTAATGACATTATAATGAATGGGAAATATGGGACATCATTTATTAAATGGAGTCAAGTGTGTCAGAGAAGTGTGAGGACTCACAAACGCATTAATTATCTGCTCGTCGCTCTTTGTGGACAGCAGAAGAAAGTGTTGGTCTAGAGGTAATGACTGCCCCAGAACGGATGTCATAAATTACCACAGGGGGGCATCAAGACGACAAGGTTTCGTCTTGCTCGTGCACTCACGCAGCAAGATGTCTTCTCATGTGTCCGAGCCATCACTGGGAATTTGGACAGAAAATCTGAATCGCCTTTTCTAACTTGCAGTAATTTCTAGAAGAAAGGAGGGAAATGCCCTTTTCTTTCTACAGACTTGATATCATACTGGGAAGATGTGAGTCGTTATTTATCAAAGCTGTCACACCTGAAAGAAAGAGATGCAATGAATCATGTGTCCCACCTTTACTGTCTTGGGACTGAAGAAGCCCATCCTCTCTGTGAGAACAGTCAGGGTTGTATTATAGCCCTTCTAGGAGACCCCAAGAGACTTCAGTTTGGGAAACAATATGGTCACCGGGAAAAAACGACTTTTTGAGAGCCACATTAAATTTCACAACTGTCACCTGTCATTGTACGTGAAAGCTGTTAAGAAAAATCCTATTTTGAAGAACTACACAACCATGACCTCTCCATGTTCATCATCACTTCTCCACAAAAGACAACTGCTGCGAAAACTGGGGTAGCATTCTTTCCAGGGTTAACTCATTGAAAAAAAAAAAAAAATGAGCTTGCTTGTTTCCTCCCATCTACATTTTTGCAGACTTCTAAAATAGACATACTGCTTGTGACAATGCTGTACATTTTACAGTCTTCATAGCAAATGGTGTTCTCAGCATAATAATTCAACTTAAAAAGAATATCTAATAATAAGGTCTTTGGGCGTCCACTGTTAGGTTTAGTCTTCCTCTATTTGAGTGAGATGTGATTTCACACAGTTCAAAAGGTGCATTACGGAAGTTTCAATGGTTCAAATTACATTTTTTCTAACCCATACATGCATCAGCAACAGCCTGATGTGCAGCATGAGCCTGATCTGAATCCGCCGGGCTGGTCTCTGAAAGCCTGTACAGTCAATTAAATGAGTGGTTCATTGGACGTGGCGTAATGCGCGTGTGTGCTCGTTTACCTGGGTTGTCACTCTGGATCTTCCGTAATGATCCAAAAATAAAAACTACCCATGTGACTGCATCTTACCAGCTGCATATCAAATTGTTTATCTAGCAGCCAACTGAGTAAACAATGTTTTTTTATCAAATCACTGCAGTTTTACCAGCATTAAAGAATGTTGCATTGATTTGACACTGCCACATCCTTCCTAAATCTAAAATTATGAGCATGTATATTGCTTCATTTTTCTCCAGCATTGTCCAGTAGTGCAACACATTCCAGCACTGTGCACCTGTTCAAACCTTCCAAACTGCTTATGTACTGATACGTTACAGCAAACAACTGTGCGACAGCCTGATTTTCAGCTCGACAAATTGGTTAATTCCACACACAATAAAGCTGCCAATGTCATTTGAAGGAATATTGACCAACCAAAAGCTCATTGGAGCTCAGTGAATCTACAGCTTGGCGGCCATATGTTGTTGTGGCAATCCCAGCTACCCACGTAAAGCCTGCGGCAGGGAAGAATTTTTTTATCTTGTTCTTGGTCTCTGCTGCTAGAATTGTCTGGCTCCTGAGGGTCAGCTGAGTCAGAGGTCAAATGCAAAAGAGCTTTGCAGAGGCATATTTTAAAGTTAAGGGAGGTTTACAAAAGTCTGTGTGTTTAATTTCATATTGTATGGGAAGGTTTTGAAAGGTTTGTATGAGTTTTTAAATAGTTATTGCTTTATGCCATAAGATGTTTTCTGGACTGCTCTAAAAATGTTTTTTTCATGAAGAATTAAATTTTGTCTACTTCTCTGGAAGCTTATAATGCACTTTTCAACAGCTAATGGGTGTTATTTTTTGTTGAGCCATGGTCCAACATTAGTGTCTCAGGTGAGGAAATGGATCGGAAAGTGTCAGCCTGACATGTTGTGACAGAACACGTCCTGGAACACTCATGTCATTCAAAACATTTGTAAATGACACTGAAAAATGCAGCAATTATTGCCGACTTAAGGCCTGCCTTTAGGCCCTCGGAGAATTGAAGGAGAGAATACAGAGTCAGTCTTCAAAGGCAATTAGTCTCTATACTGTAGTGTGTCCATTCAGCTCGTGCTCTAGCCACTCATGGGACTGCACATGTGGACATGGCTAATAGTCTCTGTTAATGAGCCAATCATTCATTATCAATCTTCTGGGAGGCACAGTGTGAGAGAAGCATCCTGTTGACACATTTAGAGGAAATGGCCGCCGCATGGCGTTCTCTTCATACGCACAGCACTGCAGAGCAATTGTCGCTGTAGGCTGCAAAGAGCAGCTTGATTCCATGTGTCCTTGTGGAGACAGCTAAATTAGACGCACACAGATTTGCATACACACAGATACTATATACACTGTTTGAACTCTGTCCTATTCTGGAGGGGAATGCCCTTTTCGTCCCTGGCCACCTGGTCAAAACACTAACAGCTGACTTGTTGCTGAGACTCACACTAGTAATAAATCACAGCACACTCCGCCCAAACACATTCATACAGCCACACACCGGCCGGCACCATCAGCCTATTCCTGTTCACCACACCAGATATAATCTGGATGTTTTACAGCAGGTTACTTCACCTTTTTCATCTCTGTTTGCGATCTCTTGTACTGCTGGAACAAGCTCTGGCTCCATCCTGAATGTTGATCTTTGCTATCAACTGATGACAGTAGAATACTCTTTATCAAACACAACTATATTCTCTTATTTCAGATATGGAAAAATATTTGCAGTCTTTCGAATACTGCAATTTTAGACTTTCATATTCAACAAAGTGTTCTACAGTTAATTTTTGCAAGATATGTTCAGGTTTCAGCTTTACTCTACAAACAGCAGACTGCAATCTGAGCTCTTAAAAGCTTTGAACATTCCACCCTCACTCGTTCATTCTCACATTGTCTATGATCAGTCCATTTCAGCAGTAGTTCAGCATTCTCCAATGACCTTAAGGTACTCCATTAAGGGCATTGAGCCTCTGGCGCCACTCTGTTTCCACCATGTTTAATTAAAAGGTGAGGAAAGTCCTCTGTCTTGTGATGATGGCTTGGGTACATGGTTCTCTCTCTGCCAACCAAAAACTCCACTCTCATTCATCTAGCTCAAGGCTTTGGCTTACATGGCCATTTTACTTTTCCAAAGACCTTAAACTTTTTCGACCTTATTCAAGGTAACTGTCCATCTTTCAGTTCCTGTGTAATATGGCAAACACCACACAAATCAGATAATGCAGACGTTTTTCTCTGTTTACTGACAAAATGTCTTTCCTGTTGTGCAGGAAAGGAAATCATGAGTTTATATCATAAGTTGCCTTGTCAAAACCTGTTTAGAATACATCCTCAGAGGAGCCATGCAGTGAGGAACACAGGGGTGTACTTAGTGTCATTGCCGCTGGGGAGGGGGCTGTCATGCACAGAAGCCGTGAGGGGGGGCGCTGTTTCATGTGTCTGTGGCAATTAACGCTGATGTGACACATTCAAAAAGGTCCCCTGGGATTGACAAAGCCAACAAATTGACTTACCATTTGAGCACGACGTATGCAGAGATGGAGGGGGCAGGCGGCTTCATCTTGTCATAATGAATACGAGGCCCATTCCTGTCGGGTGTATTGCTGGCACAATGATTGCAGTTTATTTGCTGTATATGCCATAAAGTACCACTGCGCTTACAGGGACATTGTGTATTTTTGACATAATGGGGGTGGGGAGGAAGGGCGCCCTAAAGTAATAACTTTATCCTGTGGTTCTGGTAACTTACATGACAAACAAAAGCGGTGCTTTGCTGCTGCTATAAATGTCTTCTTAGGCCCTAGAGCCATACAGGGAGGAAGACAGATGTTTCATTGCATGCATGTTTCCAAAACGAGCATACATACACACTTGCCTTTTTTGTATGTGAGTGATGCATCTCAGCACATTCCCCACTCACTGCCCTCGAAGTAAGAACTTGGTGTCCATAAAGGTTTAGCCAGTGATTCAGCCTTTTAAAGAGTGTTCAAAATGACAGGAGTCATTGGTCAGCCAATTTGTTTTCTCATGGGGTGCAGTGTTTGTGGCGTTCAGCTTTCCTCAGGGAAACAAGGGCAATCAGCTGCAGCTTGTCGAGGACTATGAGAGCTAGTGACCTTTGGCCCTTGCTGAGGAAGTTACAGGAGGTTTCCAGAGGGGGGTTGTAGAATTTATCCCCACTGCCTGTAGATCACAGCACTTCCACTTTTGTTTGCATGGAATCAAAACACTTTCTAGTCCACAAAGCTGGTTGACGTGCAATTTACAATAACAGTAATAATAAAACCTTTAATTAAAGAAGAAAAACTCCAGTGTCACGTAACTCAAGTGTTTAATTTCAATGTGACAGAGGCAATAAAAAGGCCATCCTACTGGGGAACTTAAACACGTGTAAAGTCGGAGCTCTGCTGAAGCTAAAGGACCGGTGGCACTGAAGTGGTGTTCGGGGTAAGATGTCTTCTCTGAGCGACCATGCATACAGGCACCAGCTCAGAGGGATCGCAACCCGCTGTGCATCAGGAGCAATTAAACACGACTCATGCTGGAGTTCACCGATGCAAAGAGCCCATAAAAAGGATACACACACACACACAAAGTAAGATTAAAGGACAGGACAGAATGGGAAAGCTTCAGGGTTACAGACAAAACTTTCTCATTGCAATATAACTACCTAGAAATACATGTATCTCTAAAGTGGGTTTTCACTAGGGCTATTAAAAACTTACAAAACACTTTTCATTCATAATCACACAATTCGAATTTAGGGGATCTCAAAAAACATACCAGTATTCTTTAAGGAGTAGACAATCCTATTGACCACAAGATTCTTTTCCCCATTTGCAATAACTAACTCTCTTCAAATAAGAGCAGTTTAAAGTAGACAATTGGAAAAGTGCCATTTGGTTCTCATTAACATTGAAAGAGTTTCAAATCCAAACTGCTGTGTATAGCTGCAGGCAGGACAATGCTACATTTTGGATTAGGCTACTTAAAGTATAATTTGTTAAACAGCGGGGGGTATATAAAGTCGGTCTAGAAATAGAGTCAACAAGACAAACTTCCAATGCTCAAAATGTTCACTATTTTACAACATTTTCATTCCTTAAATCCCCTTTCTTCTACCTCACTCTAAATAAAACCTCCCCCCTCATCTGTCACTTTAGTGTACTTCAGAGGCCCGCCAAATTAATTCAACACAGTTATAACTAGATTCTGTGGCATGCGGGAATAACCAGCGTTCTACAGCTAAATCAACATCACACACTAGGCCGGTCCTTTGGGGAAGCCGCACACTGCCTCAATGTTTCTCCGTCAAAGACTTTGCCTCCAGCCCCCGGTAGAATATCTCTTGATGTAACTGGCATCTTCATTTTGGCAGATGAAAAAAAAAATAAATCAAAAAGTATTTTAACTCAGGAAGGGTTTGGGGAGAAAGACCAACAGAGGAAAACGGTGTAAGCTGTTAATGCTATGTTAATCCCCGGCTAAAAACAGCTGAAGGTAATGCAGAGCTAGATAGCTATAGCGGTAGGTGGGTGAGGAAGTGGAAGAGGGAAGCACAGAGGGTGGATAAAATAAGGAAGTGTCACCATTAAGCCTTTGAAGCAGTAGGAGGTACATTTTCTGGCAGGTTCAGTCCACCAAGACGTCACGGCTGTTCAGCTGTGTTATAACAAGAGACAAATAGCATTAAGTTCCGAAGCCAACAAATCTATTAACCTCAACAAAATGCCTGAACAAATTCAAATTAATAAGTTGACTGCAGAGTTCCAACCAGGACACCTGCACCAGTCTATACAGCCAAACGGAGAAGGACTTTTTTTTACCTTGTTTGTTGCATTACTTATTCATGACAACATTTGATTTAAATGGATATAAGGCAGGGAACAGTTTAAATATTTATGGCCTTATCATGCAAAAAACATAGTGATATCTGCCCCAGCCTTGCCAGGCTAAAGAAGTAGCAAAATAAATGTGTTAAAATATTCCTTCAAATGTCTAAGCAGCTGCCTAACTAGTGTTACAGGAAACAATGGGGTAGAGCAGGTGGAAGAAAAAAATAAACTATTTTTTGTATTTTTTTCGAAGCCAAGTTGTATCGCATGAATATTCATATGCACCACAACAAACTGTGAAAACGGCTTTGTTAGTGAAACCAAATCCCAGGCTCGTGCTGAAGAAAAGGAGTGTAGCCTCTGGAGGGGGCTTTGGATCCCAGCCCGCAACGGCGGCTGCCACCAGTGGCGCTGAATGATGCTAAAAAGGCTGGCGTCAAGCAAACAGTATGGCAGAAATGTTGTTTACCTCTTTGGCAAATATCATTGCAGGCCTTGTTCTTGAGCATCAAGGTGGGGTCAGGGAGAAGCCATGATGTTTGGTGTTTGTTAATTACAACAATGAAGTGAGAAACTCTGGCCTCTTTAGTGTCAAGTTAATGTTCTTAAGAGTGGGACTAACAACTATTACGTTTTGAGAACATGGTTATTTGCCACAAAATAAAAATGCCCATACATAGCTGCTACAAGAACCATCTTACTGTTATGTGCAGTTTCCATTCTTACTGCATAGCTACTGCCACAAACCCTTAGATATAACAATACTATGTTTACACAAAGGCAGTTTCATTAGATTTCGATAGATTTTTACAATCTCTGTTTATATATGATTTTTTGATATATTTTTTATTAGTGAAGTCAAGGAGACCATCTTATTTTCCTTTGTTGTAACATATCAGAGAAGACAACCAGAGATCAAGTGGCTCAGCTGTTCTCTGAGAAAATGCAGAAAAAGATGTGTTGAAAGAAATAACAAAGGCTTTTTCTACTCAAACCATGTGTCAAAAGAAACACATTTGTTCCAACATTAAACAAAGAACACTCCCTCTGGTCCAACTTTTTAAAGTGTCATTTTCACTTTGTGCTGTAACAACATTGCTAGGATAACATGGCCGACCAACCAGATCTGCCCATTATGTAATTACCTGACTGTAAACACACAACTAAGTCACACACAATTGTGTGCATACACTTTGGTAGATTGTCTACTGTACACAGCTTTGTGTTCCAATATACAGTGTGTGTGTGCCAGCTGTCCGGTGATGCCCTCAGTAAGAATGTGTAACAAGGATAAGCTTCTTCCCTGGCTTCCAGAGGCTTTACACATCTCTTCCAGGTGTGTGTTTGTGACCAGTGTTAAAAAAAACAACTCATATGCAGTCGAGCCAACCCCCAAGCCCACTGCCCAACATCTCTATCAGGGTTAGAGCAGACACAAGCCGGCAATGACATCATTATGCCATAGTGAGCTGTATCTAGTCAGAACCCAACTGAAAGTCATAGGCTACGCAAATATACTCTTTCACACACACACACACACACACACACACACACACACACACACACACACACACACACACACACACACACACACACACACACACACACACACACACACACACACACACACACACACACACACACACACACACACACACACACACACACACACACACACTGCCAAGCTATCATGTGGCTGAGGTTAACATTTTCATTATTATTTAAATGGTGCAGACAAATGCATCATTTCAGCGTTTGTTACCGAGCTCTAAAGCTCAGTTGTGCTTTTAGCCAGAGGTAAAGAGAGGGAATGGGATTATGGGTAGTGATATTTTAAAGCTGATGCAGCATGGTGGAGTCACCATGGACTCACCAGAATGAGTGAGAGGAGGGATGGAGATGGTGTTAATACTGGGCTTTCTGACCTTGGCTCACCCCCACTAAACTGGTCATGCGTGTACCTTTGAACACGTGCACAGCCCTGAAGCCCTGGAAGAGATAAGCCAATGAAAGAGGGACAAAGCCAGTCAATGAGGAGGAGAATGTGGCACTGGGACTTGGAAAAGTCTGTTTACTTGCATTGTTAATTTCATTAGCCCTCAGGCAAACACTTCAATATTTAACAGTCTCGATTTTTTTTTTTCTATACCTTTTTTTTTGCTTAACAGGTTGCCACCAATGTCCAACAATTAAACAGAGTGGCCATAGGTAATCTATCAGCACTCTGGTGCTACCACTTAATATAGTGGCACCCGATTTGCACTCAGCTGGAGGAGGCCGAACCTTGTAAACGCCACAATCCTTTTAAATGGGCAATCAATTTGGCAATGTGACTTTGCACCCTGCTTTTATAAACCATTGAGTGAGTTTTCACATTTAAAAAGAACCTCCAATGTATTCATGCTGACTCTAGGCTGTATTACCAGTCCTGGTCACTTCCTACAGAAGCACATTGGGACACTAACTTTTTTTATGTTCATGTGCTTACGACCCATGTTTCTTGTCCATGTCCAAGAATTGACAGGGTGTAACTTTTCTTTGCTACTAAATGTCAGTAGACCTTCAATCTACACAAGCCTCCACACAATCACATCTGGCCCTCAATCACTCAAACGACAAACTAAAGTAAAGTATTTTTCTGCAAGTGAGTCTAAGGTCAACGTCCAAGTGTGGTCTAATCTGGTTTGTGAATGTGAGCTGCAGTGAGTGTATTAGCATTAGTGGTCACATACATAGAGCGCGCTCAAGAGTGTGACAGCCTGCTAATGGCTCTGTCACAAAAGGGACCGGAGTTTAGACACAGCTATAATCATGATCTCAAGAAGCGCGCCACCCTACCAGCGCCCCAGCTCAATCATGTCCCCTGATAGCCATATATATGCGTGCATCTGATACAGCCCCATGGAATCTAGCATCTCAAAAGGCGGCTTTGCATACTGCCAACTTGGTGGAGAAATAAGATGCAGTTCAGTCTTGAGTCTAATCCTACCCTTTAGTATTGTATTGTTGGGTCTAACTGCTAAGCTGCAATTTACAAACTGGTCTTTTCATTGTGGCGTACCACCAAATTCAGCAATGATCCCTCTTTTAGCAGATTTTAACAGACCCTCAATGGTAGGGTCACAGGCAAGACAAAATGCCAGAGACCTTTTTTATTTACCATTGAAAAACAAATCCGACAGCACAGGCCAGAGAATAATTCAGACTTGTAAGTAAATACATGTAATTGAAGCAGTGGACTGTTGAAAATGCATCAGAGGCGAGCTTGTTCTATTATGAGGATATTTATCTTTCTTCTTAAACAAAAAGGCCATGGGGAAACGGGCACAGGCGGGTGGGAAATGTGTTTGTTTTCCAGTGTGTCTTTAGTGTGCGGGTAAGTGCAGGCATGTGAGTGTAATTGCCGCCTGTTATCATTAAGCGAGCTGGAGCGATCAGAGGATGCACAACAACCTATGAAGGGCAAACCTGGGGATATTGTGCGTGACATTGGACGTCTGTGGGTAAGTAATGATCACAGCAGCGTGTGACGGCCCGGCTCTGGCAGCGACAATGGCACATTGTTCGCTGCGCTACATCGCCTGTGTCCAACTACCCACCTCTTCATTAGTAGGAAGACTCGGTATTCACCTACGTTCTCCGATAGAAAAACAAGTGCATGCTTACATTTACTGCACTGAATAGTTATATTTTATTTTAAACAAAGGAAGGATTTGTTCATAATTTTCTCCCAGGGGTCATTCATCTATCCTCTGGCGCTCAAGGCAGGTTCAAACCAAGGCCACACCAGCTCAACAAAGACCCAGAATAACCTTTAATTGAGGAATAATTCCAAGAATTGGATTGGTAGATAATGAGCAATTGTCCGTTAGACAATTTACATGGAGCGGTGACATCAAATGGTAGAAGTTAACAGGAGAAATTAGACTAATGAGAGCAAATGCTCTATAAATCCTAATAATGGACTATTGACACTGAGCAGAGACATGTAATGAATGTACACAAGTATGTGCCTTTAAAGGACACGTCAGGTGATATGTCTTGGCTTTTACTTACAACACTAGCAAGATCAAAGCCCATGTCCTTAGAAGCCAGTTCTAATAGACCAGATGGGTTTCAATATGTATTCTCAAGAAATGTCAAAATATTTGGAAAGCTAACGAGATTATACAAATAATAAGAGCCATAGGATTTGTTTTTTGGGCAAATGGCACATTTTCTGATTTACTATTAATGATATAAACTGTTTTTATTTTTTTGTCTTTGACAGTTCCTTTACCACATACAGTATATGTATATGCATAACTGATAACAATCTAATAATACATTGAATTTAAGGCTTTTCAAATTCCAAAAGTTGAAAAGACACATACCTGGGACATTACATTTGATTTGTTTTGTTTTGAGGTGTATACTAACGTTATATAAATATGCCTGTATTAGAATTGAGAGTCTAGTTCTCCAATAAGGTAGAGGGTCTTAATATTAGTATTGTGTACCTGTATGAAAAATAAGATATTTATTCATGTAATTGGGTAAGAGACATGTTTGAGTAGATCTCATGCTTCACTGACTCAAAATAAATGAGAGTGCGGGTTTAGAGCCATAAAGGAACTTGCCATCCAGTGCAAGGCGCATTGGTGCATTTAATAGTTTCTGGACAATGGAACAATGGCTTGGCAAAGATTTTAATTTCACATAAAAAAAAGCTTTTATCACATTGTTGACAATAAAAAGACAAATGCCAGGCTTATGTAAGACTTGTTGTTATGGCATCCCCAGATAACAGTGCATCCATTTTTTTAATCCAGGTTGCTTTGTAAACATGTCATCACTGCAGGTAACACATCTATAAATGTCACTCAAGAGCTCATGTAATTTCATTTTGTTTGGTATAAATAAACCGTCGTCCCTCAAACTGATTACGCTCCCCTTGGAATATTTTCGGCTTGACTCCCGCTTTGATGAAACAGTGCCCCGCTTAATGATGCCGTTGATTCATATCCGTTGGGTATTGCTCCGAAAGAGAAAGCAGAGGGAGAGAGAAGCAAAGGCTCAATTGCTGTTTGAATCAGTGCTACTTCCATGTAGCTAAAGAAAATGGACAGACAACAGCAATTCTTGTTTTGGTTGTCATGAATAAGTTATATCAACCTCGTCTGTATGAGGGAATATTAAAAACTAATTACCATATTTTCCATTAATGGGAACAGAAAAGTTTTGGGTGAAGTTCTCAACTGCAGTAAATTCTGTAATTATGGACCTTTTCTTGTTATTCTTGTTTGGTAAGACGGGAAACTCACAATGAACAATATTCAGTGGATTTATAAGCACCCAGAGAACTCTGGTTGTAAGCTGATAAAGGAACCAGCTGAGCTGGTTTGGAGTTTCTCGGGCTAAAGACAGATTTTTAACGGTAATAGAAGGCATTTATGTGAACTCAAAGTCTGGCTTTGTGTCTGCTATTAGAAAAGTTAGCACAAACAATAAACTAGCCTGTTAAAGCTCTGTGTGTTGTAATTGCAGGCAGAAGCTCATATACAGTGGTATCAAACAGCCCACATCTGGAGGCTAGGAAACATGAGTGATTCATTAAGCCAATATATTTTGTTCAAGTAAACAATCTTCACAGGAAATAGAGTCTCTGTCTGAAAAACACTTCAAGGTAACTCCTCCTTGTGCTTTACAAATCTGTCGCAGAGCTAAAAATAAGACATCAAGACAGACTGGAGGAAAAGTGTGCATGAACTTAAAGTGACTTCCCTTTTCTGAATGGCAAAAGTGGGTTTTCCAAGCTCTAGGAAGCTGGGGATTTTGTACACTAACCCTTCCATCGATCCAAATCAAGCTCTGGCAGGAGCCAGTGGGCGTTGGGAGTAGAACCCCTTTGATCAAACAGTGGTCATGACTTCTTCAAGGAGCAGCAAGCTCCCACTCAAGTCTGGGAACAGTGTGCTGGTCCCACAAGGGATTATTTATGTCTGAGTATGTCAATTATTGTATGTACACAGTCAACTCAAGGGGACAATCTGCCAATCTTAGCAGTCTTCTAATCCCAACTTGACTTTAAATGGACAACTTTGTTGTGTCTGTGCCACAAACCATTACAAAAACATGGGATCTTCAATTGAGAAGAGCATTAAGTATAATTATGATTAACAATTAACATGTTTAATGTTGTATAAAGTATACAATGTTTCATTTTTTTTCAAAGCAAAAGTGTCATGATACATTTTGTGGACAGACTTTGAGGAACAACTGATGATAGATTGTGGATGTTGTCATGTACCTAAAATGTTTTGCGGGTTTTTAGTTGTTTTTTGTTTCTACAAAGTTCATAGAATCCTAACAAACTACTTTTTATAAGTGTGATGTTATAACTTAGAATTCACAGGAGGATTGTCAGTGAAGTACTTAAAATGGATGGCTGTCAAACTGGATTGAAGTACCATGTAAGCCATATTCCTCTAAGGTTAATCTACGACCAGGCAAAACCCTAAATGTATGAACATACTGTAACTATTGTTAAAGTTGTAATCACACAATGTTCAATTTAGGAAATATTCCCACCTACGGGTCTTTTCTTCAGCTCAGTGTCTCAATTCCTGAAATATGTCAAGTCACTGTACACTTGGAGCTGATCCAAGAGCAGATTTAAAAGGAAAAAAAAATGAAATGAAGATCTTTTTTTCCGTCTGCTCTTCCCAAGTAAACACACTAATCCGCACACTTTGCTGCCTTGTTACTCAGGCTCTTAATTAAAATGCAAGCACTTCTCCTTCAGGCGGTTACCAATACTTGATGCGGTGGATTACCGGCGGTGAAGTCGGACATAATTTGTTTTTAATAAAACATCGGAGGGATTAAGTCGATGGAGTTTACTGAGATTTGGCTCTAAGGAGCTGCGTGTCTTGTAAATGCTTAGCACAAACAAGCCAACAAATGCTTTGGCGTCTTTAATAAGCATTTAATTGCTCTTAATATAAAACAAATGATTGTAATAATGGGGATTCCTTACATAAATGATGGGAAGAAAAGACCCACACTAATGGGAGACTTACCTGGAAATTTGCATTTGTTTTGCCTGGTTCAAAGCGAAACTGTTGTTAGGAAGAAGTAGTATTAATTTGTAGCATTAATTAGGAGTTTTATGGGTTGCCAGAGTAGGGAGCACATAAAACGACAGCGTCATCACTAATTCAACATGGCAGGCCTGCAGAACACCATCTGCTGCCCAAGAATCTGTTAATAAAGTCACAATTATCTTTTTGTAAGCACTTTATTGAGAATAAAATTTGCAATTGAATTAGCTTCACGTCCTTTTTGCAAAAATGAATGGAGGAGGTAGAAAAAAAACAAACAACAGCAAAGGCAAGCGTTTGATTCAAGAGCAACCGAACATACCAATGGCGTTAATGATAATTTCAGGTTTCACTGCCGATGATTTGAAACAAAGCCTTTGTCTCACTTTTTAATTGCGCTTCACAACCACTTACATGCATTCTGTAATGAGGCAGCACATTTAGACCGTAGCCTTCCTTCTCTCATCACAAAGAAAAAAAAATAATACAAATAAAGCAGGCAGTAATTGCAGTCTGTAAACAGCTGGCTATCAAAACCCAGCAGGAAAATACAATTCACCCTGGAAAGTGGAGCATCAAGCCTATGCATGATCAATACTGCCAGGCCAGGAAAGCACTTATCTGCTGTGTTTACATTGTTGTTAGTTTCTCATCAAGAATTCTTCCCTAATTAACACCCCCTCCTCCCTCATCCTAGCCCCCTCCAATGCCACCTCTCCGAGCTTATAGTCAACATCAACACGAACAATAAATGCCCAGAATACCGGCCAGATAATTTGGTTAATCCCCTTAGCCTAAGACCTTGAGGAGTTTAATTCACAGTGATTGTTTTGACTCCCCTCACCGGCGATCAATACAGCCCATTTCAGCACTTTTTTGCCAGAGAGCCCTTGTCGTTTTGCTCGTCTTTATGAGAAAGAAAGTCTACTTCAAAGTCTGCACTATGTCACTGAATGTGCCTGGGAGCTTATAACGTCCATGCCTCAGAGTTCCCTTTTTCCCTTTGCGGTAATTGGCTGAGGAAGGGAAATAGTGGTTGAAATGGTGTTGGAGATGCTGGGGGTGAGGGTAGAGGTTGGGTCATTCCTTCAATCTCTGTCTGTGGAGCTCTTATCAGTGACCCCCCCCCCAGCAGCTCAATGGCCTCTAACCCAGCGATCAACACACACGACCTCTCCATTTCTGCCAACAGACTGACAGAATGAACAAATATCTATGGAATAAGTGAAATAAAACTGAGAACACTCTGGTTTCTTTCTTTTAAAAAGGAAATTAAGTTGAGGTTAAAAGGTGAATTCTTACCAACTCGTGTAACCATTGATCTTAAGTTTAGAATTGAGCTGAGCTGCCAAATTAGCCACAATGGTACAGTTTGTTTTCAAATGGAAGATACCAAAAAAGGAGATATCCTTCGACTCCTATCAAGAAGTAGATTCTCCACTGAATTGCCATTCACACTGAAGACAAAGGGAAAATACCAGAAGTTAGCAAGCAGACTCATATGAAAACACTGAGGTAATCACGTCAGTCTCCCGTGAATTTTAATGAAAAGTTCCCGGCTGCCTATGCATAACCAGATTTGCAGTAAGCAAGTGCACAAATTAAGCGTGCCCATCGCTCA
This sequence comes from Perccottus glenii, assembly GCA_024416835.2. Classification (NCBI taxonomy): domain Eukaryota; kingdom Metazoa; phylum Chordata; class Actinopteri; order Gobiiformes; family Odontobutidae; genus Perccottus; species Perccottus glenii. Next base: position 13,842,192 of record CM044546.2, on the reverse strand, counting down.
GACGGAGGTACCTCCTAAGTGGCATTTGGAAAATTACCTCATACATTTCATTTGCAACCATGCTTTGTTCGTAGAGTGGTAATTGACAGTGGTGTAATGAAACTGCATGTAGAAATGCTGAATGTGTTTTTAAAGTCAATAATACAAAATGTACTGCCCTGCTGAGCAAGAGTTTGAGAATACAATTACGATCAATTTGAGTGCTGGGGGCGGCCATTTTGAATCAGCCTCATACAGAGACAATGTGTGTCTCTCACTCAGCGGGCTCATAAAACAACTTCATCTGTATTTGTGCTTATGGGGAGATTGAGCACTAACAAAACAGCTGCATGCTGGGTAACCGCCTAAACCCTGAAACCATCAAAACCACTGGATACAACAGAACAATGTCCCACCATTCCTTTGTGTGCACAGGTATGCTCCAAGGTTTTATTTTGTGTCAAATAAGAAAATGTATGCAGTGCTCTATTTGTTCACTGGGTGTGAAATAAAAATAAATAAGACTTTGCCAAGTGCTTACCATTAAAGGAAATTCAGATTTAGATTGATTTGGCGTCATAAAAAATGTCAGCTGTTGATGCACAAATGTTAACACATCAGGACCATAAGCTGTGAAATCATGAAAGTGGAACTGGTAAAGCTGTAAGCAATCAGTGCAAATTACAGAGAAAAAAGAAAAGAAAAGAAAGAGAGATCTGCAACTTGCTTGTAAATAATGACCAACGCTTATTTTGTGGCCAACAAAGTACAGTTAAAAGTTTGGATTTCCCATAAGTCTTTATTAAAATGACTTGATTGTGCATGCATGTTTAAAATGTAAAGCTTAGTTCATTTTGGCGATGAATGCTGACTACTGGTGTGTGAATTCCTGTAAACATCTTTTCACACAAAACAAAAGCATATGTTATCCTGGCTGTCAGACGCCACAGCAACAGAGTTCAAATGCAAATTAGCATGTTTAGTATAGCCTATTCATAAATGTGTATTTGTAGTGAGGTGTTTTTACCCTCACACGTTTGCAGTGTCTTAAACTCAAAAATGTATCCAAACACATTTATAGATAGCAGTTGTAGTTGCTTTATAAAATGCGGGAGTGCATGATTATATCCATTTGCTTTAGGAGTACAGTATTTCTTCCTTAACCATCAAAAACCCACTTACAGTGTCTTTACATTTTAAGAAAGTCCTGCCTTTTTCTAAACCACTTCTTCCATCTAGTAGCAAAGTGTTTTTACAGCACTTTCCGACTCTATACTTTCCCCCTGTCAGTCTCTGTATAGCCGCTTTCTTCTGTCCTTTTCGAGGCGGAGATCCAACTGGTGGAGTGTGTCGCTTGCTACACTTCATGGCCCCAGCACTGCATTCTGGCTGAATGGTCTGTAGGACAGGCTAGAGCACATGGCTCCTTTTTTCTTCTTGTCCACAAGCTGTCTTTAAGTGACCACTGGCCGAGGAGGCACGTCCAAGTTATCGACTGAGAAAACAAGTTGGGTAGGTCCTGTAAGTTTTTCTGGGAAATCATTATAATAAAAACCTTGAAATGAAGGTAGAGTGTAGGGATTATACAACATAATGTTGCTTTACTATGCACATATTAAATACTAATACAAAATCAATAAAATGTGTAACAACTTAAAGCAGCCCTGTGTAACTTTCAGAACAAAAATATATATTCTCAAAATCATCTTGATGGTTCTTGGACATGAGATTGGTAGAATCCTGTCTATCTCACTGACACAGTATACCTTCAGTTGGACAGAATCCTCCAATGTAAATTTCCTGCCACCGCAACGATAACACATTGCGAGGGATTATGTGTGATGTACTCTACACCCCTACGCATATAATAAAGAAAACAGGCCAATGCACTGGTTCCTAACAGAAACATATTTGTAGAAAATACTCTAAAATGGCCCTACAGTTTCAGAAGAAATGTTCTTTCTTCCTAACTTGTCGGCTTGGATAATCTCTTCTTGTAAAGAAACACTGTGCCAGCCCACCACTGACAGTCAAATTGCACACAGAAGGATCTCTCTACTGGCTAAAAGTTACGCATGGCTACTTTAATGGTAAGATGCTACCATATTTCTTCATTAAATCTAGTTTGATAAAAAGAAATGGCTGTCACTGTGTGGTTTTTGTGGTTTTTCAAAACCTTAAGTAGTCTTATACTCTAATAGTTTTGTGGATGTTTGGCCTGACAAAAGTCTGGCTCAGGTAAAAGTGATACTGACTCACAAGCTTTACCAACTGAATAAAATGTGTTCATAAATTTTTTTTATAAAACTGCACATATAACTTCCAAGTGACTAAAAGTATTGCTGCATAAACAAGCATAATACTAAGGAAAGAATCCACAGTGCAGGTATTAGAGAAAAGCTGTGAAAGCCCTGGGTGCACTGGATGCTACTATCTGATAACAGCCTGCAACGACTCAACTAAAGGAAGCATCTGTATCAGACTGGACAGACAACATGATCAGATTGCACGCTCATCTGACGGCTTGAGAGCAAAGTGAATGGAGACAGCGCCAGCGTGTTTTTTCTCATTAGACACTATCAGGTGGCATCGGCTGACAGAGCAGGCAATGGCCATAAAACCTCCAGACTCCTGTTGGCCCCAGTGAACCATGTGACCTCATCACCATGGTCACCAGTGTTTTGTTTATCTGATTCATCGATATGGATGCCATGCTTACACTGTGGCTTGTTTTCATCAGTAAGGGAAATCTGGTGTTTGTGTACCAGCAACAAATATAAATGCTGATGAGCTTAAACGACATGTGGGTGTGCTATGGAACAATCTGCAAAAGTGCATTTGGATTCTAAGAACTAATGCATGTTTACAGCAGTTCTTGGCATAAAGTTACCATCGTCATAGATCAAATGGTTGAACTGCTCTGCTTTTAGAACTGTAATTTTAAGTATATGTTATAAATAAAGCAATGTGTACATAAAATGTATTGGAAGAGTTATTGAAGAGTTTATTTGCAAAAGCAGATCAGTTTTTATAAATTGTCACAAAAATATATACATATTTTTTTATTATTTGCAAAAGGTGATATCAGTCAAATCAAACTTGAGGGGCTTTGTACAATTAGTTCCACTAAAATGGGCTTGGGTCTTAGAATAATTTACCCAGTTCACTGATTTCCAAAATGGCATTTATCTGTTTTTCCAAATGAACTCTTCAATTGTCAAAACAGTGTCAACATTAGTTGTAACGGTGAGATTTCTTGAGCAAGTTATTGCATGATTTCCAGCAATTCGAGATCACAGCCCTCATGTTCAGAGCTAGTAAGATTGTATTGACACTAGGTGATATTGCTTTTGTGGCCATGTCAATAACCCTTCAGCCAGTCTGGGGGAAACCACAGAAATCTTTTTAGTCTGTAGAGTATACTGTATATTCTTTATAAAATTGGGCTAAATTTAGGTAATGGAGCACTAGTTATAAGACAAAAAGATTATTAATAAAGAAAGCTTATATACAGTAGTTAATTGTGAGTTTATCGTGAGTTTGTGACAGACAGTTAATTGATTAATTAGTTTTGAAGTGATACAACCACACCAAGCACGACAAATAATGATGTTAACTGACCAACTTTAATAACCAGACAGAATTGTAATATGCATTGAAACCTAGAAATTAGAAATAAATAACAACAGTATTTTGAAGATTAAAGCAATAAACCAAATCTACATGGTGAAATATGAACCTAAGGGATTAATATAATAATTGCGTAGTTTATACATTTAGAAAAAGGTCTAGAAGAGTTATGTCTAAGTTAAGTTGTAATGTTAAATCTCTGTTTCCATGCCAACTCTGTAAAAAACTGTGCAGATCTTATTTACCAACCAGAATAGGCGACCAGGCTAGGAGTCAGAGGCCGTAGGTCAGAGAGTCCCAGAAGCTGAGGGCCAACGGGATGTGTCTAGCCAACGGGACTAGTCAAAGAGGCGTGTCTTTACCTGATTGTTGGGACTTTTTGTCATACTAGGAGGGGGAGGAGAGAGATATCTCACCTTCAAAAGACATATTAAACATTTACCTATACAACATACAGTATCTGCATGTACTAAACACAGTGCATTTTAAACAGGAGCTTTTGTTTCATGGTTTCAGTCATTCATTTCATTTTCACAATGTACAAAAGATAAATCAACTTTTTTTTTTGACAGAGAGATAAAGTCCTTAAGTCTTTATTAATAGCTCTTTAAAGTTTCTTGACGTTGATGTTAAAAGTTAAGGTTTGTTAAAGTTTGTTCTTAATGGAATAAGGTGAAGGTGTTTTCCAGATGTTTCTTCATCTGTAAGGAATGCAGTGCCTTCAAAAGGAGATTCTGTCCCTTGCACAATGACCGTGACTATGACCTTGCACTTTGACCTTCCTTCTTGTCCAGAGAGAAGGAGATGGTGCTGGGTCCCTCCTCATCGTCCAGAGAGGAGGTTATGCTATGAATCCATCTGTATAAGTGAAACCATCTGTTTATCTCTCTGATGAGTGTTCACACGCAACAAAAATATTTTAGCTCAATAATTACTTGTCAATGAGGTCAAAGGTTATATGCTACACTAACTATCCCACTGGCTACTGAAGACACCAAAAACAGACAGTTAGGCCAAAAGGTGTGCTACCTCAAAAAACTTCCAATTGATTGAAATTATTCCAGACCTAATTTTTGGTTCCTGTCCACACTTATCTCAGACCAGTATGCATATTTATGAACCTGAAAACTTGATGAAAATGAATTCATCACAAAATGTTGAGCTGCCAAAAAGAGCAACTCCAGACAGATTTCAACCCTATTTTAAATCATCATTTCAACTAATGCTCCGTGAAGCTTCTTTTTAGCTTTTGTACAAGTTCAGAGACACTGCTTTTCCTGCTCCTTAGTGTCAGCAGTTAATTAGCGGTTAGCACACAGCCTGCCCAGAAACACATCAAAGAAGCAATCTGACAAGATGGCCACTTTGGCCGCCATGTGTTTATCCCTGTGTCAAACTATAAAAGGACACTCTGCCAACTTTTATGCTTTTGACCGTGCCATGGTCCCTCAGCTGTCCTGCATCGCTCAGCTTTCTAAGACCTGCTGCCCCCCTGAGGACTCCTCAGTCCATCTGACACATCAATTTACAAACACCTTCACAACATTTGCAATTTCAATAACAATAAAGCAAAAGTGCTGGACGTCTTGCTGGTCATCAGCTGCACAAGGAGTGCCTGGGTCTGGACGTCAAAGAGCAGGTTAAGTGCGATAAGTGAAATGAGCATATGCCAGAGGAAAGATAATGACTAAAAATGACTTCCCATCTCCCTTACACAAAGAGAGACAGGTACAGGGGCACAGCTGCTGGGGAAGATTAATGGTGCTGCCAGATGTAGGGACTCCGCAGAGGGTGACCAGCCCATGGTGCTCTTCAGCGCTCAGGAAGAGGACAAAGCAGCCATTACAGGAGCATGGGCTAAGGCACGGACACAGGTAGTGTTGATTCGTCACTACATACTGAGTGAAAAATTGCATGGTAATTGCAAAGATGACAAGTCAGTGGTGTGTATAGGCTCTAATAATGATGTCTTTGATGGCAATGATACCTTAAAAGCTTTGCCTAAATCTCTTCAATTCACTTCGTAATCCCTAAATAAAGAATTGCCTTGCATTGACAACACCTCACCAGTAATGCAAAGAATATTTTAAAAATGATTGACTTCTATTTTACACATTATTAGTCTAATGTTATTAGACTTGTCTAAATCCGAAACTATAAAGTCTGTGGCAACATTAAAAGACTTTATTCAAAACCACTTTTGGTCTTATTTAAGACACCTATGACTCACCTCTGGGTCACCTGAGCAAATGATTAGCCATCTCAGCCCAGTGTCAATGCTGCAATTTGTGACTATTTCTCCCTCATAAAGGTTAAACAAGACAAATCAATCATGAAGGCTGGAAAAAAGGGAAAACATAACATTCTTGTTGACTTAAAAAAATCAAAAATAATAATAGGCAGAAACTTAACACTCACGTTTTAAAAAGCCAATTAATTCTAGCAAGAGAAAGGGGGAGAAGAAGAGAAACCTGAAACAAATGCCTTCTGAAAGCCCTTGTGCCAAATCTCAGATGCAGGGACACCGGTTCCTTGTTCTCAGCACAGAGCGGGTTTCAATTACATGCAGTTTGCCCTTGGTTGGACTATTTCAATATTTTATGTTGATACATTACCACTGCAACACGCCTTCATTATTTTTCATTCAGAAGAAGGAGCTTTGAGCAAAAATAGACTCTTTAACAGACCGTGCTGGGTGTTATATTATTGTGTCTGTCTCGATGGAGAATAGATCATAGAGAAGACAGAATGCCTAATACATAAATGAGAAATGCACAATTACTTTGCACATGGATTCCTGCAGATCCAGGAGTGGCATTGAGATTGTTGTTGCGTAGCTTGCCCAATATCAGTGACATGTCTTGTGAATGTTGGCATGTAATTGGTTCAGCTTGTGCAGCCATATACTACGGGAAAGGTTTTTGTGATTTCCAATAATGTAAGGGTTGTGACACAATGAGCTGCTGTTTATAAAGCAGATAATAATGGAAAAAATGGGAACACACATTAGAAGTCATTGTACATGGTCTTGCTGCTGTATGACACGAGGATGGACCAAAGAGGTTACCACCGGCGCAACACACAGCAATGTGACATTTTCTTGCAGGCCACACAAAATGCAATGACAGATGTGTCAGCGCAGGCCTCTCATGACCTTTACAACACAGCCAAACACTCGCTTCAAGAATTTTAACTGTAAAACAGGCCTCAGGTTTCTGAATAAAGGCCAGGGCATCGGTTAATATGTCCCAGATCTTTGTATGCAGGCGACTTTGTTGGGACTCCACTGTTTCATTAAGCTCCTTAGTGGGGAAAGTGAGGAGATTGATTGGCTGCTGGTATTTATTGGGCACTGATGGCCCAGGTGCTGAGCATCAAGCTTTGTTTTTATATCTGCTTTACGGCACAGCTGCTTCTGCTGAGCACAGCGCTGTGCACATAATCACTGAGAAGACACTCCAATCATCATCTGAAGCTGTTCCAATCCAAATAATACACAGACATTTGCAAGTAGGGGAATGTCCTGTGTAACTCATTGGTTAAACAATAAAACAAAGGGCTCTGTTGAAATTAGAGAAGATGTTCAGTCAAATCTCTAAAAGTTTGTGACTCCTAACACCAACTGGTTTATTAAAACTATTATGTCCCCCCCATACTGTGCCAACACCTTGCTTGGTAGCTAAACATCGTCAAGACACATTATCGGAGTGCATGGAAGGTCCACTGGAGTGCCACTCTAATCATTGTAATGCATCTCTGTTCTTTTAATTAAGGGATAATGTCCAATTTCATGACGTTTATGAGGTTATAACATCCATTAGCCTACAACAGATGCTGTGGCTGAATAGCTAACTAGCCTTGAGCTGAGCCACATGGGTCCTCCCCAGGCCAGAAAGCTCCACTGTCCAGCTCTTAAAGGCAAAATACACCCCTCTTATTCCCCCTCTTTTAGGATTCTAATTTTGCATACTTTTGTCTGGTGCTTCATCCTATTCTGTGTTTCCATTCCCTCTTGTTGCCTCCCAGCCGAAATTGGAAGGAGATTTAAAGAGTATAGCTATTGAACTTTAAACAGCTTATAGCCATGGAACATAAAACTGGCATTTAAAATTTGTGATTGCAATTAAACGCAAGTTATTCGCAATGAGAATGTCAAAAGCAGTTCTAATCATTTTTATTGTGCCTCTTAATTATTGCATTGCACTTTTTCTTCACCCGAGCCAAATGCTTTCTCGGTGCATAATTTCAACCTTTAGCTCCCCTTCTCAGGCTTATGCCAACAGCAAGATGAGCAGTCTGCTCACCAGCCCCTCAATTCCAACAAAATGAGCCTGCCTCAACCTCTTCAACACTCTATATTTTTTGGGCCTACAGCCAACCCTTCTCTCAGTAGTGACCTCAATTTTCTTATAAATACCTTTCTTTGCCATCCCAGTAAGAGGTGAAGGACAGTCGACTCAAAGGCATCAATTGAGATATTATTAGTCGGCTGTGGTATCAAACTTCTAAACATTTGTATCTTTAGTGTGTTTGGGGCTCACTCATGACAGTGTTTTTTGCCTACTCAGGAATTTAAATAAAAGCACACAAGACATAAATAAATTATTCAGCTGCGTATACCAAAACCCATTATGCATATTATTGACTATATGAGTTATGTTTAAGTTGAGTTGATTCACATTTGATTTCCTTTGCTTCTGACAAATACAAGCTACACTACAAAATACTTGGAGACATATGGACATGTCTTGCCACATCTTGGGTCCAGGATTGGAGGACAAGGGGTTTGAGATCGATGGCTGTCCCCAGGGCGGGGTGAGGGTCTGCTGGGCAGCTGTCTGGTAATTAGTCCCCTCCCTCGTATTCACCCCCTGGCATCTGTCGGAGCAGCGGCTAACAGTGTGCATGGCCCACGTCCAACTCTCAGGACGCACTTTAGTTAGCTGCATTAGGCTTTATTTAATCACACCTGCAGTTAAACACACACCTGGTCGAGTCCTGGGACACATTTGGCATTGTGTGTCGACATGATCTTGTCTTACACTTTTGTTTTTCTGCTTCTACCTTATCATGTTTCTAAATATAGGCCATAAGGGGCTCAGTCCTTTTCAAACCTTTTCATCAAGTATAGCTCCAGTGGGACATCCCTCTTCATGATGACATTGGTCTGACATGCTCTGCTCACTTAACTGCACAAATCAGTGTCTGAAGCATTTCCTGAAACAACATAAAACTTTACAAAACACAGCTTGTCCCAGGAGTCCTATACATCAGCAGGGCTTTTAAAAAGGCCTCTAAATTAAAAGGATGCCATGCACCATCAATATCTCAATATGGATATGCCGTAAAACATGCCATAAGACAACAAAAGCACTTTACTTTTACTGCACTTTCTGCGGTCCTGCCTCTGGCTTTCATAAAGCAGTTAGTGTTTACCACACATGGCTGAGTAATAACCCTGTCCTAGGACAAACAACTGTACCCTGAAGATAGAACTGCACAAATCCAAGCCTCTATACATCCCTCTCTTCCCACTCTCACCACAATTCCACTCTTTGTAGCTGTCCTTATTTATTACTTAAACTAGGCTTCTTCCTCACTTATCTTCCTGTATCCATTCCCGTCAGTGTACTACGTTATCCTCCACACTTTTGCCTGAAGCAGTCTTTAACCAATGTACTCACACTCCATTCCTTTACTGTTATCCTACCTGTCCCATCCTTTGCTAAATCCTTTTCCACTGGAATGAATTCTGACCATAGCATGTAAGTGGGTAGAGGCTCCAGGAAACCAGGCTCCCAATGACTTAAATTACAAATAATTAAGTTACTATTTTTACACTTCTACGCTGGCATGATTTGTTGATATGAATACTTAAGATTTAAATAAATGTCAATGTTACCAAATTTGGCGTACAACAGAGCATATTTCGGGTAAAAGGGTACACAATTTAAAACGTATAGTCTGAGTAATACCTTTTTTACTACATTGTAAATAATATTCATACATGATGAATCTGTAGTGTACATAGTTTTATTTTAAAGAACAGCTTAACTCTAAAAGCACAAGTAACATGTAGCTGTCAAAATGACTTTCCAAAGTGCATTTAAATAAGGCTCGATTTGGTCCATCACTTTTCTTTCTAAGTGTCAGCGTCGACTCGCTCCATCCCTCCTTCTTCCACCGTGTCGTCAGGCCTCTGTTGCACTTGGAGAGAGAGCCTAAGTGTCCTTGGTTGAAGGGGGTTCCTAAGGAGCTAATGGTTAGCGCGCTATGACTAATGGGGTAAAAGCGTGACAAAATAAGACAAATGGTTTGGACCAACTTCATTACCTAAGTGACAGCTTGACGTTGCTGCTGTATAATATGGCATTTTTCATCTGTGACTCATATGGCAAAGGAATATGATGGTGAGAGCAAGGGGCCAACTTTTATGACATCAAAGAACCAATGATTTTTTGTTTTTTTTTAGTCTTGCCTCAGCAGCGTAAGCACGGTGGAAGTTTGGAATTTGTTTTAAAGGTGTTGTTTGCTTTGAAAAACAAGCAGACGATGCGCTAGTGCATTTTGAGTAGAGATACAGTATTCTGATGCATTGGTGAGAGCAACATCAAAATAGCAGGCAGATTGGCACCTACAGGCTAGTGCTGGGAGACTGTTTACTCACCAACCTCGCTTTTTTGTATTATACATCTATGGGTACATTTTCAATGGAAGGGAATGCACAACGGCACTTGGAAACCTTTCTAATGCACCAGTACTGAGCAAAATAGGACTAAGAAATAAGGCAGGAGTTAGAAATATTTTTCAGCAATGCAAAACAATTTTAAATGGCTAAGATTTTGATGTTTAAAAACTGCAAGCAAGAAAGTATTTCTGTTTGGTGCTTTGTGCAAAAAATGAAGTCTCATCTGCTCAACATCAGACAGTTAATTTTTCATAAAGGAAAAGGTCATACAGTGAGTCCAGTGTAATCAGTCCCTGTGTATCAGCAGCTCCTGTCTCATGCTCAAACATCCATTATTCAACAGATACTTGTGTGTTCCTTTGCAGGAATAAGACACTTTTCCGCAAGGTTTTCTTTGGAATTACACAAATCCTACTATAATATTACAAAAAGGGACCAAATTATTCACGGTTTGCTTTGCTTTTTTTTTTTACTGAAAGAAAATGTGGGAAAAAAAAACTTTGTTTTTCTGAAAAGTTTTGAGGCACTTGACAGACAAGGGAAAAAAGATTAGCACAGTGTGCTGCGTGTTTCTTGGTCTAATTTTGTCTCTTAGCATTTGCATAAAATTGAAATTTTCATTCTTTTGAAGTGGATTTGTTGGAACAATGTCTTTTTCTTGTTGAGACTGTAAGGTCAGCAACTGCAATGGGAACATTTTCACTTCATCTTTCACAAAGTTGCAGCTACCAATTTCAATATTTTACTTAAAATATACTGACTGTGTGTTTAATTTGAATATGCTCTGCATTTCAGGGGAATTAGAATATTTTACACCATCCATGTTGTACTAAATCAAAGTCAACTGTTACAAAGAGTATCCAGTTTATTCCTATGCCTGCTGACTGTATTCTGTCTTCAATAGTATATCTCTCAGGTTCATTCCTGTGTAAACGCTGCTGGGCCTCGACTTGCTGCACGCTGCGTTAAAGCCAAGGAGTCATTGCCTTTTCAGAGGGAAAGGATCCATCAAATCCACCAGGGAATAGCTAGGTAGAGTAGCTGTCTTACAGTAAGGGGAGGCAAAAGCAGAATAGGTTTATTGTTCAGTCACCTGCTACTTTCTCTTATTTGTTCCAAATTCCAACCATATAAATTTCACTCAGGCTACATACGAGCTAAATATTTTCCATCCAAATTTGAGATGCAATAAACTACTATTTTTAATCATCTACTGATGTGGCATAAATATTAAGCTTTAGAGATAAATGTCAGAAATGAAGTCTCTCTGAGTTACCAAACACGGTTCAGCCCCCATGAACTGTAAGCTGTGTAAAATTAATTCTTCTGTGGTCTTTTTGTACCCTGAACTATACAGCAGGTGCTCAAATGTGTCTGTCCACTCCACAAAAAGTTGTTTCCACTTGCCCACTTGCTTACTCCAGTCCTCATATTCTTTTTTTCTGCCTGAAGCTGCATGCTGAGAGACATTCACAAAGATTTATGAATTTAAGCTTGAGCCTAGCATCCTGCTCCACATTCCTGGGTCATCCTCCCTGCTGCTCCAGCCAAGTGCAGCCTGGACTTTTGACTCCGCCAAAAGAAGACAGGTCACTAGCCTAGTCCGTGCGTCTGCTCTCAGTGGCGATGCAAGCTGAGAATGAATCCTTTGAACACAGAAGTACCAAGGTCTGTGTAAACAGCCATTCAGAGGCCTTCTCTAAAATGATGAAGGCACTCAGCTGGGACCACAGAAGAACAGACAGGAGGTCCAACCAGATAGCCCAGAGCTTCCATTAACCATGTAGAGAAATATAAGCCTAATACAAATGATCAAACTGTAAAAGTTTATACCATCTTAGACTAAACATTTTGCATGCACTATATTATGATGATTCCCTTAAAGAATCATAAAGACTTATACAGAAGATCAATTGGAGTGTGTAAGTGTTAGGGGAAAAAAACATTTAATAGAATGAAATGGAATTGATTCTGAAGTGTAACACAAACATTAATAATAAAGAGGGGGAAGACAAAAGCATTACAGTCAAAGGGAGTGATCAAGGAGCTATTTGAAATCATCAGTGTATGTTTTATTCACTGGTTAAAGGGGTCTTTAGAGCAGGCAAACCTCATCTGGATTGTGTGAGCTTTGGCACTTAAGTGCTTTTTAATCACTATCCCCTGGTGAAGCAGTTGAATGTGCTTCCTTTCAAACTCCAGCCTTTAGTCTGCCCCAGTGAACAAGCATCACAATGGACCACGGTGCCAAAACAAAAAGATTCACACAAAGCCCACTACTTAATTGTGCCTAATGTTGAGCAGCCTTTACAACAGCTCCAGCACTTTCACCCTCTTCTTTACTTATGTTTCTCCTTTTTTAAGTGCTTGCATCATGTTTTTGACTCGGTGTATCCCTACAAGGTTGCTTCAAAAGTGCAAAAGTGTTGGGTTGTTATTGTTATGTTGTTGATATTCTGTTCATTTCTACTTAATTCACTTGCTTTCTTAAAATACTGTATATACTTTTGCTCTTGTGGAATGAATAAAGTACATCAAAACATATCTCAATTCATTTTTGATGATATTTAGTTTGCCACAGAACCATCCACTGGGTGTAAAGTGGAAAAGAAACTAGTGTACGCTCACTATACAGAGACAAACATCATACACAGACACATTTCATGCCGGGGAATACAAATTAACCTAAGATGCCATCACCAATTAAGCCTAATTTCAATAACGTGCAACATTTTATATTTGTGTGTGTGCTTACCCATTAGTGTAATCAAGCGACAACAAATGTTTCCCTGCATTATAATAGCACACCGCCTCCTCTGTGTGCAAAGAAATTAAAGACAACATACATATAGCGATTCAATTTGGACAATACAGATGAGAAAATGGGATAGCGCTTACAAACCTTAAAGACATCCCACCCCCTTAATTTAATAATGAGAGGTTCACTGGAACATGCCGATTATGCTAACCTTGAGCACCAGGACCAATCACTATTCAGCCACACACCACTGTTAATGATGTTATTGCACTGATGAGGGGACGTTGCTGTTGAGAGTTGCCTAACATCAATATTCAGTAGTACTCTAGGTAGGCGTCGAGCAAAGCGTGCTGTAATTAGACTTGATGGCCTCCATAAGCATTAATATTGAAGTGCATCAGCATTGTGGGCCTCTCCAGAGCTTTCGACTCCCACCTGGGACAACTTACTTTTTGGTTTTGAACTTATCCAGAGCAAACCTACTGATTCTCTACATAAATGACTTAAGCATTAGTTAGGACGTTTATAGAGCAACAAAACTGGGGATCTAAAAAAAAAAAAAAAGGCTCATGTAAACACAAATCGCAGGGCCAAAAAAAGCCCCTCAGTAGGTGCTGACGGTGCCCGAGCTACAGCTTGTTCCCAGATATTGATGTCAATTACTGAGCCGTCCATTAGCTCCTGTGTATTCTGAGAGGAGTCAATTTTGGTCATGTCGTGCAGTTTAGTTTCACATTGAGGAATGACCCTGGGACGGGGCAGCGTTTGGCTAGCGCTGAGGCTAATGGCTCTTAATGCATGATACAATAAACATGTGCCTTTATAAACCAGCCGGAACCTCTTACTGAGGCAGCGGGCTCTCAAATGACACACACTTAACATTAAGGCCGTTCTGTAAGTGTGTGTAGCCCCATGTGATTACATTAGCGATGTGTTCAGTTTGGCTCAATGGGGTGATGCTGTTATAAAAATGACTGCCAGTGTTGTACAATAAAGAGAAAACAGCTGGCTAAAGGGCAACTTTAAAGTTCTCTATGATATCCCCACATTAAACCTTAAAAAGCTTATTTTGTTACTGCTGCATGCTGTGATAGGCTCAAATGACAATGCTTGACCGATTTTTTATACATAAATATACGCTACAGTGCCGAGATAAAAGAAAGCTTGGACCTTTCTTGCGAGGTGTGATATACTGACCGTAGCATCTCTCGCTAAAGCAAGGTGCACACATGGGAACTATGATAGAGTGTCAGGAAGAAAATATATGAAAGTCAAATCTTTGTGCCAAGTCTTTCGTCATGAGAAAAATAAGAAGCCTTGCAAGTGTTGAGTATTTGCAGCAAAAGTAAGTAAGTAACACATAATCTTGCATAAATGAAGAGATAATCGTAAAAGTGAAAAGCTGGCAGAGAGTAGATACATTGTCATAAAAAGGAACATAAAATAAGCACAAGCAGCAGGAATAAGCTGTCAGAAAGAGGGCAGGTCAAAAAGCCAGCTCAGACGCGGCCAGGAAGAGGAACAGGATGGGATTGTTCTGTGATTAGGACTGTCCGACTCACTGCACAGATTAGAGATTTTACATAGAGCTTTGAGGACTACAAAATGATAATTTTCTTCATTTTTGTTCCTGTCAATCATAAGAATGGATGAGCTTTGATCTTACAGCTATTATAGTTGTGTGTGTCACCTTTGTTTGAATCAAGCTTTAGTATTAAGGCTAAAGAAAGTTACTATTGGACAGAAGAGAATGAACAAAAGTGGACAGAAAAAGACAGCCACAATAGTGTTGAATATATCCGTTTCCAGAATTAATGTGTATTTAAAATGGAATAATCAAAGATACTCAGTACAGATACATAGATGCATTTTGTTTTACTTATACCATCATTTAAAAATATATAACCAAATAAAATATATGTAGAGGTAAAACAGACCAAAAAAAAAAAAAATCACACTGCATGTGAGGAGGTTAAATAATTACAAATGTGGGTACAAGAGGCTCCAACACCAGCGAGTATAGTCCCAAATTCTTGCACAACGTTGCCATCTGGTCTTTGCCTTTGACACGTTCCAATAAGAGTAAAACTGTCTAGAGTAATGCATAACTGGGATGCACTGTATGTATATTAGTATATTAGTATGCATAACTATTTTTTTGCTCGAAATATTTGTTGTGGTTAAAGGAAGCACAATTCTCTAATTTACCCCATTCCCTTAGTCCTACCCCTTGACCCTCCAAAAGAAGGGGTAAGGGGTAAGACATAGGGGCACAGATGTTTAATAAGACCTGTAATATAAGGTTTATAATTATGTCATAAAAACATAAGCTATATACAAGTTTTTATAATATAGGCATAAAGCCTAGTTGATAATATATACATAACATAATATTACAGTATGGTCTAGTAATACATCTGTCATCTTTATAGAGCAAAGTATATTGACTTGAGTTTCCTTATCAGTGCATAAACAAGTTCAAGATTAAATTTAAATTAAAATATACATTTATTTTTTTAATTATTTACATTGTGCACCTCTCTTGCAGCCGCGAAGCTGCAAGAAAGGTCATTTTAAATGTGGCCCTCCAAAATCTCCATTTGGAAGGATGTACAGCCCTTCCCTTTGATCCAAATGATATTGGGACACCACTTTGTTTCTCGTCAACGCGCAAAATGAGGGTTAGGAGAAAGGGGTGGGGTTAAGGGGTCAAATTGGGACTGGGCCTAAGCCTTCTAGTGTCTCTCAGCAGGGCATCCACATGAAGCCTTCCTTGACTGAATCCTAATGTTGCCAGAAGGGCCATTTGTCAAAAAGTCTACTTCACAGAGGCTCATGAATGAAACATTTCTTGATCTGGAAAGACAGTGAACTAAGTGGCTGCAGTTCTATTGTATGCCAAGCACAAACCTTACCAATACAGCAGAAGAAAAGAGATATATTATAAATGATGGACATTGCCAATGCATAAATAATGATGACTGACCAAACAGGAGTAAAAAAGTCCAAAAAAACTGTATATAAATGCATTAAGTTGAAGAGAGTAGCAAAAGATTATAAGAAGAAAGTACCGCTCTTGATTATGCAGTTTCAGCGTGCGGATACAATTTTCAGCTATCAGGCTCTGCCATGATTGAACGGCGTGTGTTGCCCCCTGGTAGTGAAACACGGGATGGATTGAAGAGTGGCATATATTGAGGGATGACAACAGGAAACAGAATGCAAGACTATTGTTTGTAGCGTTGTTTACCTTCCAACGTGATCCATCAGTCAAGCTGCAGATGAATCCCACATGAGAAGATTACACAGTGGTCCAACGCTGTGAAATATACTTATTTATGGAACTAATACAGCATCAGATTTGATGCTGTTTTTCCAAAGAGAGGAAGTGTCTTGTGTATACTTGATTATGAAAATGAGAATAAAGAAGAGAGATTGAAGAAACTTCAAGGAAGTCTGTGGGAACACTGCGCATATGAACTTTCCATTTCAAAGACTTCAACTTGAAAGCCGTGGTAACAGCATAAACACTGAGTGGAGCATGATACTGTACCTGTTGTGGGAGAGAGCCATAGAAGGATTGAGAGAGAACATTAAAAGGCAGGGTATAACGCATGTACACATCACGCTTTAGCTCTTATTTGTTCCAAACAACACATCTGTTCAAAACAACACCATCTGAAAATGCACCATTTGAAGAATGCAATCAGAGATGGTTAGGTTCCCGTGACAGGGAGGCGCCCCTTCATCTCTCTTTGTGCAAACAGAATCCTTCTTCCGTATGGGAAAAGGCAGGCAACAGCGATGGTGGCAGCTGTGATTTCACCAGGCCTTGCCTCAACAGAACGCCTATGCTTTGTGGAGTTCACAATTACTGGCGCTCATGTGTGACAATATGATGTTTGTTTGGGAGCTGCGACAAGTGTCTCAACTAATATGTCGGCATACAGCGGATAGAGAATGGTAAATAGACAAAGTTATCTCTAGTCAAAATACCAAACACACAGCAGTAGGTCACACACAAGCTAACTCCAATCATCTGAGATTTGCAATCAAATCAGTTTTTGGACCATTTGAATTCATTTCTGTTTTTTTCTTTTTTTATTCCAGCTGCTGCTTATTCTGCTGCTACTATTTCAGTAAGTGATTGCAAAAAAGGAGTGTCAAATGTCCTACTGACTGTCCTACTGTCCCTTCAGAGCATTATCTTGTACAGTATATTATAATGTGATAGTGTGAAAATGGTGAAAGTGACTATCATTACACAGAATTCTTTTCTTGTCAATACTCATGAAGTTTGTCTTATGGATCAGCACAAAGCAGAGCCCAATGTCAAGCCATTTCCAAGTCAACAACACAAGAACACAAACCAGACTTCATCCACTTATCTGTGCCAGTTATAACCCAGATCCACTTAGGATGACTTGAAAAAGTCTGCAATGTTCCTTGTCTTTGAAAAGCCTTCTTTTCAGCAGCCCAGCACGGTGGGCTATTTCAATTCAAAATTTTTCTAAATAATTTTACTTAAATTGATGAAATCATACTGTCCATCTAACTATGATATCTTGATGGGCAAAAACAGCCAACTTCTGCCATAATTATCGAAACCAATTACAAAGTCTCCAATCAGTCGGAATATAATGTAGCTAAGTCAGGGCTTGGCGCAGGCTAGGATAGCTGAAGACAAATTTCACGGTAGGTTAATGCTGGGCAATTGTATGCCACTTTTAATTAAGTTCTTTTTCTGTTCATAAAAGCTTACAATTGAGGTATTCTGACACATTTTATGCCAACTATTCAGTGGCTTCATATCTTGATTAAAACCCGACTGCGACACTAAAGGTTAGTTTATCTGAAATACTACATGATTGAAATCAAATTTGTGTACATGCTTACACTTGCAGATTGCACGTTTAGCATTCAATCAATATTTGGTGTTGTAGCACAATATCTTTTTGAGATGCAATTAGCTTTGTGGTGTGAGGAGATGTATGTTAAGTGTTTCAGCATGAATAGACTTGATTCAGGTTGTCCAGTGCAATTACATGCTGAAGGGATAACTGCAAACAGAATGGCTATTTTGCCCCAGCTCCAACACACTCTATGGTTATGATTACCTTTATAGTCCCCATTGATTTCCCCATGACATTATGACTTATCATTTTCACAAGCAATCTCCATGGGAGACGCAGTGTTGTTCATTTGAAAGTCATGATTTGAGGTTCTTTCTACACTCTGGGTATATAGTATTCTCATTCTCATCTCCCGCTCTTGCTCACACTCCCTATGCATACATAGACAAACAGATGGAAATATCCCAGGAATTAAAATTCCATTTTTGGCTTACAATTAAATCTTTTTTTCCTCTATTTTCCCACCCCAAAGCTTCTGAAAGACACAATTCAAAGCTAAGTTAGCACACTTGTGGACATGTATAACATTTATAATTTTTTTTAGCAACATGAGACATTTTATTTTTATGTGAGAAAACACAGGTATCACACACCACACATGCAAAGATGATAAACTCTCAGTCCAGATGTGACTCATTCCAGAAAAGAGGGATAACTTACTGTGGAAATGGAAAACTTCTTGCTAGTTAAGTTGTTTAGGTATTTAAAAACCCTGATCCAGACTAAAGGTCCAGCCTAAGCATCTACTGGAATAAAGAGGGTTCATCACATCTGCTTATTTACCTTCACCTTACCCTCTACTTGTACTAAATAGACAACCCTCTTAATAGCATACATGAAATGAAAGATGTTGAGGAATACTCTCTCTCTCACCCACCCCTTTTCTTATAATCAAAGTCACTTGCCGCTGTCAGTGTTGCACTTGCAGCGCGATTCGCCTCTCGATAGCCCACCATCCCTCTAGCAATTACAGTTCTGACAGCTCCACTAAGACACGCTTCCCCACTATAATTACCCATGGCGTATCCAGAATGGCTATGTAAGTGTGTGTGCGTCGGCTGAGAGGGGGTTGGACTTGTAATAATGATCATTGGGGAACCTGATCATCTAACACTGTGACATGTTTGTGCTAAATAGAAATGGAGATCCCCATTAAGTTTTGTGCAAGGGGTCTGTACGGCATGTTATTATAAAGCTCCGTTTGTAGCCTGTCCTTATATATATAAATATAGAAACGCAATGCTCAAAAATTTATTTGTCTTCCAATTTGACCAGGTTCTCCTCAAAAAAAAATGTCAGGTGGCTGAGAACATGATCAGTCCTAAAAAGTCAGAAGATGCTTCGTGATGAAGACAGTCATGGCTGCACTGATGAGGGTCAAGCACTTGCTTCAGAGCAGGAAATAAAATTCCTAAAAGCTACCTCTTGTGATTGAAATATTTGATGAGATAACGACGACCGAGCGCTTCTGGCTAAATCGGCAGGGTCCATTTTCGGTTCCTTGCTGGCGACCCTGACTGATGAGATCACAGTTTGGACTGATGATTCCATCATCCCTCTAAGCAAAAAATATGATTGGTTCAAATTCGTTCAAGGAACAGCTAGCAAAGACTTTCGGCAGTGCTTGTCCATTGATTTAAGCTACTACAGATATTTGTTTATCCACAGTGAAATTATGCAACCCTTGTCTCATAGCAAAACATAAAAACTATTATAGTTGTGCTTATAATTTTACATTACCCCAGGTGCATGGTGCAGGTTTCTGAAACTGATTTTGTTCCCAGTTAGGTAACAGTTTTTCTCTAGAATCGCTTACTCCAGCTTTAACACTGCCAGCTCTGCAACTTGGCTAGACGATGCAAATGTGAGCAGACATTTCAAAGACGAGAGGCATCAAAAAGCTAGTCACACTCCCCTCCCACAGTACAACATTATGACTGCGCTTCCGAGGGAATATAAGAATCAAAGTAGGCTGTCCATTTGCAATGTGTATTACCCCTGAGATCCAACCATGTTTTATCTTTACAGTATCTCATTTCACTGTGTGATCATTTTAGGGAATGCCTTGAATCGTCTAGTGCTCTGCTGTTCTAATTTTGCTAAATTAAAACAGTGAAGGAAGATACTGTTTGTAGAAATCTTTGTTATTCTTAGAGCTGACTGGCACTGTGGGTTTGTATTTACATTTGCAAAGCTTGTAAGTCTAAGATTTAAGAACATCATTGACAGAAAGCTGACAACTAAAAAAAGAGAGAGAAATTCAAGGGACTGATTTTGTATGCAGTTTTCCTGCTGCTATTTTAGTTGGAACATCATGTGCATCATGACAACAAATAATGCTGGGGTGCTGGAGATGGGGTGCCTTTTGCTTGTGCCTGGCTGTCACAGCAGTTCTATATCAGGCATCATAACCTCTTCTCATTAAAAACCATGCATCACACACATGGCCATGAAAATCATCCAGAGTTGGTTTTGAGCCTTTACAGAGACTGTACTATACACTTTTAGTTGCAATTTAGTTGCTGACATGAACGTGATATAGCATATTCTTACTCTTTCTGCTAACACACTGAATAAATACATTGGTTACTGTCCAGTTTCTCTTTATTGTACTGTGCCGTGTTAGTAAATTCGATTTTGGGGGATTTATGTGTATTTGTGTAACCTCTTAAATTTGTTTTATTCTGGACAGGAGGGATGCTTGTTATCAATTGGTTTCAAGTAATTAAAACAACAATCCAAGTGTGCCAAAGAAATGCAGTTTTCCCTTTTTAAGTCTGTGCACAGGGTCTCCAAAGCATCAGCACATTACAAACCAATTTTCCTATATCAGCTTATATTCACATTTGATTCTGTCGCAATGCTGATGGGAGTTGGAACATGGTTCTCTCTGTACACAAGAATCTAAATAACGTTATGAAGCCTGACGCAGACCTCATTTATAATCCGATGCCTTGGCTGAATTCCATTATGAGTTTCTCCAATTCTTTATTTGTGGGAAATAAGGGAAAAGTGAGATTATAAAAATGGCATCAATACACAGTAGCTGCTTGGAAGCACAGGCTCCAGTGTAAAAGCTAGTACGTATGTGGACAAAAGGTAACTGTGGACAAGGTTTGATCAGTTATACTCCTTTTAGGGACAGCAACGTAGAATGATTTTAGAGTAAATGATGGTTGATTGTGTGACATTGTGTTTTGTGATTCGTCTCCAGTTGTTTGTGTGTTTAAATTATATATCGACTGGTCTTTTTATCCACTTACAACTATTACTGTTGTTTGTTTCATTTATTTGTAAAACATCCACCTGCCCAGGGACTACAGGTGTAAATTAGCTTTTTTGCAATAACCTGGCTTTGGGAAATCTATTGTTGTGCACTGTCCTTGTACAAATAGAAAATATCATATTATAACAATATATGTGGCAGAGTGGTTAGCACTCCTGCCTCACAGCAAGAAGGTTGTGAGTTCAAAACCCGGCCGACTCAAACATTTCGGCCAACTCCGGTCTTTCTGTGAGCAGTCTGCATGTCCTCCACGTGTTACTGTGGGTTCTCTCCGGGTACTCCGGCTTCCTCCCACCGTACAAACACATGCATGTATAGGTCAATTGACAACTCTAAAGTGTCCCTAGTGAATGAACGTGAGAGTGATTGGTTGTCAGTCACTGTCTGTCTCTAAATTTCAGCCCTGCAAATGTCAGGCCCAAAGCTGCTGGGATAGGCTCCAGTCAACCGCGACCCCTAACGGGACAAAGTGGTAGAAAATGAATGAATGAATGAATGAACTTGATAGCCATGGGTCACCTTTGAAACTCAGGTCCAACGTTTTCAAGTCAGACAAAAGATGAGCAGATGAGATTGTTGTATGTAAACTGCAAAAGAAAATATTCTTCTAATCTTCAAGAAAAGATGTCATCACAAAGTCTTGTCAATGCTTGGGATGCTTCCTGATGTAAAGGCTAACTTCTAAGTTCAGTTACCAAGAAAACAACTTTACAATAGCTTTGTTTTTTTTTTCTTTTTTCAAAAATATTTTCTTTTATCCCTTCACCGCTTTTTATTAAGGGACAACTTTGCACAAATGACATTTTGGATTATGCTTTTGTAACTCGGTTTATGACTGCAATAACAGTCAACAATAAGAGTTTGAAGGAAACAGTACTAGAGCCTTTACGCAGCCATCCCTGGTGTCCTCAATAAACTGCCCCAGGACAGACCTGGCCATCCCTTTAAGTATTGTAAACAATAACTTCATGGTGAGCTGAACACTGCCAATCCCCAGGTGTGTATTTATTGTTCCTTAAACAGTTATGTTTAAAACAGGTCTTTTGAGGTGTTTGTCATCTTAGCTAATAGATGAAGTTTGCTGAAAACTTGGAGACACAAACACAATGTCCTGAACTGGTTATTTGGGGGATGGTGGCCCCGACCGTTACACAGAAACCTTGGAACATCTGTAGTATCCCATGGTGGTTCTGGCAGCCGGGCTGGGACGCAGTGTCAGACCTGAGTGACACGCAAATGTGTGCCCTCTTGGCTGTCCACAGTTACAAGGCTGGCATAGCTCATTAATCACAGGACCCTGCCAGCTGAAGGATAACATTGCTCCAAGTATTAACTCTATGCCCCACCCTCACCGCTTCACATAGAACCATATTGTTTATTAATTCACATACTTATGTTTATATTTTCTGCTCTGTTCTGTCACAATCACAGCCTGAACCTCTTTGATAATTACACAAATGAGCATGGTGACCAATACTAATGCAATCTTTTACTGTAACTACTTAGTGTGAATATTTCCTCAATAGTCCTAGGCACAAAACAACAAGCAGAGGACTGTATATCATCATTACAGAGCTACTATACACAGGGGAGAATGACAAAGAGCTAGCTGTCACCTTGTCTTGGGTAAAGGCTATTTAATTACTTATCAAATAGCCTTCAATGTCAACCGACTAAATCTGTTTCATAAATGTGCATGTAACAATTTTTGACTTTTTCTACTTCCCAAGGGGAGGAAAATCAATTTTAATCTAAAGTCTTCAAGCCGTTCCATATGTATGTCCCAGTGCAGAATACAGTACATCATCTGAGGCAATAAAAGGCCATGTGACAGAAGAGAGAAGAAGGAAAAAAAAAAAAACATAATTGAGGTTGTTGTTTGCATTGCTTAGTGAGGCACTTTTTGCAGAGCACTGCCAGTTCTGTGTTATATTGTATTGTCAACATTCCTAATGAGTGTTTCTAGTAATTTAGGAGCTGAGCCGTGCAGGAAGGCTGGAAGAAAAAAGGTCTGTATTGCACCCTAGTCAAAGCCATAGAATTATATATGACACTGCATTTTGAGGAATCTTGTGGTTAATTTCTAAAAATGCATGTCCATTAATGGTTTTTGTTTGTTTTTGATATTAATGACAGAATAAAGTGTACTGATGGGGCTTACCGAATTATTATTGTTTAAATAAATAAATAAAGTTTTGATTTTGCAGCAGCATTATTAAGAATAAAAACACAAATATTGTTTAATTAGATCTTTTGTGCATATAAGACAAAGTGATAGGCCAAAGATGACCAAGATACCTTTATTATATTAAGCTATAACAAGTCAAATGAGCTGAACACAGAATTTGAAATTAATTTTACCGTGTAAAACGTTGACGAAAAATAGAAAATAAAACTTAGAAATACTGTAATTGATGCATGCAAGAGTTGAAATTGTTACTTTTAAAGCTCCACTACCCGATTTTCTTTTTGTCGTCACGGTCTTAGACTCAAATCAACAACATTAGCCTAGTCACCTCTTCTGCTTTTCTTTCATTAAAAAATTAAAACAAGACTAATATTTTCCTCCACAAAATACAGAAAGAAGAAGATGGCGCCTGCAACAGTTGGCCGCGGCACTCTCGTCTGTTTTAAGTGACCTGGACATGTCTTTAAAACTGCAACACCTGGAAGCTCTAGTAACTTTTCTTTGGAAAAAAGACGTTTTGTCCGACTCTGAACTGGATTGACTTATTAGGCACCAGTTTGTCACGAGATGATCTGTGGAGGAGGCTGCTGCGGTCGGATTACCAGACTATTCTCTGTATAGAATAAACAGAGAAATAGTCTCGTACCCAGGCTACAAAGCACCCCTACAAATGCTTATGTATTAAAATCCTCTATAATACAGTAGTAAAGCCTGTTTGTTTGTTTTGATTGCTTTTACATTATACTTCTGGGGTTTAAACCATTTTCACCAACTAGAATAAAAGAAATCTGGTATAGTCTGTTTAAGTTAAGATTACTACTTTCTTTCATTTCATAAAGACTTCACTCCAACAACATCAGTTGAGTCTTGTTACTCCGATGATTGTGACGAGAGCCGTGTTTCTATGATCGATGCCAGCTTTAAGCCACTTGCTTTGACGCATTTCTGTACATGTAAGTCACTCCAAAAGCTCTCCACAATACTTCATTTATATATAGAGAGATGTTATGCAAATATGTGGCCGCTAATGCTCTTTTTCCTATTTTGGAGAGAGCTCTCAGAGCACATGTCACCATGGTTGCATTTCTTAAGTAAACGCTGAGTGCATTTCCTGACCCTTAATCCTGACAATAGCATTTGGAGGAAGGGATTTCCACATATATTTTTATACTATTAATAGGGAGTCTATTTATTTCTGTCTAAATGCTAAAGGGACTGACTTCTTTCATCATCAGTTGGACTCTTGGCAGGCAAAATCCAAATAGCTGGAATGACAAGTCAGCCATAAGCGATGGAGAAAACTTGTTTGGGGCCACCATCTACAGACAAATCTATTTATCACACTTGGCATTATCTTGACCAAATGGCTCAGACCAACGCATGCAAACATTTGTGGGTTTGTTATGTATTGAATCAGTGCATTACACAAAGCCTTTTGCATTTCCATTTTTTCCCCTGGTGATAGAAAGTCAGGCATGTTTATACATGAAATGCCCAGAGAATATTTGCTCTGAAGGGTTTCCTCCATGAATCACAATAGCCTTCTTATGGAGGCGGGGGGAGCGCAGAGAGAGAGGATAGGATGGACAAATCTGCTTACTTTGGAGCTTATTGAGCAGAATGAGTCATGCACAGAGATAAAACGTGACTGTAAAGCAAAAGGTAAAGGAATGCCTGACGAGAACATAGAGAGCAGAAGAGACGGAGCAGAGAGGAGGCCATTGAGAGGTGAGATGGACAGAAAAGAAATCCAGACACACACAGTCACATTCAAAAGGTGGTTGTATAAGAAATGTATTAACTGGATGTCACCATTTTCAGCGGTGGCCAATTTGGTTACTGCAATGAAGAAATCCAATGTGGCCAAAAAGTTTTTTGGTGCTTCTGTTTATACATTAATACCATATTGATTACCAGAGACAATCCCTTATGTCATTGCACTTTGTGCTTTTCCCTCGTACAACAAGGTTTAGCATACATATAACTTTTGTTATTACGTAAAGAAATGTTTTTAAAAACAATGTAACTACTGTTTATTTTTGGACGGTTTGCCAAATTCAGCGCAGAACTCCTTATTGATTAAAACTTATAATATGATGCCACTGCAGTACAGTGACCACAGAAATAAACCAAGAAGTTAGGAACTTTTTGTTAGCCTATGGACCAATGACCAACTTTCCAGTGAAAATAAGCTTGGCCTTGTTTGACTCTGGAGCATACAGTGGAAAGCTGGAGGGACTGTGAGTGAATGTGGGAGGGGTGGGAGCATTAAAGGCCAGATGAAATTAGTTCTTTGCGCCCAGTGTGATTGTTCTTTTTATAGTGTGACCAACCACCAGGAGAGCCACTGCCTTCTGGGAATGTCTCAGGGGCCGCAGACACGCACTACTTTCACCATCACTGACTGAAATGTTCAGGGTGTCACTCTTGATAGTGATACAGTGCTTTGAAAAAGGAGCCAGCCTTCACATTTAGTTTTTTGTTCCCTCTGTCTCTGCCTTGGCTGCTTTGGCAGCTGCTTCTTCAACCAATGTTTTTTTTTT
This sequence comes from Perccottus glenii, assembly GCA_024416835.2. NCBI lineage: Eukaryota > Metazoa > Chordata > Actinopteri > Gobiiformes > Odontobutidae > Perccottus > Perccottus glenii. The sequence continues at coordinate 13,816,207 of CM044546.2, read as the reverse complement.
CTTTCCATTTTTAAAATAACTGTAAAGTCAAGTACTGCTTGTATGCAAGGGGACAAGGTGGGGCACAACTGCGAATATAGCAGCCTCTGTGCTGCCTTTACAAGTGAATAGTGTCAGAGTTGCGGTAAATCATCCACCCTCTTCCATTGTCAATGTCATGACCCGTGTGTGGCAAACCTCAAGCCTGCATTGGATTTCCTCTCATTCAGGAGGAACAATGCCGAGGGCTTTCCAGGATACTTGAACATTAATGACTCTGGGGCCTTAATTGTCAATGGGGACCAGGTCTCCAGCACAAAAGACACAGCAAGACCAGCTCTTTTAATGCCATTGATTATTTATCCTGACCTTCAGCCATGAAAAGTGAAGACAACACAGAAAAAAAGGAATGTTCCTGAGCAACCAAACATCACTGTCTTTTTTATTTTGCCCACCACAACACCCACCCTTTTTCTATCCTGTCCTTAAGCACAGCTGCTTCTCCCTTTCCTCTTCCCACTGTAGTCTTTAAAGCTCGTCCAAAAGAGTAATCCCCATAACTAAACCAAAAAAGTCCCAAGTCCAAGAGGATGAGGTAGCCAGAGCACTCACTTGATAGCAAGCAACAAGCCATGTTTCTTTAAGAACACTGTGTGGGATTATCATCCTGCAACTGGAAAACAAAAGCCAGCTTGTTTTAAGAGCCGTCAAATGCATTCACACATTTAATATCAATCAAAATTGAAGTATAAACCTGAAAAGTCTGTCACGTAAATAGCATGTATTGTATAACCCAAGTGCTTATAAACAGAAACGTACCAACCATCAGGAGAATTACAAAGAGGGAAAGGCAAGTTTCAAAGGCAACAGTTTAGCTTGTTGACACATTTTAATCTAGGAAAGCCAGACGTGTGCCTCCCATCCCATGACTTTGAGGGGAGATGTAAAGGCTGGAGTGTGCTTGAAACAGATGTCAGCCGCTTTTTTTCTTTCGTCCCTCTGAGTGTGATATGGATGCCATCAACATCACGAGCTGCATTCATAACGCCGTTATTGTACCTGGGCTCAGCTCCATTTGAATTCAGCACCACGCCACGCTGTTAAGGCTCTATCTTAAAACATGCACCTGCCTATGTATGGAAAATAAGCTCGTTACCCACTGGAGGGAGATGAGGAACCCCGCTGGCTCTCGGCAAACCCACCTTGATGGCCAAAAGCTGCCGAGAAACAAAGCCTAGGCTTATTTCTAAAAACAAGGGAAAAGCAATTGATCTTTCATTTACATAATCCATTTGTGATTACACGGCTAATTTTTTACCTCAGGTTTAGTGCAACTCTGCCAAACTTTGATAAAGCCTAACATAAGTGCATCAATCTTTATTGGAATTTCAAAATCAAAGTTGCAACATTCCAAATTATCTGATACAATGCTATTATCTTAACGCTTTCCCAGGTGGATGTGAGATATGCAATAGCAAAAACAAGCATATGTATCAAAAATAAATCTGTAAATGTCAGTGGATTAGTAAGCACCTCAAAGTTTGACACAACATGAAATCTACATCAAACCCTTGTGTGTTCCCCTTTTATTATTTATAGTCACAAATCCCCTGAATGGCTGCTGTGATCCAACCTTAAATCAACAGCTAAATTAGCATCCTGTCAATTAACACAAGAAATGATGAAAGGTGGTTCATGGTAAAAAGAATGCATGGGTAGAACACAATGTGGCTTTGATTGTGACAGCTGCTGTGATATTCTCTTATGTAAAAAGCTCTAATAACTAATGCAGGGCGACTATCACATGAGGATAACCAACCGAAACCGTGTCACATGCCAGTTACAAGGTTTATATATTACTGCGTCCATTTTCTTCAGACATGCAACTTTTTTGTTGACACTGCCAACTTGGTGGGCAAAAAAGTACCTTAAAATATAAGTCCATAATTATTACAATACAAAGCAACAACCAAAATGTCTCCCTGTTGAAACGCATACATGATGTGGTTAATTATAGGTACAAGAAACAAGACTAATGTAGGTTACAGTATAGTGTAAACTAAGATGGTCAGGGGGTCTTAGTGAACAAAAAACTACATTTTTTTGTTAAAATTCTATTCTACACAGAACTAAACAAGAGATGCTCTGACTGATGTTCAGCTCAGTCAGGATCAGTAAAGTCCTCTGTGAAAGCTTCACCAAGATTGCACCATAATCAAAATCCAATTCAGAAATTGAACTGTCACACAAGGGCTTACGCGGAACACATCTGTGCTGCGCTTAGGTGATACATAAACATAGCTGCCATGGAGCCAGATAAGCAATAGGCATGCCTGGGGGAGATAGTGGAGGTCAGTCCCCTTGTCCATTCTTATTCTCCTCTCTGTCTCTCGTTCGTGCTGGCCTTTCATGCTAATTATGAGATTTAGCTATAATCCTGCTCAAAGCCAGAATCTGCCATACAGGAAATATTTATACTTGTGCAAACAGAGGGCCGCTCCCGGACGCACTGTACATTCCATACGCTTAATGGTTTAAAGGATCCCATCTCACCTTTGCCAGGCAGGGGTCGATCGCATACACGGGTACGCGGACTTATGCAAATACAACCCACTCGCCTCCGGTGTTTGTGTGTGAGGTTGCGTGTGTGCAGTGGAATCGGCAACAGCAGGGAGGGGGCAAGCGAATCACAGTAAAGGTTTAACTCCCAGCAGGACAGGTTAACAAAGTAACACAGCCTGAAGGTCGATTATTCTCAGTCTTTGTTTGTTTAGGGCTGAATGGCCCAGCTATATCAAAGCTAGCCTTGACATAGTGGGATATTTGCCCTTTTAACGGCCTACACAAGGTGGTTTTCCCAGAACAATTCACAGAGCACACCACACATGCTGTTACAGAGAGGATGCAGATTATTAATAACAGTGGAGCTCATTTATACAGGACTGTCGTAGATAATTCATCAGAGAGGTTCCATTGTCTTTTACACAGAGGAGGCCAACTGTCCACTTCCCGTCAGCCAAGGTCCGGGTCCACCAGCTAATGGCACAACACTCCAATTAGAGGTGACAGGGAGGAAGGTCCTGACCCCTATAAACCTTGTCAGTGGAGAGCTGTCAATCACAGCGTGGCAAAGGGGAGGACCCATTGGCTGGCAGTTATTGGCGTGATGGTGGAAACTAGGTCCGTTGTGATGAGGTCGACATTGACCCACGTGCTTATCTCTGATCAAACATCTGCTGCTGATACCAGCGCCGGAGGGAGGTGCTGAGGCGGAGTAAAATGGGGCTCGCATCCGTTATGGCTCAAGAACACGATGGCTGAGATGAATGGTTGGTCGTTCGATCAGAGGTCACCTGGACACTTCCCATTGTCATGCACATTTGGGATTGAATTTCCTGATTGCTTGTGTCTGCCATTATGGCTCCCATACACTGTCAGTGTCATCTTTGAGCTTTATCTGATCTATTAATGGGGATGAAGTATTAGCTTTATTAAGTTCACAATATAGTACCCATAATTTTGTTTTTTAAGTAACAAACATAAATTAACAATAAAAAAAAGTAGTTATGCTCAAAAGTAACTTAAAGTAACACTTTAATGTCTTGCTGTAGCAAAGTTATTTGAAGGTTTATCTAGCTGTGGAAAAAGATTTTTAATTGCTTTTTTAAAGGTGTTTTTGTTTAATGAAAAGATAGGGCGCAGTGGCTCAGTGGTAATGTGGTTCAATTCCCGCTCTCCGCACAGTTCATACTGTCGCTGTGTCCTTGGGCAAGACACTTAACCCCCCTTGCCTCCAGTGGTGTTCCAGCTGTAACACTGGTGAATGGAACCTTGATGTAAGTCGCTTTAAAATGAAAGCGTCAACTAAAAATGTAAATGTAATACTGTTGAATGTAAGTCGCTTTGGATAAAATGTAATTAAAACTGTTAGAAAATGTGACATCTGGAAATGTTTGTTGCTTTCAGTGCAAATGATGTAACCAAATGCTGAATGTGAGTGAATATTACTAAAAGTTTCTGCTGTTGGTGACATACAGCCTTCGGCTTGAGTGTCGGGTAATTGCTCAAAATCCAAAGAGCTAAACTAAAACACAAAAAAATGTGAAGGTTGGAAAGGTTTCATGCCTCATTCCAGGTTGCTGTGCATAACAAAAACTGGAAAAGCATTCACAGAGTCTCTATTATGGGACGGGCCTTCAGCTTTGTGGTTCCCCCATATGATCTCACACTCATTCCCAGCATCAGATCACAGTGATTATCATCCCACCTGGACTGTGCTGCCTCTCTGTGCTCCTGCAATGTTGTTCCATCTCACATGCTGGGATGGCTCAGACAAGGTGTCAGTGACAACGCAAACTATCCGCTCCTCATTCTCTGTTCCAGACATGTGGAGATTCCTTGACACTGACAACCACGTGCCAGCGCTATGACAACCTGTTAGTGAAGTAAAATGTGTGCGGCTGTGTGAACACTAGCAAAGGGCCTGTTTGATGGAAAGATGATTGAGGGGATGGAACATGGCGAAAGACGCGTCGCTCCAGTTGCTATCATTCCGAGAGGTGTGTGATAAAGTCGGCGTGTCTGGGAGCCACTTTTTTTCCTTTAACTTCGAAACCCGCCCTGCCATCCTCTCGCTGCTCCCACGTTCTCCTCCTCCTCACCTCGCCTTGTCCCAAAGCCCAGCACAATACATCAACGGATGTCCAGACCGCGGCTCTGTAATAACTCTGCAATCTCTGGGGGAAATACTCCGTCACAATGCATGAGACAACATCTTTTTTTAATCAATTGAGCGGAGCAAACAATGTGCACTGACAAACGGTGCCAACAACCAACCAAAAACACCCTGAATAAAGACTGATACACAAATGGAAAACTAAATTACCGTCACCACTGATCTGGTGACAGATTCAGTATCAGCATAAGGCATTGAAAGAAAAGCAAGAAGGAGAGCGACAATGGTGGGATGAAGACACAGTCAAAGAAATCAATCATTAAATTATGTCTATTCTAATTTTGTTCCTTTCCATCACCTTCAATTATCAAACACCGCCTTTTACAATGAGTTACTTTATAACTACAAAAGACCAATAGTCGCTAAAGCTGCACGTTACATTAGCAGACTATGTGGAGAGCAAATGACTTTCATTTAGCTTTACAGCTGACTAGCTTTTATGTCCCTCTGAAAACTATCCTCCAAGCCCAACGCTCACCTGAGGGAACCAAAGAAAGGGGAGGGGGTTAAAGATGGATGTGAGAAGGGAGTATATCAGTCCAGCAGCACAATGGCTATAATTAATCATCAGCTGTGTTATTTCTTATCTGGAGATTATTTAGGAAAGGGAGGGGTGGGAAAGGTGATGGAGAGTGTTCAACAGAAGAGCTGCTGCCTTTGTTTGCAGTCAGGTATGAAGAGCGGGAGGTTGTAACACATTGGGCACTGTTATCCAAATGTCACAGCAATGGGCGGCAGTGGCTCAGTGGTAGAGTGGTCGTCCGTCAACCGGAATTAAGGCGGTTCGATTCCCGTTCTCCCCACAGTTCATACTGTCACTGTGTCCTTGGGCAAGACACTTAACCCACCTTGCCTCGTATGAATGTGTAAGAATGTTTAGTGAATGTACTTGGTGTTGGTCGGAGAAGCCGTAGGCGCGGAATGGCTGCCACGTCTCTGTCAGTCTGCCCCAGGGCAACTGTGGCTGCAGATGTAGCTTACCACCACCAGTGTGTGACTGTGGAGTGAATGAATAATGGACGGACTGTAAGCGCTTTGATGGTCCCTTTGGAGAAAAGTGCAATATAAATCTAATCCATTATTATTATTATTATTATTATTATTATTATTATTATTATTATTATTATTATTATTATTATTATTATTATTATTATTATTATTAATAATTTTTATATATTTTTTTATTATTATTATTATTAAATGAAGAAGGCAGTGGATGCAAAAGAAAAGTATGAGTATAAATAAGAGTAATTTAAATGAGTCTACAAAGTTTTGATTCAGTATGTCACCAACATTCATCAAGACAGATTGTGTCCATTAAAACATGCACCAATAAGTAGACCTGAATCATCTTCAACTACAACTACATTGAGGTAGAAGCTTTTGTGACATAAAAAAAAATGAATGAAAAATGCTAAATAAATCCTTTCATACATAGCAAACATTTATAGAAATGGGGTATGGATAGTCAAAACTATTATTTTAATACATAGGTACAGCTGGTAGAGCACATGCCACATGAACAAAGTGCGTTTGATTCCTGGCTCCAGCCCATTTACTCTGTGTCGCACTCTCTTTACCTCATTTCCTGTCCATCTACTCTCACAGACAAACAAAGGGCTAAAAACTATATTGTTAAAAACGTGGCTGTGGTGTGGTAGTACCACACATTCAAACTTGGTCACACAGTTAGTACAGAGTTCTGTATTACCGTGGGACCAAGTTTGATTTCCGGCATGGGCCATTTGCTGCTTCTCTCCCCCAAAGTTCCTGTCTATTAACTGTATCTGTCCAATGAGATTCATTAAAGATTCTCCCAAAAGTTTTCTATTGATTTCACAGTTTTATAATCAGAAAGCATTAACTGCAAAATGATAAAATCTTGCTTTAGAAAGATTAAAGGAAGAAATGTATAAATAAGTGAACACAAACTATAATTTGTGGCTTATATCCCAACCAGCATTTTCCCCAGGATGACAGTAAATGACTGAGCAGGACTAATCCTGCAGTGAACATATATGAAATCTGGATCAAATATAGCAAAGGTATGGGAAAAAAAAATTTGTTTAAGACATTTGACAATCTTGTGGTTGGAATTTAATTTCTCAGAAGTAAATGTAAGCATTGCATTAATTCCCTCTGAATAAATAAATCAGCCTAAGGAAGCCGGGGTAATTGCAGATCCTGGGAATCTGCTTGACTGTTTCATCATCAATATGAGATCAAGTACCTCCTCTAATGATGCTAATATCAATGGCCTGCACCTACAGAGGCACGAGCCTCCAAAATGTCAACAGTGGCATTTTATGTGCTAATGCCATATGGGTGCAGTGGGCTGGTAAAAAGCTTTTCCTTCTGCACGCTACGCTCAAATGCTAATACCTCGGCACTCTCTGGTCCGCTTCATTTTCGGTCCCCGTTCTGGTAGATTACCGGCTGACGTCTCGCAGTAGGGTGCCAGCTTACGTTCATACAGGGGAAGTTGTTGGTGGGTGGCCATTCTGACTCAACACCAACAGATTGGCGTGCCGTACAAAGTGAGCACATTCAGTGCCCCACCTAGGCTCCCTCCAGTTCACTCTCTGCAGTGCAGCAAGGTAAAGCGCCTTGTTCCACCAAGTTATGTAATCCATTTTTGGCACCTAAGAATAGACACAGGCCTTTCAGTCTCAAGTAGCCATGCATGGGAGCATGCAGCAAGATGGTGAAAAAAATAAGCATAGGCCTATTATTACTTTTTGCCAACATTTAGAACATTACTTTCACATTAAATGTATAGCTGCATTTGTCTGCCCCTCCATTATGGTCAGTTGTCAGATGAACAATGTGATTTGGTCAGTTAGTTTTGCAACAGTCTCAGTCTCTTTGTTCCTCATCAGTCCATAACCCAAATGAGGTCCATTTTGTCACTCATCTTTCACACAAAGGCTGCCCTTGCCTTTATTGCCCTGTCAAGTGACTTGCTCTAAATCTCTTGATAAAGATGAGCGCACAGGCTTCCCCCCAGAATGGATTTAAAATTAGGTAGATAACCCCTGGAGCGCTCACTCTTCCTGCCTTACCTTGCACACTTGTCACGACCTGCAGGTGTGCCAACACCTCCTCATAACCCACTCGTCCCCCATTCGGCCTGTGAAGTGACAGGAACACTGCACACTGGTTGCTGCAAATTGCACAGAGTAAAAAAACGCTGAGGCCTGGAGAACGGCGGTGTTTATCTGCTCTGAAATCTGCAGATGAGCTGACTGATCTAAAGCAAGCAGGGCTTGGGGCAAAATGAGATTTCTAATCCTAAACAAATTCTGAGGCAAGGCAGAACAGAAGAGTAGAGCGCCCTTATTTACATAGACTGGTATCACAAACACAAAGCGACATGAAGGCATTCGAAATGTCAGCCTTGTTTGAGTGACCTCATAATGCAGATTAATGCTGACATAACCTGCCATTTAGACAGGACACAGTAATCCTCCAGGTTGAGATTACTTGAATATCAATAGCATGTAGGAGCATACCCAGATTTATTAGGGTGACCGGCCCTTTAGAGGAACAGCCGTCTGTTTTCGAATGCCTGAAAGCCATGCATACTCTAGCCATCACTGCTCTATCATTGTATGTGCTGATCTAGAGGAATGTACACTACCAGACAAAGCTGTGTCCAAACCTTTGACTGGTAGTGAACATACTGTATATAATATATTTACAATACGAGTTGTAAATTAAGGGCAGAAAAACATTTCATTAAGTTTAGAAAATGTAAAATCCAATAAGTTATTTTACTGCATGCTTGCTCTGTAAGTCACTATTAATATTGAGGCACATCTGCAATGAATCATGTAGAGTCATAGTCTCTAAAAAACTAATTAATTAGGTTAACTGAATTGAAAGATGCAAGGGGAGAATCCAAGATTATATAAAACTGTCAATTGTTCCGTTAAATATCTTTTGCCAACAATTGCAAGTTTAAAAAATAATCTTTTTTTGGCCACGAGCAAACAGTGCATTAATGCATTCTCAAAATAACTCATTAAATGAATGTTTTTGGTTTTTTTTGTTATGTTGATTTTACAAAAGTTAATACATCAGAGCGTAGCAGTCAGGTTTAGTTGATTTGATCTTACAGGCTGCAAAATAGACAGTGGCTTTTCATTTGTGTGGGGAGTCAGCTGGCACCACTTCCACACTATAACACCTTGGCTCAGGCTGTGGAGCTGTGGAGCTGTGGAGCTGCTCGCGCTTTCTGGAGCTGGCACCAGTTTTCCCATCCAAATCTAAGTTAAGGTCCGACAGTGACGCAAAGAGGGAGTATTTTGGGATAAAGCGCGTGGGTTCCCATGGAGCAGCTGGAGATAAATTTAACTGAATGAACATGATTCCATTCTCTTCCAGCATTCCAGTGGAGAATTTATTTTGGGGGTGATGCTGTAAAACACACCAGGCACCGCAAACAGAAATGCCACACAGTCAGAAAAAATGCAAGGCTTGACACGTCTGACATTGCATGAGGTCCTACAGCCAGGGATAGGTGCTTGTACCCTACAAATAGCCACAGTAAGGCTCCTGGCTGAAGAATTAGTCTAAATTTAAAGGTGCAATCTTGCCAATGTTGGTAAAAACAGATACATGTCAATTATGCCATGGTCAGCAAATTCTGAAGGTTACATTGTAAAAGATTGTTCTGCCAAATAATAATAGATCCTTACATTATAAACACCTACGTAGCTGGGTATACTGCTGTGTCCTAGATTTACCCAGTATATAAAGGGGGAACAAAAAAAGAAAAAAATAACATTGTTTTTGAAAACATTGAGGCTTCTGTGATTCAAAAGCAACCAGTTTCCGGGTTTCCTGTTGCAAAGCTTTGTGCAAACGTAGCAGTTTCTCTCTTCCTGGGTTTCATGTAAGGCGATCCATGGCATACCGCTGTTCCGGACCATCTTGAGCGATCCATTTCTTAGCCATGCCAACTGCCCACTTTCAAGTCTCCCATCTTGTAGAACAAGTAATCTAAAGCTTTGACCTCTCCACATCTGGTTTTGCTAATTTTTAGGTGCATGAAGATACAATGCCCCAGAATCTTTCGAGACTACTTGCTATTCAAGTGTGCAACAGGCCGAGTATATCACTTATAAAAGCCTCCAAGCCAAACAGGTTTATGATGGGAATTTATTTAGAATTGTTTGGCCCCAGGCCTAAGCCAATGAAAAGACTGATTGTTCTGAGACAAGGACAAATGAGCACTTACTGAGGCTCCTGCAATAATTAGCTCCTGTCAGGCCCAAGAAAAGTTGATGGTTGAGTAGGTAGAACATTTAACTTATAAAAGAAGGGAAAAAGAAATGTGAAAGCCACTTGAGTTTAAAAGTATGCAATCAATCAGTGACTCCAGGTGACATGAGGTGAACTGTGTTTGTGAGGGCTGTCAGACACTGGTAGGTAAGGCTTACTTCTCCTGTATATTTCTGTGAGTGAGTCTGCAGTCTGCACGAGTGGCAAGGCCCGGTGCTTCACGCCTCGTTCTCCTAATCGTGCGAAAACCCAGACTACTTACAGGAGCAATGAGGGAGGTAATGAGAAAGTAATTTTTACTAATTTCAGACAGCTCCGCTACCATTCTGTATGATTGTGTGTGCCGTCTGCATCATTACGGGCAACATCTGCAAAGACTTGCCATGTGCACGCCACAGAGAAGGGGAAGGGGACAGGGATAGGAAATGAGACAACGAGCCAGTGACTGTGTTTGACATGGTTTGAAGACAAAAAAAGACTGTCAGAACCTGTTGTCTGAAATCTTCTCATAACAAAAAAATAGACTGGGATAATGCAACGTTTAAATTAAATGAGCGTATTTATTTCCTGATAAACAGAACAGTCATGCACTCTTGAGAGAAAAGTTCCACTACTGTGACAGGTCTAAGCGGTGAGGCTTTGATTAGTTGCTCTTTTGCTTCTATGAAAAAATACCGTTGAATATTGTGACCTTTGCATACCTTCGCATCCTGTCATTGCTGCAGTCACAAAACCTCTCACGTTTTTGAAGAGTCAGATAAAGCATGACGATGTGAAAATGGTAAATATACTGTTAAAAATGGACTTCTAAAGCAGCAGAATCAGCAGATCAGAGTCAGATCTGATTATTATTATCTTTTAAAAATAGTAACATGGGCCTTTCTGTGTGGAGTTTGTTTTCCTCGTGTCTGTGTAGGTTTCCTCCTACCACCGAAAACACGTACAATATAGGACTGCAGTTCGAAACTAGGAAAAAAGAGCATAACAGTAAAATAATAACTTTGCATACTGTGATCATTTGAGAGGAAATCAATGGGAACCAGGATTCTTTCTTCTTCTATTCTTTCTTATGAAGCTGGTTAAGGTTAAAGCAATTTACACCTTTAGCTAAGATGAGTCATTCTCCGAGCAGCTGCTGCTTATCTCTTGTTAGCAAAACCCCAGTAAACAGCCGACTACAGGTTTTAATCTGGTCCCAACACAATCATTACCAATGGAGCCAGGAGGGGGCCCCTAACACAATCGGAGAAGAGTAAACAACTGAAACCTGATTTGAGTCCATTTGTCTGTGATTCCTCTGGTTTTTATGTAATCACATTTGAATATTTGTTGAGTAACCAAAGTCACTGTCATTTCTTCTGGCTGTTGCATGCATGCTACACGAGCCGACACTGTGTTCATGCAACTGATTGTCTTATATTTCAGGGCTCAATAAATCTCCTTGTTTTAGTTTAGTTTATTTCTTTAAGGACAGCGTACAGCGTTAAGAGATGCTTGTACCAGATTACATCTTAACAGCTAATTTCCATCTGTAGTCCTCTATTGTACATGTTTTTGGTGGTAGGGGAAACCGGAGTACCCAGAGGAAACCTACGCAGAAAAGGGGAGAACATGTAAACTCCACACAGAAAGGCCCTGCCCTGAATGGGAATCGAACCCTGGACCTTCTTGCTGTGAGGCCGGAGTGCTAAATCCCCATCACAGAGAAGACCATGTGCAGTGAGAAATTGAGGGATCCACTGGAATTGCGTTAACAACAATTTGACAGTGACATCTAGCTGTTTTCTTCTCCTCCTCCGAAGAAGAAGAAAAAAGAAAACTGGACTTGTTTGGTGATCACAGGGGTTTTGATGCCTGTCGTGTTATCAGACGACGCAGTGCTTTGCCATTATTGTGCCCCTGCGCTTATTATAGATTCCATTAAGATGGCAGTTAAATTGGATGTCCCCATCAGCTCCAGAGCATGTTGTTTGTTTTAGAGAACGGGACGCTGAGTCACACAAGTATTATTAAGTCTTTCAGAAGATAACAGATGAATTAAAGTGACAACGTGAGCAAGAAGCTGCTGTCTTCTTGACTCCACCAGCTTTAGAGCAAAATGAGATATCAAAACACAATAATTCACATTGAAGATTTGGGGGTTCTTAAATGATTTGTTAAATTAGTAAAAGTGTTTCAAAGCTTAAAATACTCATCACTTGAATGTGTAATGACAAGGAATAGAGCAAATGGGAGAAGCTAAGAAGTAGTACTTATGTTAATGCAGGGTTTAATCAGCTCATTTGAGAATCACAAGTAGAATAGCATAGCTTTTAATAAGACCAGCCATTACTAAAATGCACCTTTATGGTATAATTACAGATGTTTAATAGTATATAGGACAAACCAAGGTGAAAATCAGCTTTATAACATCTTTATCTTAAATGTCTCTTGTGCATGATTTGAAATAGTCGCCACTTCAGGCTTTTAAGACATTTTCTTTGCATGGCTGAGAAAGGAGCACATTGCAAATGAAAGATTAGCACAATTTTGTTACATTATTGTGAGGTTCTCCTCTCAGCTTAGCCTGATTTGTGACACCATTCAGCAATGTTTCCAGCACCCTCCCTTTGTAATAGATGTAGTGGACCTTGAATTGTTGTGCAGTAGAAGCAGTTCAATTAATACAGTGCCACCATAAAATAACTATTGAAATGATAAATGGTTAAATGAATAAGTATATGCTTCTACAGACACAGGCTGTTAATTTATGCCAGCAAATCAAGCCCTTTTGGCGACAATGATGCTGTCAACTAAATATATCTGGCTGTCCCACACAAGAAGGGGCAGGTAAAAGATTGTCCCGTTATCTCTCACATAATCAACTGACGATGGCTCATCTGAATATTTACAGCTGCATCTGAGAGAGGCAGACTCTAAAGAGATTTGTAATCTCAGTGGGACTTTCCTGGATAAATAAAGGTTCAATAAAATATTAAAAATAAAGGACTGTCGCTCAATCCTTGCCACAGCCCTTTAGTGCTGCTTCAAGACTGTGGGAAACGTGATAGAATATCTGTCGTCACAAAAGAAGGCAGATAAAGTGAGGTGACCATGTGGCGGTGTATCTTCTTTGTCAATATTAATTTTCAGCATCACAGGCATAAGCTGCAAATGTGAATGTGTATTGTGGCCCTCAATCTGAGAAGGAGGCTCGAACTATTTCAAAAATGTCCAACGTGTGTTGGATTTTAAATCCAAATTGGTATGGATTTAAAATAAATCCATACCAATTTATTTAAACTTTGTGTAAACATTGTGTTAAAACATTGCCATCTTTTGGTCACTTTAAGCATAAAAGAAGATAAACTCCAGTTATGTGCAGGGCTTTGTGCACAATATACATTTGAATTATTCTGTATCCCAGTAGGCCAGTAAATCATATTTTGCAACATCAATCATTTTTGTTTTGAACATAGTAGATTTTTATTAGAAATACAACTTTGATAGCAAGGATGCATCTAGACATACAGTTAAATACCTGAGGGAAAATATTGTCAGCTGAGTTATGAGTACATATACAGTATGTTGCTGAATATACACTCTAGTCAGAATGTCTAAGATGTGGGACGAATCCGAGTTTTGAATTTACGCTTTGTCACATCCAAAAGGTTGTCTTGTCTTAGTTATGGCTGCTGTTTGAACTCGTTATAATTGGCCTAGGACATTTTGGACTTTCGAAAGCTGGTTAGATTTCCTCATTCTAAATGCATTAACTCGTGGTTGTCAAGTGATATTTTCTGGCAAGACTTCATCTTTCACAAAGAGATATCATGGGGGAAGCTAAAAGGGGGAATCTAGAAGGTTCAAAGGTTGAGTTAAATGTGACATCCAGTAAAAAAAGTGGTTTGAAGACCTTGCTTGCAGGAAAATGGATGGTGTCCAGCATGTAGTTCACATGGGTTTCAATTAGTGGTGTCTAAATGAATTAAGAGGTGTAAAGCCATTGCTGTTCTAGCAGTGGTATTAACCTGGTGCTTCTCATTAGCCACCCCTGGCTGATAAAGAGAGTAAGGGGAGCTGTGGCGCAGACAGACACCTCTCGCTGACAAGGGGTGACAGAGTGGATCACACCGCCTCATGAATAGTAATGGCCGCCAACATGTCCCCCTCTCCCTCGTGTGAGCGCTGACGGATTCCCGTGTCAACAGGGCCCATGGCTAGGGAAAAACGACTGACAACTGACTGAGACATTCTGGAGGCAGAAGAGAGAAAAAAAATCCAGCTGTGACATGAAGGCTGCATCATAAGATTGTTTGTCTGTCAGAGCTGTCTTCATTGCCTCCCTGAGAGTGAGTAAATAAACAGTGTTTGCAGGCAAAGGAAGTGGGACTGGATTGTTACCTAGTGCCCTTTGGGTGTGCAAAGAGGCACTGGCATGTCTCAATAAATCAGGCTGGGCAGCCACTCCTAATGCACTCCCCAAACTATTGATAAGGCTGCAGAGAGGCAAATGCAGCTTTTCTAAAAGGAGTGATGTCACTGATAACCTGGTGGGCACACACTTTGTGACTGACCGGGTCTTCGGCGATCGATAGCAGAACAATGCCGTGGCAAATGCACAGGTGAGAAGAATGTCAAATAAGCAGCCAGAAATCCTGCTGAACAAAGGCAGAGTTTCTAACGGAGCCAAAAGTGGCAGCACAAGCTGAGAGGTCTACTGCTTTAGACAGAGAGCACAAAAAGCTTTTCTGACTAAAGCTGTTGGACATCACACTTTAACCATGTCTACAACCCTGAAAAACCGGATGAGTGAAACAGCACCTCAGCTCACAATTGTGTGGCTGGAGCTATTTTCTGTTTTTGTCATTTGTCAAGAAGGAATGGAGCAGAGAGCTGTGGAATCAAATATGAGCACAACTGGCTCCATGAATTGTTTATTTGTTTCCTGTGAAGCCCCCTGAATTCAAATAAACTAAGACAAGGTTGAGCATGAGATGTTTCAATGGTTAGATGCTACATTGCATGATTCTTCCTCACAATAAACTACCACCTTAAAACCTACATCCAGATGCTTTTGTTTCTACTGAGATATATGGGGCAAAAAGGGACAAGCTATGATCTCATATAGGCAAAACTTGACTAATAAGTGAATGTTCTTAACGTTAACCTGTATTATCCTTTTTATTCATTTGATTGTTGTTATTGGGCTGGTTACACTAAGAAAGGCTCATGTTGCAGCAATGATATTTAAAAGATATATTGTGTTGTCATAATACATTTGTTAAAGCACTAGAGTGCTGGTGTGTCCTGGGGTCCAGGCACATGCTTACATCACTTAATGATGCATTTGTGCCATCACTTTATAATCTAGTAGATCTTTGCTGGGCCCGTATCAGCCCAGCTATGACAGGATGGCATGTTGTCTGATCTGTTTTATCTCACTATGACTGCCAGTGATGTCACTGCCAAAAAGATTGCTTTTGTAAAAGAAGTCACTGTAGTTAATATTGGATCTCCCTCCAGATTTTTCTTATCACACACAAAATGTGCTGCAGTGTTGACATGTCATGGAGCGGTTTGTCAGCCCTCGGATGGAATATTTGTTCCTGATCCAGCAGAAATCAACTATATTTTGGGGCTATTTGTTGACACGTTTTCAGTCATTCTTCTCATGGATGTGATATGTGCCGGTGCCAGCTGTCAAAGGTGTACAGGTCAGAAATGCTTTCATGAAGGATAAAGTATACCAGAAGCAAATTTATTTGGTAAATAAAACAGTTTCAGTAGTTAAAAACCTGCAGCAGTTGAGCAATGTTGTTACATAAAGCTCATGACAGACTGCACTGACGCACGCTCCATTAGATAATCTTTGACTCAATTTGTTTCTATATTTATGTTGTAGTCATTTCAGTCAGAGCAATGGAAATAAAATGCTCTTTTGAATGAAATTTCCACGGCAGAAAAATGAGGGGATGCTAATCTCAAATCTTAAAGACCATATTAAAAGCAATGCCAAAAACATTTACGAGGCAGTGTAATTCATCATATGCCATTAAAGCTGGCATTTTGTCCTCTCATTTCCGCATTAATGTGATGTGGGCACCAAGGAGCCAGAGCCATTCATTGTAGGTGTTGCTGCTCAAATACAATATTTTGGGAGCATGTGCGATTGTAAATATAGAGGGGATCATAATGAGTTCAGAAACGCAGAGTGTGATTTCCGCCATCAATTATTCACATGTACAGTCAGTTACAGAAATCGCTGTCCTATTGTCCGCTAAACGTCCCCAACAACCACAGTGTCGAAAAAAAAACTATTCCTCATTCGGCAGGAAATTATGTGATGGGGTTTCCTCTGAACCCAGATTGACAAATCCAAAGGCCAGTCATGTACATGTCTTAACAGAATTAAATCTGTATAATCAAATATAAACCGACCATATAAATTTATATGTAAAGAATACTGCTTGTCAAAAGAAAGAAAAACAATCTCATTATTGTTATTTTATACATAGATGTCTAGTTTTCACAGAAGAAAATCTGATCCTCAGTAAACTATTCCAATTCTGTAGAATAACAATATCATAACTTTAGAATAATGAACAATTTTAATACAAAAGGTTGGCGAAAGACATACAACAAGGTAAACAACATTTATCAGTCATTGCAGCGTTGTTTGTCGGTGAAACTCAACTTCTATCGTCACTTCTCATTTATGCAAGCACACTTCATCTTGTTTCCGTGTTGCCCACTTTGTTTTTCGCTGTAGTGAGAAAACTATCATTTATTGTGTGCTTGAGAGCAAGTGCAGAGGTTGCTGATCTTCTTCTTTTGGGGGGGGGTTACTCGTGTCTGGGAGCTGGACAACTCCTGGTTAAGGAATCAATTTGACTGGACAGCCTTACAAATTGCATAAAGAGACAAAGTTGTCCTTGGAGTGCGTCACCATTGATTGATGGCTCAACACACTCGCACCGTAAATCCTCCCAACAGAACAGAGACAAATCAGCCGCCCTCATCCAGCTCCCGCCCCTTGTGCTATTTACCCAACTTCCCAATCTTAGGTTGTTCTGCCGATCCTCAAACGTGTCACAGATGTACCAGTTTCTTAGGTTTCTTAGGCAGATTTTAGATGCAAGCAGAGCTGCACAACACTGGAATAATGTGCCATATACAATAACTATATTTAAATATTGCAATAACGACATTACCTGCAATATTTAAATGCTCTTTACGTAAAAATTTTTTATTTAATGGTCTAGACTAACTTCCACCCGTCAAAGCAGGAACTAAGTCATTATCAAAGATTAGTATCAAAGATTATACCAGGACTAAACAAGGATTAAACAGGTCATGTAGAAATGAACCAGGTCTAAAATAAGACTTTCTGATTGAGAGGCAGCACTGTTTGATTTAAAGGTTTATTTAAACAATTTTAGATAATTTTGATAGAGAATAAAAGTGAAAGTCTATAAAATGTTGTAATATGCGATATACAAGTCCTTCCGATACAGATATTGCGATCCTTAATATTGCGATAACAATAAATTTGCGAAATATTGTGCAGCCCTACACACAAAAAGGATTATCAATCACATTATGTGTAAATTAATCTAGAATAAAGTACCTCTTTAGACCAAATGAGCCCAACATCTCTGTCTATCGATAGACAGATAGACTTTTTAAGCTCAACATTACCAGCAATTGTGAGATAAAACTACTTATCAGGGTTTTGTGCTGTGCTAATAAAATGGCAGTCTTCCCTGGGGAGGCCACACCACTGTTTGTTTCTGGAGGAAAACACCACGAGCGTAAAGCATCCCCGCTAATCAGAAGTGATCCGTGCACTTGTGCAAACCGCCTTCCCTGGGGAAAAAAGAGTACATGCAAGCTCCATAGAGAACATTCATCAAGACTGAGAAGAATGGGTAAATATTGACTGGTGTAACTCTCGCCCAAGAGTACTTTATTTTTAAGTTTATTTGTGTATGTTCAAGAATAAAAATAGGGCGAAGTAGATAAACAGCTACTTCATGACTACAGCACCTTGGGCATGACTTTCTGATTCTATATTTCTTCCTGTGTTAGGACACAACATAAGCCACTCCTCTTCTCCCACTCTTGTTACGAGAGTCTAAAGTCGACACACAAGGGGACAACATTAGATTCCCACTGTTGTAGCCTATGCATGTTTGTGTCCTCCCGATTTTCATACCGTAACAGATAGGTATAAATTATTTAGCAGCCTGTTGCCCTGAATAGCTTGAGCGTAAAGAGTGGAGGGAGGACAGGGGGGAAATTAACAGCAATCAGCTTGCTTGCGGCATTTCAAAGTACCACAACATTGGCATAATTAGCTCCTCTCTCTAGGAATTTCTTCTAGCAAGACAAAAACCTCCGCTCTCTCATTTTCTCATAATTAAAACGCAGCTTGTCCAGTGTGAAGGTGCTCGAAGATGCTTTAATGAGAGTTGTGTATGCTATGCTAGGCTAACTTTGGCCGTTTAGAAATTTTATGGCACAAATTGCTGCGTAAAGGTTGCATATCAGATGAATGAGAGATGAAGGACAGCTGCGGCGTGGTCCCTCCATTAAATGCTGCAAATGGCCAACTGTGGCCTGAGCAGGTAATTAACCAGAGAGGACCTAATCAGAGTTTTGGAGCCATGGTCCCTCCCTAGGTAACGGGCTAATAGGAGAAGCTTGTGGAGCCACAGATGGAGGCAGGAAGCTGGAAAACAAGTAGCACTTCTCACTCAGGTAAGTGGCTGTTTTTCCAGAATTAAGTTGACATTTCACAGCAGGTCTTGGCTAGAATTAGCATCACCTCCATCATGTAATGCTGCCATGAACAAAACATGACACCAAGAATGTATTGAAACCATGATGGGTATGGTGCCAATGCCACCAGTGGCCAATTACAGTAACCAACTGCAAGGTGTAAAGGAACCTATTTTACAAAAAAAAATACCTCATGCTTACAGTATAGCTACATAGGTATTAAGATAAATAACAAACAGATGCTGATTACACATTGAAAAAAGATGAGCAATCAAAGTTCTAGCTGTGGGTATATGTTGTTCGAAATAAATTCAAGCCTCTATAATTCTTGTCAGTTCCCGTTCTAACAGGAGAAAGTATTAAAGAAAAAGCAGAAATAAATGAAAGTCAGCTTGTCCTAACTGATGATGTGCTGCTGTAAACAGGCAAGCTTTTTTCCAACAATTAAAGAGCGAGGGTTATTGATTTCCGATGGTGCTCTCCAGTGACTTGCTGGCTGTCACAATGAGGCCCGGGGTAAGGTGACCATGTCCCTGCTCAACGTGATAAACCTTGCATGTCATCAGGTAGAGAGGACAAGGTGTCCCCCTCCTTCGACACACCGCTCCTTTAGCTACACCTCGCTCACTGCTGCTTGGGCTGCCTCTTAGGTAATAAAGTCAGCAGAGTCAAAGTTAAAGTTAGAGACTCAACTTTCCTCAAAGAGAAGTTACATGATGCATGATCACAAAGCTCACTGTAGGCTTCAAAGGCATCATGGGAACTGGAGTCAACCCAGAAGAGAGGGTCACAACTCCAGGCGTACTGCTGTGATAAACAACCATAAATCAGAAGACAAGCTGTCACTTGAGTAGATCCATCATGGACCAACCTGCTGCGTCCAACAAACACATACACACGTGTCACTGCGCCAGAGACTAAAAGAAAAATAGAGAAAAGGCCCTTGCAGATTGATTGGCTCTTTAAATGAGTGGCAGTAGGGTTATGTTGATCGATTCCATGGATAATTGACTGATTCTGGTGTTGTTAGACGTGAAGTAATGACTACATGTCAGCAATGTGATGCAACAAAGCCGGAGGGCGTCTTAAGTTATAGAAACGACTTGGAAGGTCAAGGAGGAAGTAGAAGTGAAAACAGGCGAAGTGTCAGACAAAAGACCAAAAAATACACCAACAAACCAAACCCTACAGTAAAATACCCTCAGAAAACTCAATCCAAAAAACCAAGAGTGAAGGCATCGTCCCAGTAGAAAAAATTAACCAGCTTTATTATGCCAAGAGTTGGCCACTGAATGTAGGGAAGGACACCGATGCATAGAATGCAAAGCGACTTTTAATTATTCTCAGGAAAAGAGCACAAGCCCTTGGCTTGTTTACCACTTTACCGGAAACTGCTTGTGATTGCTTTGTAATTATCTCCTGGATAATGTAAAATTTCCCCTACCCCCTTTCTGTCCACTCCTTTCCTTAGAGCAGCACGCAAAAGTGATCAAGCATTTATCATTTAGCCCAAATGTTTGGACTTTTATTTGGGGGAGGGGGAGGAAGGGCTAATAGATTATGGGTAATGAAGCAGCTCGAGCAGTAACACAAATAGGACTTGTTGTTGTGAGAGACACTAAGGTGCACCTCGGCTGGGATAATCACTCTTTCTTTTGTCTCATGATAAGCCCAGAGCCTAACCTTCACCCATAGAGCACATCATTTCCCCTCTGTGAGACTTAATGAGACATTAGCCATACTAACAAATGGTGGACGAGAAAGTCAAAGTGACTTTCCAGGTAAAGGCCGTTTGCCGGACCATAATCAGTCCCCAAGTGCAACTAAAAGATGGAAACAACTCCGAGTCTCCGTCTCTAAAGCTTGCTGTGGCTTTAATGACAGGCCTCGCAGGGACCATCAAAAGGCATGTAACGTCTTAATATCCCTCAAATAGAACAGGTAATCTGCTTTTGTTGTGAGCTAGTATTCTACCACACTGTCCGTATCCCACTATTCAGGCTCATTATTCTGTTGGAGTATGGTGTAGCAGTATTTAAATATGTACTGCTTGTGTTGACATGGATGCAAAAGCTTTTTATTCATTACAGTGCTTTATGATTAATGTAAACATTATTAAAACTGTTGCTGAGCACATTCCTGTAAACGACATGCAACACTGCTCTGTTTAGAATAAAGCAGGGAATTCACAATGCATTTCATCATAATGTAGCTCTAAAAATGAAACACTAACACGTGCTTGGAAATCCTTATTGTTCATAGTGGTTTGGAGATGTGGGACTAAAGATGCAGTGGCTGATGAATAAAGAAAGCTGGTGACGAGCCGGTGCATGAAGGGCCCCGTTCCCCCGCCGGGTCTCCCAGCTCAATTAGCTCAGCTCATCGCGGCTTTCTGCTGATGGGGAAAATCTGCACCAACACACTGTACGTAGCATGCAGTCCAGGGAGTCCAGCCTGTTAGCGAGCGAATGAGTTAGTCACATTATGTGTTAGTTCATGTCTGCCATGCACAGACTGTATTAATGCATATGGGTTTGGGAGCGGATGTGAGTGGGCTGATGCCTCTCTTCTGGACCGGAGCCCCACAGTGCTTTTCGGATCAAACACCTGAACCAATTAGGCTACACTCCTCAAATATCCCCCAAGCCACTTACAGTAATGTTATAAACACTCATGCAAAACCTGAGATAGAGGCAGATTCACCAATATATATTTAGAACATTCAATTGGAGAGAGACCAAGACCAAAAAAAAAGGTTGTGGATTATGAAACTGCTGCCAGAGACTAGAACGATTACTGCTTTACTAAGTCTTTTATGCCAACTACTGCAGGCTTAAATAGAAACTTTCTTAATGTCTAAATAAAATGTCTTGATATGAACTCTGTGAAATGTTTTTGGAGAACTGTGTTGGAGAACTTTTCCTGCTGTGCCCAAACACTGACGGTCGGATGTAGCAAATAAATCATTAAGATGGTCTATGAATGTGCTTATGCAATGCCCTAAAGGGAATGAAGGCCAAGGTCTGAATGAGACAAGCCACCACTACATGACAATATTTGGAGTAGAGACTTTTCTTTTGAGGGACGTGATGTGCATGTGTGAGTCACCAGCCAAAAATACATGCGAGCGTTGGGAGAATGTGCAGCAACCGGTCAAAAAAATTAGACCCATTAGAGCTTTGGGACCTCAAATTCAACCACAGAAGAGCGCTAGGTCTGCACATAGATCTGTACTGTTGAAAACAACCTGTACAACGCAATTAAACAATTTTAATACATTTGTAGTAATGTGTGCCCAACCAGCAGCCCATCACGCAGAGAAATGCAAACCAAAAAGCACATGGCTAATTAGCATAAATAAATTTGTGCTAATGCTTTTGCCTTTTTTGTGATAATCTAGACATTGTTGCTAAATCCTGTATAGAGACATCACGAAAGGTAACGTTAGTGAGTTTATATGTCTTTATTTTATATTTATAAACCTACAAAGTTCAAAACAAAAAAAAGACATACACTGTAATTCTCTGGTGTGTAGAATCTGCTTTACATGTAATGAAAACTGTACTGTATGAGTGAATGTGTATGTGATGAACCTCAGCTCCCTAAAAACACATGCCTGGTGCAAGTTAAGGGATACTGATTTAAAGTTTAGGGCAGTCCAGCCCGAGGACCAATTGTGACACAAAGATTTTATGAAGCCCTCTGCTTCTCTGATAAAATGTATTGTTTGTGGCACAAGCATTAAAACGCAAAATATAATTTCTGATCAAATCCAACTGAAAAACAAAAACATCTCATTCTTTATTTATATATTTTTTTGAACGCTTCAGTCCAACAGACCTTCATCAAGTATGATCACATCCAAGTAAAAACCTGTTTAAATCCATCTAAAATCTGATCAAATTCATCCAAAACATGTTCAAATCTATCTAAAATTCAACTTGAATTCCACTAAAATCTATTCAATTCCATCTAAAACCTGCTGAAATCTATCTAAAACCTGGTTAAATCAAACTAATACCAGTTCAAATCCAACTAAAACCTTCTCAAATTCAACTTAAACCTATTCAAATTGATCTAAAATCTGCTCCAATCCAACTAAAAACCTGTACTTGTGGAATAAGAATAAAATTAGATTAGCCCTTAGAAATGTTCCTCTTATCAATTGTGGCCCTTTATGCAAAAAGTTTAAATACCCCTGGTTTAGTGGTTTAGCTCAGTATTAAGGTGCTTAATGAAATCCCAACAGTCTGAGATCTACACTTTTTCTGCCAGATTGGGTTCCTAACAAAAATAAAATACTGAACACAAGTTTCCATTCATTCTACAATATTCTGTAACTTATATGCTTTTTGTGAACTAATACAGCACTGATGATACTTTAATAGGTTTCTTCTGTTATATCTCAACTACAAAAGTAATTCATCCCAGTAATCTGGAATGCTCCAGTGTACTGACTAACTAGCTAAACAAACAAAGTAAACACTCCAATAATGGTGAAGATAACATCCGAGGCGAAATAGAGGGATGAAGGTCAGTAATTGGGCGATGGAAGCGTGGGGCGGTTTGTTTTTTTCCTGCTGGCGGGGGTCCAGCCAGGCACGTGCAGCGAGCTCCTGGGCGGTGTAGGAGCGCATCTGAGCAGAGGTTAAGAAAAGCAATTAATCGGCAGCGGCGGTAATCAAAGGAACCTCCCCCTCCAGACACTTTGGCGGGTGGAGAGAGGAGCGGGGAGACAGGAGGGGAGGCAGGGAGATGGGAAAATACTTGTTTACAGGCGCTGCTAGTGCGATCAAAAGCACAGGGGTTCAGCGCTGCCATCGGGGCCCTCCGTTTCAGGTGGAATTGATAACACTTCACAAGTACAATTCAATGTTTGTGAGAGTGCTTTTACCTCCCGGTGAGAAGGCGAGGATTTTTCACGGTCTAAAGCCGCAACGCCTTTCATCTCAGATTTGGGAAGGTATCAAGAGATTGTCAATGACGACGAAGACTTTTCCCACACATAATCAAAAACGAAGTGGATGCTCTTTTCTCACTACAAATAAGACTGCACTACAGGAGAAGACAAGATCAATAGCTATGTGAACTAATAGTGTTACTGCAATTATTACTAGAAACAAGCATCTGAAAATCTTAGAACTCAAAATGAACTTGATTCTTACAGCACCAAATCATATAGTCTGTGCATTTGACCAAAGTGTATTCAAAGCACACATATAACAAATGCCAGAGAGCAATCAAAGCTTGTTGCTCCCTCTGGTGGATCATCTCCAGCTTATTTAGTCTGTATATTTTTATTTGTTCCTAGTTCCAAGTTCCTAGTTTGTGAATCTTGTTCACTGACAATGGCAATAAACATTTTTCTGATTCTGATTCTGATTCTGATGATGGCATCCCCAATCTTATCACAGTCCCCCAAAAGCCAAAAGATTTACATAGAACTTAAACAATTGTGTAGAGATATTTCTAAAACTCCCAGGATACCTTGATATTACTGTCTTTATAAAGAATGTGTGGAAATATGACCAGAAAAGCTAGCTCTAAATTGATTAAATCAGTGATGCTATATGGAGGTACATAGGTACTCCAGCAGATGCTTAACAGGTCAGCAGTGAATAAGTGGCAGCACTTTCACAAAGTCTTGATTGAATAATTACCCATCCATAACTTGGCAATATGCTGTGCGAACAACATAGTTCTCATTAAACTGCTAATAGGTCCTGCTCCTGTGGGTTGCCATCAAAAGCAAGGTGTTCACCAGACACACACAGACTGAGCTTTGTGCTTGTATAATATAATATTTTTCTAAATGTTTCTCCAGAAACACTAGAGCAAGAATAACTTATCTACAACTTCACAACATTTGAGGGTTCATCCCCTTCCATAGTGGCTCCTGGCCCAGCCAATTGGAATAACTTTAGCAGAATCAAGAAGCATTATTCCTCACAGGCATCCCATTTCCAACAACTCAAATCGTTTTTGATGTGACACCTAAGCTAAGTACTGCTTTGGCGCAGCACTAAAGCATCTGCAGCAGTGGGTGAGAGCTTTTACCCAAGCACCACTTGGGCTGCCGCAAGCGAGACAGTTTGTCGAGAGACAGATAAGAGGACCAAACTTCAATGAAGAATTTGCAACCAACACTGTGTACAAACCTGGTTAGTCACATTAGGTCAATAAACACTATTTCAAACTCAAAAATAAATCAGAACTTAATTTTCTGCTCACTCTGTGATAAGCAGTCAAAAGTGAATACATTTTATGTCAATTTCAGCTTTACAATGCATCTGGTTATTATATGATAACAGTCTTTGGTTGATGCTACTATGGTGTGAGGGTGACGCAAACAAATGTAAGGGAAGAGCCTTGCATAAATTGAATGTTTGAGTTTATGAGTTGCTGTGTATTTTGTATTGTTTTCCCACATTATTATTGTTGCTATGAAGGTATTTTAATATTTTAATATGCCTCAAATGGGGGAAGCAGGTCTCCTAAATATAAATGACATGTTTTCGACGTTGCCATGTGAATGAGAATGTTCTACATTAGAATCTGAGGCCAAGTAAGCCAACACTATTCCAAAGTGCTGCTCGTTTAAGGAGTCATTACCGAGGAGTTAGGTGAAGTATGGATCAAATACAGAGCATAAGTGTGCACACAAAAGAGCTTGAATTTAACCAAACCATAGAGTGAGTAGTAACATTGCTGGAGACTTGCTGTGATGAAACATGCTGTAGGCAGGAGCAGACACATAAAAAAAAACACATTAGTCTGTAGTGCTTCTGTGAGCTTACTGTGGTACCTGCAGCTTTTTAAAATGTCTTGAATGATAGGCTTCAGCCTTTTGAACTTGACTGTCAAGTGCTGGCATGCTTTTTGTCCGAACAAACTGAATACATTGCTTTTGAAGAGCGGTGAGGGCCACGATGGGACTGGAGTCTGTAATTCTAAAAAAGACATGCACCAAATGTGTGATGAAACTTTCAGCACCATGGACAGCTGCCCTCGAGTAGCCTGACAAGGGAAGCGTGCGTAAGAGGCAGAGAGCCGCAAAAGAAGTCAACCAATGAGTTCATTTGATAATTAAGTCGAGGCATCATACCGCCAACATCATGTATTTTAGCTTTTTACGCATCTGCCATTTCAAAAGTGAAGGCACTCACCCCAAACATGCACACACTCCTGAGGCAAGACCCAGCCTCTCCACCGTTTTCCCCTGTCTCTGTGTCTTAGGCTGCATAATGCAAGGCCTTTACCCGGCGCTCAAGCATGAGTGGATAATCTGGCCACAAGGACAGGCTGTGTCAACATTTCCCTTTACTTCCTTATTTATTTATATAAACACCAGCCGTAGGACTGAGGGAGGCATAGGGAGCTGATGTGCATGGCTAACAACAAGCCGGCTGTGCACATGACCCACACTCAAAGGTTCAGTAATGAGAATCTTTTAAAAGTACAGTGTAGAGTGGAGTGGACAAAACCCCTAATTAGGTAAAGTAAATGTTCTAAATGTGAATAAATGTAGCATTTCATGTTTTCATTCATTGTATCACTAATCCATCTTCAGGGTTAACATGTCTCTACATAGATTTAATAAACCATTTTGCATTTTTGTAAGCTTACTTTTCTCTGAAGTTGTGTGATAGTTTACTCTTACAGTAGTGTGTACAATACTGTTGTACAATGTGCAAAATATATAATTAGTAAGATACAACATAGTATTTATGGACAGATGTGCAAATATTTGTTTCATTTTAGATCCCCGCCTGTGTTCTGCTCATTATCTTTCTATCGATTCCTTTCTAAAAAAAATAAAAAATAAAAAATCTCTTATCCTTAGCTTTGTATACTGTGCTGGGTTTAAACTGACTAGTTTTTTGTGCACTTATGCTTTTTGTACCTTGTGTTGTTAAAATTTCTTCCATTGTTATCCTCACTTGTAAGTCGCTTTGGATAAAAGCGTCTGCTAAATGACTAAATGTAAATGTAAATTATGTCACCACTGTATTGTCATTTTCTAATTATTCATTTCTCCAGTAAACTTGTTATTGAAGTTACTGTCTTAGTGAAAACCTAAAAACTCCAAACTTAAAAACTTCTATAAGATTATTATCAAATAAAATTATTATCAAATAAATTATCAACAGGCAGCCATGTTCGTTACAGTGCCACTTAAAACAGAGAAGTAACTTGTCTGAGTGGATGAGAGTGCATCCTGCTAAATGTCCTTGATGTAGTTT
Organism: Perccottus glenii; assembly: GCA_024416835.2. Classification (NCBI taxonomy): domain Eukaryota; kingdom Metazoa; phylum Chordata; class Actinopteri; order Gobiiformes; family Odontobutidae; genus Perccottus; species Perccottus glenii. Next base: position 13,789,201 of record CM044546.2, on the reverse strand, counting down.
CCAGATGGAGTATTTAGTGTCTTAAGTTTGTAGCACAATCACAAGTGATATGCCTAAATCCATTTTGGAGCAGAAGCTGCTGAGCCTTAATTCGGTGCATATTTAAATGCTATTCACAATGACTTGCATTTTTGAATGATGCTGGCTGCCTTTTGTTTCCTGTGTCTAACTAACTGCCACAATATGAGTCTTCCATAGCCAATCAGCAGCTGCAGCTGCTAGAGCCTAATCCTCTTTAATTTGTGAGTATTTGTAATTCAAAATGGTAGCCCACTAAACCACAGGAGATTTATTGTTTAAAAGGTCCTCTTGCACTGTAGTGCAACCTGGATACTGATAACAGAATATATATATATATATATATATATATATATATATATATATATATATATATATATATATATATCTCAAGCTCTCACAGTGATGTTCAACAAATTACCATAAAAATCACTGTACAAATATTTTGGCATCAATCACAGAGCATAAACTGCTCAATAGCTCTGAGCCCTCTTAGCATTCATAAAGAGTGATTTCATTGGCATTCTTGTGGCTGATGACTTCAGCCTCACACATTTCTTGCACAAATTAGAATATGAGAATTGAGTGGGAATTCATACAGCACTATAAGTGTATTTTAAAGGCAGAACTGAATAGGCTTGAGGGAAGAGTGGAAGAATTAGGTAATTATCTCCAGACAGACTGTACTGTTGTGAGAAAAGGCCCAGTGCTGCAAGATCAAAGTGTTCTTTCTGCATCCGACAATCTCAGCATAATCCACATCTGTTTTCACCTGATTTCCACCTTACCTGGCAACCCTAGTACTAGTCTAAAAACACTGCAATATACACTAAAAGTAAGGTTATATGTCTGAAGATGACTTACCTGAAGATATCCAGGTCACTGGATACAATCTGACACCTAACAACACATCTCAAAGTTACTTCAAAGAAATGCTAAGTTTGTGTTTGTCTCTAATTTATTGATAGAATGCTTGGCATAAGATTTATTTTGTCTACTAGGTTAATTCATTATTGATTCAAGGGCTGGGTGCTTGATCCTTTACCGGGAGCTGTTGTACCGTTCAGAAAAGTAGTTTAGAGACTATATAGGGCGCTTACTCGGCTACTTTTCCGTTCAATTATTAGTGTAATGCCATTAGACAAAACTTTATAATAGGCAAAAATAATAAACAACCAACGGGGTAAGCGCTATTATCGATAAAAATGTAATGACATTATGCTTTCGTCAACTTTTCACTACTTCTCATTTCAGCTACAATAGCTCTGCGACGTACAGTATATTTGGATACGATTGTTTCAGAAAAATGAACAAGCTTCTAGGGAGTTGTCAAGCTGAACGTGACAGCGAGATGTCAGACAGAGACGAGTCCTACCTGCTCGTAGCAACTCTCCCAGGTGAGGTTCAGGAGGCAGGAGGAGAACAGCTCATCTTCGCTCCGCGCATAGCCGTCCATGGTGAAGAGGCAGCCTTGTGGGGTGGAGTCTGCGGACTTCTTAGGAGATTCTGCTTTTTTCTTCGAGTCTTTTTTTTCCCCCCTCGACGAGTCTCTCCTTCTCCTTCCCGAGTGTGTGTCTCCCTCCGCGCCGCTTGCTGCTCCGTCCGGCGCCGTGGAAGCTATCAAACGAGCAGCGGCGGTGAGCTGGCTGCTGTTCCATCTGTCACGTGGTGGGTGTCACTTTCTCCCAAAAAAAAACACCGATGGATGTTTTTAAGTGCAAAGCATCCCCAAAGTGAGGTTCGCGAACTGCCTCCAGATGTTAATTAAGGCCAAGAGCACTACAGCCAAAAATATGTTTACATTAGTCTAAGCAACTCAGATTTCCGGTTTGTGATGGATTAGACTAGATCCACCTGGTGTAAGGTAGGCTACAGATAATGACTTAACTGTTCTATAGATTTATGTGAATCTTGCTACCACTATTGCACTTTTCTTTCTTCTTCTAAACTAGTTTTCTACAGTTAATCAGGCTTCTACTTACAAATAGCCTGTAACTGGGCAAGCCTGCAGGCTGCTCACTCTTTAATTATTCAGATATAGTATTACCTTTGCATTGTGGGATGCCAAGCAAATAGTAAACCAAAGGATTTTTCTCCTTAGTATAACCCATGTGGGATATAATCATGTCTTTATTATAAATAACCACAAAATAACAAAACAGGGCAGTACATATTTTTATTCAAGTATAGGCTAGAGTACTTTGAAACAATCAAAAACATTGTATTTCACCAATGTACGCATTAAGTCGACTGCTGTGACATGAAACAATTGATACAGATTGAGTCAAAGGTCAAGCAAAAAAAACTATTTAGATGGCACCATCAAATGAAGGTTTATTGAGAATGTTTCAGAATTGGCTTGTGAAAACAGTGTCCACTTCTCTCTAGTTGTTGTGAAGTGCCAGGAAAAGCCTCCCTCCTTACAATTTAGTAGTAGAGAATGTGTTATCTGCTGTGAAAAGGGCAGCCATGCTGAGCATAGAAAATCTTTCACTTCTCCACCAACTGCATGAGAAGAGCTGCTAGCAGAGCTCATTTAGGGAGCTGTCTTTTAGCACACTATTTATCGTGATGTAAGACCCATGCAGTTAGACAGGCCTTTTGTTCATCAGTTTTCTTTGCTGGCCTCTGTGTTTGATCAGACGCGTTTGCCACGCATGATCTGCACTTGTTTGAAGTGTGGTCAATTGCCACAGCTCTGTGCATTTTCTTTTTTTCCTGGAGAAATTGTCAAGAAATCACTGCAGTAGTGAAAGTATGAAAAGACAGAAAACGACAGGCTATGTTCCCGTTTGCTCATATGTTCCCTCGAAATATAAGACGGCCTTATTTCTTCCAGATAATTCTCATGAGACTTGTTAGCAGTGTCAATACTCAAAATGGAGTAAGAAATTCAACAAATTGCTAGGATTTTGTTGAGACAAATGTACATTTGCTCATTTTACAGCTAATTTCGAATCATAATTTTTGTTGCTTTTTAACTGGAAAAGTATATTTAGCTCAAGTAAAAGATTATAAACACAATTACTACCTCAATAATAGAGCCAAACAGTGAAGTAGAAGTAGGAATTAGTAGTGCTAGCAAAATGAAGAGCAGTTTGTTCTTAAGGCTTATCTGTCTCCATCAACCATAATCTGTTATGTGCTGTAGATTAATTTAAAGATTGCAGAGGGACATACATTTGCACAGAGCAGAATGTGCCAAGACACAAGAGAAATCGCAACTTGTATAGCTGCCGTCTCTCTAAAAAGGGACTGTATGACGCAGCTCTGTGCGCCCTGACACTTGTCTCTGCATTTTGTGTGCTTTTTCTGATCTTCACTTTTTTTTTCCAGTGACACACAAAAGCCTGAATCAAATCACAGTCTGAGATAATTCCATGTGACAATATAACAATTGTGTGGATATCTCTCACATATCTGGTGAGGTCTGTGACAGTGAAAATGGGTTCAGGTTCAGGATGGCAACCAATCCCTGTTGCATTGTTATAAAAGGAGGTTACATCAAATATTGTGTTCCTAAGCATACTGAGGTTGTGGATGCATATTTCTGCACAGGTGCACGAGTCATTTCGAACTGGAACCCCATTTTAAACATGCAGTCTACATGCCACATCTCCCCTACAGAACCAATCTATCAAACTTAACTCAGCGCTACGTGCATATACTCCCATATCACAGAGAAGGTTGGAAAGCAACTGTCATAGATGGCATGATTGAATTGTTCCCTTGCACTGTCACCAGAGGGGCTATTACTTCAAATTAGCATACAAATTCAAACCAGGACAGATGGATTTGTCACATTCCAGTCGCCATCTTCCTGGAAGATTGGCTGTGCTTGTGCTGCGCGATGGAGATAAGACACCTGTCTCAACTCCGATTGGTGGCTTTGGGACCGGTGCGGGATAGGGAAAAGTACTGGGTGGGTGGATGGGTTTCCTGAAACGCTGAGTTGTTCTACAATAAACTTCCCTACCCACGGTCTCAAATGATGATGAGGCACCATCCCAGACTCAGTAGGTGGTGGGAGATTGAGCTGTAGCGAAGTAGTGATACACACTCTTTTAAAACACGCTGAACAATACCTGTCTGGTATTTGTTTACGTTTGCGACTTTTGTTGAGTTACTGTCAAAAAAGCCCCACATAAAATGGTCCCCAAAGTCAGCACAGAAAGTCGCTTGTGTCTGTTGCAGCTGTGAGAGAAAATACACAGAAGATGAGGCTATCCTTGACCTGAGATAACTCCCTGTGTTTGAAAAAATAGACTGAATTGTTCTTGCCAAAGGACTAGTGCCAGACATACAATTAAGCCCCAAAGCCACATGCTCTTGTGGGGGGGCCTTATAGCAGACACTAACAAAATACAACTTGCAGACATAATGATTTTCATTTGTAATTATGGCAGTGTGAATCAATGGGAAGTATTGAGCATGAAAAACTGTTCTTACCTCAGGATCAATTCCATATAATTTCCAGATCAGCTCAAACTAATGGGTTTTCTATTGGCTTCACTTTGGTGAGGCTAATCTCTCTGGCACCATTTTGTGGTTCTGTGTACGTTCCCCTGCAAAAGGCCATCCACTTAAAAATCCGTCTCCCAACAGTCCAAAAATATTAAAGCACACATGCTAATTTCCTGACTTAGCATATTACACAATCTGCAGGCTTAATTTAAAACTCCCTTAGCAAGTCTAGTATCTCTGGCTGCCTTGTTCCAGACACTACAGAGATTGCTGAAGTTGCTTACGCCTTTGTTTCTAGAGCTATCTTTAGGTAGTGCAACTATCTTGCAGATGAAAAGTTAAGTTGAAAGCAAGGTTGTACTATTGTACTATTTTGATAACAACAAACAAGGCCATTAAAATAAAGCGGCAAAAGATTTCCTCACAAACCCCCTAAGTGGTAACTTTCACTATGGCTATTTATTTTATATTAACTGGTTAGAAAAATAGATTCAATAATAATCGCTTTAATTCAGACCGTCAGTCATTATGCTTTAGGTCTAGATAACAATTAAATTTGTTTCGGTTTAAGTCATTATGATTATCATCTAATTTAAATTTTTTTTTTACAATTTCCTGCTGTGTGACAACAGTAGGTAGTGAATAATATATGTTAATAGATCAATCTCCCCAACCAAAAGACTGAGATGGTAAATGTTAGCGCAAGTATGGAGGCACTTCTTCTACTAATCAAAGGTAGGGTGTTGCTTGAATGGAGAGCCTTGACAGAAGTATGCCATATATTAAGCACCCTTGTACTTTCTATGACACTACTATACAAGGCTTGCCTTAGTGTATCGTTTCGAGGTTGACACAAAGCTCCAGAGCAAGAAGAGGCTCGGTCGCAGCAGGGATTTTATACTGATCCTGCTCCGAAACAGTTGTAATTAACATTCTTCCTCACTCCAACTGTTTCTGAAGCTATCAATATCCCAGTAAGCAGGTTTCCCTTCTCTCAGGAGCCAGAGTACAAGCTGAATTTGGCAGGTCAAACAGGATTTCTCAGTGCATGCTTTGTAGAAGTTAAGTTCAAAAAAACTTTAGGTACAAATTATGCTGTTATTTTAATTCTGACTTTTCGTTAACATAACAGCTGTGTCCATATATGTTATAGGCATATATGCTCTCACGCCCTATAGTCCCTGCATCAAAATCTGCCTAAACTACATTTTATCAAAAAGGCAATGTCTATTAATAATTTCTGTAGTCTTTCTCTTAAAGTAGTAATAAAACCTTTTTAGTTCAAAATCACAACAAAATATGACAGCGAAGTGATGACAAAAAACATCACAGTTTTAATGAAAATGAAGCTAAATTGGATAAAAGACATGCATATACAAACCTTAATACTAAGTCTACTCCTTTTATAAGTGTTGAAATTATTGGCTCCAACTTTTTTTTCCCCAAAGATTTGGATTTGTTACTCATCATATCTTGCATTTTCACCAATCTAGAAAAGTCACATAAATAAATAAAATGATTAGTAAAAATGGCAAACCTGTTTACGACTGGTAGTGAAAAAGTATTTTTGCAACATTGCAGCCATTTAGTGAGGAGAAAAGTAGCTGTTGTGTTTAACCAAGATATTCCGTCACAATAAAGGCCTCTCCAAACAAAGACGTGATCTTCCAAAGCTGTGAACGCTCCAACGTGAGCCACAAATTTGTCTCTCAAATAAAGGTTAATGTTAAATATTAACACCATCATTCATGTTGTCAAGTCACTTGTTTAAGACACCCCTGAATAAATGTTCTCACAAAATGCCAGTTATTTCCATAAACCTGGACCAAACTTGATTTTTTGTTATGTGTTTGTGCTTTTGTCTTTGTGGTAGCAAGTGTATGTGCGCTGAAGGACTTATCTATTAACAAGACATAAAAATATGAATAAAAACTAGTCTGTGGGCATATTTTGCAGAAATGCACAAAGCTAACAAGGCAAAAAAGTAATGATCATTTGCAAAAGCCCAAGAGACAAACAAGTGTAGTCGGTTAATGTAGCCAATAAAATGACAGAAGGGGAAGTTTGATAATGGAGGCCGTTAAAAATAAAGTAATGGAAGCTCAAGTTAGCAGCTTCACTCTCTCACAACCAATAAAACAAATCCAACAGTGCTCTGTTCATTCGACTCACCCGCTTGAAGAAGCCAGTGACCAGCGCTTGTTGGATTTTGGTGTAAAAGTCACTGCTCCTGAAGATGTTCACTGTGGACTATTCAACTCTCCATAATCCAGCAGCTGTTATCATCAGTGGACACCATTGCATTAGTTCCTGGCATGTTCTAGGAAAAAAAAAGGTATTATACAAACAGAAGTTATAGTACAAGCACATATAAGCGTAATTATTAAGAAAACCAATCCAAGTAATGTAACGAATTATACTGAACAAAAATTTAAACGCAACACATTAGTTTTTGCCCCCATTTTTCATGAGCTTTCAAGATCTAAGACTTTTTCTATGAACTCAAAAGGCCTATTTATCTCAAATATTGTTCACAAATCTGTCCAAATCTGTGTTAGTGAACAGTTCTTTTTGGCGAGATAATTCATCCGCCTCACAGGTGTGGCATGTCAAGATGCTGATTAGAGAGCATGATTATTACACAGGTGTGCCTTAGGCTGGCCACAATAAAAGGCCACTCTAAAATGCAAGTTTTGATGGAGCGTGCAATTAAATGTTCATTTTTTTAAAGAATTTGGCAGTACATCTAACCAGCCTCACAACCGCAAAACACGTGTAACCCCACCAGCCCAGGACCTCCACATCCAGCATCTTTACCTCCAAGATCCTCTGAGACCAGCCATTCGTACAGCTGCTTCAACAATCAATTTGCATAACCAAAGAATTTCTGCACAAACTGTCAGAAACCCTCTCTGGGAAGCTCATCTGTTCTTGTCGTCCTCATGGGGGTCTCGACCTGACTGCAGTTTGTCGTCGTAACTGTCTTGAGTGGACAAGTGCTCACATTTGATGGCGTCTGATACTTTGGAGAGCTGTTTTCTTAACGGATGAATGAACAGGGCAGATGGCAGACAGCGCGTATGGCGTTGTGTGGGTGAGCGGTTTGCTGATGTCAACGTTGTGGATCGAATGGCCCATGGTGGCGGTGGGGTTATGGTATGGGCAGGCGTATGTTATGGACAACGAACACAGGTGCATTTTATTGATGGCATTTTGATTGCACAGAGATACCATGACGAGATCCTGATGCCCATAGTTGTGCCATTCATCCACAACCATTATCATATGTTGCAGCATGATAATGCAAGGATCTGTACACAATTCCTGGAAGCTGAAAACATCCCAGTTTTTGCATGGCCAGCATACTCACCAGGCATGTCACCCATTGGGCATGTTTGGGATGCGCACTTGGATCGGCGTATAAGACAGCATGGTCCAGTTCCTGCCAATATACAGCAACTTCGCACAGCCATTGAAGAGGAGTATACCAACATTCCACAGACCACAATCAACAACCTTATCAACCCCTCCCCAATACAGTGAAATTGCACATTTTAGAGTGGCCTTTTATTGTGCCCAGCCTCAGGCACACCTGTGCATTAATCATGCTCTCTAATCAGAATCTTGATATGCCACACCTGTGAGGTGGATGAATTATCTTGCCAAAAGAGAAGTGCTCACTAACACAGATTTGGACAGATTTGTGAGCAATATTTGAGAGAAATAGGCCTTTTGTGTTCATAGAAAAAGTCTTAGATCTTTGAGTTCAGCTTATTAAAAATGGGGGCAAATACAAAAGTGTTGTCAATACCTCACCCTCAGCCTTCAAGGTCCACAAAGACTGCTTGTCAAGATTGTAATATGCCCCTAAACAGCTGCCCATATGTTTAAGTTAAGCAAATCCTATAAAGAGTAGCAAGGCCTAAGCACAAGAGAGGCACACAATTGTTCACAGGGAACAATATATTGTGTACCATTAATGGAAAAGAAAAGTGGGGTGTCCAGTTACAAAATAAATTCTCTAGAGAATGGCTATCAGCATGATCAAGAAACAAAGAGTGTGGAAGTGCAGTGCTCAGTGAACTTGGTCTCAGCTACTTAGTGTCAAACCTGGCTTGTGTGTGTAGCACTGAAATGTGTGTTTATTGAGCCTCATGGTTGGCTGCTGCTGCTGCACCGTTCTCAGGTGTACTTTTGCCTCTTTCTCTAATGAATGCAGCAAAAAAAGAAAAGAAAAGCTGCCATCCAAAACACCTACTTTAAGTGCATACTTCGTCCAAACATCTAGTTAAATCCATTTCCCCAACACTCAAAGACCTCCACACTCCCTTCAAAGGCGTCAGGATTCATCTCAATGAGCAGCATTCTGCTTTGGCAAGCCCAAAGAGCAATTACTGCTGAAGCACACCAATGCTTTTCCACTTACACCTATACATTTTGTACAGACATGTATTTTTTTCCCCTTCTCTACAAATAATAGCTGACTCTATAGACTTTACCCTGGTAAGTAGCAAGTAACCAAACTAAAGTACTTATGCTTTTTAACACAAAGTCAAAGAATTAATCTACATCTAAGTAAACCCGAAGTTCTTAAGAGCCAGGCGTGTGTTTTTTCTGCCAACATGGCAGAGATGGAGAGGATCTCACTGGAACAGTTGAATTGGTAGCTGGCGACAACCATCTTGGCCAGCTGGTGGTCTAGGAGGAACTCTGCCATCATGGAGCTTGGTCAGGTCGCTGTCATAACTGAATGCTGCCAGCAAATCCAGGGCTTGCATCAGTGTCACAGGGGCTGAACAAGACATAACACAATGGCCAAGCCCTAGGGGCAAACACAAGACTGGAAACTGGAAAATTTATACAAAAGTCAGCTTTGATTAATACTCAGTGTCACCAGTAAATCCTGGAAAAGTTTTTAACAGTTTGACAGCTCTACATATGTACAACTGTGTTAGGTATTGTATCTGGACATTAGACAAATTGTAATGCCCCAAAAAATACTCAAGTTAAGAACCTGCTTTCTGTTATGGTGATGGCTATTTTGATGATGTTTTAGCTAAATGCTAAATCCTATGGCCCTGTTTATGAAGTTGTGAAGTTCCCCATAACTAGGTACTAGTGTTGTCACGATACTGGAATTTCTAACTTCGATACGATACCTTCAAAAATATCGATATTCGATACCATTTTCGATACCAAAGGGAAAACAACTGTCACAATATTATTATTTTATTTTTTTTTATTTAAAGATAAATATAAAATCAGCCAAGGTCCGCTTAGACCTTAGTTAACTTTCCTCACCGTGAGGGGTCCGGAAATTTTTAATAAAAGGATATGTGTTTGAATATAATTCTTTAAAGAAAAGTCTCATTTATTCCACACCTACAGCCTCTTAAACAATATGGAGATGAAATTTGATAATCCACTGTTTTCTGTATTTTATTCTTTGGTTACATGAGGAGGATGTTTGAGTGTTTAGCTTTCGCAAAACACAGCTCACAGACAAAAGAAAAATACTACAAAATCAAAAGAAGCTAAAGCTCATGACCTGGTGGTTTATTGACAACAGCCTGGAATCCAAGCCTCTCCCATGGTACCTCTTAAATGGTCCTCGTGTAAGGGCGCCGCCATACGGTGATTTTACAGCAAAATACAGCGATATACCTCCGTCCACCAGAGGGCAGGCTCCAAAAGCGGAAATATAAGGAGAAACCCAATGGCGACTTTACAAGAGTAAAACTCATGTTTACAGCCTGGTACAAAAGATGGCTCCGGTCTCTAGAGCTAAGTTTTTACTACGTGACAACTCTGGGGGGGTGAATTTTTGAAAATTACGTTGGTTTATGCTATCTAAAAACTATTGTTTTACTATGGAGTAAAACCCGAAAAGCCCGGATGTAACGGCCATTTTATTGCCCATTCGTAATGACAATATTGGTGAATAGGGGACCAATGGGCAGATATCATCCATAATTATTATACAATCTATGCTGGAATCCTGCATGTTATGCCTGGTACTCCTTCATGTGTGAGAACATTTTAAATACAAAATCATCAATTCAAGCCAAATTATTTTCTGATTAAAATAAACGTTCCCTCCCGTCCATAACGTCAGTGAATCTTTATTATGTTTTGCCAAGGCTTTTAAATTTTAGTTGTTTCTAACTCATTATCAGGCTACGCTAAACATGTTGAAATTTCCCGCTGCTCTGTCCGTAACCATAGTAACCTGAGGACCCGCGCGTGTTGACGTAGCTGTCCTAGAAGTGCAGGTTCAAAATATGTTTTACACAATGCGCTTGTAATTATGAATACTGTCTTGCGGAGATCCAGATCCAGATCGTGGTCCGCCTTTTGAAGACCCCTGATGTAGTGCACTTGTTCAAAGGCCTCTCAAATTGTCATACTTTCAGAAACCAATAGTGCAAGTAAAAAAAATAAAAAAAAATCGATATCGATACTTGGTATCGATACTCGGTATCGAAACTTCGGGAAATGAGTATCGTATCGTTTTAGATATTTCAGTATCGATATTTATCGAAATATCGATATTTTTGACAACACTACTAGGTACTTCCCAATTTTCTTTTTCTCGTCCCTGTCTCAGATTCTACTCACCTCCAAAAGCAACCAAGGGACCTCTCCTGCTTTGCTTTAATAAGAAAAAAATAATACTATTGCATTACACCAAACTGTAGTTTACCATAAACTTTAAGCTCCGACTTTAGCGACCGACCAAAACATCTGACAATTACCGCCGCCTCATTAAACATTATGTCATTAAATTGCCAATATTTATCCCTGTTTCATACTGCCTATTTTACAGTTTTTCTTTGTTTTCCTTTTTTGCACCGTGTCAGAAAAGACCAATAAAAAACAAAGCCACCTGTTCAGAACTGAAAATTCTCATCTAGTAAAATCCATGATAATAAAGCCTAGATGGTGTCTAAAGGTCTTTTTTTCCACAGAAGATTCCTATTGCAATATGCTATAGGTGATTAAATGGTTATTTTTTTTTGCATGTGCTTACTCCCTGTTTAAGTCAAAAAAATTTAGATGCAGCTGATGATCTAAGTCTGCATGGGATATTTTCATTACTGGAGTGGAACTACAGACACAGCAAATACCACATCCTAGTTTATTCAGGTATCTGAAAAGTGTAACCTCACCGCAAAATGATTTCACACTTTTCTTTTAAATGTAATGTATAAATATAGTTTATAACAAAGAAAGCAGTCAAACAAATGCAGACGGTTGTGTGTGGTTTGCTTGAGGAGAACATGTCATGAATAAAATTAAAAGGTTCTTGTGATGGTCGGAGCTCTCACTCAGTAGAGAAGTAATCATGGCAGAGCCCATTTTTCATCCCGCACTCAGGCAATCCTAAACAACTAATGCAATTACAATGGAACTTTTTACTTAATGCTTCAACACAAAAGGCTTCCACCGTTTGGTTAAAAGATTTTTCCTCCAGATGCAATTATTGACCTTTGGCTCCCGAGAGCTGGAGCCTAATGACCAGTTGCATGTTAACTGAAAATTAGCTTCAAGCACCGACTGCATTGCTCGTTTACTTTCATTTCTCTTGTGTGCTCCAAAAAAATTTAATTTCAGACACAAGGGAGGCATTATTTTATGATTAACAAATATTGATTTCAGCCATCAAAGCTACTTTTTTCATTTTCCTTATACAAACTAAGTCTTGGCCACATTACTTACTGCTATAGTGTCTCATGTCTGGCTGAACAAAGGTGAAAATCTGATTTCCAAGTACTTCTAGCATGATGAGCCAGTGTGGAAATTCAATCTATACACAACGAGGCACATCAGAAAGTGAGTATTGACTGCCTCAACACACAAGAATCCGATATATTAACCAAGGGCCAAATCAATGAAACGAAAGGCTAAAGGTACATTAAACCACATTGGCTTTGAAAGGTACTTCTTTGGAAATGTCACGAGGCAAATGAATCCCACCCAGCCAAGTCCTTGTGTAAATCGCTACTGATTTCTTTTGGATTTTCCATTTGGTTGGCTGACTCACACGGCTGCTCTTGTGTTTAGTGAGTGAAGAGGAAGGTGGGCAAAGAGAAATAAAGCACACATTTGAGCGTTTCAGGGAAATCAAGCCTGCAGAGGGGCTGAAATGGAAAAAGCCACTGGCATTTGGGGATGATATCTTATCAGGGAGATTAAATGAGGGACAATTCTTTTATCGGCCTTGTAAGCAGCACTTTGGTCTTAGAAACGCAAGCTACCATCCGTCTGTCAATCCATTTCTAAATAAGACGTTAAATTAACTAACAAAACCTCCACAATCATGTAGTTTTCTCACTCTCCAGAGGCACATCCCTGACCTGTCCATTTACTGTGGGGTGGGCCTTTGACACAGCATATCAAAATCGATCCACTGTAACTAGATATTATAAAGCACTTGTCCTGAAACTCTCACACACTGCAGGCAGACTTTATTTGTGGTGGCGGACTGGCTTCCGTGTACTCAGGAGCTAGTTAGGAGTAACCTTCTGTCAGGAGGGGATCAAATAAATAAAAGATAATCCTGTCCTTTTACCTTCACCCCACAGTTCCCAGTTAGGCTAGTCCAATAAGGCCAGTGCAACTGTTGATGCTTCCGTTTGTGTTTTTTGTGAGTATAGTGGGGGTGGGGGTCAGTCACGTTTCACTGGAGGAATATAAAGGGAGGGCAATAGCCGAGGTGATAGCGCCGCTATTGATGTAACCAATTTCATTCTCAAAATGGCGTTTGCCACAGTGGACTGGGAGAGATGAGTTTAATCTCAGAGGTGAGATGAAAACTATATTATGGTGAGAAAAGAGGGAGGGAGCTGGAGGTTAGGGATAGGAAGAGAAGGAGCAACAGAAGAGGTGTTCTGGACATGCAGCAACACACTCAACTATGAGCAAATTCCTTATAGGTTTTGCATTATTTTAATTATAATAAGACAAACACACCAAGCATTGTGTCTGGCAAGGCACTTTTCAATTCTCCCACATATATTTAACATATATAATATCTGATATAATCCTCTCTTTGCATTGCCATTTTTTTGACCCAGATTTCATATGAAAAAAAAAAGTATATATATTTTTACTTACCTAGTAAATACATTTCTTGAAGATTTCTCAATATCTGCAAGTAAAGCAGAAAAAAAAGAAAGACAAGATAACTTTTTAAATAGAACAAGCCAGAGTGCTTCTTATGTCCTTACACATCCCTTACATGTCAATGCCAACAGATGGAGTAAGACTGGGGAAATTAAAGGGCTATTAAACTTGGTAAAATTAATTTTGTCATGAGATGGCTGTGTCACTGCACAGGTTATGAAAAAATCTCTAAAATTGACAGCTGAACTGAACTGGGAATAAGAGCAAATGTTGCATAATAGAGCTGGCTGCTGGCATCAAAGAATAGAAATGCAAATAAGTCACTGAATTACTTTTTGGAGAAGGATTTTTAAACAGCAGTGGATTTTACATGCATTTTCCCCTTATACACATAGAAATCAATCAGCATATTCAATTAAAGATGCCTTCTTTATTATTAGGCCCGAGCCGGTGATGACCGGGAGGGCCTATTGTTTTTGCTCAGGTTATTTATTTATTTTTTATTTTTTTATTTTTCTGCAAAATGATCCTCAATTTGACCCAGTAAACATGCACGAAAAGTAATTTTTATTGGTCCCAGACTTCAATCCCGGCGAAAAATTTATTTATTTGAAGTCCCTGAAAAAAAAAATACTAAAAATAACTCAGTGGCGACCCCTAGAAAACTCTAAATACATTGGGCCTATGGAAAATGAAAGTAAATTTTTCAAATGTAGAAATACAGAACTTGGTACATCCATTTGACATCTCAGGGCAAATAGAAAAGTCTATGACAGCCACACCGTAAACTCAACAGGAAGTCCGCCATGTGGGGTGAAACGCACGGCCACTAAAATCGCGACCCTTGCGCAAAAAGATGCAAATCAATGTTTTAATCTAAATGACCCCAAATTTGGTGAGTATCATCTAGACACATGTGCCAACCAAAGTTGTGACTTTGTTGTTGATATCTTATCGGGTATGGGTGTGGCAAGCCTGTAACGAGGTGGCCATTTTTTTAAATAAAATGTCTCTTAACTCTCAAACACCTTCTCGGATCGAGTTGGACCCAAAAAGGCGTTTGTGCACCCGTCATGACCTGAACACAAAGATATGTAAATAAAAGGGTTATCTTTAGAAATGCCTCTCCAGCGCCCCCTACAAACTTATAATGGGACCCAAGAATTTAGTTTGTCATAGAGACATGAAATTTGGATACACAAATCTCTTATGTCATGGCGAGCATCAAAGCCAATGGCAACCACCCCCTATCTATAAATGTGTTGCCATAGCAACGTCCCAAATATGTGGAAAAAGTCAATGGGAAATGAAAATTTTAATTTGTCATAGGCAAATAAAACTTGGTACACATCCAGCATGGTCTTATGAACAAAAAAGCCAATGGGGACCACACCCAATCACACACGGGAAGGCGGCCATTTTGAATTGAAGATGTGAACCGCCTTAGAATACAACCTCTCTTTTAAAAAACAACAGAAAATAGCTGCTTCATTCCACAGACACCAAACTTAGGCAAAATGAGTTAAACACATGTGTGTTCAATAGACAGCGCTTTTTCTTGACGTTTTTGCTCGAGTTATATTTTTTTAAATTATATTTTTTCTGCAAAATTATCCTCAATTTGAACCAGTAAACATGCAACTAAAAGTCAAATTTATTGGCTCAAAATTCAAGCCCAGCAAAAAATGTATGTATTTGAAGTCCCCGTGGGAAAAGAATGAAAAATGACTCAGTGGCGACCCCTGGAAAATGAAAATTCATTGTGCCTATGGAAAGTGAAAGTACATTTTTTCAAATGTAGAAATACAAAACTTGGTACATCCATAGGAGAGCTCAAGGCAAACAAAAAAGTTTATGACAGCCATACCCTAAACTCAACAGGAAATCCACTATGTTGGGTAAAATGCGTGACCACCTAAAATCGCACCCCTTGTGCTAAAGGGTTTTCATCTAAACAGCTCCAAATTTGGTGAGTATCATCTAGACACGTGTGCCAAAAAAGTTATCAATTTGTTTTTTGATACATTTGTGGCTGTGGTTGTAATGAGCCTGTGAAGAGGCAGCCATTTCTTTGGGAAATAAATGCCTTTTCCCAATTGCCAGGATCCTTCCTTTGGAGGAGGCTCCTCCAGGGCCAAGGCTAGAGTCTTGGAAAAATTCCTCAGAATCTTTTGGAACTTGTAAACGTGTACTTTTAGACAAGTAATATTTACATTTTGCCTTTTTAAACAGGGGGGGTGCAGCGATTCCTGAGTCATCTCAAATCTCCAGCCAGTACTTTGTTTTTCTCGCCTTAGCCCAAGCATAATCTATTATTTTCAAAGGTTCAGACAGCTCCCAGGAAAACCAGGGATTGTGGAGACCTTTAACTCTAAATTACAAGGTGGTGTAGCAGGCCCCAGCAGTAGCACAGGCCCGGTTATTTGACATTACCGTGAAGTTTACGCTTTAAGGCACGAAATGCAATCCTCCGAGTACATGTGTCCCCACTGTCTCAAGGGAGGCGAGGGCCTTTATCGCCGCTTGCGGCTTTAAATATTATTATTATTTATTATTATTATTATTATTATTATTATTATTATTATTATTATTATTGTTAATAATAATAATAATAATGATAATAATGGATTCGATTTATATCACACTTTTTCCCAAGGGACTCAAAGCGCTCACATTATTCATTCACTCCACAGTCACACGCTGGTGGTGGTGAGCTACATCTGTAGCCACAGCTGCCCTGGGGCAGACTGACAGACGTGGCAGCCATATTGCACCTACAGCCTCTTCGACCACCACTGTACCTTTTACATAGTGTATAGACAAAAATATTTCCATGAACACATCCATTGAGCTCTTCCCACCATCGGCTGGGCTGGCGCTTTGCTAATGGCATCACCAGGAGACTCTGAACTCAGATATGAAGGTTATATACCTAACCCAACAATGCCCTGTACAATGCACAATTGTGGGAAAGTCCTTAACACACAAGCTAAACTAAAACTGCACCAATGAGCATATACTATAATCTTGTATTATACCATGCACACAGTATGGCTTCAGGCTGGTGAAATGTCAGAGGAATAAATAACCGGCTTTTCCTTCTTTGCCTCTGTCAGGTGTGCACGGTTGTGTTTATCTGTGGATGCTCAGGCATTGCAAGCAGATGATCGCAGCAGATAAGGAGTGGCGGGAGAAGATGGGAGAGTGAGGGTGTAGGAGGGTAGGGTGGGGTGGCAGTGGTGGCTGCTAACCTTTTGCTTGGCAAATCCGGGATCAATTACAAACCCCACACCGTCGATGGTCAGGGACATCTCAACAGCGATGTTTGTTGACACGACAACCTGTGGGAATAAGATGAGCCAGGTTAGAGAAAAGTCATGTAGCTGGGGAATGTAGAAGAAATGACAAGGCCTCAGACTTCACCGTCACAAATTAAATTGATTTTTGTATGAGAAAGCCAGCAAGCAGGCTTTAACACGTTACTTTTTGTTGTCTACAGTAAGACTATATTTCAATTAAATTTTATATATGGCCCAAAATCCCAACAACAGCTGCCTTAAAGGGCTTTACAGTCTTTACAAGGCAACATCCTCAGTCCTCAGACCCTGTATCAAAAAGAGAAATCTCACAATGAACCAAAGAAAGAGGGATCTACTCCAAGGACGTGACAGTTAACGTATAAGTATTCACATATAATAAATTGTAAATAAATTACATGAATATAAGTCCATTGCACATCAAGGGATCCTAGTTCCATCTAACTGAGTAAGAGAAGATGGGGTCAGTGTGGGGTCCATCGTTCAAAGGGCAGGTTACATCGGGCATGGTACTAGGGGATAGTTAGTAGTTTGACTCTAGATGAGCGAGGGATCCAGTAATGACAAATGTCCAGCAGCCAAAAGGCAGTTAAGAAGAGACCTAGCGTTAGGACAAAAAAAAAAATACCTAGCTTTTGTAAACAAATAAATATCCATACATCTATGCAAAAGTATGTACTCTTGTTGTCACATTTCATGATCAAAAAGTGTTCAGAGACAAACAAGAAGTTCTCAACTGGAGCAATTCACAAATCACAACAGTCATCTTTAAACATGAATACAAGAGAGACAACAGGTGCACGTATCTGCTTCACTTACACTTGAAGCACTGATGGGAGCCAGTCATTTGAAGGAGTTTGGAAAGATGGCTCTACACGCATCCTCAGCATGTGACTTGGCTTTGTTCAGTTGCCAGCTCTTGGAAATCTCTTTGCAGACTTTGTCAAAATCACAGAAAATAGTTGATGTAATGGCTCCTCTTAGGTGGCCTGCTTTTTAAACGCACCGAGAGCTCAACAATGCTTAAGGCTTTTTCTGCCCCCAAAACGGATCTCTTCTGTAATTCTCTCATATGAACATGGCATGAGTTCTGAAAAATGGAACACTGCTGTCAGGACACATGGCAACTGTGTATGGCTTTAGATGTACTAATTTCATCAATATTGGGCTTCTACAAAAATGATAGGAATGGAAGAAGGCAGTTTATGATTTTACATACTGCAATGCAAAAAACTCTATTTTGCTATGCATCTTGGACTGACATTTACAACAAAAAAACAAGCATATTGTATTCCACATTTAAAATTGCTAGATGTAGTTAAGGTTGCAATAATTGAAATTATTGAGACTGAGACTGGTTCAAGACTCCTGCTACGGGCACAAACTGGACTCTGGGGACAGCATTTTTGGACTCCTGTGATTTATTTACTAATACAACAGAATATGACTAGCATACTATCAAGACAGTTACTTTCATACACTTTGAGAACAAAAAAGTACATTTCTTCCAATTTCAACAAACTGTGATTTCATTGTGTTACAATTATCCTCTCAAAACATCAGTCAATGTAAAGCTGAATATTTAAAAACATCTACCTTGTCAAATCACCCCATTGCTTTCTTGCATTCAGCCTACACTCATATACAACAAATTTGCTGCTGATTCCACGCAAACCTTGACCACTGCCAGGGTGAGCTCTCTTCACTGAACGAGAGAGTCGCCAGAGTATCCCTTTATCTTCACCATGCCACTTGAGACTACAGCGGACAGGTCACAGCCCACTCTCCTGCCAACTGCCACTCGAGTGTCATAGCTCAGTATGCAAGTGGGTGTTCAAAAAAAAAAATGTGCCTCTCTATGCTTTCAACATCTTTCAACCGCTCACTCACGTACCACCAAAGCACAAACACGCTGTAAGCTGACCCAATCGGTCATGTGGTGGATTTGCGTGGCTGTCCTTATGATAAAAGACATATACAAAAGCTAATGGTTCTCTGTAGTCTCTGCTGATACACGACCACAGAAGCAATTTTGCACACTTGACACACTTCCTTTGTGGCTGTGCCTCTTTAGCTGGCTTCAAGCTGGGAGCTGTAGAGACTTTTAAATCCCACCTTTTAACCAGGGATTTCTCTCTACCCTGAGAATGCCTGGCTGTTTAGTTATTAATATGAAGGAGGGCCCTTTCCCCTGTTTTCAGAACCCAAGTGAAAGCAGACAATGTTATATCCAAAAATGCAAGCAGAGGAATAAAATAAATCATTATCAAACCTATATTATTTTAACTGCACACCACATAAACTCTCGATGTGTAATAGTTGATATAATAGAAATACAATAGAAGCTGCTTAGAAGTCTATTTGAAGTCCCATGTATCGGATTATACAGAAATAACATGATGAATGTAATGCTTGTGGAAAGCAAATGTCATGGGCTCAGCGTTCGTTTCCGCTCAACAAGATCTAGAGACAAGACTCAAAAATATATATTTGGTAATGCTCAGCTTTTGGCTTCTTTTAGCGATTTGCAGCCATGTAATATTCATGAAAAAAAAAAAGACAATATCTAAGGATTCCACTTCTTAGGAACCAGAACCATTGTCCATTCCCCCAGTACAGCACAAACAGGAGATTTCTTTTTATTATTTATACAACAATTAAATTGTCTGCTACCTATATTTGACTTTAAGTTCCACACTTTAACCTTACTTTGTCAAAACCAATATTTATTCCGAGGAATCCATTCACAAGTGTTTGCTACAGTGCCATTTCAATTCTAAACATTACTTTAACTAAAAGTTCTTGTGGCAGACAAACTATGGCATTGATAAATGTCCGAGCAAGAACTGGAAAGCATCCCGTGTTTCAAATGAGGAAAACATTAAGCTGATGATGCTGTCGCTGTATAGCATGTTGGGACCCAGTCAGTGCTCCGGCAGATGCCACACATGACACCCTCTCACATTTCATGATCATATGGGTGGCCTCATTGACTGCATTGATTCTGAAGGATTATCCGGACCAGGGCCATTACACTGAACGCAGCCTGGCTCCTTCCAGTCTGTTGCAGCACTGGATAATCCTGGCTTCTTCATCAGTAATATCATTAGAGCATCATCTCTACATGTTATTTCTGGGTTATTACCTGCAGGAGAGTGAGTACGACTGCTAACACGGGCCATCTTTCACATTGCACACTGGGAAATATTGCCTGGTTGACAAATAAAACCTTTTTTTTTTCCAGACTGGGGAATTTGGGAACAAGTCTTGAGCAGCACGAACACAACATTCAAAGCTCATTCAAATGGATTTGTGGTTGAATCATGAGTGACATTCGAGGCAATATTCCAAACGTGACAATGCTAAAAAACAGAGCAATCATTATGCCGCAGTTGTTAAAGACAATATTCAAGATGCTGGAAAGCAAAGTGAGATTATAGTCTTTGTTTGTAATTAGTCAATTGCTGCCTTGGATCTAAATGATTAAACTGTTCAAAAATGGATGATCAGTGGCTTTTCCTAGAGAAATTGAGCGATGACGAGCTAGTGCTTTATGTTAATTGAGGGGTGTTTAATGCAGTCGTTAGCATGCACAGCGGCAGACGTGGCAAACCTTCATTCTTTTTCACTACTTCCTCTCGGGCTGGCTCCGATGACATGCCCACATTTTTCACTTGATGAGTCGCTCAAGTCAGTCACGGAAGAGTGGCACATTTACTTGGAGCGTGGCAACTTTAGATGCCACCTCTACCAATTAGACAAGCACCTGACAAAGTGATTCAGAGGGAAAAAAGGTCACCAGCTGTGGCGCTTGGAAGCTTCAAACGGCCGCTGGGCTTAAGCGTTTGATGTCATTTATTACTGTGTTTACTCACTTCCATTCTAACACAACTTATTGGTGTGAAGTAGACTTATTTTGCTTAAGTGCTATAAATGTTAATAACACAAGCCTGGATATCTATAAATCCTGGATATCTGGTGTTTTTGACCAAATATAACCAACCACATGTAATTCTGGTGTCTGTTCTAGGTTTCACATCCCATCCAAAAGTTTTCAAATTGCAGCAATCCCTTTAAGAGCAACGCATGTGTTGAAACTTTTTTTTTTGCTTCAACAAAACACAAACTAGGCCACTGACTAAACATTAAACAACCACTTGGAATGTGGAACAGGATGAATTATACCACTAACAATGCGCACCTTGAACTACATCACAAGCTCGACAATAAACGTGATTGCATTTTGACAAAATAGCCGACTCTACCGTTACCTTAATTGTTTTTTAAAGACCATTGTGTGTTTAAGCCAGACAGCCGGTAAATATTTCTGCTGCTCATATGTCAGCCTGATCTGCCTCAATTACAAAGGCCGTACCAATGAGTCATTCATCAACACCCTCTCCTATCAGATGCTTCGGGTGAATGTTTGCTCATTCACTGGCAGTGATTATGTGCTGATATTCTGTCAGATCCCTGGCCAACTGTGTGGCAGAGCAGGTGGTGCTACTCTGGTGACGAGTCAGTCTGAATAGAAACTGTCACGCACAAAAGAGGAGTTGTCTAGTGTCGGCTTCCATGAAGGGCTTTTTAAGGATGAACTGACATACAGCATAGATGGTGGTGTTCTCTGCTTATATTATCATATGATGTAACAAATCTTAGGTTCCCCTTTTCTCGCAGCAGATGTAGCAGGGTCTGTGCAAATGTGTTGGAGAGATAAAAACGACTGAGAATGCAGTACTTTCTCAGGCTCGGAGGGCGTGAGTAATACCCCAGTTATAATTTAGAGCAGAGAATCGCATGCTGACAAAAGCAGCATATGTTGTGTGAGTCAGTTCTGCGCAAAGCTGAGAAAGGATAAAAAAAATAAAGTTTCCCAGTCCTTTCCTTCCAGTTCTGCTACACCTTATTCCCCATCTGCTCCTTTTACAGCAACCCCACTCCATTTTCCCAACCCTTTCAACCTTCACAGTGTTTTTACAGCCTCAAAGTTTACCTCCTTCCGATGGCGCTGCTTGGTTTATAAGGTGTGGGGGGCGTCTCAAAGATCCTCTGCTGCTGTTGTTGTGTAGAGTCGTGTAAAGCGAGTGATTGTAATTTCACCAACTTTGGGACCCAAGATGTCAACCTACTTCTTGATCAACTTTGAGGCTTTGACGATTTTCTGAAAACAGAGGAATACAATCACATGTTGCTTGTGTATGCAAAGAGCAAAATCAAAACAGGTTTGAAGCAATGCACAGTAAACAACAGCACGGAATGTGACGGGGAAAACCGAGGTTCCCTGCTACAGTACATTTGTTCTAACTATCGCTCCATCTGACAGAGGAAATTAAACCTGGGCCGGAGTATGCTTTGCCGAGCTCCCTGTGGCTCTGTTGTCAAATGCAGCAATCATGGAAAACATGGAGACTCCATACACATACACACACTAGCAGGGAGGCAGACAGACTCAAACAGGGTTCATTATTCCACAGCGCAGTATTGTAGAGGGGAATGTGAGATGAGACTGCAGCACTGATGCATAACCAGCGGCAAATCATGGCAGATCAGTTTAGTGAAGCTGAACGTTCTAGAGCCGGTGGGCTGGCAGACAGACAGAGGATCTGAGGAGCACCAGGAACAAGAACGCACAAGAACAATGCCAGGCCCTGTTCCCAACAGGGTAGAGGCAAGGTTACTGAATATTCTATATATTCCATAAATATCTGTATGTGTTTTGTAGACACTTACTGTAAATTATAAAGATTAACCGCTATGTTAATCAAAACATTTTCACCAAATTTTGATGTAAAAATATTAGATTTGACACTTCAACCCACACAGCTAGAACAATTCTCTATATTTTTCAAATAACAATCATTAACTCTGCCTGTAGCAGTTATTACAGCGTGTGACACGTTACAGCCTATGTTGTTGCACCACCTGCAGGCCCTTGGGAGCAATGCAGCAGATACAAAAGTTCATCATGAAATGATGAAAATGATGAAAATGTCTTGGTTATGACTTTTGTACAGCAATTTGTTTTTGTATCCAAATTCAGTTCTCCTCTTGAATTCTCTGAATTACCAGAGATAGTGTATGGGATTATTTGTGTGGCTACAACACTTGACTCGACATGAAAAAGTACCACTGTTTCCGTTCCTTCTGAACTCCCAGTGCATTATTAGTCCTTATTCATCCCATTAAGTCAACCGCGCTGATGGCCATGTGCCTCTTAATCAACACACTGACAAGTGGAAAACGGTAAATCTGAATGGATTGGTAAAATTAGCTTGGGTATTAATAGCCTATCAAGCCTCTGGAAGCAGCAGCTGCCACCAAGGGGAATAAATGGGCAGCTTTGCCAAAGCGCTGTAAGCAAGCTGGCTGCCTGCTCCTTAGGGAACCACTCTGTATGTGTACAAGTGTGTGTTTGTACATACACATTGGGGGACTTGGGCAGTGCTGGGAACCTGTCCACTAGCTCTTCTTGTGACCCCAGAAGCCACACTCTCCAGCCAAGCTAATAAGCGAGACATTTAGTCTCTGCTCTTAACAAACAACCACCCGCCAATCCTGATGTTTTGATGTTAACTGCTGAAGGGGAGGCTTAACCACTAGGACTTATCTTTACTCAACAGCTGTGATATATTTCAACTTTTCTTGTTTGGTGTTCATTACTATTTGTTTGTGCAAGTTAAATATCTGCAAGAAAAACTTGAGGAAAAGGTTCTGCGTATTTAGCTTATGTCACTTCTAAATGAAACAGTCAGATAAAAAGAGTCTACGCCTTGGCGATGGATCTGCCTCCCAATCATTAGTCTACATCAAAGTTGCTGGGAGAATGAAGAGGTTAAGAAGCACTGGAGGGGCATCCTTTGAACCCTCTTCTCTGCTAGACCTACCGCACATTAAGTTCTTTAACCCAATTAGGATGGGGTGATAATGATCTCGCTGTGGGAGTGCTCTCAGTAATGTCTTAGTTTGACACTAGTGAGGAATGGAGTGGGGAGGTGAATAAAAAGAAATCAACAAATTACATCTAACAGCAAAAAAAAAAAAACATGCACTACTTTGGAGCTCATTCAAAAGGAGTGGTGTTTCTGGCTGTCTGAATAGCTGGGGATACAAGTAAATCTAAAATCAATTACTAGCCCTCGAAGGAGACCACTTCAAACGTTGTGCCCTCCGTGACTTCATTCCCTTCGTAACAAGCTGCATATTGATCCCGCTTTTGCAAATGAGAACTGACGTAGGTTTACTTGTTACAGTCAAAGTGCCATTGAGTGACAAATAATTACTGATAAACAAGGCCTTACAAGATGTGACAAGAGAAATATGGAATGATTGCATAAAGCACTCTGGGAGGTTTTTAAACCAGTTGAATTTTCTGATCATGTGAGCTCTAAAAGCACCTGTCAGCCTGGTGAGACAATAACATAGCAGCCTGCTCTGGTGGCTCCTACAGTCCGCTCCTGTCAAATGATGAGGAGATTGAAACATTTGTTGGTGCTTTCTTTTGTGTTTCTGTGTGTGTGAGTGTGTTTCTGTGTGTGTGTGTGTGTGTGTGTGTGTGTGTGTGTGTGTGTGTGTGTGTGTGTGTGTGTGTGTGTGTGTGTGTGTGTGTGTGTGTGTGCCCACCCAG
This sequence comes from Perccottus glenii, assembly GCA_024416835.2. Classification (NCBI taxonomy): domain Eukaryota; kingdom Metazoa; phylum Chordata; class Actinopteri; order Gobiiformes; family Odontobutidae; genus Perccottus; species Perccottus glenii. The sequence goes on along the minus strand of CM044546.2, from coordinate 13,764,649 downwards.
CTGTGACCAAATTCATCATTCTGGGCATGAACCCTGCCCTCCATTACACATCACTGGACAACATTTGCAGGGAGGGAAAAAAAATAATAAATGACTTAATTTTAGAGATTTGTGGGTAGGGCAGAATCTGGGTCACTTTCCATATTTTTTTTCCTTCCTTCTCTCGCATTCCTTCCACCTTGCTGTGCAAATCCTGGTGGTTTTACAAATGGCCACAGTGTGTGTTAACATCTATCAATTTGAGCATTTATTTTCTAGGAGTGTGAAAAATGTGCAAGAAACATATGTGCGGACAAGGAGCCAATCAAGCCTCCTGGCCAAGTGTTACATGGCCCTCATTTAGCATCTTGCCCTAGCACTCACACAGGTTCACATCACAATTTCCCTGGAAACTGGAATATTTTTCACAGAACGCTTATATAATTTGCTGACCAAGTTAATTATAAGCTTCATTCGGGTAAGACATGTTTTTGTGTAACTTTATCTAACTTCCCAGATCCAAAAGAAAAGCAGAGTAACTTTGTTGTGACATGTTCACTCTATTATTTGCCTCCAGTGTTTTGGTAACTTTTATGGTTCTCATTTGAAGAGGATAATTGAACCTGACCTAATGTACATTGCGCTATGATGTACATAAAATCTATAGAGCTGTACCTCTGGTGAGGCTAAATATCTCATGTAAATAGGGACCATGGTGCAGACGGGCTCCACTGAATGTGTGCACCCAGGGATGTTTAGCAGGGGCACCTGTCAAACCACACCTGGAATTTGCCCATGTTTATTGTAGAACTCTTGATGATCACCTGTGGACAAAGAGGAAGGCCAGGAATAATGCAGAGCAAATAAGAGGTGAGAGATAAAAATTATTTTGTTCTACAACTAATAAAAAGGAACAAAAGGTTATGCAGCATGAATTACAATACAGGACATAGTCCATAGTCTGGAACCTGGCATTATGCTCTGACTCACCGATCTACACACAGCAGTGACAGTCCCTATTCCTGATGTTGGGTACACAATGTTCTCTCCAGAGCCATTAGATAGAGTGCATTAGGATTCTGATGGGAAACACGTCTCCCATTTTCAATCTCAAACATTTTCAGGGGCCAGCGTCTCGAGCATTTCGCTTTACGCTCTGTGAGACATCATAATTGCTCTTAATCAAGGCAAATTAAACTTTCAAATTCGGTAGAGGATATGGATGATGGAGACAAAGGGGTGTGGGTGGATGATCATTCCCAATAACACCGACCTAATTTAACAGTCTACGAACAACAACCTTTGCTTCCACACTGACAAACAACTAGTCATTATCCATCTGCTTTATGAGAATTATGTTTGGCACACTCTGACTATAAAGTTCCCCGCCTGCCATCCACCTAGACATGTCGCTTCTCTCACACCGCTTCATTGGCTCAAAATGGGGCCGACCTAGGGTACACAATGGACGCCAATTTCTCTTGTGACATTTTCCTTTTCATAGCGCATACACAGCTGTCAGGCACAGAAACACTGTCAAGAAAATGTGACAAAAGATAGGCTGCCAGTGAATTTATACATTAAAGCAGAAGATAAATTAAGGTTTTAGCAGTGTTTTTATGCATTAAATGGCAAACACAAACTACTACTGTGACCTCAACAAGCTATTATGAAGTGCTGAATCAGTGCATGCAGAATTTAGTAAGTTCAGTCAGGGCAGATGTTCTTATGGGTTCTGCTTGGGTTCACCTTATAGTTTTTAACTTAAGGTCAAGAATCTGATGGCCCATTTTTGAGGACTCAAATGAGTATGTCAGTGGCTAAAATGTGCTTGTCGACAACACTATACTGCTCAAGGAGTGGATCACTAATTACCTCTGCAGCACCCTTCCATCTGTCAGGTACCTAAAGAACAGAAAGTACAAAAAAGCACTATAAAGCCACAGTGATTGCTTATATCCTCCTTGAGAACGGTTTTAGCTGAGTTGCAGTCCTCATATCTAAAGCCAGCATGATGTTCATCTCATCAGGCGACACTCAGGAGTCTGCCACATTCCTGAGCTGAGTGCAGGCAGACCTTGGCTCTCCCTGGTTCTGGCAACAAGTGGCTCATGTCGGCACATGTGAGATCTGAAAGGCAGCAGAAACCAGGTTTTAATTGCCACAAAAAAACAAGGCAAACAAATAGTTGCACAGAAAACAGACATTGTATTGAGTAATTATTATTATTTTCAGTTGTGTTTTTTACTGATTTAATCAATGTTATTGTTTAATCAAAATGATGCTATCTTTTATCCTTTCCTTGCGATCCTTTGATGACAAAATAGACAGTTTTCTGAGAAGGGCCTTAATATAGAGAGGCTTCCACTCTATTAAGCTTGTTCTTCAGATGACTGCCCTTTAAAGATGACTCAGATCTTACCAGTCTTTTAAATGTCAGCCAATCACAAGAACAAAATGCCAATGCCAGGTTTAGAAGAGGTAAATATTTCATAATAGGTTTTAGTAGTTACAAGATGCGGCCAAAACCCCGAGGATTACCTGCAATGCTCTTTAACTACAATGATTTGGGTTCAAACTGTATTGTTTAGTTGCTATGATGGTGTCTCTCCCTACTTTTAGTTACCTTGTCAGTCATGTGGCATTACTACTACACATTAGGCGTCACAGCACATGGGACTTTTATTTGTCAGTGAAACGCTTTGTGTTCTCTTACAATGTGGACCAGGTTGGTTAAGAGGCTGCCTGCTGCTGCCTCTCTGTTGCTCTCGTGGTCTTGATGTCATGTTTATGTTATGATCCTTGTCCAGTTCATGCCTGCGAGAGGAGGAGAGGACACAGTCAGAGTCTGAATATAAAACTAACATGCATGGACAAACACTCTAACTTAATGTTAACCCAAACATTGTTACGTTAACAGAACATATTTGACAAGAACAAACACACAACACAGACGCTCCACAAATTTTGGGTCATGTCAAGTTCAAGATTTATTTTCTTACAGAGGTCTAATCTTAACATCAGTCCAGATAAGCGGTGCTAAAACCTAAAGTAAAGGTTAACTCATGGCATTGGAGGACTTTTTATTTTGAGAAAACATGGGCCACGGTCTGGGTTCCTCTGTGTTACTTTTATGCGAGGGTCATGATGAGGCTTTGGCCTTTGAACAATACACCACTTGTTCTTTTTAATTTCTCTGACACATGATGACCTCACACCTACAGTAGGTCATGCAATTGTGTGGACAAACATTGCAGATGACCTATTAGGAATGAAGTTTCATATGAAAACTAGGGTTAATAAGATTTTTCTTAGGTTAGGAACGGGACGATAACGCTACGTGGAAGGACGAGAAGGAGGAGACGCCTTTCAGCCTGCATTCACCTTGAACATACCACGTGACATTATCCCACATCGAATCCGTGTCTGACAGGGACCTCTACTGTAGCAGCTATCATCCAACTATCTCGATCATATCGTCTTTAAATCTCAGTAAAATGGCTTACCTCATCAACATTATCCTTAACAAGGTAACACAAAAGCTGCAGCAAAGAGAGCCCATGCACACGAGGATGGCCAACCTCGGCGCCGATGGACCCGACAACGCAAGAGAAGGTGCGTAGATGACGGTCTGTCATAATCGTTGCATAGCCTAAATGCAATTGCAGTAATCTTTCTGCAAACACTTTATTGCCAAAACTTGTTTTATTATCTGCCCTTTTTGAAAAAATGGACACACACCAAGCCTAATGTAAGCAGTAGACTACTTGTGCCAATAGCTTTAATCAGACTTAGGCCTAGTAAGCATTAAGAACAGTAGCCTATGTTTTCTCTTTTTAAGTTGTGGAAGCCTAATGTTGTCCCAGACCAAAAGCTTTGAACTATCTGGGGGTCTGTGTATGATATTGTTCACGATATTAAGTAAGTTCTTAAGCAAACTTTAACACTGAAAACTGTCAACCTTTTCTATTAATGGGACCACCATTAGGATCACTCTGAGGAATATTGTCCTTTTCAACATCCAAGGAGACCTTCGGTTCCAGACAGCGTCCAAAGAAGGTAAAACCTTTTATTTTATTTTTTTTTCAACCTACAATTTCACAGTGATGAATAAGCTGCCACTGAAGACAGTCATTGCCGTTGACACAGGTAATTGCACTGCCTGGACATTACTAACAAGCTGCATAATGGCAAATGGCTCATTGACTATCGCTGAAGAAGTCAATGTTACAACAATGAATAATGAAATAATATTCAGCAATCATATAAAAAAAAAACTGTCTTTACTTTTTTGTCTGTCTCTCTTTCAAGAGCTATTAAACCCTGTCCAACTGTGTATGGAATAGTTCTGGCCAATATAGCTGCAGGAATGACTTCATGAATGAACTGAAACTACAATTGGAAGCTTTAAACAAACATTTAGACATTTCTTACAAAATATTTGCATGCCACCTGTACAAAACCAATGAGTTGTATCCCAATGTCACTATATTTATAAAAAATTATGCAAAATAGAAGTCAGAAGTTTGAGCAATATCCGTTATGTCAACTTGGTTTGAATTATTAGGAGTTAAAATGCTTCTCTGTGCTTGCCACAGTCTGTTTCTATTGCATCACAACCCATTAATACTCAGCATACACACTTTCAGTGCAGAGTGTGGGCTTGCATAATGTGCTAATAATGCATTAACAAGAAGTTTTAACAAGTCTCTTGGCTGTCAGTGAAATTTTATAAGGGTAAGGCATTTTATAAAATTGGACAGCAGAGAATTAAGTGTGCTCAGCATGGAGGTTGTTAGGAGTTTGGGGAAAAATGCAAATGTTTTGCAAAACTTTAAAAAGGGTATTTTCAGTTCAAAATGTTGAATTTTTATATGACTAATTCACATGATCAAATACAAAAGAAATAGCAAGCCCTTGTCCTATTTTTTCTAGTATTCAGTGTAGTTATCTGATTAAAAGGTGCATTGTGTAAAGTGTTCTCATATACAGTTTAAATAAGAACATTTCATAGACAGCATGACTCAGCGGGGCTCCATAGTTGTTGAGATGCTCTAATAGCACTTTAGCCACCCAATGTTACACACCCCACCTTAAAATGCTGTAATAAAATGTAATATCCAGGACTAAATTGACCCAGGTCTGGACAAGGTCAGCCACATGTGCCCATGCCACTGATACCACATCACTAGGTCCCGTCCACTCTTATCACATTGGCACACCAGCTACTATCTTAATGGGGATCTGACTGTATGCCGTGGTGCCTTTACTGACAGCCCTTCTCACCCTTGCTTTTGTGAAATCTAGACAATCCAGTAGTTATAACATGGTCCTATTGTTAGTTTGAGATAATTTCAAGCTGAAAGATCAACAGCCCTATTGGACATTTACATGGAGAAGCTGAAATAAGTTGCCCGTCTGCATGTAACTAATACAGCATAATCTTTTGAAGTAAAGTTAAAAACAAATACTATAATATGCAAAGTTGTGGCATAAAAATCATTGTGAATACCGAACAGAACAAGTGATGCATTTAAGCATAGCACAACTTTAATCCATGTGAATTATTAACTCCACATGAAACATGGATATAGATGAATGACACATTTTGCCAGATTTTTTTTTTTTTTTTTATCTTCTATCATCTCAGATAATAGCAGCCTTGTCAGCAGCAGAGCAGAAAGTTACACTTCTCAAATCAGGGCACCCGGGGAGAGAACCTGCAGGGACTGGCGAGTATCTCTCATGATAAAACTCAGGTAAGCGTAAAAAGAAAAGAAAAAGAAAAACAAGGGCGAGTGAATGGAGCATGGTTCGCAAGGGCATTGACCATCACTGGTGGGGCATCCAGTTGGTACAGTAATTAACCCTGCTGAGTGGTTGGCTTGGAAACCAGTGGCTCCAAATGCCCTGGTCCACCTCTGCTCCTCAAGGCATTAGAGGACCCACAGATGATGGGGTGTCAAACCTACCTACATCCAGCAGCCTCCTGGCTCATATGGTCACACTTATTAGAGCCGGTGAGCACTGTCCTGACCCTGGTTGGTCTCTCTCACATTGCCCATGGGGAAAATAAGTGGGGGCTGGGAGGCAAAAGAACACAGCAACATACAGTGATAACATCAACAAGTACAATATCTGATATAATACTGACTGCATGACATGAAACCAGAAAGAATAGCAGCTACAAAATCCCAAGAAAGACAAGCATACAAATCACTTCTCCCAACACACCTGAGTGTTTACAGATCCATCAGTGGGCTTCCCAAATTAAATTATTAGTTGGGGGTTGTCGCTGTCACAGATAAAAGGCTAAGATTATTTTCAGCATGGGCTTGTGGCTGGTACTGTAGCACTGTGATGATTGGTTATATCAGCTCTCAGCAATCCTCTTTAGCTCTCTGAGGGCATCGGAAGAGGCAGCCTAAATCTTTTAGCTGTGTGACAAGACAAAATATTGGCCAATAAAGCCCAGACAGGCAACAATCCTCACAGTCTGAGGGGCAGTCTGATGAATCTTTGACAATCTAGTACAGGGTGTGTTTTTTAGGATCCTACCTGTATGTTAGATGAAATAATTTGAAGACACCCTTGACATTTCTGATTGCTTGTAACAACCCAGAAAGAAATGGTCTGCATTTTATAAAGTATGACATCTCGCGTTTATAAGGCAACAGATTTTCAAAAACTCTGTGGGGATGAAAACCGTGATCCTTTTAAAAAGCTTAATAATGGGTGCACCATCTTCCTTTTCCCCCTTTTTTTTTTTTTTTTAAACTTTAAGCATCATGAAATTTAAATAAACTCCTTTGAAAAACAAACTACTAACAGCGTGCCAAATCAGCTGCCTGGCACACGGCCGGCGCTGGCTACACACCATGGCTCTCTAGCTCCAATTTCTTATCTCAAATTCAGCTCTATTTTGTGTCGGAGATTAAATATAGCAAGTAGCCTTCTGCAGAATAAGCAGTTCATGGAAGCTGGCTTTGACGGTGTGTTTGCCTGGAGAGGCCAGCTGTCACCTGCAAGCACCACGACTAGACCTGACCACTCATTTTCAATACACGCTGGACAGTACCATTCATTTTCACTGAGGACAAGGGATAAGTCTCTCTCAGATTCAAGCCCTCTATTTCAGAGTTTATGTTTTGATGTATTATTTCCCAGCTTGTGTGGACAAAAACAACCAAATTAATCAATCAATGGAACAATATCACCAAATAATAAACCATGCTGCAGGGTAATCCTTTTTATAGTTTAGTATTTATAAATAGCAGTATATTCCATTACTGTATAAGGCACATGGAGTCTCTTTTGATTATCATCCTTAATGTTTAAATACATTAAATACAAGACATAAGTAAAATATCTCTATATTATTCATAGACGTGCATGTACAGCACATTCAGAACATTCATAATATGTACTTTAATTATATTAAAATACTATGAACAAAATGCAGCAATCGTTGTACGAAGATCCCTTTGGAAGAAGGAAAAAGCAAACAACAGGGATTTTCCTATCACAGGGGAGAAAGGGAATTTGGGACATGGGAGTTGAGGTTTCCGTATTTGTTTTTTTTTTTGTAGTTAAAATCTTCCTGTAGGGCATCAAGTTTGCAACTCCATTGATTTGAAGAAGCAACAAGCCTGTCTGGATACCCAGTGCACCTCAGGCTTTGTCAGTGGTGGCTGTAAAAGTGTTTTCTCTCTGTTTTATTGACTAAAACAGAGCTTTTGGCTGAAAAAGAGAGCGAGTTCTGCGTTTTAGGAATGTGACTATAGGAGTGATGAATGCAGTCATCAATAAGGATGTCACAAACAAGGATTTAAATAACCTTCAAAAGTCATTTCATCGATGTCAGATTAAGCCAAGTTGTCAGCATGACAACAGGTGTCACTCTGTGCTGATCGACAGTCAATGTTCCAGTTCACAGTGTTTGACACATCTGCAGTCTGGCTCTCTGGGACTGGCTTCAAGCTTTCTACACATGCTTTAGGTTCATTATTAGACTTAGGGTCTTGGGGTGTGTAGTTTACTTCACCCACTCCTAAATGATCCCTAGAGGAGTGCTTAATTGAAAGCCATGAAAGGTCTGGTTCTGTCGGAGGGGCATCCAGCGCCAAGGCTGCCTCCTCCCCTTCCTCCACAGTTGAACACAGTTCTTCATCATCTACACTTTCCACCTCATGCCCTGCCTCCTCCACTGGACTCCGCCCTTCGTCCAACTCCAACAGGGCTCCATCTTCAGTCAGGGTCACCATATCTCCCCCTCTTCTGTCAATCCCATTCATCTCCACCCCCACAAGAGGATCCAGGCTGTTGAGCAGTGCAGGTGTTTCTTCCCTGCTGACGCCATCTGTGCCAAGGTCGCTGCCAGCGGTGTGGCATTCCCATGATGATCCATGTGAACTTCTGTTGTCTGGCACCACTAGGAAGGAAGATGACACCACTGGTCATTTAAATTACCTGCTTGATCCAAAGCCATAGCTACACAAGAGGAGTACTTTTTGCCTTTATTGTCCCTAAAGTGGGAGTCTGTTACAGTGGAAAAAAGTTTTGTGATACCCTTAAAATGTTACACAATCATTAAATATTTGTGGAAAAATATTTTGTGTTTCAAAAGGTGTGCTGCATTAGACAGACACAAACAAATACAGATTATATTTTTTATTCATTGTTTACAAGAAAAACTAACAAACCTAAATTCTTTACAGTTTAAATATGTCAGTTCTCAACATTGTCTTTATCAAAGTCAACAAATAACAGTGAATGTGTTCAATGTGTTCAATATAGTAGTCTTAAAGACCTGAAGAGTGATTCTTAATGCAATATTTGGGGTGTCCAAAAACCTTTTTCCACCTTGGCAAAATGGCGTACAGACTTGGCAAAATGATAACCCGGCATATTAGCGTTTTTACTTTATTTACCTAAAGATTATTTTGTGCTCTATTGGTAAAGATTACAAAACTAAAGATTCACTAATTGGCAACCATAATACCTTGAAATGTAAAAACTATTAACTGCAAAGCTCTCCTTTAAGCTTGCAGGTTCAAAAAAAGTTAGCAGAATAAATGTCTCCTCTTTAGGACAACTGTGTCAATGTAGAAAGTTATTTCAATTACTTATGTGACTGAAGTGCTTCCATGGCAACAGGCTAAATATAGCAGCATTGCTCCAGACAAGGGGACGCAAGACGAGTGCGACACCCTGCATGTCGGCAACAGCAACAGCTTCTGCCTCTTGACTAAAATATGCTCTCACTTTAGGGATTACTGACCCATATTTGTACATGTACAGGTGAAAAGGTTAAAAGCTGCCAAAAGAGACCTACCACACAAAACTACTAAGACGAAAGCAACATTGCAAGAATTGGCATCCATATTTATGGCCCTCCCCTCCTCCCTCCTTCAAAGAGAACAAGGCAGAAGTTTGTGAATGTCAGTGGGCGAGAATTTGCTTCACATTTCCAAAATGCCATGGCATTTGGGCAGCTTGCGCCAATGAGAGGGAACGAGGAGTGCAGGAGGAAGGAAAAAGACCTGGGCTAAATGCTCAAGATAGTTGGGACTTTTTAGTACACACAGTAGCTAATTACAGCTGTTTATGCCGTTAGCCGTTTGTGCTCTTATCAATGGCAGCGAGAAGCTAGTACTTACTTACACACAATTACACACTCACCTTTGGGTGGCAGCATGTTTGGCTGTAATGTGACACGTGTAGGATGAAGCTCTGGTTGCAGATGTTCCTTCACTGCCATACTGTCGTGTGCTCCTGTAAGCATAGAACAAGATACTTTAACCATCAAATGAGAAACTTTTGAAGGATACATGCATGTTCCTATTGAGTGGAGCTGATCCAAGGACATGTCAAACAGCACGTTTCTTGTGCTCACATACAGCGTCCAAATAGACATACACGTATGCACTGCAGCATTCACAGGAAGTGGCTTTGGTTCCCTGTCATCTGTCTTCATTAGTGATGGCTGCACGCCTCTCAGGCTGACACCATATGCTAGTCATAGGAGTCTGTACGCCATAAACCAGACATCACAAACATACACATAACTATTTATGCAAAGACACATGTGCTCAAAACCTACACACATCTTTCTATGAATGCATACAAACCATGTAAATAGACAATGAGCAGCCATGTGTGAGGCAAACAAAAGAATGGAATCAATGGGTGGATGACACAATGCATGAGAAATGTAAATGATGTAGCAAGCGAGAAGCAGGCAAAATGGCAAAAGGCCCAATAATTACCATGAGAACTGTGTTATTTTAAAGGTATGTTGTTAGCCTTATTCCTTAACATGTATTCACAGTGTATTCTGAAGTACAACTGCTGCCGAAAGACAAGACTGAGCTGCAAATGACTTCAAGATCAATTGCATCCACTTATGTTTAACAAGAGTCTTTTGAGAAGTCCCTCTCGTGCTTTCCATTGCCATGTTATAAGTGAAGCTTGTGTTCATTCAGAGCAGGGGTGAGTTTTATGGGCGCAGGGGTGGTTGGACTGTGTTGTATCTATCAGTCTGACTGCATTGATGTCAGTCATATTGTTTTGAGCTGTCTCTTATTCAGAGACATCGTAGTCACCTCGAGTCTTCTCCAGACTGCAGGTAGGCAGCCAAGGCCTTCCATCCTATCCTGTTTGCCTTTAATATCCATCAGCCCAATTTCATATCACATCAAGGCCATAGACACTCGCATCTCTCCCTATATCTGTGTCTCCCTAACTGTGGTGGACAGCGTGGTCGTCAGCCACTCTGGGCCCTTGCCTACAAATTCCCTAATAACGGCACATTCCCCTAAATGTGTTTGTAATGTGGGCAATCATTTTCAGTAATGGATGCTTGTCAGTTTTATGGCGGTGAGAATGACGATCTCATGACAGGGCACCTCCATCGAGCCGCAGCCCCTCCACCTTCAGTCTGGTTCCTGCACAGCACAACATCTCCCTCTAGTGGGCAGTAGTCATGTCTGCTTGTTTCCTCCTAAAGAGTCATTTTAACCAAAATCCTTTCTGTAACATATCATTTAGAATATATTTTCATGTTTTACAATATCAAAACTTAACAAAGTTCTTCAGTACATAGGTTTGTTTTAAAGACTGCTATTTAAAGTTTGTAGTACATTGACACTAAAATTATTTGCTCTATTATTTGTCATTTTATAAATATGCATTGTTTTTCTTTCCACTTTTTGTTTGAATTCTCAGGTGTTTATGGCCTTTACAAATGTACTCTTCTGGACCAAAATGATTGCTGTGTGATATCCAGACAGCCTCAGTGCTATCATGGACAGACAAAGGAGCGGGTGGTCAGTGGAGTTGACACATTGTAAACGGCGGGCATGAGGTGACATGGTTTCTGGGTATCTGCCCAGATTTGTCCTGGCATGACATAGTGGAGGGACATGGATGGGCTAAGTGGGGCAGAAGGAATACATACTCCCAATTCCCACAGATATGCAGTAGGTCAAGCCTGAGATGCAGCCAGGGAGGAAAGAAAACAGTGTTACCAACTAAGAAAACTATTGACCTACCTGGATAAATAAAGAATAAAAAAATTTAATAAATATATATATATTTCTCATCATAAGGAGAAGAAGGATACAAATAAAATAATTAATGAGTTACCATAAAAATATGGCACTAGAGATTAGCCATGTTGAGAAAACAATTGACTTTATAATCCAATAAAAGGTCTCCATTTAGTAGAATCCCAATAAAATACAAAAACATACCTGGAAGACTCCAAAGTCCAGATACCTCTAATGTTTTTAACTTCCTTTCCAGATCTGCAACACGGTTCCCAAGGATCCTGCAAGCAAATAGATAAAGTTTCTCTGCGGTGTTTGCCTTGGAGGTGGAGCTGCATTACTATTAACTAGTCAGCAAACATGATAAACGTATTAAGGATAAGGTTAAAGATGACCAATTTACATCGTTTACTGTATTTAACCTGTTGGTGTGTCTTTGGTGTTGGATGACCAGATTCTTTTCATGAATTGTCTCCAGCAGAGCCGTGGCCAGGGATTTGAGGTCAGAGATGGACTGTGGTGTAGCAGGCAGACTGCAGCCATGCTCTTCTAGAAGCATCTCCTGGACTAGAGGTGCAAAATATTGGAGAAATATAGTAAATATAAAATATAACAAATCACACAAAAAAGAGCACCCTTTGGAAGTAAAGAGAGCCTGCCAAGTAAAGTTGAAAGAAAGTCTGATAATATTCAATAGATATAAGAGAGGGGATATAACAAGAGACTGCAAAACAGCATGACAAGAGTAAGACAGAGATGGAGAGTTAGAAACAGCTGTCAACTAGCCAAGGCTCCTCTAACTTTAACTCTGGAGCCCACTGTGCTGCTTCTGCCTGCAACTGTCAGTCATGATGGCAGGCTCATTTCCCTGCCAGTGGTGCTCTCCATCGCTCAGAATACAATTAGTAACTCAGCTGGTGACCGGCTTCAACTTGAAAGTTCAGAAAAAGCAAAAATAGTGCCATGAGAAATTGTTAAAAAAAAAAATTACATTTATATTAGAGGCTTGGACAGTTCACAAAAACAAAATTTAATTCCTGTATTGCCTGAGGCTGACTTGTAAATATAAGATTTTGAGAGTTTGTGTTTTCACCTCGTTTAGCTGAAAGGACTCCAGTGAGAGGACTGTTACTTGCTTTTCCACATGTGCTCGAATTTTTTCTCCTCTCTAGAGCCGTCTGCAAAGAACAAAACAAAATCTAAACCATGTTGCACAGTGTGGGTTACATTCAATTAACCTCGACAACTGCAAATGCTCACACTCAAATATGTGCAGTATTATATATTAAATCAGCCCCATACCTTGTACTTCATGATGTTAGATTTTAGTAGATTGACCTCCTCTTGCAGTTGGTTAAAGCGATCATGTAAATATCTGTAATAAATGGTCCCAAGCATACTCATTAAAGGAATTACTTTATGAGTTAATAAATAATACATTGCTTAATAAATTAAGAACTGACAATTATTGGCTGCCATGAACAATATATTTAACTGAATAGGCCTCATGCATAAATCATTACTTCTTTTTTTTTTTTTATAATTAAACAAGTTTTTGTGTTGTGCAAAGTATAGCACTAGCATTGTAACACAAAATGGATGGAGAATGCTTGGTCTTCAGTTTTTCTTTTTGCTAACTTATAAAAAGGTCAAATTGAACATTATATGGCTTATAAAACCACTTTATTCTTTAATGATGCACATATAATAATAATAATAATATTATTAATGATGCACATATGCTGTGCATTATCCTTAAAGTACAATAATATTCACGTGCCAACATGTAATTGTTGATGTTGAGTTTACTCTTAATCTTTGGCCTCTGTACTCTCTTAATTACTGTATTACATATAACACTACCTCACAATTTAAAAATAGCCAGACAAATGCACCACGTCTAACCTCAAACATAATTTACCATTCATAGGTAGGTAAACACTCAAGAAGCCTTCATAAATTCCACATGAACTTAATGGTTAAAGAAAAAAAAACTTTCATGCAAGAGGCCTATTGTAAGCAAGTATGTACCGTTCACCTGTTTTCCATACAGAGCGCATCCACATCTATAATGCGAGCCTCATGGTTGCCCAAGATATGGTTGAGCTCCACGTTGAGTCTATTTGCTTTCTCCCTGAACACATTGCGTTCTGCCTTCACATCTTGTAGTTCATCTGTCAGAGCCTTTATATTGTGCTCCATCTCCTCCATCTAAGAGAAAATGTAACCCGTGCATTGTGTAAGGGAAGCTACTGAAAGTTAACAGAGGCAAGTTAAAGCTTTGTTTACTCAGGTATTAAGTATGCTGAAAGCACAGTTTTCAACAGTCAGCAATTTTAGAGCTCCCCACAGTAAAAGCCTGTCAGCTTGTTTGACATTTTAAAACACAAAGTAAATCCTTTGCATACAGATGTGAAATATATCACAAATATAAACAGTTGGTTGGATTTAGATAAAAAAATAAAAAAAAAGTCATCATCCAACCTGTAGCCCTGCTCTCTCAAGCTGCTGAACCAGATCTTCACGCTCATGTGCAGGGAAGTGACGTGCCCCCACCTCCTCATCACCCAGCCTTTGACGTGTTATTGTCATTCTCAGGAGCTGTAAAAAAATTTGTTTAAAAGATCTGTATGCACTGGTTTGAGTGAGCAGTCATGTTGATAAGCAAAGTGCATTAGGTTTGTTTGTGCATGTGTGCTACGACAGGTAAACCTCACCTTGTTGTCCCCCTGAGACTCTGAAAGTCTCTGAGTCAGCTCCTTAACCTCTTCTGCGAGCTGCTTTGTTTTTTCCCTTGAGTTCCTCAATAGCTGTGCCAGGTTCACCTGAGGAAAATTGTTAAATATAAATGTACAAAGCATGGCGAAAACAAAACAAAACAGATTTTTACATTGACATATTTCATTAAACAGAGAACTTAATTAATATGAATTCATGTTTAACACAAAAGTAAGCAACTAAAGATGAGTGAAGATACGATAAATAGTAGCAAAAATCCACATACACATTTTCACAACAAAATCACATACTTGATTGCGTTTTTCAGGTGGCAGTGAGGGATCACCATCCTAAAAATTAAAGTATGATTACATTATAAATATTTTCATAAACCATACAATCAAAACGCAAACAACTAATGCATTTAACCACAACATAAAGCTACAAGAGAGTCTTAAGACACTCACAATAAGTTCCCTGTACTTTTTCTTGAGTCCTTGGTGGCGCTCCCTCAGCTGGTTGGCCATCAGCTTGTACTGGTCTCTTTCCTGCTGACAGATGTCCAGCTCCTTGGACAGAATAAGCAGGGCCTCTTTCTTACTCTCCAGTTTGCGTTTACAAACCAGGAACTACAGTTAACATACAAAAGTAGAAGAAAATAACAATAATAATAATAATAATCATCTACAGACTGCATCACAGAATAGGCACAAAGTTTAACCGCACCGGTGGAAAAACCCACACTGGTTGCCAATGTTAGACGCGTAGATAAGACAAAGAAGAAGTTAGCCAAGCATTCAAACGCTAACGAAATGTAAAAAAGATAACTGCTATTGGGAAAGCAGATAGGCCTACAGCAGGATAGTGTATAGTGTAGTGAATATGTGCCTAGTGTCATCCCCTTGTTTCCATAGTGACCACACTGTAAAGGGCTAGCTACCTAGTTACTTTTGGTGCCAAATAGTGGCTATTGTAGCTACTCTAAAACAAATTTGTATTAGTAATGTCAGCAATAACAAAATTAGTCAGCGGATTGTGCCTGTAATATTTTCTTAAGAATGCGGACCTACAGGTGGGCGTGTGGACGTTTTTAGGATGTAGGCAGTTCTCACCAAAAAACCTTGGTTCGGAGCCGGATGCGAGCTATAGCTGAAATGCTAGTGTAGTGCAGCAAACAAAATGAAGAGCATTTAGCGTTGGTTGTTCACGTCCCTCCTTATGCTAATACAATTCCATGTTTCTTCCATATGGAGCACCAAGCGTCAGTAAAAGCAGTGTATTTCGGAAGCCGCCGCTCACTTACCTCACTGACTAGTCCCTGCCAGTCGCCCTCACTCCTCTTGGAAGACTGCATTTCGGAAATATATTTTCAGAAAGTCACGGTAAAGACTGCAGCTGTGCTTCTAGCCCACCTGGCTTTTCCCTAGTTATTTGTTTATCCTGCAACGTCACCCTTTTTGGCTCTGCTGTAATGGACGCAGCCCATTTGTCAAGCAACCCAGAGTTAAACCACATTTCCGGTCTAAAGTTAGGAGGGGTGGAAGTAACAAAAAACATTTACATGGCATAATACCATAGGTACAGTTATTTGGTCAATTCGTTTAATGTAAAGAAGTAGAGGACCAAATAAAAAAGTTTATTGTTCAGTTGGTAAGCACAAAAGCTTTATTATAAATATATTTTCCTTGTCATTTTTCACAATAAAAGCACAAAACGTTAACTTTCTTCAAGAGCCTTTTAACACTTTGTTCTTTTAAAAAAGAATGTATGACATGCTTTGTTTTCCAAATAGTAACTATAAGTGCACCTTTGACACACTACGGGAAGATTAATAATACATTTATTACATCATGTAGGATATAGATACAAAATCTGTTTAAAGAAGAGTCAATTATTTTGTAAGGATCTTGCCAAAAATATCTAAAATACCAGAACAAACATTATTCAAAACTAAATAACTAAAAACACTAAATAGAAATATATTTAGTATATATTATATTTATACTATATTTAAAATTGATCTAAACATAAAGGAATTTTTGAAGCATAGGCTAGATGGTAAAGGAAAAAGGATTGAGATAATGTGGAGAAAATGGAAAAAGAAAAGGGCTGTAAATACATAGTATGTAGATGTATTTAGAAAGTTACAATGACAACATTTTAGTGCCGTTAATCAAGTCAGTGATTTGAGACTCTTGGACTGGAACCCCAAGTTGCTCCTCGGCACTTGCGCTTGGTAGGACGCAGCTTGTGGCAATCTCCTCTGTCTGAAACATCTCTTTTAGTGGCGTCTCTGAATTCCACCCATGTTTTTTGGCAAACTTGTAAATGGATCCAAACAGATCAGGAAACAATGCCATGACATCAACTTGGGCTGCGTCCTTGGTACTGAAGACAAAACATAACTTTCCTGAACAAGTATTTATCTAGTGAAAATTTGCTAAGAACTATTTTATGATTTAAAGAACGTAGGCAGTTGTTGAATCCAATTAGATCTTTACACTCACTAGTGCTCATGAAGGTTTCGTATGAAGCGCAGTAGTCCCAATGTGTTATCAGGGTAGGCTTTGCCCTTTTTATCCATCTTCTGGACCAACTCCGCTGAGAACTGTACAAAGATTGAAACAGAATATGGTTTTGCTTGTCAATATTTTTTATTGTTGCCTTTTAAATAATTATTTTTTATCACCTTTGTTTTCCACTCTTTTAAGGATCCCTCCTTAACAAATTCTTCCACAAAAGAAATTAATTCTTGGTCAGCTTTTCGACAGTTGGCAATCTCATCCTGGTTGCCCATTTTTTTTAAGTACTCAAGTCGCCTTAAAAGAAGATGTACTGGGTAATTAAATAGAATACATACATATGATGATACATGGGTTTCTTCTTACTTTCGATTGGTCCAGAAAAAGGGATGGTTCAAACACTCTTCCACTTTGGGTCTCTCCTTTGGTTCTTGGTTGATCATCCACTCAATTAGATCTTTTGCCACCTCGTCTTGAACATGCTCCAAACTGTATTTCCCTTGGTAAATGTTTGACTCACACACAAAGGACCTGTCACCAAATGGATGGTGTCCTCCAGAGAGGATATAATAAATCAACATTCCTGCCACCTGAAAACAATGCAGAATATTTTTATTTTGTGTGTGCGTGTGTGTGTGTGTGTGTGTGTGTGTGTGTGTGTGTGTGTGTGTGTGTGTGTGTGTGTGTGTGTGTGTGTGTTTTTTTTTTTTTTTTTTTTATATGTATATGAATATGTGTGTGTGTATCCAGGTAAACTGTTTGAGTGTGTGTTACAAACATGTGTGTGTGTGTGTGTGGGACTATTGTATGTGTGTGTGTGTGTGTGTGTGTATATATGTATATGAATATGTGTGTGTGTGTGTGTATATGTATATGAGTGTGTGTGTGTGTGTGTGTGTGTGTGTGTGTGGCAGGAGAGCTAACCACTATGTATATGAATGTGTGTGTGTGTGTGTGTGTGTATCTTTATAACATTTAGAAGCAAGAAACACAACCTGTATATCAGTGTTTGACTTGTATGGTATTTCACTGTCTTCATCTGTCAGAGTCTCCTTGGCCATCCAGCATCTTGTTCCTGCACTGGCTGTTCGCAAAGTTGTTTGTCCTTTGAGTAAGCGTCTACTTATGCCAAAATCTGCCAGTCTTGCTTTTCCATTAACATAAAAAAATAAATAATAAAATATATATATATATATATATATATATATATATATATATATATATATATATATATATATATATAGTTAGAAAAAAGTTACAAGTGAGATAGCTATTATTACACAACCTTTTCCTCACCTATTAAAATATTTTGTGGTTTGAGATCCCGGTGGAGAATCGGAGGTTTTTGACTATGAAGCACCTCTAAACTATCAAGGAACTGATGCACAAGACTCCGTTTTGGTAGAACATTGTTATTTTCTCTGATATATTCTTCCAGGGTATATTCACAAAGCTGAAGAGCTAAATATCCAAAATTCTGATCCTCTGCAGCATCAATGTATCGTACAATGGATGGATGCTCGAGCTCTGGAAGTCGGAGAAATCCTTCCTCATGCTTCAAGACTTGATAATTAAATTTTGACATTCTCTTAATGGCCACTTCAGTGCCATCATCTCTCAGCCCCAGGAAGACCTCAGTTCCATCACTTCCTTTTGCTATGCGAAATTCTGCATCATTTACGTACACTATACTTTTTATTCTAGTGACTATACTTTGTTCAGTACTCTGAAGCTTCTCCAGCTTTTCCCTCCACCTTTTGCTGATTTGAAGCCATTTGTGTTTTACTGATGATTCAGTTGTTTTGAAAGAAAATGGTTGAACATTTGATGTTGATTCCTCAACAGGCACTGTTGAAGTGTCAGAACAAACTGCATCAGTTTGGTTTTGCATTTCTGACTTATCCTTCTTTTTCTTTTTCTTCTTTTTTTTCTTCTTTTGCACTGATCCAGGAGCAAGTGTAGTATCCTCACATTCAGAGTTTGTTCTGTTAAAGTGACCTTTAAGTCGCCTCAGGCCTTCTTTCAGCTTGTCATTCATTTTCATGTCTGCAGATGTCAGTACATCCTCAGGCACACAGGAGATCCCAACGGAAGTGAAGATGTTAGCAGCATCTCTAACTGAAAGTAAGTTGGCAAAGACACCGTATGTGTAGACTCTAATGTAAGAGGGGTGTATGTCCTTTGCAAATGGTGCAATGCCTTTGCATAACTTTTCTATAAAATTGGTGTCCCATACCAGAATCTTATTTGTTTTCTGTGTTATCACATACAGTGTTAGAAGAACTGCAGGCCATAGGTCAGCTCTCTGCTTTAAACAAAGTACAGTAAGTAAATGTGGGATTATAGCCACTGCCTGCTCTAAGGCTATGTCATTCAATGTGCAGGAAACAACATGTAAACTATCAACTGCTAACTTTATGCAGGTCTTGTGAATATTTGGAAAACGTTTGACAAGATTATCAATATAGGAATGCAGATTTCCAGTGTCTTTTAGCCATTTAATGCATTCTTGGCTGTATTTTTCGTGAAATCGCCCAGTTACAGCAAACAGATTTTCAAGCATGGTTAAGTAGAACTGAGGATGTTCCTTCAGCATGTCACTGTAAAAAGTTTTAAAAACTTCTTCTGGTGCTTTCTCTCGAACAGCAATTTCAAGTTCCAAAAAGCATCTGACGTTTGAGCATAACTCATCTCCTTTGGATGCAAGCTTATCAACCATCTGAATGATTTTTCTGTTGTAAATGCTGTGTTTAGGGTCATTTATAGGCACTAGTGTTATCAGGGCCCCAGCAGAGATGAGCTCCTTTAGGACATCTTCTCTATCCTCGATGGCCGCAATATGCAGTGGCGTAAAAATGCAGAGAGGATAACTTCCATTTGGATTGGCTTTTGCTTTGAGGAGGTGACTCACAAAAATAGGTGGGGCCTTTGATATTGAGACATAATGTAAAGCTGTAATGTTATTTTGGGACACAGTGTCTGGGTTTGCCCCCTTCTGCAAAAGGTAAGTATAAACACTTTCGTTCTGATTCACAACAGCAGCTATGAGTGGGGTAATGTAATCATTTTGTTCTTTGCATGGGTAAAGAGCATTAATGTCATGGGATTTTAGTAGTTTTTCTAAATTCTTAAGCCTGTTCTTTTGAATGCACTCTATTATGGGATGTGTTTCCACTGGTTCAACTGTCCATTGCACTTTAGTGATATTCATTTCTTTTATTCAGGGAAACTGCAAAATACAAATAAATCACATTATTATTGAAGCACTGCCAACATGTATTAGATATCATATTTCAAAAAAAGTACATCATATTACGAAGGTGTGTTTCTGTGGCTAACTATAATACAAAGTAAAAGTCCACTATGCTCAAATAAAGCTGTATGTTAACAACATTATTTGTCAACTCACAATACACCGTTTCATTGAGTAAAACTTGCAGTCCTACCAAAGAGCTCAGTCTCTCGACAATGTTGACAGTTTACAATTGGGATGTATGTGTGTAGATATATATTGTTAGGATTGTAAAAATGATTGACACAGCAAATGTAAAGGTAGATTTCTAATGCAGAACCGTTTGGGTATACATAGATCAGAGCTTATTTGTATAATACAATCATAAGTTAAGTAACTAAGTTGTAAGTATAGGGACAAATTTTGAATTATATTTATTTCTTTGCATTTTGGGGTGTTAAATATTTTTTCACATATAATATACTGTATGCTGCAATGGATTTATTGTTTTTAGTTCCCAGTAGAATGTATGTGCCACACCTTGCACTTAATGACAGGACTATGTACTTCCTTATTTATACAACAAACATGTCATGCTAACGTTACATAAAAATGCACTTAAATTTTAAAACAATATAAATAATTTCAAAAGTTAAGAAAATAAAACTTACTTTTGGATGTGTCCTGTGTTGGTTGTTAGATCGGTTTGTTACAGTTCAACATGCTGTGCTTTCCTTCTGTCTCTCCGTCAGTCTTTTTCCATCTATCATTTTATTGTACCTTTCTCTGCTCCACCCACTGGCAGTTCTACAATTCTGCAACAAAACATGTTCTACCTGACAGTATAATGTCATATTTAAACTATAAAACATTCTCTGAGTAAAAGACATGTTACAATCAAATTTTGACACATTTATTCTGGTTTCCAACATATTATATTAACAGAATACTTTTAGATCAACATTCAGTATGCTTTAGACAAAAAGTTATACAAAATAATTCTCAACTTTAAGCTTGCATATTTGGTTGTATTTTTGTGTATTAGTTACACCATTCCTGACCAGATGCTTCAGAATTACTTTATTTCAATAAAATTAATTTAATGTCCTGCTTTGAATGTCATGCTGTTGCAAGCTTTTGAAATAAGTGCACAGATGTGTGTAAAATACAGAAAGTGGCATTACAGATGTTTTATGTACATTCAATATCTTTAAAGAGCCCTCTGAGACTCTAGACGTCTTTGCTATACAGTATTTACATAAACACTTTGCTTCATGACATTATTTTTTCCTTCAATTTGCTTCATTAAATTTAAAACAAGTGAATTTGAACTGGGTGTAATTGCCCTGGCATTACCTAAACACAGGCTCTCATCTGAAAAAAAACACTTTCACTTACACTTTCTAAATGGGATACTTTTTGTGTGTGTCTTAAAATGCTTTATCAACATTAGCTCACATTCTAAATATTGAACCATCTTAAATGGCAGCTGATTCTACATCACCTACAGTAATCATTTCCACTAAACAACTACAATCTCTCTAGACTGTCTCACAGCCATGTTAATGGTTAAAGGTTTGGCTTTCAATGCATTCAGTGTATGACAAAAAGCAAAAGAATGTAATACATTATCATGGCCAGAGAGGGGCGCTGTAGGCCCATTAGATCATAAAACCCCACCAGATAAGGCAACGTGATATTTATCACCACAAGGACACGACTGTGTCTGGGGTAGTAGTAAGGGGTGGTAGGAAGTAGTCCATCTGTAACAATCCTTATTGCCTCAAATTAAAGAATAAATTAAAATCTACATACACTTCTGCTTTATTGTATCAAATTATATAAAAGAAATTCTACGGCCAAATTAAATATTATTATAACATTACTGAATTTTTCTCACAAAAATTTAGGACATTTCCAATTGACTATCCACTTAAATCTATCTGAAATTATTAAATGTCTAAAGGAGGAGGCAACTGGACTATCATTTGGAAAAGATCAGAAGACATGAAGACATTCCAGCGATACATAGTCCATAGTTTAGGTAAGAATATGCAATAGCCAAGTTGTCCCTTGTTAAAATTGACACTGATCACAAGAGAGGCAATAAGGCACAGCCCCTCACAAGCTCAAGTCAATAATGACATGTTCAAAAATCTGAGTGTTCCCTTTGAAGCTGGAGACAAAAATGAAGTCTCTGCGGTCAGTGGACACCACAGTGAAGGAGCGAGGTGCCTGGATGTACACCTCCTTAAAGCGGTCAAAGATTTTCTTGTCGTCATCCCAAAGGTAGATCTGAGAGAAGGTGTAGTCACTTCCCAGCGCTAAGTAATAACGGTCTTTGAAAGAGAACGGCTGAAGAATCATGGAGCCTCTTGAAGGCAAGGCTTGGATCTCTGCAAACTGTTTGGTTCCCCAGCGCAGGACTTTGGAATCACCAATGTAGCGCGTCATAGTCAGGTAAAGTTCCTCTTTGATTCGAAAATGCTTTACAGCCACAACATCTTCCATATTGGGGATATCACCTTGCAGGATGAACTTTTGGTTGCTCCTGTTCCACTGGTAGATGACAGGTACTTGTGAGCGGCTCGCCAAGATAATGTGGGCCTTCCCATCCAAATCTAAGAACTCTGCGTCTGTATCTCGGTACCACTCGTGAAGCGACTGGTACGAATAAAAACCTTTGTCGTTCCATTTGTAGAGGGTGGACAAACCTGCTTTTGAGCTGTCGGCAATGACAAAAAACCAGTCGGTGCCAATCTGAAATGCCTCAATGTCATTGGGTTTGGAGACTTTGGAAACCTCAATGTCCTGAAACTTGCTGAATCTGTTTTGGTCCTCATCAAACTTGTAGATGTGAGAGCCTCCGAAGAGTTGAGCCACGATGACAAAGACTTGGTCCTGGATGAGGACTGACTTACACGCCACAATGGACTGACCTGAAAGTAATGCAAAAGAAAATGATAGCACCAGAGACAAAATTGATTGGCAAAAGTCTTTCAAAAGTGACAAACCTGTGATGTTATCGTAAGTCCGAAAGTTCATTTCTATGTGGTCCCACTGAAAAACCATGCAGCTCTCCATACTGGGAGCAGCAATAGCCACATACACGTCATTCTTATAGTTGAATGTGTCCACAGACAGAGATTCTGATGCTATGGACTGATGTAGAATAAAATCTGTTGGAAAAAAGCATATTCACAATATAAATGATAAAAAACACAAAATGCACCTCCAAAAAGCCAAGCAGATCAGATTATTCTTACCCGTTGAAACACATTCATTCTGCAGACTAGTCATATCGTTGAGACGCTTGCCCTTCAAGTCCTCGGGTCCGGCACACACGACATCGGACACTGTAGCATTGGTGTTCTTGAGCCACGTCATCAGCCACTTAGCACGACAGTCACACTCAAAAGCATTACCTCGCAGATCTCTGTGAGAAGAGCACGGTTAAGAAAGTACAGTCAAACTAAATGAAGAGTAAAAAACTTTGTCTTGTTAAACTTACAGTTCTATCAGTGAGTCCAGGTCACTGAAGAGGTCCCTGGGTAAGGCTTTAATGTTGTTGTTTGCCAGTGATCTTAACACAAAAGAAGCAGATTAATAAAGCACAATATGTACAATTACCTTTCTATTGCTTCATTGGATTGATAATAATAAGAATTAATAGTGAAACGTACAAGTGAGTCAAGTCCCTTAGTCCTCTGAAGGCATATTTGGATGCTGTTTCTATCTTGTTACTTTCAATAAACCTGAAAAAGACATGGAATTTAGTGTTGAGTTTATGTATATTTAGTGATCATTTTGATGATAAATTTCATCTTGAAATAAATATATAAATCTTTGACAAATTAGTTGTCAGTAGTTTTCTAATGCTAACAGTAAGGTAATACAAATGTCACTTTAAGCTATACAATTGAATTACAGCCCATTTTGTGTCCTTTTTGTTTTTCAACTCAAAGTGCATTTGAGTTTCATACTGAATGTCTGAGGAAAAACAACAAAGCATCTTACAGGTACTCCAGATGGGAAAGGCCTAAGAATGCATCATCCCTAATAGCTGTAAGAGAGTTGGAATTCAAAAGCCTGTAAGACAAGATGACACACATGAGCTGATGATGGCTCTGTTTAACACTGGGTTCTGTCAAATAATGCAAAAGCATAACACAGTTTGCAAGGTTTTTCAATTCAGTGCCTTTTTAAGAAATTTCAATTTAAAAGGATATTTATGAATGTCACATATGTATGACCACACTCTGCCCCACCTTCTTTCATGATGACAACAATGTGTATTTGAGCAGCAGCAACATGCAGAAAATTGATTGCCTCTTCCAAATAGCTTGTAAAGTAATTTATTTTGATATCCTTTTAAAAGCCTTTCCTGCTAATAGCTGAAGCAAACTCATGTGAAAAGTGCCATTACTGTTTCTCCTAATGGACCCTTAGGGTTACTTTTTCTGTGTTTCTCTTGCACCAATATCTTGCTGCAATTAAATCCCCCTTTCAGGCGCACATTAGATGTGTTTTTTTCCTAAAAGTGTAATGATTTGAATCAGAAATAATCAAAGATGAAGCAGTTCACTTACAGTAGCTGGAGAGATGGCATGTGGGCAAACATACCCTCCTTGACGTCAGAGAAGGTCCCATTAACCATACTCCTGATGGCAAATAGACGATATATAAAGCACAAGAAATGCACATGTTTCGGGGAAAAGGCATTGGTAAGTGCAGTGTGTCTTGACGTCCCTTGTAGGACTCATGCAAAGCTATCATAAAAAAACAAAGCATAACGTATTAAAAAGACATAAAGCTACTCACAATGAATGGATATCGTTGGGGGTGATCTTCGGGACATAGTTTGACCCGACGCATATGATAGACTCCTTGGAGCAGCTGCAGGTATGAGGACATTTTTGTGGCTTCTTTAAATGACCCGGTTGAGACAAGCAACACAGCGACACAAAAAACAATATCCACGTTTTAAGCATCTTCCTTGTCTGGCTCGCATGTGTAAGTGGATTTGATTTCCTTCCCCCAAAAAAGATCGAGACAGGAGGTAGATAGCAACGTTTCCACCCCTGCACCACGGCGAAGAAATGCTGCACTGGCTCTGCCTGACATCAGCAAATCAGCTGCAACTCCCCAACGTTCTTGTTCATTATTTATTTAGACCGGATTCACTCAGCTAACTGCTGCTTAAATAACCGTGAGACGTGCATTGAGCAAATAATAATACTTTTAAATAAGACGACCATTTACATGGATTTTATAGATTTTTTTATTTATTGAATTGGAATATTTTTAGTGCCTTCATAGAATACTTCAGTGACTTTGATGCACTATTAAGTATTTTGTTTGGATACAGAAAGTCGTTCAAATGAAACCTAAGATGCTGTTAAGTTTTACAATGTTATAGAAAATAATTCTATAGCCCACGCACGCAGCACCTTGGAGAGCTCCCAGGGGTTTAGTGGCGCATTAGTCTAGGACTCTAGGTCTATTCCAGGTTAAGTCATAAACTTCCCTTGGTTTAGTCTTGGGTTCCTTCTGTTTATCTATTGGTCAGGTACATTTTCATACCGTAGGATAGCAATTAGCAGTAAATAAACCGGACTTAAAGCCCTTCAACATGCAGTATGTTTACTGTATTGTTAGATTATACCATTTCCATTGAAAACCTTTTTGGTCTTCGATACCATCCTCACTGTATGTTTTCGGAATAATGCTTCTTTTCAGACACTTCCAAAAATTTACACACTGCACCACTCCTAATCAATAAAGCGGCTCTTTAACTAGCCAGTGCTTAAAATGTGAGTTTGACTGACTCTAATCAATTGGAAGCAGTATCAGCAAAACCAGAAGACAGTCTTGTTACAGCTATAATTGCTTGATATGAAAGTTAATAGTTAAATAAAAATATAAGTATACACATTTCCTGCTCAAAATCAACCTAATGGAAACATTGCTAATAGACTCTACAGTGTGCTGCATTGAATCAGTGCTGCCACAGTGCACAGTGTTTTTCCACTGGCTGACTACAGAACAGTAAAAGTGTGCTGATACAGCAGCCTTTCTTTCAGATCCAAAACCTGCTAGGGAGGATTGTTACGCAGTTGTTATCCTTACAGTTTCTGACCTAACAACCTACACATGCCGACATATTCTCAACCACACCTGGGCTGCAGATAATACTCGTATTTATTTAGCGTTGCTGCATCTGTCTCAGCTTGTTAATCTACATCAGAGAGGACTGGGGTCTGGGTTTGTACTTGTAGAAAATACAACCTCTGCCTTCTGAATGAAGATCTAATAATATTTCAAGTGCAATAACAGAAATTGTTTGCTCAAGAGCTTCTCTTTACAATGGACATGACCAAAACCACACTAAACCAAGGCCATGACTATATTTGGTATACAATATTGATTATGTGTTACTTGGTATCTGTTACACAGCCTGGAAATAAATGGCTGCTCCAGTGCACAGTGCTAAGATCAGGGTTAATGGTACAATATTTGTATCACATTACAACATTCTGCAGAAGACGTACAACATTGTAAAGCCCTTTTTCAGATTGAATAAATAGAGCATTTTCTTGGAAATGTATATAACCAATTTAAGAACATTGAATGCCTTTTTTTTTTTTGACAAAATGCAGAACCACATTCTCACATTTATATAAGGCAGCCATGGTTTTAGAAACAACAAAGTTAATCTCCAGTAGAATCCTCCTGGCTCTGTGGAGGTACAGAGGAACAACTTCTAGCTGCCTCTTTCTTCAGGGTTTTGAGGCACTTGTCAAGTCTTTTGATACACAGCGTCACATCGTCCCGAGTGATGCCCACAGCTGAGGCAGCGTTGAGGTAGGGGCAGGGGTAAACCTCAGAATGTGACATGAAGCCACGGAAAGTGTGTCCTTCTATGGTCTGCTCCTTTCCAAGTGGTACGACCCTAGAAAAAATGGTGTTACATCATCATTTGCGTTATGTTTTGACAGCAGGTAAAACAAATACAAATTAACCATACATATTTTATATTTTTAATAATAACAGCCACTAGGGAGATTTGATGCAGATGGTGTGTTGCCTCAGATTTCATTGTTGGATGAGGCACTGAGTAGTGGAGCCAGTGAGTGATTGTCACTTCAGAATAGAAGCAGGGCCAATTCAAGAGCTCTTAGTTTGTTAGCCTTGTGCTAAACTAATGTATGAAAGTAATTGCCAATTCTAAGAATCTCATATCGTATGAAGAATATCATACTCATCTGCATCTTGTTCTAGTAACAAAATGCTAAAGCCTTCTGCTAAATTTTTGGCACTAACAAATAAAGTGACGCTTTTTCCTTTCCAATGCACACTTCAAGGAGAGTCAAGCAGCACAATCAATGCTAATCCAGCAATCTGAGTGTAGCAGTAAACTTAATAAAAATGAACAGCCAAGAACAAAACAAAGATCTCCCGTCACCTGTCAGCGTCGAGGGCTAGCAACCGTTTTTGTTGTTTTTGATGTAAATGTGCCGTTACACTGATTCAGGGACAAATCTTAGGGAGTAATAGGCAATCAAAAAGTGTGACAATAAAAATTTGATTTGGATTTACAAACAGGACATCATAAGATATCTCTAGATTCTTTCACATAATTGTTCACACAACAGTTTAAGATAAAAATAAACATTGTGTAAAATTATCTCATTACTACTGAAATGTTAATCAAACAATTTGACAATAGAATGACCGCCGAGAGAGCAAACATGGTTTGTGTTTGTGTCTGCTGCTCCAGAGACAACTCGGTTCTGCAGACAGTAATGAAAACATCCATTTAAATTAGGAGCAGGCCCCGATATAGGACAGACAGTCTAATCATCTGAAGTACGTTCCGCTCTACCCTGGTCAGCAGCTCCATCTGGCTGATTGCTCATTTGCCCTGGCTAGCTTTTTTTCCTCCCTTATTTTTGATGATACAGACAAGGCTCCATTTGACTTTGGAGATATGTTGACTCATTCTCCATCACTCTGCCTTTCTCACAGCTTGACACAACACTCACTCATCAGACTGTTAAACCTTTCCTACCTGGCTCCAGACACTTGCCGGGTGAACAGCATGGATCCCAATTGGGTCACCGACTTGTCATTTTCTCCTTGGAATCCATTCCAGAGACATAGCTGAGGAAAAATGGTAGACAAACCCAAAATGGAATTATTTCACTTAGTAATATAAAAGAGAGTTTGAAAGACTGTCCATGTCTAAAGGTCAAGCTTACCCAATGAAATGGGGTTATGAGGGGTGTGGAGTAATCTTTCCCCATGTGCAGAGGCCAGACTTTTCAGCTCCTGAGCCAGAAATGAATACATCTCCTGTAGGCCATTCAGACAGAGACAAGAGACGGGGCTAGAGGAAGTGTAGGTATACAAAAGAGCTATAAATAGTAACACCTTCACATAGTGCTACAGTCTTTTTTTAGCAGCAGCCTTGGCTTACTGCTAATCAAGCAAATCTTCCCAGGCATGCAAGAAACATGGCCAAACCCTTCTGTATTCATTGAAGCATACATTTTCACCACCTAATTAGAAACCAAGAAATACTTTAACTTTTTAGATTTTAACATGAAGCTGACAGTGGGAGTGTTGTGTAAGCACAGGTGTTGAGAGCATTGCAGTGTTTTCTGTGTATCTGATGTTGTAGCCTTTTTTGCACTGACAAAATACATACATACTCATTTGAAAGCATTGAGGAGAATATTTTCTCTGTCTCGAGTCACACACAAATGTCCACACAATGATGTCAAGTGGCTCTAAGTGACCATTGTTCTCAGATAACAAAAGACAACTAACTTGCCCTTTGAAGAGTGTTTTGACTTTGCAAAACAATATAATGTGAGTGATGACCACATACTGGAGAATTCACAGTATGTACTGCTACTTTTTCAGATCTAGACATTGTTGAAAGGACTAATTGCTAAGTTGTGCGTATTTCCATAGTTGTGTATGAGGGAATCACTCTTTTTTTGCCTACACAATGGAAAACTGGTCTATTACATTAAATATTCATAATGTGGAGCAAAAAAATAAATCAATAAACCCTAATGGCATTTGGTCATGTGAAAGGCTGGAGGAGCTTTATAGAAATATTTCCCGGCTATAAAAACTGATTTCACACATGTAACCATCTCATTTTCCGACATGAGTAAACAGCTTCACTTCACGGTCCTTGTACAATTACACAATTTACTGAAAAGGCATCTGACCAGCACAGTATGTCATTTATATCAAGTGTAAAACCTCCATTTCTAAATATTTTGGTGTGTTTCTAGCTTTGAAGAAAGAGATCAGGCTCCTTAAAATTTCTATTGTACAGCATTTCAGAAGTGTAAGAATGCTGCAGTGGCTACAATCTGAAGAGGAGGATGCTGCATTATGAGCAGCACTGAGTCACGAGGGGAATATTTTCTAAAATTTCTGGATCAAAATGATGGTTTCTTTCTGCAATGTCCACCTCTTTTCAGTAGAAAAGTGGGCATATCAAAGGCGTTTTCTGTATTCAAAACAATCCAGATAATAAGCTAACATATTACAAGAACCTAAAACACTAAAATTGGATTTCGTAAACATATCTCACACTGCTGTGGTTTAATGGTAATCTGATCTGTAAGCCTCTAGTGTAAACCAACAATGCGCAGAGCTGACGCACTACTTGAAGTATTTATAAAAAAGCAGCATAAGATGGTGTGTACCTTTCTCTCAGATAGCAGTCTCTTATAGCCACTGGCTCCTAACGTGAGAAGGGTAATAAGGACGTCAAGGGAAGGTGACGCAGAGGCTCGACCTACATAAACAAGACAGGAGTGACTTTGAAAAGTAGCCATCCAAATGAAAAAAGCAGACATATCCATTTCAATTTTCTAAAACTGTAACATGAGCAGCAGAGAGTCACTTCTTTGTTGTAGAAATTATAATAAGAAAAAACACAAATAAAAATCTGAAACTCTATAGTAGCATATTTACTTTGTCTCTGCTCGAGGTAAATAATTGCCAGAAAATCTCAGAAATGAAAACTCAGGACTAATACTTGCTTTCTTATGCAACACAAAAGTGTACACAAGATCCCATTCATGTCAACAATGACATGAGTCTATATTCTTATTATCATGTTAAAACCAGACAAGGTTATGTCCAATTATGGTTAGTAGTAGTGTTTCCTTTGCAGTAACACTCAAAGGTATTTTAAACTATGACAATGGTTTGAACTCTATCTAGTACTCAATCAATGAAACCTTGACTTTGACTGATGTCTGTGAAAGCTAATATTTACCTGGATACATTTTGCTTATCTCTTGAATAAAGGCCTCGTCAAAGCCTGCAATTATGGCACCACCTACTGGGACCATAAAGTTCTTGTCCAAGCTCTGTACAAAAGCATCTATTCTTCCAACACGTGAGCCCTGTAAACAGAGAAAATAACATCTCAAATGTCATAAGTGTATTAATCTTGTAAGCACTTGTAGGAACAAGCACTGAGTAATACATACCTGCTGTATAAGGTGCATGCACTTTGATGTCTGTATGCCATATGCATTGTTAACAATGTGAGGGATGTTCTGCTTTGCACACAAAGTGGCAAGCTCTTCAAGTCTAAGAAGATCGATAGTAAAGCAAAATAAAACCACCATAAAATTATGGAATTTGAAAATATTACAAATTTGACTGAAACAATTACCTATCAGGAACCCGTGGGGCGAAGCAAGATGTTGTGGAGTGAACACACAAGATGTTCTCTGCTCCAAGTTCTTCAATCTTTCGCTCAACTGCTTCCAAGTCAGTGCGTAACTCATCACCTTCAAGAACATTCTCCACCACGACAGGTTCAAAACCTGATGAAAAAGTGATCAATGTTAATGCCCACCAGTCTTATTGTGCATTGCCAGGTAAAGAACAAGTCAATGTAGTGTTGACAGATTTTAAGTTAAGTAGCTTATTGAAAATTTGATGTGCTTCATTTGACAGCATAGATGGACTTGTGCACAAGGTGTAAGGTTGACTGAATGGTGGGCTTCAACACGACAAAGTCAAAGACAAAATGTTGAAGTTACCATTACCTGCAGTGATCATGGCTTTGAAACAGGACTTCTGGTCAATGCGGGGCCAGATTATGTACCGGGCCCTGGGCCTGCGATGACGAAGGGTCAGAAAGCATAGTGTCAGGCTCATTCCTGTTGCCATGGGGACAACAAAGCAGCTTTCAACACTCCGGACACCTGTAAATTAAACACTGTGTAAACACCTTAAGCCTTACTTTAGTTTTAAATGTATTTATTTATTTGTGTGTTTTTGCAAAAACCTGAGAGCCTCAAGATGTCCAACACAACTGAGTTTGTTAACTTGTTTAACAAGCTGGACCCTGCAGCTTTTGGCTGAACAGCAGCAATGTCACCTGACCGACCTATGCCATGGATTAACCTTTGGAGCAGAAGGCCACAACAGCCAAAGCATTATTATTAGCAATATCATCTGAACCATGAAATCATCACTGTTTTCACAATTTGTGCAAGCCATTCAGTCTATTAATTGTTCCATTCTGTGCAAGCTTTAGCATTACATATGTGATGGAACCATTGCCATGCCTGTAATGTCGTTTGGCCACAAGACTGGAAGCAACCCTGCCTTCCCTCTCACCAACTCCACAGTTGCCCAGGAAGTTATTACTGTCCATCACAGCCAGCTCACTGAGAAAGAGCTCTATGGTGCTCTCACTCCATCCCTCCTCTGGACACTTGCCCTGTAATGCACAGAGAACGTTAAAGTAAGTAAAAGGGGTGTGCAAACTGCAGTAAGATAAATTTTTATAGTTCTTGGCATAACCTGCTCAAGCAGCTGTCGGATAAGCTGCTCATGGCTGCGCCGTGCCTGACAGCCCTGTCTGATGTAGGAGGGCGACACTATCTTCTCGCTCAAGCTGAAGTTTTCACTGTTCATGTCTTTAATGCACATAACAATCAAATGCAATACTAAATAACTACATCTGAGTGAAATATAATCATAATAACAGATAACGCGGCTTCATAATTATGGCAATGTTTGTTATCTTCTAGTCAAAGCTTGTGTATTGCTCTAGTTATGTCACATAAAGCAAGTAGCAGCAAGAAATACAGACGCGGTGACGTCTTTATGTCACATAAAGCGTCTGCACTTTGTAAGCTAAGCTAACGTGTTTATAGATATATGCGTAGGAAAAAAAGAGTAACAGTAACAGTTGTAATACCTGGCCGTCAAAGTCTTCTTCTTTTGTCTTTTTTTATAGGAACCAATGTCTGTTGGTGAAGTACACAGGGCTCACAAATACGGGACAAACGGGGAAGCCTCAAGCAGCGTGGAAACAGGAAGACGTAACAGCCACGTGCGCGTGAGGCTCTGATCATGTGACCAAGTTAACTCAGCGTTACACGTCATACCAGTGATTTGAACAATTTTATTCATTTTTTCCGGCATTAAGATGTCAGACATACAGAAGTCAAACTCGAAATATTAATACATGTAAACAACACATGAAAAACAAATACAGTAATAAGAATTTGCCCATTGCACAAAAAGCGTGTGTTACATAGTTGTATGTCCAGACCTACAGCCATAAACATTTGGAATAAATTTTTCTTTTTAATATATAAAAACATATTTTGACATGTTTGGTGTTTATTATGTGTAATTTTTAGACTAGCCACCAGGCTACCGTTACACAAAATATAGGCTAATTATACCTATAAATAAAAAAATATGATCCGCTGACCAAGAATCTGATTTCACGTTATTTCTATTAATTTCGCCAGTTACTTCGGCCCTTTTGTAGAGGGTAGCGGTGTGATCAGTCCAGTCGAATTTATTGATAGAAAGTCAATTTCCTGAAGCCATCTGATGCGTCACTTTTATTTTTTTTTAATAGACACAATGCTACAGCCTATTCCCAGTGATGGAATTAATATGAGATGAGGTGTGGGCACAAATAAATATACATTATAACATCATAACTATACATTATCTAGCCTATACATTATATCGATAGCTGTGGTGGACTTGTGGATTGTGGTGTGTGCTGTACACTCTGACAGCAGAGGGGATGAAGGGCCTGCACTGAGGGAGCTGTTCTCCATATGGATGTCAACTTCTTGTAGAGGGCAGCGGTGTGATCAATCCAGTCCAGTTTATTGTTCAGGTTTACCTAAAGTTAAACAATAGCCTACTTAGGGGCATCATATCATCCAAAACATTATTTGATTTTACTTTATATTTTAACCCTCTAAGCGCCAAAGTCGCAAAATTGCGACAAGCAACTTAACAGGAAAAAACAGCCGCTACTTCCGGTTTATGTGCTAAATTATGCTTCCACTCCCTTCCACCAGATGTCAGACACCCTGTACTTTGTTTCTAGTCCACTATTACCATGTGTTGCCATTAAAAAATTTTGTAGAAGAAGACCTCAAAGATGCGTCTCAGTGGGAGTGTCAGGACCGGCTCAATAGAAGCCTTATTCTCTACACACGAGCTGATAAACATGAAAATAACAAATAAAAAATACACCTGTGATGAAGTTTTGGTATTAGTAATGGCTGACTCTGATTCTGAGGGAGAACATCTACCTTTAGAGTCTTTTCAGCCGAGTGAAAGTGAGAAGGAGCGAGAGTGAGTGCATGTGTAACTTGGACAGCGGTGCCGCTGCTTGTGCCTTTCTCAGCGTCTCTCATAAAGCACACGCTGTTTTTCCCACATTTTGCCAAACATCAGTGAAAGAAACGGGAGGAAACTAGTCGCTCTGGCCGCGGTAGTGAAGGGGAGGTTGAGAAGTGAAGCCGTGAGCACGTAGCACCTGCAGCTTTACCTTTAGCACAGCTGATAGAAGCCGGGGCGGGGGTAGGCTACTGCCGTGGCCGCGGTAGTGACAGGGAGTTTGGGAATAATGCAGCTTCTATTGACAGCTGTTTGGGACAAATACGTGTTGGTCATCTTGACACTTTACCCAGTAGAGGAGGGAGAGGCAGCAGTAAACATAGTCAGCGAGAATGCGCTAATCAAAGCAGCGATCGTAATAAAAGTGATGGCTGTGTGCTGTGCTTTATGAGAGGTCCCACACTCTAAAAAACTACTAACTGGCATAGTTAGTAGTTTTTTTAGAGTGTGGGACCTCTCATAAAGCAAAAGATGGATGGATAAGAAAAGATAAATCTACTGCAACCACACACATACAGTACATGTGTATATTTCTCATAACTATTTGCATACGTTTTATTAGTATATTAGAAGTTGTAGTTATTCTTTATTTTGGTAATGTTGCTACGTTGTTACAAATTACTGTTATAAAAAAATATTTCAGAAAAAGAAAAACTATTATAATATGTTCATTAGTGTGTATGTACTGTAAAAAACATAACCGCCAATATATAATGTCATATTATGCAAATTATATGCAAATTAGATGCTTAAAATTTATTTACTTATATACTTTGGGTCATACCTGACCTTTTTCTAGTTTAGAGTAGGACTCTATCTCTTATCATTTTCAAACCACAGCCTTTTGAAATTTGGTTCTCAAAAATCTGTATTTTTTAAAATAAACCCTGGCGCCTAAAGGGTTAATGAGATTAACTTTTCTGGATGCTGCGTCAAGCATCAAACACTGAATATAGCTATACAACAGAGCTGTCATGTCACATCTAGCGAAATGTCACAGAAAAGAAATAACAGCGGATCATATATTAGTTATAAGTATATTTTGTGTAGGCCTAATGGTAGCCTGGTTGCTTGAGTCTAAAAATGGCACTTGTTAAACACCAAACATGTCAAAATATGTAGGCTACATAAATGTCGGTATAATGAAAGGACGTGGTCTCTGTTCACAAAGGCCGGCGTCTTTTTTCCAAAACGAAAACGAGCATTTTCATTTGTAAACTTGCACATACGTAAATTAATTTAACTTTGTACACAGACCGGGCTATAGGAGTGCATCCGAGGACATCCCACATCACGTAATTACAGAGACTGTCTCGTGTATCTGGACTAAACAAAAAAAAAAAGTGTGTGTATACTAGTAGCCTGTACTGTACCAAAACAGAATAAACGTTTTAGAATTGAACAAAACCATGACAATTACTTTATATATTGTACTTTACAATTATCTGGTAATTTAAATTATCGGATAAAAAAACAAACATTGATATTCACAGTATCTAAACAATAAAGATTACGCAGAAGTCTCTGAGGTTTGGTTTTCGTGGACATTCGTTGTGGGAGGGGGCAGAGAAAGATGGCAATTTGACGGCATAGCAGGGTCCTACTCCACAGCTATGCCAACATCTTGCCTTCTTTTCTTCCACCCATTCATTTCACTCTTGAGAGTTCATTCACAGAAATCCAGGCCCAGGATTATTATTTATTTCAGCTCCTAAAAAATGTGTCTTTGAGAGATAAATAATGCTTATTAAATCAAACCAGTATTCAAAATAAAAGGAGGGAAATTAAACATTAGCAGGCATTGTACAAACTCAATAGAATATACTTACTGTAAACAGGATGATGCCCTGGGATTTCCATAGGTCTGTATTTCCAAGAGGTCCCTGTGTCCTCATAAGGTTTGTTCTCCTCATGTTGTTAAAGGCAGGAATAAGTCAGAGTGAAGTAAGAGAGAGGAGATAAGCTTCCTTCCACCCATTTTTCTAAGGTAGTGCCCGTGGGTGTGTCATACAGTAGGTGTGTTTGGGGTTAGCCTGGAAGCTCTGGTGTAGTTATACAGTACTATAGAGATTTATTTAGAAGTTACCTCATTTGTGTTGATAAAGCAGTACAAGTCCGTCCCGGCGTGTCTTATGAGTAAGCAATTGAAAGTTCTAGAAATATAAAAAGCAAACTCGCTGTTCTCTCAAATAAATGTTATGTTTGAACTAGTCACCAAAGTCTTTGCCTAAAACAGATGAATTCAGAAATAACAGCTAACTGGGGACATTTGTGAATCACACCTGACTCAAATGCTGTCTAGACTTTTTAGTTTTGGCTTTGTAGGGCAGGAAATAAAGCTTTTGAACTTTTTTAAAGATTCTTTGCTTTTTTCAAACAGTGGTATCAACTTAGTCACACGCTAAAGTCTGATCCCCTGAGCTTTATTGTCCTTTAACCATTTTCTGTTTATTTCACATTTTTATTTGACCTTTCCACAATCTGTCAACAAGATAAGGTAAACAGCACAGAACTTATAGGTCTTAGGAAGTGTGCTTCTTGGGTTAAAGTTGACTTTGGCGCCTTTTGATAGCCGACTGATGATTCACTTCCTTATGTGTAGACTTAGACCACACCTCGTTAACTCCCACAGAGTAAATACCTCAATGTAAAAAGACAATTAGAGCACACAGACAGAGTTAATCTTTTCATTACGTACTTTATATGTTTATCATGGTTACTGCAATTACTGTGAATAACGCACAAATGCTCTTTTGTGTTCGGGCTTTAATAGGGACATTAATAAACACTTTTCAGCAATGAAGAAGTACTGTTCAATGGCATGCCAGGGCGACATAACTATAACGAGTTGTACGTCAGAGCTTTGGTCAAATGAGAGGGGACGTGAGCGTAACAGTGAGGTAAGAGCTTGACAAGTCATCACTTAATTTATTTATGCAAACTTTTCTTATAAACCTCTCCTTGCATTTTACATAGTAAGAGAAAGTAAGGTTTTGGCATAATACAATTTCTTACTTTGCTTTACACTGAGTATTTAATGCCTGTGCTGTCAGTGCCTTATGCAGCGTGTAATGTGTTCTCTAAAAGCCAAATGACACACTTCTTCTTAAACTGACTGGAGTTGAGTCATGATTTAGTCGCTGAGACGTCATTTATTACACATTTGTTGGCACTTTTGGGTTTGACACAACCATACATGAGCTATTTTAAAAAAAAACATTCCCTGTGAAGCTGTGTTGAAGCTGAAGTCTGCTGAAGTCTGCTTCCAACACACTGAACTGCAGCTGTATGTGTAAAACAGTGAATGAAGGTTCCTCTGTTGAGTCAAATCCAAGCAGATGATGTCTGTTTGATCATCCGTCTTCTTGCTGAACAAGTCCTTTTGACTTTGGCCCCTCTAGCCCTAGGACCATGTGGAGTTTATTAAGTTTGAAAATGACTGGGACACACTGGCTTGAGGAAACTGAATCAGGGAAACTGAATCAGGGAAACTGAATCAGGAAAAAATCCCCACAGTCTGACTCACACATTTAAAACGAATTACAAAATAAAGTGAAATAACATAAAAAGACAACTTAACTTAAAAATATAACAAAACCAATTTTATTTAAACATACTTTGGAAAAATCTGTCATTTTTTTAGGTTAAAAAGTAAAATTAATTCATGAATATATGTAGTTTCAGTTTCCAAAATGTTCAAAAGGTTGGTGTTGTGACTTGTCCCAATAATCTATGAAATTCACAGAAAACTACTGTTGGTTTGTGGAGCCGTGGGCTTGTTGAAGCAGGTAACAGAGGCCGCGTAGGAGTTTACTGCTAACAGCTCGTTGGATAAAGTTGTTAGTTTAGTCTTTCTTAGTTATTGTTTTTTGGTCTGGTAATTCAAATGTTAAAAGTTAAACACAGCCAGTGCTTGTTTTGACTCAATTTCTGTTACCATTCACTACTTTACCATTCACTGGTAAAGATTTTTAACATGGGCAAAAGAATATTTTGGTGGTAGAGTGGGTGGGCCTCACAGCCAAAAGCACCAGTCTCAGCATCCCTATGTTGATGCAGCACCATTAATTGTAACAGTATTTACCAACATTTTGTCTAATAAATGTTTCTCTAATAAATCAAAGTATCTTTTCTGCACTCTGGGCATGAACAGTGCTTCTGCTATTGGGGGAGTTTTCTAAAAGGCTGGCAGAAAGGTTAGTCAGAGATCCAGCTCATGTTTTAAATAAAGAAAATGAGCTTTTGCCTTCAGGGAGGCACTTAAGGGTGTACTGCTGTAAAAGGAACAAACACAAAAACTCGTTTGTTCCACACTCTTAACCAGCAGAAGAGCACAGTGACTCCCTCTTCTCCTTCTATAGACACAAACTGTCACCTACCTTAAAGTTTCAGAGTTTTTATATAAATTAATGGGGTCATGTCTCATGCAATACACACACACTTGCAATAGAAAAAAAGCTAGTGGGAAATCACCAGGTTTTTTCCGCACATACATTTCAGGCACTTCAAAGATTTTGGGTCTTTTATTGTTGTTCTTCCTAATAATTGAGACACTTTTCTCCAGAAGAAAGTGACTGTATTCAGAGAAAACACGTGATTGCACAACTCCTTACTTCTCACAGTGGCGTGTACACCTTTGGTCACAAGAGGGCGCCC
The DNA here is from genome assembly GCA_024416835.2 of Perccottus glenii. NCBI lineage: Eukaryota > Metazoa > Chordata > Actinopteri > Gobiiformes > Odontobutidae > Perccottus > Perccottus glenii. Next base: position 13,726,280 of record CM044546.2, on the reverse strand, counting down.
TACTCCACAACTATGAGCAAAGAGAATCCAGCGTTAGACAGGAAAGCAAACCTCTGTTATTGTTGGAAAATCAAATGTATAACAAGTCGTTTTTAAGAATGTGATGTTGTTGCGGATGCTTTTTGTTTAAACACAAATGGAAAGAAATCATCGTAGCAAACAGAAATAAGACCAATTTACATCTGCAAGTGTTGTTGTTTAAAAAAAAAAAAAGAAAACATTTGCTGAGTTATTTAAAAATGATAAAAGTCAACATTACAAATGAGAAAAAGATCCAGTAAACCCTTGTTGCATATTTGTATGATCTTTATTCTATTTTATAATATACTTTGTGTTTTTACATAAAGAGACTTTCTTTTACACATATAGATTATATTATGGTTAATTTGTATCTGTATATATTTACACATTAAATAAATCTTACATTAACACGAAGAAAATAACATTTACAGTGCAAGAGTGTTGAATAATGGTCAACTTTTCATAATTTGTTACTCTATGACTAGCTCATAAACTGAGATTTTTCCTTTAGATTTCTTTCATATTTCATTCATTCATGCTTTCACACCAAAAGAACTGTGGCAAAAGAGAAGAGACATAAGGAATAAGTGTAGCTGAGTGAAATGTTTTGTTAAAGGGAATGGCAGCGAAGTGTGATCACGAGAACGTGTGGGTGTTTGGAGAGGTGTATGGCAAATGTGGGCTTTGCGCACCATAGAGTTATCACAAAGATCTAGCAATTGCGGAGAAATGGAGGCAGGAGTCTGACATACAGGATGGATCTGATGGTGTGTATAAATTACATTGTCATAGTTTTTCTTGTGCAATTTGCATTATGTGACTCACCAAGTTCTTTTGAACCTCTGGCATGTGTACATTGTTATATCGCAAACAAAATCAGTTCCTTGTCTGTACTTGTATATACTGCTCAAAAAATAATGAAAAAACATGTGTGAAATATGTTGCTTTTGCAAAAGGACTAGCTATTTACAAAGTAGGAGCAGTTCTTTTGTGAAAGGATGCATAAAAGTGAGCGCACACAGTCGACAGCAGCTATACACTTGGCGGGTGACCAGCCCAAATTCTTTGCATGCAAATATTTCTCACTCATTCATAATATACTATTATGTTACAGGGAGGTCTTACAATGCTGCTGTACAGAGGCTGTGTTGAGGTAAAGCGGGTCAGAAGGGGATCATGGGAAATCTATTTCATAGGTGAACGGTTCACCCGGGCTTTGTAACTTGGAGGACAGACGCATGGGAATGCACTTCTCAACAACGACACACATGTGGTATTAAGTATTGCTGTTTAATCTGTAATTTCCACATTCTATGTTCCTTAAGAGATTATGTTTCTACCGCCCAGTATAAAAACACAGACTGGAGTATATTTTTTGCAGTTCAAATACTGGTTGTATAATCTACAGTTCTATGTTAATTGAAAAAGCGGACATGTGTGATGACTTCAAATGCTGATTGCACACATGCACACAAAAGCACCTTAGATTGGAAAAGAAATTGCACAAGTTGGATAATTAGCATTGACATACATTGGCATTTTTACACAGGTTTGCTTCATGACTTATGACATGTCTAGATAATTTGTTCTTTTGAATGCTGATTGGTAGTTCTACTGTATATGAAGCCCTAGACACTGACTAATCTAAATCAATCATGGCGCTTAAACATTGCATTTTCCAAATCCTTTATTTTGACACTGAAAGTTTAATGAGCCTAAAGGTCTATTTTTTTTTATTCAGCAAAATTAAGTAAAAGCTAGTGTACGTTTTAAGAGGCTAACGTTTGTTTTCTACTGTGAAGCGCTTGCCTTTGTTCTTTGTTGTGTGTGAAGCATGAGCTCTGACCAATCAGAACAACTGATCAGTGGCAAAGAAAAGGACTTTACGTGAACGAATACTGCTACAATACATCTAGTGCTACTTCCACTCAATGTAAATTGCTAAAGAATAAATAAAAAATAAAATAAAAACGCAGCCCCTGAAAAGACATTCAGTGTTGAGAGATGACAGGCGGCAGGCAAGAGGGGAAGCTGTAACTCGTCAAATAGTCTCAGGTGAATTTAAAAAAGAACAAAATTGTTCGTCTCCAGCTGGAGGGTGTCACTTGTTGTTGAGGTGTGAAGCCAACAAGAGAGACTTTTGTGCTCAAAGCCATCAGACAGGAAACATATTTGGAACTAAATCTTCACTCACGCAGTCCGCCATTTGCTCATGCACAAATCCACTTTGGCAATGTATGTATTTTTTTTTTTTTTTTTTTTTTTGTCTGTAGTAGCTTGTTGCTTACAGCATGTGCTGCATATTTTACAGCAGGTTCTCTTCTCTTGTCCCTAAAGTTCACAAGAAAATCCCTTCCTTCAGGTGCAGTAGGATTTATGCTGGGCTAGCAACACTAATAGCATACACAATGCTTCAGTATTTGGCTCACTTATCACATCCAACTCCCCAATTCCTGCCAAATAAAAAAGAAATGAAACTTCACTCAGGTTAGGCCTTTGCTAATCTAACCAATGTCTTGAGGCCACCTCCAGCCACCACTCATTCCATGAAAATAAAAATGCATTTTACTTGATTACTGCAATCTTCTTTAGTTGAGTAGTTAAAGGGTAAAATGGGTTAGGGTAAGAAAGCGCAACAAAAAGGATGGTATGGTTGTTGGTTAGGCGCCAGCGGTGGTGATATCCTCATCACTTCCTCAGATGGACACGGGGCAGCTAATGATCCTGTCCTCCAGCATGACGCTGACCACCAGGAAGACAAAGTATAGCATGAACATGATGGATCCAAGAAGCTTGCTCATTCGCCACTTGCAGGCAGCGATGGAGATGATGACGAACAGCAGCATGAGGAAGAGGAGAACGATGGCGCAGAAGAGCCCATTGGAGCTGACTTGCACTGGACTGATATTGTTGGATAAAGACCAGAGGAGCCAGGGAAACGGCAGGCTGCCACAAACAAATAAAAGTTTCAAACACAGATGCAGGGTGTTCACAAAAGATCAATATGTATCCGTCAACATCTCATAAAGCAACATAACTATTTTGATCTAAGAGCAAAATGACAACATCTTTATTACCTACAGTATGTGTAAATACTGTAGATACCTGTAGACATTGCTAAAGATTAAAAAATCATCAGGTTGAATTCTCCAGGAAAGTTTATAGAGTTAGATGTTTTGCTTGATCCCTTGAGACCTTTCTCGTTTTTGCTGCTCTATTATAAAACTAAAATGAAGCTAAAATGATATCAGGTAACGTACCCAACAGTGATGTCAAAGATATTGGAGCCTACGGAGCTGGATACAGCCATATCACCAAGGCCCTTGCGTGCCACAATAACACTGGTGATGAGGTCAGGGATGGAGGTTCCAGCTGCTAATATAGTCAGGCCCATAATCTCCTCAGTAATCCCAATGGTCTCACCAACCTGCAGAAAAAAAAAAATAAATAAACAGAAAGTAAGCTTTGGGGTAAAATAAAAACCTAATCTCTTTCAGCTATTTTTAATTTCCTCGTGATAGTTGGCAGCTGGCATGGGTGACAAAACTCCCGCATGGAACATCTTTTTTTTTTTTAAACAACACATCTGTTAATCATTTATGAGTGAATGATGTCGATCGTAGAACACCTACACAATGGGGGACTGCACTTGTTAAACTTGGTAAATATTGATTTAAGTACCTGGTGAGCCCACCACACCATCAGGTAGGAAAAAATAGCAATCCAGCCGATGGAACCCAGAAAGGTGATCGGGAAGAACTTCTGTGATGACTGATAAATGCAAAGAGTGTAACAATGTTAACATTATTAGCTGTTAAAAGAGTACAAATAGTTCATTCCTGCTCAGAGTTGGCTCTTATACCGTTTTCCTGACGTCAGGTAGCGTTAGCCACAGCGGGAGGACAATGGGCATGATAAGGAGGTAGGTCAAACGCTTGCGGTTGGACTCAGGCCAGGACAGGCTCAGGGGCTGGTCCTCTTCCTCCTCATCCTCTGCCTGTGGGGACACCAAAATACACAAGTGTAGGAAAGAACTAACATTTGTCACAAGAATCGAAAGACTCACTCAAAAGACCTGGCTGAGTTAACTGTCCTCTCCATAGTAACTGTTCAGAGGTAGAGCTCTCTTGCAAAACATTGGTAGCATTTCTACAATGGCTCACACCAGAAATACTGGCTGACAGTACTGGCATTGCCTGGGCTCGAGAGTAACCTCAGGACTGAGTGGTCTGATGAGTGCAATTTGGGTTATATGTCCCCAATCATCAGGAGCTGATCACTGCTGGCTGCTCCATAGTGGGCCTCTGGAGTCTGAGTGAAGCTGCCAGTGGAATGCTAAGTGAGTCAAAGACTGACACCTCACGTGGGATCAGCTTCAAAGAAGCTGTCACCATCTGAAGATGACACATGCTCGAGCCCTGACAGGTCATTCCTGAACACAGCAATGCTTTTTCATCAGCCGCTGTGACCTGCGTCGTATTTCTGCTTTTAAATGGAAAAGATTATTCACAATTAAACATTGTGGTACAAAAACAAAGCTTTCTGAGACCGGATAGAAGTCCTCGTCCCTTTGCAAACTTATACGATATGCTTGGAGCCATAAGGGACTAAAGACATTTTAGCCAAACACACACTGATGAACCACAGTGTGTTCTCAGGGTCCTTAAGTGAGACCTGTTAAGAACAACCTCACAGATTTCATGTGGCTGTGTAAAAAATTTCAGTATCGGTCACATTAACTATGTCTATTCAGGGAGAAAATCAAAGCATTAAATATGGCTACGTGGTCCATGAATCATATGGAGCACATCGTGCAGTGGCAGCTACTGAGTGGAGAACTGCCTGGTAACCTTGGTAATCAGAGCTGCCAAACAAAAGGCAGCGCTTGCATCACTTATGCTCAGTATTCTGATTTCACCTCCTCTCCACATCCAGATGGCTGCATTGTTGTCAGTTAAAAAGCCCCTAGCCCGAGGCTCATTCCTGAGCCAATTCACCCTGATCTCGCATAGTATAAATACATTTGGTTTAATAAATCACGTCTGTTTACTATGGATTTACAGATGTGTTTGCAGTATAATATCAGCTTCTCCTAATCCTCTGGAAGATGAAGTTAATATGTCAGACTGGTGATTATGCAAGCACTGACTGCATGTGTGCGTTCTTCAAAGAAATCACCTCCCAACACATTGCTTTACTTGTGTTCAATGTGTGCTTTCAATGGACCCCATAGAGCCGGTGCACCCGATTCTGGGTTGGTCTCCAAATGCCAGCCCCTTGGGTGCTTTCCTGCCCTGTGGAGCCTCAGTTGGCAACACTGCCAACTCCAGGCTTAAAGCCACTGACTTTTAGCAGGCCCCACAGAGCAAGTGGAGGCATGGCATTTGCTATTTTCTTTCTTCCCAGAGGGCGGCATGTGCTTTGGCTCATACCGAGAGGCAACAAAGCTACATGAGTAGAAACTGTTCAAAGTATCTATATGAGGTACTGACTCTGCAAAGTTTTGATAACACATGATAAAGTACCATGCAATGTGACCCGCTCACGAGTGCGTGGATCTGTTTTGTGACAGGAATAAAAAAATATAGGTGAGTACAATAGCAGTATTTTGAAGGATAGTTTAGGCTGAAAGTAGAAAATCCAGAATGTCTTATTTTTCATCTTTAGAAGAAAATGACATGATATAAGATGAATGCTATGTACATAATAAAATAACACCTGTATTTCTTTTGTTTGGTGGGATTTCTGTGGTGGCAAAAGCTCTCAGGTGTTTTAACTGTCTAAGAGTTTGTACTCAGCATCTGCTGCTGGCTGCTTCTAATTTGACCTTAACCTTATTTCCCAATCTTGGTTGCCAAGGAATCCAGGAGGAATTGAACAATTAGTATGACGGGCCTCCAGCTGACACAGACAGGTGCACTGTGGGACACAGCTCTAAAAATAGCAGCGAGTGGGAATTAAGCATGCAATAAGCTCCTCCAAAGTGAGTGAATTACCACCTGGAAAAGGTGGCTCTTCCACCTGGCTGATGCACTGCCACTACTTACATTTTTGGTGCCACTCTGACAGCAAAAAAAGGATTTATTCTTCTATTTTTTAGCTTCAGAAGAGAAAATATTCTATCAGTAAAGACTAATATTAACCCAAGAGTGAAAGATCAATCTGAAACAACTTGGAGCAGTAGAAGAGATCGATGCACACAAGGACATGGTGGGAATCAGGGCTTATGTTTAGCAGCCATTGTGCCATGCTCTATTTTGAGATCTTGCAATAGACACTTGTATCTTCTTTACTCCATCATTTTAGAAATGAAATGTTTCTAAAATGAAAAATTTTACAAAAAGGTTATGCACTTGATACACTGAGTACTGTGTATGCTGATCAGGAAAAATATGATATAAATGTCCCAATAAATCCCGTCAAGTGATTGTGTTAATGGATTGGTGGGAAATTAATATTGTGTCTAACCTTTTGATTGTTATGAACAGATTCGTTTGGGTATAAAAATGTAATGAATGAGGGTCCAGCTGGATTGGAAGACACTGACTTTGAATGAGAGGAGATGTGTTTCTGGCAGCTCCAGCTGAAGACTGAGGAACCCGCCCAAGAGCATGCTGGGAAGTTATCAGCAGTAGTGACCTGTGCTATGCATCATTCACACACAAGGTGAAACACAGGGGCAGATGAGAGGCATCAATAATTCACAAATGTTGCTGAGGAGGTTTGATATGTGCCCTTTTGTTGCTACTTGTTAGACAGGCAGCAATAGTTTAGGTTTTGGTAATGTATATTGGCCATACCGTTTCTCCTCCTTGGCCGGCTGTTCCATTCATGGGCGGGGGGTCCTCCACTTCCACATTGGAGCTGTTTGGAAGGTTATTCTCTGTGCACAAAATAAAAAACAAAACCAACTTAAAAACAGAACACTGGACTTTAAATAGAGCAATACTATTAGTATTTCAGTTCCATATATACGTCCTGATTTCTCTTGCTGGTAATACTTTCATTTCAGGTCAGGCTTACTTAACAGCCCTAATTAAAACACAAAGAGCCCAAAGATATGTAATCAGATAATAACACTAATAATGAAGTGAAAAGTGCTTTCATCCAAATGTTGTTGTGACACAATTAAACTGATTTTTAGACTGATAATGCCAAGTTAATGCCACCATTGTCCCGGATGTGACCTCACTGTTAATGGGATATGGAGCTTATCACATGTCCCATAGCCCTGTCTAAAGAAAAGAGAATGAATTCCAGATTTCACAATAAAGTTATGGGATGACTACCAGTCATTTATTTCGATTAAGATGGTAACAGGTTAATGCATTGCTGTTAGCATAATTTTTTTTCTCTCATGGATAAACATCTATGTCTCTTTGATTCTGCTGCTCCGACAACGCTGTGGCCATAAAAGCGCTTCCTCTGGCCCCGTGTTAATCCTTTGGTTCAATGCTCTTTGAAGTGAGAAATGCATAAATTACATTTGGCACTGACGGTGATTGATTTAAATGCGTCTTGAAAACAACACTTGGAATCAATTTGGCTGTTCTTGATAATGTCAAGCTTGTTTAGCATTGAATGTGATCCTCATTAATTACTTCAATGGGCAAAGTTTAATGGCTAAGAGTAGTCAATATATGAAGTTGTGGAAATGTAAACTTGCTGTAGAGTTGAGCTTCTGTTTAATTAAGAGTATGAAAGTGGACTGTTACCTGCACGGCTTGCCACTCCATTGGCCTTCTCACTGTCTTCCACTTGGCATTTCTTTTTAGCAATCTTATGAAGGATGGATGCCTTCTCTCTGAATTTACCTGCAACAGAAATAGCACAATGGTTAAAAACGCAAGCTCACGGCCTCCTCCCAGTGCCTTGCTGTCACCTTTAACCCCCAGATGTGTCACGTTTTAAAAGCACTCTGTGGGCACTTTACACAAAAACTGCTGCTCAGACAACATTCAGAGTCATTGTGTCATAGCATATCATATACTGATGATCCTGCAATGTCCTGGTCCTTGTGAAGGCAAAGCTAGCAAGGAACAATCTCTTTCTGAAGTGGCACTGTATATTAAAGAGCTGTCAAGTATAAACTAGAAGTGGTAAAGAAAAAATTCTAATCAAAATCGTGAAAATAAAACTATACTAGAGCTATATACACAGTTTGGTCAGACCTTAAAAGACATTGGTTGATTCTTTAATGATTCAAGATTTCTATTGAAAGATTAAGCTGTGTGACAAAAACCAAACCAGTTAATTACTGTAATTCTGCCCTTGTTCCTTACTTAAGCAGAGTGCCCTCTTGACTTGACAAAAAAAAAGGAGAGAATTTGCTCTGTGTCCTAATGACTTGTGATGACTGGCTGCTGGCTTGTGGAACACAGACTTTCCAGGAAACTCCAGCTAGTCCTGACGACAAACACATCTAACAGAGCAAACGCAGAGAAACATGAACCAAATGAAGGTATTGAATGTGTCCTTATGTTGTCGTGCTAATTTTCTGTGCATGTCATACTAGGCTTATTTTTTTTTGAATTTTTTAACATTTTTTTCATTTTACGAGGACATGGTTGATTGTGAGCGCTTGACACAGATACGTGTCAATATGTAGTCCACGACACCATGTCCGAAATAGTCTGTGACCACCTGGCAAAATCGTTAACCGCCTACTAAGTCAACGCTCCCCTCTTTTTTTTATCCATTCATCCCCACTTATACATTTAGACAAACCATAACCAAAGCAAAAAAACAGACACACATCATGACAGTTGCATTTTTACAAGACTGCAATCACGTCTGACATCGCTCTTGGTTCTTGTATGTGTGGTGAGTATTTTGCTTCTGATAGTGACAATCACAGTTGAAACAAAATCAATTTAATTTATAAATGCTCTAAACCATCACGCACAAATGTGAGCTCAAACTTGAGTGTGCATTTCCTTCAGCAGTGTTCAGTTTGTCACAGCTGGAGAAACAGGAAATAATGGAGTTTTTTACTGGGTTCTATGGAGCTCTACATGTTTTTCAAGATAAAAAGGTTTTGACAGATCTGTTTCATTATGCTCAACTGTACAACATTTTACCTGATGCATCATCAGCACTCCATCAAGCACTCCATTTGAGGTTCATTGACATGGTCAAAAGAAACCATTTACATAAAGATTAAGCAACAGTTGAGTCTTAATACAGAAAGTGGAGCCCTTTCCCTTGACGCTATACGATCGCTCAGTTTTCCTTGTCATTGCTTGGCTGTTATGCAACCGCTGGCTGGATGAGTCATGCCAGTTTGCCCAATTCAGCACCACACATTTTACAAGTAAAAGCCCCCAAGTGAGGGATAAGTCAAGGATGGTGTATTTGTCAGTGAGGCAGAGGGGTAAAAAGGCTTCAGAATTGTCGTGGGGGTGGAAGAAAGTAAAATAGAAAGGAATCAATGGGAGTAAATCTTGGGGAACTGATGCATTTATTTGGATATTTGTGTGTGGTATGGTTGTTTTTATACAAGATGTTATGTTCATACTCTAAGGGGATGCCATTGATTTTAAACAAAACCAAAAATTCAAAACACAGTAAATCACAAGGCCACTCAAAACTCAAAATGAAGTTGAAAAATTACTATGTTGCAAGCAAAAAAAAAGTGGTAAAAAAAAATGGAAAGACAAAAGCTAACTTAAAAAGTCAAGTTAAAACGATTTGGCTTACCTTCCTCAGTCATTGAGTGATAATATTTTAGTTTCCCATAAGTCCCAAGCTCTACAACATCAATGCAAAAGACAAGGGTAAGGCAGCAGACACACAGAAATAGGAAGAGAGTGAACATAACAGAAGCAAGAAGAAGAGTGGGCCCGGCTCCACGTCACACACTGTACAAACACTCACAACGGGCGACATACAGGACCGCATAGTCTCTCCATTTGTCACTGCATTAGTGCAAAAGAAAGCCTGTCCAAAACACTGCTGTATGGATGTTAGAGAAGATGTGTAAAGAGAGAGAAGCAGTAAATAGATACTAGGTCTACACAACAATGACACAGAACAGAAAAGAAAACGAACGAGAAAGATATTTACTGGGTCAAACATGCAACAAAAAGATGAGTCCTCCTCTCCTCGGCACACGAGCTTATTCGAATGACTCAGCGTTTTATTCCCACAATGAAAGGCAGACAATTCATTTGATTCCCTTGCTGAAGCAGTCCTTCCTGGTACAGTAAACAGACACAGGTCAGCATGTCTGCGTGATGAATAGGTCCCCGATCAAAACCTGCTGCTGCTAACGACAAACTGTGCGGACTCCAACTCCCACGATGCCCCACCACCTGGAGCTGTACTACCACACACATGCTTCTTCCGACAATTAATAACTCCTGAATGCAAACAATAGTGATGGGTTCATTTGAATGTTATAATAGTGTTTTGCTCTCTACTCTGCTGTGACAAGTCTGCAACACCATTCACAAACAGTAGGCAAATAATTCATAGAAATGTATATTACAGTCACATGTTGATGTTATTTACGACAATCACAACTACTACCAGTGGGCAACTGCCCGGATAATGGTGAGATTCTCGTACCAAATGTGAGCACTGGCAGCCCTGAAAACACAATCTAATGAGACGAAATCACATTCTATTTCAGATTGCCCTGCTCATCTGCTGCACTTTCAGACAAGTGCTTCCATCCCGTGTGATGAGGCGCAGCGATTTGGGATGGAAGTGCACTGTGACTGGAAGGCCGCTCTGAGGGCAATTAACCCGCAGCCCAATGACTGGCTGTGCATAGTTTGCCCTGACGAAGCGGAGCAGAGAGGAGAGCTTGTTGTTGTTGTTTACCAGGGGCCCTCTTGTCCTTGTGCTGCGACCTCTAAACCTCTGGTGCGCTGTGTGCATGCATGTGTGCGTGCCTGCTCTCTGTCTGCTGGGGGTTGGGGTGTCAGGGAAATTCACAGTCTGGGCCGAAGCAAAAAGGCTTTTAACATTGATTTTTCAGCCACCCAGAACAGGGTGGCTCTGAGGGCACACTGAGGGCTCGGACATGCATGAGGGTAATATTAATAATTACTTACTCAACATGCTCTCATATTTTAAGGATTTCTTGGTTAATTCTAGATGTTGTTTTGCAGGTTACACAAAAGAGTTTTTGGTTACTTGTACTTTTTTAACCTACCTTGTACTGGTAACATATTAAGGCAGTTTATACACATATAAATTAAGATCAGGAAATATCTGCATAAATGGAAAAAAAAGTATTTTTTTGCACAAAGGATGGAAGGATGACGACAGCGAGTGGATTATTGAACCATGTGATCAATGGGGCCCGGCATTAGCACAGACAGTACAGCTGGCGGCGAGACTGGACACCAGTATGGAGCAAACTAGAAACACTTTCCGACATAATGAACAGCAAAAAAGACACTCAAAATAAGACAACAGCTCCAGTTTCTTTGATTTATTCTGCGTACGTCACACCCAATGCTGTCGCATCAAGAGACAGAAGCATTGTGTAACAGTAGTATGTTCACGGTTGAATGCTGCTTTTACCCAAAGGACCTTCTCTTAGCTTAGTCACTGGGGGACTCTATAGTACGTCGTCTCAACAACAAATGGCCTCGTCAAAGATGTTTAAGGCTGCACGGGCTCCCTCTGCGATCATTTCCACTTTATCGCAGTGAGATAATGATTGTCGGGAAACAAATGATGGCCATAGACCTATTCTATTTCCTCACATAGTGGTGCTGTAATGTAACCATAAATACTCAGGAGATGCATGGTGATCTCAAACTAAAGAGTCTTTAATCCATTGAGATGTTTGGAAAAATACCGGTACCGTGAAAATAAATTCTTGATAATAAAAGAAAATTAATGCATTTGTAGGATTAATTCTACATTTTTAGGGTGACTAGTGTGGTTAGTGACTTATTCTTGTCTATAGAAAGGGTACTTCCTGTTTCCAAACTTGCTAATTACTTACCAGTAAGAACTTGCCATTGCCATTAAACAACATTGCGTTTTTGTGATTGGATGAAATTATCTGTTCATCTGAGAGTCCCTGCCCAGGATGACTGAAAACCTTCACAGACATTATAGTATTAATAAGATATTTGTGGATTTGTTGAGTTCAAGTGTGCAACAATAGCAATTTTCTGCAGTCTGTTTACCATTGCCTAAATGCTTATACACTTCCTAACCTCATGTTTATCAAAATGTTGGAACTTAATCTATCACGAGTGTTTCAAAAGGGTCTGAGTCACCAAATCCTGAAGTTCAGTTGCTGCCTCGAAGCTCCGCTAAGGGCCGGGACGTTGGCGTGAGTGCCACTCTGCCTCTTCCATTTCTCCTTGCAGTTCAATATTTGATGCCCCTCCTAAGTAATGTTCGTAGCTCTGTTGATGCAGGGAAATTCAAGTCCTACCTCAACAATTAACAGTATATTATTAAACCAAATGACTTTTACAAGACCAGAAAGTATCTCTCGAGGCCAAAAATCAATAATCATTTGGTGGGAATGGCTAATTGTAAAAAGCCTGTACAAGCAAACTAAATTTCAGCCCACTGCCTGAGTATTGACTCAGTCTTCATGAGGGGCATGTAAAGAGGGCTTGTACTCTTCAAACCATGAGGGGAAGAGGGACAAGAAAACCACTTATTAAAGAGGAGAGGGAGACAAAGGGGAATAACTATAAGGAAATGGTCACAGGGGTATACATCCAAACAAAATGAGGATTTCAAATAGAGAGGATGGTTATATAGTGGCTCCTGGGAAATAAATGTGTACATATAAAAGGAACACGGTGAGCGAAAGAGAGAGATGCCTCTAGGCAATGAAAAAAAAAAGTTTTGGGGGGGAAGGAGGAAGGGGGAATAGGAAGTAGAGGAAGGGATAACTCACCAGAGTCAGCAAATTCTGAAGGAACAGTAGAAGAAACAGATAAGAAGACAAAAAGAGAAAAGATAAGTCCAGTGATAGTAGTGTGATACATTCAACGAAGGTAGTAATTCAAATGTGCTCATGCCACAAAGTTTAAGTGAGTTTTTCCTGCAAACAGTATCCACAAGTTCATTAAATACATCCAATGTTTGCTTCAAAATTTTAGGATTTTGCTTCATTTTACTCCAGGAAAAACTCCTCACAGGAACACACACAAAACCACACACACAAATCCACATTCAGACACTACCCTTTTTTCTGTTCCAGCACGAGCCAACGACCTCAGTCTATCCTTCGCCGACGACTTATTTTGAGAGCGGTTTATGAAAAATGTATGGCCAGAGTGGTGCCACCTCCCTGCAGCTCGCGAGCTTTACTTAAAGCACGAGCGCAGACAAGGACGGCCTCTGATGGATGCACCTGTTCATCCCTTTCTACGCAGACAATACAACGCTCTTTTGCATTAATGATATCTGTGTACATAATATGCTCATCTCTCATGACCTTTACAGTAACGATGGATTCATTTCATAGCCCAAACCCACAGAATTATTTAAATATACCCAAGAGCGCTACTGTTCTCCTCTTTTGTCAAAACTTCCAACGTGCCACATGGAAATCACTACATAATGTATTCAAATCAAGCCCAAAGTGTTACTTTTGTTCTCTCAACTAATTAATTCAATCCTCATGTCATGTCACACTGCGCCTCTCCATTCATTTTCAGGCAGTAATTTGCCAAAAGACTCATCAGTTTAATCTTGTAAAAATTGTACAAGACACTCACATTTGGGCTGCTTAGATTGAAGCTGAAGTTCATTTTCTTTTTACAGGGGTTATACATTTTCTTTTAAGTCCATCATGCACCTTTAAGACATGTCACAGATTAAAAACATGCTGCTTTAAAGTGACAAAGTGGGGTGAATACAGCTGCTTGGCCACATATACCAGCCCTGCAGCCTATAATTTATATTTTATCTTGATGCATGTAAATGGGCACCTTAGGGCACTGGTTATTAATCTTTCATGGACTAATTCGAGGTATGGCTTTCAAAGAATGTACAGGAAGGTGAATCTAAAAAGCTGGAAAATGTCCTCTGGATAGAGTTGGAAGCACTCAAAATAGCACACAAAAACTAAAGAGGGGGAAAGTTTTGTAAGCTGGCATTAGTATCCCACATAAATATTCATTTCTAGGGATTAGGATTCAAATAAGACACTAGTTCCACCACTAAATCAGACCCTTTTCCCCAAAGCAAAAAAAAGATCTTCTTCATACCATGTGCAATCTGTCGCCTGTTTGCTGTCCATTAACATTTCCCATTTTGCTTAGCTTTTGAGGGCAGCGTGTGGAAGGGATGACACCGCTCCTCCCTCGGCGTATTAACATATTTATCCCCTGTGCCGAGCACTGACACAGCTGTTTTACATTTCCCTCAGCAGAGCTAATAGCCTACATCTCGGATTAAAGGAGAATGATCTTCTGCCTCAGATGGGCTCTGACACAGCAGGACCGGATCAATTTTGGCACATAGAGCTTAAAATACAGTAATGCATGTGCAGTTTACTGGGCAGATGGAGCAAAAAGTTAAATGAGACATTCAAAACAATCTGGAGCTAGATATTATGCACAAGAATCTTCCAGGTGCAAAGAGCAGTGACAGATATACCTTCACTTAAAGGGTCCAAAGTGTGGATCATGAGCTGGAAGATGCTGTTCCTCATGAGGCTGTTGTGCAGAGATGCTGAGCTGCCCCCTCTCTGGAGCCGAGGCCGGGCCTGTGAGACGAGAAAAAAATTACACATCCAGCTGTCGCAAAAGATTTGACATCCGGGAATGCTGTGATGTTTAAAAAAGAAAAATACAAAAGGAAACAAAGGTTATGCCCAACAACTGCTTTTGGAATGAAGCATATGCATGAACCAGCCCAAATGTAAGCACTTCACTAAAGCCATTTATAATCCAAGCTTTGGAGAATCCATGCGGTGTAAGCACGTGATTGGAAATTGCCACCACTTAAGCACTCTTGTGTGTTTTAAACGCATAGATGAAGATATTCATGTTTTCAGCATGAATACATGATGTTCCACCACCTTCTGTGATGCCCATGGATGAAATATGATTGGCTAATCCTCTTCTGTGTAAAAAAAACACAAACACTAAAGAGTAAAGAATCAGAAAGAACCACAACTTCTTGAAACATTTACCTTGCTGATGAAGTCATGCATTCAAAGTTCAATTCCTTTCAAAATACCACCTTGGCCAACGTCACTGGGGAATCATGGGAAACAGCTGTTTGGAGCAGCGTCAGGGGAGGTGTAGGTGGGAGGTGTGGGGAGGTAATTCACAGGTTAGTAGGGGTGTAAGCGGGAGACATGGGGAAAGGTTGTAGAAAACACTCGCCTCTACGCTACTGTCACCTTGAAGAATTGCCTTGCACCGTATTATCTGTGTTATCTGCTTCCTTTGCGATCTGGATCAAAAACTGTGGCTCAAAGCATTAGCAAGATTTCTGGATTTTGAAAATACATGCCCTGCCTTTTCTTTTGCATGCTGTGTACAAAATGTGGCAAAGAAAAAAGCTTTTGAAAACAGATGGAGTTGCCCCCCCCCCCTCCACACACACACACTTGGGAGGCTTGGAGATAACAGTATACATGTCTTGTTCACAGTATGGCTGGAGTGAGGAAAAACACTGATACATTGACACAAGAAGCAGGGACGAACACAAAGACAATCTGACAAGACCTACCGACAACTTTCCGTCATCCTCCGGCGCCACAGGACTTGCCTTCTCATCCAACAAAAAGAGAAGAGGTAAAAAAAATGGGGGAGAGAAAGAGAGAAAACAGGACAAAGGTGTAAAGCGCACAGAACACACAAAAAACAAGATGAGAAGACACTCGAGAGAGACAAGTACAGTACAGCTACAAACAATGACAGAGACTGACTTCGATGCAAGTGGACAGGACTTGAGGGACACATTTCTCCACTCACAGAGCCAAATTAGATTGTGTCTACACGAGTTTCCTTGAAAGTCATTCACAAATGTTATTTGGAGTCATGGATGTCATCTCGTTTTGGAGTTTCTTCTTGTGGAAAAAGTGAATGGGCATAAATACTGGTCAGATTTAATGAACAACATAACGTCTCTCGACAAGTGAAGCTATGGAGGCAACATTTTTTGTGGTAAACACTGAAATGCAGAACTTTTGTGTTGTCTTTTGTGTTTAGCTGACCTTTGAATATGCAGCAACCCCTAATTTGACCAGAGCAGTTCCTGCAACAAATTACAGTACTGCATTTTTTATGTATTAAAACAGCTCTTTTTTTCCATCCCATGTATGAGTATTTCATATAAAGTTGACAGTTTGCGACCACTCTGGTGGCAGGGGACATCACTAGAAGAACACAGTGATGACTTTTACAGTCTTTAGTACTTCATGTGTGATAACTTTGCATCTGAGCCAAACGGACTGCAGTCTGTAAACAATCTCCTAACTCTGCCATCACTCTCAGCGGGCCCATTTGCCATGCTCCGTCTGTTCTGTAGCGCACTATTTTTGAAACAAAAGCCTTTTTACTAAACTGCCTTACTGAACTGTGCTCACTTTATCTTCCCAAAAACAATGTGTGTATGTGGATAACAGTTGCTTTAGGCCCATGTTTCCGACTACAAAGGAGCACAACACAAAGCTTTTGTTCAGATCTTAGCATATCGGGGGGCTTTGTTTCACAGCCTACACAGTTTTCAGAGAGAAAATGTGAAAAAATGTGGAGGCAGTGGCGTGTGTCGATATGCTGCGTGATGCCAAATGAAATGAAAATGATCTAGTTTGAACTGTCACAAGGATAACGGTAGGGCAAATAGTAACATTTTGAGTCTAGGCCTTAAGGTCTGTCAAGATTTGTGTTTCATGGGGTTAAAATAGTGTTCAAACATTTACCTTTCCATGAACTTTTCCTTTAGCTTATTCTCAGCTAAATCTTTCACTGCACTCATTGTGATGTCACTAACACAGTTTCTGTTAACGGCTCATATTTTACCATACATCATCCTGCCTGACAGAATAATTACAGAAATGTGGGAGCTGAAATGAACCAGTTGCCAAAAAATAAAGCTGAACAAATCCTAACTCATTTTCTCTGTTTCTGTTTCTTGGGGTAATTCTCTTCATACTTGAGGTGTAATTATTCTATTTCACCCTCCCCAGAGGCAAGTGAGAGGGGTTTTGGGAGAGAACAGGTGAATGTGCCAGATAGAGATCACGCTGCAGGCCGCTCATTAAGCCAGCGTTAAATATTATGACTAATAATCACATTGGGAGATTAGTATGTTCTCTGGAGTTGCCGTGCTCTGTCAAAGCCACGGCTGTGCCTTCCGGTTCTTACGTAATGCCACATCAGGACGGTTCTTGGAAGCGGATCAGCTGAGGGAGGGATAAATGTCCCGCGGGCAACGTGTAACTATCAATAAGAGTGTGTGACAGCACGGTAAACTATTTCAAAACATGTTTCAGACTCGTCACTTAAGAAGCGAGGGCTTTTAGAGGACGTCTTAACTTTTTAAACACTGACTGAAGATTATAGTTTCTTTTTATAATGCAATCTGGGGGCACAAAGGGTGACTATTTCTGGAAGGATTTCATTTCAATTTTATTTTGTGTCGGAAAGTCTAAGACAAATTAGACACAGAATAATAGTATAGAACACAACTGATATCTTTCTAATATGGTAAGCTTTGACTAACTGCATCACAGCAGCCATTCAAGCTTTAATGTAGTCTTAAGCATTTGACCTTAAGAAATACTAAAGGGAATTATAAGGATTTGCTTTTAAACTCTTTGAAGTGTTGAAGAGAGAAGACTGGTTTGTAATTTGCTCAGTAGAAGTGACGTTTCAAACATAGTGTAACTGTAAAATCTACAGGACATGACAAAAATAACCCATGCGTTTAAATTTTTTTTTTTTTTTTTTTTTTAAGGGAAATGCTGCACATCTCCAAGGCTTCTGCCCGCACATGCACATACAATCACAGGCTGTCTGTCAGTGGACCCATTTGAGATTTGTCCATCTACATCCATCATGCTCGAGCTCAACCCTAGCGAGCACTCTCTGTTTTGCCCAGAGACGATAATGATGATCTTCAAGGAAGGAGGCGAAAGATGCAAACAAAGTCAAGAAGCCATCCACTTGCTAATTAGTAACCCCTTCATTTTTCTAACAAGCAGAACTAATTACAGTAGCTGCCACGACGCTGATTTCCCACAAGGCAATTGCTCCCCTCTGTGAACCAATCACACTCACGCTTTTAAAGAGACAAATAGGAGCAAAAAAAAAAAACTGCTGTGTCATTTTTGCCAGTGCCAATCCAAATCCTGAGCAGGCACAGACACTAATATTCACCACATCCTCATTGCTTTTATTCTATTAAAGTGACTCAATAACTAAACAAAAATGATTTGAACATATTGTTAGAAGCTTCTCAAACAGAGACAACTACACCCAAACTAAATCATTTGAGGCAAATGGACTCCTGGGGCTTTTTTCTATAATTAACTAAAAAATGGTCCACCAACACTGTTTGCACAATTTTACACTTTACACTAGCAAAGAGAAATAATACATTACATAAGACTGAAGACACCTGGCAGAGCATGAGTCTGAAACTGCTGATTACGGTGATGCCTTAGCCTTTACAACGTGAAACCAACAGGCTGCAGGAGGTTTTAGCGGCCTTCTTACAACGGACCAGGCTATGTGAGTGTCCGTGGTGACTGCGTGGTATCATTTATCAGCAGAGGGGGTTTATGTCTTATGCCATCACCGTCACATACATGTGGTCATATCGACTGGTGGGTAAAATGCTGATGGAGGCTGCAGAGGTCACCTTGGTGGGCTTTGCTGGGGGTGGTGGGGCTACATCTATTCGTTTGTGACTGACATGAGTGGGACCCCTTTTGATGAGAGCAGGAGGCTTTCAGCGGATTCACTGAGCCCCGGCGCATTTTCTAATTAGCTCATTATAGAGACTTTCTGATTGCAATCACTTCTATTTTGTGAGTTTACTTGGTTTAAATTTGGTTTCAGTGCTTCCTGCAGAGTGCGACGGCAGGTCTGTGCACAGCTGTGAACTATATGGCGGCACTAGCACAGACATCATCAGCCTTGATTTCAGAAATTACGGGTATTACGTGAACCTAAACTCCTCGGTGCTGATGTAACGTTCAGCTGCCAAGGCTTAGCCAAGATGATGCTAAGGGTCAAAACTCCCCCATAGAAAGGAGTTAACTACACAGCTCCCGCCAGGCCTGGCCACCTTCGACCATGTGCACACTTTCCATCGCGCCAGTCTGTGTTTGTGTGTTATTTCATAGATCCATGAGATGGATATCTTGGTGGCATTCACGTGATGCTTTTACAGTTGAGCTACATTAGCTAATTCGACCCTGAGCTCAAAAATAGCACTTGATCGATAAGGCTTTCAGTGTCTTGTAACGTTTCACCTTCAGGCTCTCCCTCAGAAAAAGATCTAATTTCTTTTTTTTTTTTCCTGAAATAAAAACTGTGTATACCTTGACCTTTACAATGCCATGCCATGCAGACTGGGGTCATATGTGTGCATTAATCACATGACATGTGCACTCATATCAAAGAGAGCAATTTAATTCAAAACCCAGGATCTCCGAAGCAAACTATCCCATCTCATATCTGATCATTCAAATACACACTTGCCCTTGGGGCTAAAATTACAGAAAGACAGAAATAACAACAAATAAAAAACGCTTTGAGAGCAGACAACAGTTAAGACTGGAGCCAGACCTGCAGACTGTTGAGTCCACATCAAAGTGGTCACTCATCGAGCAGTAAATACTTTATAACCTGGCTCTATATATTGAGAGCTACTGTGTGGGCTTTAAATTATTTTCAATGATCTGGAGGTTTGTGTCCTCCTACCAGTTCCCTCAGGGTGGCATTACAGTGACAAAGCCGACACAATCAAATGTGCGGTTATGTTTTAAATACAGCTATTATCCTACTTCTGGTATAATTGTAAAGCCATTACAAAGATAATCAGACCAACACAGATTGGAGCAAATATCAGTACTAAAAATTGTATTGTCTGCATTACCAATCACTGAAAACCGAAAAGGAGACCTGAATTATCAAAACAAAAGTAACGCAGTAAGACACATATGGAACAGAGTACAAACATGGCCCAATACCTACAGTATGTGCTGTTAGTATCTCAGCAACCCTGCTCTAACCATTAATGACACATTTCCCATGAGAGATCAGAATTAACAGGGGAATAGTGAAGGTTACACTGCACTCCACTATTTTACACAAGGTTTAATGATTAACTCAGTGGGATGCATTCTCAAATAAAAAGTACAGATGGAAATAACCAATAAAAGCGCTTCACTTCAGTTAATCAGATGACAATGCTATTTTTTTTTTTTTGTTTTGGCGCACACAAAAGGCACTGTGGTCACGGAAAGTACACCCTGCTGAAAACTACTGCCGTTAAATCAATCAGAATGGTACTAAAATATTGTTTATCATCATTTGGCATATATTTTGTAAAATGCTCTGGTTTTGAAAAATACACAAGTCGATGTGGACATAGCCTTGGAACACTCTGTGGCGCTGTCCATGGTACCAACCTTTGTTTAAACTCCGGGACATTCATTCCTCTTTTCGAATGTGGACACACTCTCTTAGAAGTAAACCAATGTGTACCTTTGCATCGAAAAACACTATTTTTAGAGCAAAACTTCTATGTGGCTATTTTTACTTCTTCCTGTGGGCAGTGTGGGCATTCTAATAACAACGAGAAAGAAAGACAAATAGTTCAAGAACTAATTTATTGGCACTTGGGATGCAAATTAGTTCAAGCACAATTATTATCACTCCATGCAATTGAATTGAGTCGGGACAAAATGAACGATGGCGCTGCCCCAGAGATCACAAAAAACAAAACATCTATTCACTGTCCGCTACCTTCATTTTTCCAAAACAATGTCTGCTTATTGACTTTATTCTGAATGATGCCTTATCCTCTATTGACTGTTCTGACGGCCTGACAATATGGTATAAGCTCTAAAACAGGAAAACTAATTACTGGTCCGACGGTAGTGCTTCAGAACTGGAGCCCCAGCTGGAACAGATGATAAAACTTAGACTATTCATTGTCGAAGTCACATGGCTTCTATTTTTAACTTATAGGACTCCTGGATGTGCCTGGGTACCAAATCCATTTTTGCTTTTCTTCTGTGTAAAATCCAAAATGTTGCACAGACAACGTCAGCTTTCAAAAATAGACCAACCTGGAACTCACACTGTACTCATTTTCAAACAAGGTCATTTTAACAACCTTTTGCTTAAAGAGAATATATTTACCTCTCACACCAAACAGAGTCAACATAGAACCATGTTTAATATTTAAAGTTATTACAGCCCTGGCTATTGTGCAAATCTAGTACTGTATTTAAACTGGGATTTGCTGCAAATTGTTTTAAAAAACTGTTCAATCAAGTGCAATGGAATCTAAAACAGATGCACTTTACAGCCCCGTTTTTTTTTGTGCTTATCTTGATATTAGCCTGGCCTCAGTTGTAATGGAAGATAATCTTATGAACACGTCATGAAAGACAGAAATAAACAGCTAACGAGAGCGTCCTGGTATTAGAGCGTGAGGTGGGGGTTCTGTAAATTGGAGAGAAAAATCTAAAATAGCACGCCAAGCAGCATGTGAAAATAGGTTTTATGTGTGATAATATAGCGTCAGCACTGGTGCATCATTGTCCAAATCCGCGGGGAGGGGACACAAATAGTCTGCTCCCTGCACAGAAGCCTCTTTGTAACTGATCTTTGAAGAGCATCCTGATGGAAGATCTTGCCTCCGTGACGCTATTTATAGATCAGTAATGCATCAGAGGTGGCACCTTCCATCTCACCAGAACCAACATCTGCCTGAATACCCATCGGCTTATCCAACATCGACGATAGCAGCTGATATTATGTTTGAAAACACTCTCTCACTTGTGGGCTCAACAGGTATCCCCACACACACTACAGATCTCACTCTTTCCATCTTCCACTTAGTAATTAGCCTTTTCTTTACCGCCATTAAAAAAAAAAAAATCACGTCAAAATCAAACAAACTTTGACCCTATCACAATAATTACATGTGTTGTACTCTCAACCGTGCATTGTCTTTCCCATAACAATCTCCACACATACACGACTAATCTGATCTGCCTGAGCTAGTATTTTCAAATGCAGTCAGTCAGTCCATCAGACAGACAATGAGAGAGGCCACGAGATAACAAGATAAGGCTGTGCCAGTCACTGAGGTCTTCCTGAGAAGGGGGGCGGGCGGGGGCCATGCATATGTTGGAAAGACTCTAATGCTAAAACAAACAGAAACAGGGAGAGACTGCACTAGCTCAGAACTGCGCACATGTTACAAATGCTTCTAAAAGGCTCTACAATGAAATATATATAATTCTTTTAGTGGTAAAGATATCTGCAGTGATTGGCCCTTTTCTTGCACAGAAATTACAAGATGGTTTGCGTGATTACTTCAGCAGGACATCACCAAACCAGCTCACTCTTCAGTTAGAAAATGTCTGAGAAAAACCAAGAACTAATGTTCCTCCATCTTGTAACGCAATTTTCATGCCAGGAGCAGTGATAGTATATATTAGGCTAGAAGGCGTAAATACAGGCATTTTTCACAGAGTGACATGATGACACTACAGCAGCACTTGCACAAAAGGCACTTATTAGGTAAACTTATTGGGTTAGTGATTTGTTCAAAGCTATAATATTGTAATTTTTATAACAATTTTACCTAACCCTGACATATTGGAAAACCCTTTCACTACACGCCTATGTTTCTCCTTATTCCTTTGTTTGCATGAGAGAGAGGTTTTTGAGTGGGAAGTTCACAGAAGAAAAGGAAAAGTAGCTAAACTAAATGAGACAAAGCCAGAGTTATTCAAAAGCCTGGTTGACACAAAGAGGATGCAACATAAGTTTGGGTTTGTTCAGACACATTTCTATATCTTTAAACTGATAACACCCGCTGCACATTAGTGGAAGGAATAGATTATCTTCTGAAATCACATTAAGCCGTTTTTTGCAGCTGAAAATAGTGTCATTGCCAGTTTTACACACTGATGTACTCTCTTTCTCTACCCCAGGACACTAGTGTATTAGAAAAACTTAGACTTAAAACTGTAAATAAATTAGCATTCTTTGGTCTTTAGGGTGACCTCTACAGTCGGTGTGTCCATCTACAGTATATAACAGCCATCAGGGCAGCACTCTGGGAACAGCCCAGTGCTGCAATGCATTAAATAATCAAAGGAAAGCCCATTTTAATCATGTGCTTAGGCCAAGGGCACTACAACAAACAACTCCCATGCGTCACTCCAACGCACCATGTGAATGTGGAACATTAACATTCAGTCGGGGGAGGCATTATCCTATTTAGTTGCCTTTCAATCCATTAGTAATGAGTCTCACTGATGAGACAACATTACTTTTTGTTCACATGCCTTTGTCTTTGCTCCTGTCAGCTTCATGTAATGAGAATACACACACTCCCTTTAAACTGCCAATTAAATCTCAAAATAACACTACACATGTCCCCAAAGTGTCTAGGCTTGATTAAAATGGGGTTTAAATGATTACATTCTAACTGTTCGCTTTTCTTCCATTAACCCTGTTGACCTAGACTATGAAACAACACCTGTACCAACTTATATCAAGTAATGGGATTTATAAAATGATAAGGATTAGGTGTGTAGCATAGATATGAAGGCAGAGTAGAGCAAGTGTCATTTTGCAAAATGTCTCCCTCATAGAAAGTTGTTTTCAAAAACATACTACGCACAGACACTGCTTACCTTGGCTGAAGTACCCAGAATCCACTGCAGCTCAAGGTCACCTGAGTGTTCTCTGGCAAACAGCCTGTGCACCTCACTTCTTATTTTTCTCTTGCACTGGAGCTCCAAATGAAATAAATACGGCGCCAAAGCAAAACCGCATCATGTCCACCATCGTCATTATTGGACAGATTTTCCTAACATTGTGTAAACTGCAATTTAAATATCCTTTATGTTCTTAAAACAACTCCAGGTTTAATAAAAACCTTGCAATGCAACTTTCTCAAAAATTTATTTTCATCTCATGTCACAAAGAAATCTGAATCTGTCTGGATAATCTCTACACGGTATCAAATTGCATCGCAGTGTCTTTTGCCCCAAAGTGTCATTGAGGGAAGTCTATTATTAAAACTATTGTCTTTCATGTCTTTACAATTGGCATTACTGAACAAAATAAGAGCACTCATTTACTTATAACAGCCTCAAAGACAGTGACAGATAAGACACACATTCCTTTCATGTTCACACAACATTAAATCCTTAAGTGAAAACCTTAACTCATAATTACATTTTACTGTTTTATTAACCCCAGAATGTGTGTCAGATTAATGCACCAATCATATTTAATGTACAGTAGGTGGATATGAAAGAATTACTAAAATTTACAGCATGGGTTAATTTTTTAAACCTTGCCTTTCAATACTAAACTAAGACAGAATATCGGTTACACTGAGATGCTGATGTCACCGATCCTAAAGGAATGAAGGTTTTTAAAAGGTTACAAGTAATGATGAGGAAACCAACTCACCTTTGGTGGTACCTCTACTTCAACCACTTGGTTCTTGTTCATGCAGTTTTTGACAAAGCTCTCCACATTTCCATTGAAATGCATGAAGATGACATAAGCCACATAGGCAGATAGCAGCGCGACACTTTCCCCGATGGAGATGATGTTATCCAAGAAGAAGATGATGAGCATGATCAGATCCATTATATAGAAGGAGACGTCTCGAAAGAGTGGCCACCATGTCAGGTTCAGGATCTCCCTGGAGAAGATGGCACACATCCCAATGACAAAGAGAATGTTGAAGACAGCTGAGCCCACGATGGTCCCAATGCCGACATTGCTGTGTGAGATGAAGACACCAATAATGGAGGTGAAGAGCTCTGGGGCCGAGCCACCTGCTGCCATGAAGGTGGCCCCTGCTACGTCATCAGAAATGGCAAACTTCTCTGTGATGACAGTCAGTGCTGGAACAAAAAATTCATCGCACACTATGGCTAAGGCAATGAACATGTAGATCATGCCAAACATGTGAAGAACTACTGCACCCCGGCGCCTTGACGCAAGGCTGAAAATGTCCGGAGGGTATTCATCCTTGCTTTCATTTCTATTGGTTGTAGATTTCATGGCTATTGGCATGTCAGCTGATACATTGGCGTCCCTCTGGTTTTGGGTGAAAAGTAGAGTCCTATGGGGGGCCATCTGACTGAGACTGTCCTGGGCTATCGCTCGATCATTGAGGCTCCCCGAGGTCCAGCTCAAGGCACTGAGGGAGACAGCACTTACGGCCAGCAGGCTAAATACAAACCCCAAGATTCGCACGGGTCTCAGCTTTTTCCGTAGACATTGGCTGACCTGCTGTTTACAGGCAGAAGCCAATATGTGTCCCTGCTCTGAAGCATCCACACAGGGTTTATCTGGAGCCATGTCTGCAGCACTTTGTGTCCTTTCTCTCATGAGCGACGTAGGTAACAAGAAGAGGGTTGTTTACCGGAGACAGTGCATGGCGATGTTGTCCTCTTCAAATTATATGGATGTATGGATGCTTTCCAGGGTCAGGTTTACCAACTGATGACTTCATATTAGCCTCTGTTAAAAAAGACAAAAAAAGACTTAAAAATGTCCTTTTATTAGACCGACAGGGTGTAAAAAAACTGTATTGTAATAAAACATGAATGAATGAATAGGTCTACAATATACATTTTTAATATAGGCTATACTTAAATTGTGATGTGCACTTAAAAGTAGTCTAGTCATCTTAGAAAGCATGCATAACATTTCTTACTTTTAGAAATCATTTTAGAAAACGTTTTAAATATGTACTATTTTTTGATTTTGTTAATTCAACTTGAAAAAAGTTGCCAATAAAAGTATAAAACAGTCGGGAAAATGCGACTGCTTCATCGTATTATTAAAATCCAATGAGACAGACCCGTTAGATATGCATCATAGATCTTACACGGAAACCTATCCACGCGTTAAATGTTAAAACGGACATTATGAAAAAACATAAATAATGTAGAAAATGTAGGCCGGAGAATACGAGTTGCCTGCAGACATGAGACACCGTAAACACATGACGCCGCTGCTGCTCAGGTAAAAGCAGATAACACACGCATTCTGCCTGACTTTTTGGATGCAGCACGTTTCCTTTTAGCTTAACATCTGACAACTCTTTTGACTACGTGCCCTTCAATAGTGCCTTCGCCCTTCTAACTGTATGGCCAGCCACAAGACCATCCCTGAACATAAGAGCAATCTAGGCGCAACGCATGACGCGTGGACAGGCTGTGCACGCCGGAGCCTTACCTTTGACAGAGGCGAGAAAACAGCGCACAGAGGCAGGTTAAGATTTGGAAATCCACTTCGGTGGCGTCCAGCTCTCATTGAGCAAAATGTGACAGACCTCCGACGACAGAGGAGGAGCTTTGAAAAAAAAAACGCTACCAACTGAGCTCACCTCTGTCACTCACAGCTGCAGCAGCAGCAGCAGCATCACTCTGTCTCCGATGTGAGAGGAAAAGTCACCTCGCTAATGTAGCAGCACCGTATTGCGCTGGGCTGGGCTGATCACGTGAACGGCTGGTGTATCAATAAAACCAGGTAAGCTGCAGACAGCCAGCCCCTTCTTCTCGGCGCACGCAGTGGGGTCTTCGGTGTTGTTGCGTTTTGAAGGAGTTGCTGTGGTTACAAAGCAAAGGCTGTAGTTCCACAGGTTTTTTTTCATTCCGGTGATGACGAACCGGGGGGAATGCTTCAGCTCATTTGCTGGTTTACTAGCACGTCTGGGGTCATTTCAAGGTTATACCAATTCAACCCAGACAACACTGATGTACATTACAAAACATTCAACATTACTAACATCAAAAGGGCGCGCGCTTTTACATTTTGAAGACGTGACTCCACTTTTCATCCCATGGAAAATAAACCCCTAGACCACTTAGTATTAATGGACAGACCAAACCCTGTTGGATAGAGCCAGACTTGCAATCTGTACGCAGTGTGTGACAAACTATGTGTGACACTAATGGCCCGGTGCTGTATAATAAATCATGATTCGCTGACCTCATTGATT
This sequence comes from Perccottus glenii, assembly GCA_024416835.2. Taxonomy (NCBI): domain Eukaryota; kingdom Metazoa; phylum Chordata; class Actinopteri; order Gobiiformes; family Odontobutidae; genus Perccottus; species Perccottus glenii. The sequence goes on along the minus strand of CM044546.2, from coordinate 13,699,079 downwards.
GGCCCCTCTTTGTCCTCTTCTCCCAAATGGAACTGCCTCTTGTTACCTAACTGGAAGCACAAACACCCCATAGTGTTAAATTCAATAATTAATCAGGTTATGATGAAAAATATTCCAGAGCTTGTAAAGAAACTTGACCCTGTTGTTTTTTTTTTAACATCTAGACACATTTGTCAATGGATGGTAGAGTTCCTCCTGATATATTAGTTTACCAGGTGCAATGTTTGTGTTAGATATTATATTTCTGTTTATAATAGAACACCACATATCTCTTCAAATATTCCAATATGAAAACTGTGCTATAGGAGCAGATGTACAAGGTCAGAGGATAATATTATATAGAAAAATAACCTCTAATTGAACCCAGTTCTACAAATGACATCTGTCAATATTTTTTGCCTATCAAATGAGATGCCATTCAGGCTGTCAGCTCTTTTGCAACAATAGTTCACCAGGCCGCTGCACTATGCCTGATCTGGCTCCGTTTCCAGTATAAAAGTGATGACTTGTCACGGGTCATGTGGCCTTGTGGTGGGGAGGAAGGGGGGATTTGGAAGAGTCACTGTGGTGTGTTGTTTGATTTGTCTGAAATCTGTGCTGGGACAAAACAACAGAAATTTCCATGCCGGCCCAGCCCCCCGCCCGGCTTGTTTCCCTCTTTAGCCCAGGCTGCTAAATCCAAGCCTTTGTGTCCCACATAGTTGTATGGATTTGTCAGCAATGCGGGTGGCGGGGTGGGGAGGGGGGAGATGGGTGATGATAACCAAGCAAGTTTTTTCGTTGAAGAAGTATGGACAATAGGCCAGACTGAGCTACTGGGGAGCTTATTATTAATCAGCCATGTCAATGTTAGAGTCGTATTGATAGAGAAAGCAGTGAAAATGCAAAGCCCCATGATAAGCTTTTTATAAATGACTTGTGTGTGGATTAAAGCTTCATAAAGCACCCCTCCATCACTGAGTCTGTACAAAGAGGCTTGGACAGACCACCTGCCCCTTCAAAAAATGTGGTTATCTAAACAAAATGGCACCAGTGCACAGACAGTAAACAGTGAATTAACGAGGCTGTTCAAACAGGAAACATATTCCCTGAGAGTAATGGTCTGCCTTACAGTTAAAATACAAAGCCAGGGCTGTTTAAAGAAAGAGCATTGGGAGACTATTTGAACATAAAACAGGGACTAGGTGTGAATGAGAGATTATGAATGAGTGTTGACCATCAAATCCAGGATGTGAGTGTCTTCTTCTTTTGGAGAATTTATAAAGTTGTGTGTTTAATGAACATAATATATTTCATTAAATTAAAATTGTGCAGCATCTACCACATAATGCAAGATATTTATATAACAAATCAATGTCCAATAAAATGAAGAGTTTCCTAGACAGTCTACATCTGTAATGGAAGCTCTATGATTTATCACAGCAGTCTACTGTAGCTTGATATATCTCTCTCTGCAGTGATTACCATCTGAGGAGAGAGTCTAATCAATCTCTCGTTTCCTCGGTGACCTTACACTGGTTGCTGGACAGCGTTACGGAACAACATAAAGGACAACAGGCTTGTATTGATCGGCCTGTTCATCCCCTACTTCATATTGCAGTGAATGCACACAGTGTGTTCTTGTGACCTTCCTGCTGTGAAAACTGTGAATAGTTGATACCTTAACATTCCTTAAGAAACTGTTTGGTAGGGAGGAATATAATCTGATGTTGGTCAACACCTCCAAAGCTGTTTTGGGACATAGGAGACTTCAGAAAATTCAAACAACAGCTGGGTGGTCTTTGCATGTTATGTGTCATTGAGAAGTGTGATGATAGACTGCATAGATACAGAATCTGGCTGCATTAAAAGTTAATCCCCATGTCAATAGCACTACAGATGGGCTGACCTGCTGGGATGCACTAAGACCTTTGGGGAGGAAGAATTAAAAAAATTAGGATTGCCTGCATTGTAAAGACATGTGGAACGGAAGAAGTTTTAGCCAAACCGGTAACGGAAGAGGAAAAGGAAAGTAAAAAAATGTTATGCTGTGATGTCATTGGAATGGCAAAAGCAGAGCCGTAATCCTATTTTAATCGCTGTGGATTTATTAAACAGGAGCAGCAGGTTTAAATCTCAGCAGATTACACAGAAGGTCCAAGGAGATGTGGACAGGGGGTCGAAGTGCCTTGCGTAATCAAGTGCACTTAAGGTGACATAGTTCATCTTTGACAAGTCTGGGCTTGCTGAGAGGGATGTGTCGTTTGATAAAGTGAAGTCTGTTGTCAGATGGATTTTAAAATATTTCAGACCAGGGGTCTGAGACATTGTATTAGTTGGATTGTGATCTAAATTAAATACTTACATCAAGAGGTGGACCATTTGGATAATTACATTTGACCAGATTAAGACAGACTGCCTGCAGATGTTACTAATTATTTGTGCCTGTTTAACCAATGCTAATACTCTCTTTGTGGGAAATGATGAGGGGACATTGACTCACTACAGGTTAACCTTCAACTCGTTGCACATCTGGACTTAATCAAATATATTCTTTAAAGTTCACTTTCAAAACACACTAAAAGCAGTGTGGAAGGAAGCCATATTAAAAATCTTTTAAAATGATAAAAATGTACAATAGTGAGAAATTTGATCAAGTGAGCGTCAGTGAGAATTGTTTCTAGCGGTTGATACTAGAGGCTCTGACCATGTTACTCACTCAGTCAGTTACATTTCCACAACAAGGATGCATAATGTACTAATACAGTGTACACAGCCTTGTGTTGCTGCTGAACTCTGCCTTCGCCAAATGCTTCACCTAAAAGGATGCCAAGCCTACCATCTGTTGGCTGAGCTTGGCAAATGTCTGTTCCGCTTCTTTGATAAGGAGCCATTTTGAGCTATTTCTCACAGATTCTAGCACTTGGATCATTTTACTGCAAAACAACTTTATGTGCTTGGCTATGTTCACTATTAATGTAAACCCAAACTTAAGAACCCATACTGTAAATGGGTTTAGGCCAGGTAAAATGTGTAACTAATACGTTTGTTTTCTTTACACAGGTTTAAGCCTGTTAAACATCAAAAACTATTCTCCTTTGCCAATTACACATGCACATTTTAAGATATATGTACAAGTGGTTCATTTTCTGTTTACGCTGTTTTCTAATATGTATCATTCAGCTAACAAAGTCAATTTGAGAAAAACAAGCCAAAGGGACTTAACATAATGTGTGATTTTACACAAACTTAGAAGCTGAAAAGTGACCCTTAGGGTAAGAAGAGAGATGTGGCAATGAATGGACAACATTTGTTTAATAATCTCCAAAGGTTTAGACTATATTCTCCTTTTAACCTGGCAGGTCATGGGAGTTGGTGGTCTGTCATGGCGTCGAACCAGTAGAGCCAGCGACTAGCAGGAGTGGGTATGGACAGCTGTGTCACACACTTAAAACTATGGGTAAGTGGTTGTTCACGTTCAATTAATAATTCAATTAACCTTCATTGCAACGAACTTATATTATAGAGCCTGACATCATGAACCTGCTGCCACCTACTGGACAAACTATAGATATACCTTTCAGTGAGTAAAATAGACTTGTATTTTCTGCTACTAAATTGGATTTTAATAATGACAATCAGCTTTCACGCATCTATCCTCTACTATTCCTGCAAGTAAAAAAATGGACAACACCACGGTAAACTTTTAATGACAATAAGCGAACCTCTTTTATTTATTCATTATTTCATTATTTGTTTGATACAGTTCATCTACGCCGTATTTATTATTAAGTAATTTTTTACCATCATGTGTTAATTTAAAACATATTTGTATTTTTTCTTATTCCTTTGAGGTAGAGTTCAAGATGTAGGACGCTGCAGTCGCCAGCAGGAGGCAGACTCGCCGCGGCAGGGCTCAAAAAAAGCGCCATGGAGGCTCTTTAACCTTTCACTCCCCTTCTTCCTTCCTCTTCCGGTTTCGGCGATAGCAGGTATGGCGGCTCTTACTTTAATCGGGCACAACACGACTTAAAATCCAATGTAATCTTCCAGTTTAACTCCAAACTGGGATAATATAAAGAACCTACAGCACAGTTAAACATACACTTTCTATTCACCCGAAAATTGACGATGTGTGGTGTTTTTATTCTGCGATATTTTGTGATGTATCTGGGGTCGTAAATGGCCGCTTAATAGACAGACCCGGCTTTGGAACAACATGTTTCACTTGGCCAAGTTGAGAGATTTGAAGTTAAAAACAACATAGGTTCTGCTTTATTTTAATTAAGTGATTGTAGATAACAGGCCTCGGGTTATGTGCTTTTGCCAGTGTCCCGAGTTATCCGGTTTGTAACAACTTTTGCATTTGAATCATTTAGTCACAGATAAATTTCTATTTTTTTTTTTCGCAGCTTCAACATGGTGCAGCGCCTGACTTACCGTCGTAGGTTGTCCTACAACACAGCCTCCAACAAAACCAGACTGTAAGTGAGCAGGACTGTGCGAGGTACAGCCAAAGTTGAAAAGTGTTCAGGTCTCACGTATGTTTGTATCTTTCTTGTGTTGTAGGTCTCGGACCCTGGTAACCGTATTGTGTACTTGTACACCAAAAAGGTTGGCAAAGCCCCCAAGTCGGCATGTGGCATCTGCCCAGGAAGACTGCGTGGAGTAAGTGGAGCTGCTCTTAGAACCTAATTGCTGCAGTGCACCTGTGAGGTTGTATAGCCTGTGATATGCACTTGGGAGCCACGTAAACAGCTAACGGAATTAATATTTTCTACTACTTACACCATGTTAACTGCTCTTGAAAAAACTCAACAATGCAAGTACTTGCCACGAGCTGCAAACTGCTGCATATTCTGAAATGTCCACTTCCAAAATGTGTCATGCCTGCATAGTTTTTGCATGCATTCTAAATGTAACTGGCAACATTTTATGAAATTAATTCCAAACTTGAATGGCTTACTTTTTAACTGAAGGCCACATTTAACTATTTGACTGTATGCAATGTGTTGCAAAAAAGTCTCATCTATATCTGAGATAATGTGGCAGTTATCTTTCTCTCAATTATAATTGAGATAAATATAATTTTTTGGGGGGTGGGGGTTACCAACAACATGTCACTAAGAGATGGGATTTTTTTTGTCAAAGCCAGGCGGATGTTTGCAATGGTCTCCAGAGCTACATTTTTAAGCTCTTTTAACAAAATTAGTTTGTCTGCCTCTTGACTACACAAAACATCCAGCAGACAACACTACTCCAATTTATTACACAAACACTAAAGCCATTTTATTGTTTATACTGTCTGCATATATCCCATGAATTATAGCAATGAGGTTGAATTGTAATATACAAACTTTAAGCTAATACTAAAACTATTTCTATAGCCCACTACCAGGGAAACAAATAATACGTTTTTCTTTGTTTTGCCTGGTTCCAATTTCTATACCGGAAGATTTCTTTGTTTTTAAAGTGTTTTGTTGGCTTGAAATGCAATTTTTATAAGCCTCAAGCAGAAACTTTGTGCTAAATTATCATGATACCTGTAGGCCAGGCGCGAGGGATAGCTGAAAGTGTGTAAATAGCGTCATAATTAAAAACCCAAATGTAAGGTAACACTAATATAGATATCAAGTGTAGTGTTTTTTTTTTTTAACACTACACTTGATATATTGTAACTACCTCCTGTGTAACAAACTGTAATATGTAACTACATAGTACATACATGCTGGAATTATGTGTACTTATTGCAGGTAGAATATGTATGTACTATGTAGTTATTATAGTTTGTTACACAGGAGGTAGATACAATGTCTCAAGTGTAGTGTAAAATGAAGTGTCACCAGATGTATTTACTGGAATAGTGACGTTAATAATAATAATAATAATGATCTTTATTTTTTTATACCTACTTTAGTAGGCACTCAAAGCGCTTTACATACATTAAACTATTTACCAGTGTTACAGAATATCACTGGAGGCAATGTAGGTTAAGTGTCTTGCTCAAGGACACGACAGTATGTGGATGTTTCGAGCGGGGCTCGAACCACCCGCCCGCCGGTCGAAGGATGGCCACTCTACCCACTGAGCTACTGAGCTACTGTCGCCCCTGAGCAACTGTTTTTTTTTTGTTGTTTTTGTTGGAAGTGGGCTAAATGGGTGTCTTGTAAATAGAGGTTGATGGGTGTAAGAAATATTAAGTGCGATTAAGCAGTTAATTTGTTTTCAGATCCGGGCTGTTAGACCACAGGTTCTGATGAGGCTCTCCAAGACCAAGAAGCACGTCAGCAGAGCTTATGGAGGCTCTATGTGCGCCAAATGTGTGCGTGACAGGTAAATGTGGTGTTTTACTTATGCTTTCTATTATATTTTTATAAAAGTGTTAAGAGTTGTAAATGGCAACACCTATTTAATGAACAGGTTCTAAATGGAAATTTATTCTATTTTTTTCTAGGATCAAGCGTGCTTTCCTGATTGAGGAGCAGAAGATCGTCGTCAAGGTGCTTAAGGCGCAGGCACAGAGCCAGAAATCTAAGTAAAATGTTTGTACAATAAAATACATCAAAAATGACCTAAGTGTTTGTGTTCTTTAAATGACCAATGTTGTGTTACGGTGGATTTACATTTAGTCATTTAGCAGACGCTTTTATCCAAAGCGACTTACATTCAGCAGTGTTACATTTACGGATGACGCTTTCATTTAAAGCGACTTATATTAAGGTTCCATTCACTAGTGTCACAGCTGTAACACCACTGGAGGCAAGGTGGGTTAAGTGTCTTGCCCATGGACGCAACAGCAGTATAAACTGCCTACCTTCCGGTTGAAGGATGACCGCTCTCACCACTGAGCCGCTGCCGGATTTTTGTTTAAGCTAGTTATTGGTGATGTGGAAAATTTGTCTTGGTTTTTCCTACCACTGTTCATAAAGAAAAGTAAAAATGTATGTACTATATTACTAATACTGCTATATTTAAAATTTTACAATAATTATCTCACTTGATCTTCATTTTAATTTCAAATGGGCTTCTGCAAGTTTCACATTTGAGATTACAAAATAATGGAGAATATGAAATTATTAGCTTTTTAGGTCTATTTTTTTGTAATTTATTCATAAAACCATTTATGTAAATAACGCACAAATACTTACGGGGGCATTAATAGAACGTAATGACGTACGACGTAATGAAGCACGTCTGAGGAATACTTCCGGGACACGTAATCACAGTCGCTGCAGAGACGTCTCCTTCCAGCTGCTTTAGCTGTACGCTGGGAATAAGAAATATTCCCACAAACAATGGAGACTTTGTACAGTATACCGTTCACTGTGCTGGAATGTCCAAACGTAAAGCTGAAGAAACCCTCCTGGCTCCATATGCCGTCTGCTATGACTGTGTATGCGGTGGTTATTGTGTCCTATTTTCTCATCACTGGAGGTAAATGATGCTAAGCTAACAGTTTTGTATGACTGCTAGAAAGCCAAACTTCGGACAATTTTCTTTGAAACATTGTCAGAACGGAATTGATGCAGGTTTAGTTGGTTTCAGTAACTGAAGGTATTTTTTTTTCATGGTTTACAAGCATAAATCACGCTAATCGTGTTTAGTGCAGGCTGCAACATGCAAGTTAAGTAGAATAAAGTTGATGTTTTTTTTCTTTACAACCTCATTTGGATGTTTGATTATATATTGCCTATGATAACACACATGTCTGAACAACGTCTAACCTGTGTATTCACTGTCTTAGGAATTATATACGATGTGATAGTTGAGCCACCAAGTGTGGGTTCAATGACTGATGAACATGGACATCAACGGCCAGTAGCCTTTTTGGCCTACAGGTATTACAGTCAACACTAAATCTATCCAAAATTTTGATCTGTTTGTGGCCACTGAAAAACTTGCTTTGTTAAAATGTATTCTCCAGAGTAAATGGACAATACATCATGGAAGGACTGGCTTCCAGTTTCCTCTTCACAATGGGAGGCCTTGGCTTCATAATCTTGGACCGCTCCAATGCACCAAACATTCCTAAACTTAACCGGTTCCTATTACTCTTCATTGGCTTTGTAAGCGTACTGCTCAGCTTCTTCATGGCCAGAGTGTTCATGCGCATGAAGCTGCCGTAAGTTGTTTGTTTTATACATCTCAAAATGTAACAATAACATGGTTTATAAATATCTGACTTAAGTGTTTTATTTTCCAGAGGATACCTCATGGGATAAATATGGAGACTAACAACCTGGAGACAACTTCAAAAGATTTATAATAATATCACAAGGATATCTGAATGGACTGCAGTCTGTAAATTTAAGCATAAAGGCACTGACTTTGCAAAAGAAATTAGAAATGGCTTTGCAAGTTATAATTGGTTTATATCTCATTGTTAAGTAATTGGCTTGTGGAAATGATACTGGATAAGTATCCAAATGGAGAGTAAAGACAAAAAGGAAAGGGACTTATTGAACAATGTTAAGAATGAGCCATTAAAATCATAGATGAAAGGCAGTCTTTTTTTTTGTAAAGAAATCTGTGATGCCCGTTTTTGTATGAAGTAAATAAAATCTTGTTTTCAGAGCCGCTTGTGGTTGTTTTCCATTTTAGGTGATACAGCAAGGAAACTTATGCAATAGCTAGTGATCTAAACTTTCCAGAAGACATTACAAATCTTTCAAACCTCTCTCAACATTCAAATACTTAATGTTCTGATGCTATTTTGTAAAACTAATGTAAACAAACTGTTTTAATAGGGACTATTAACTTAACTTCTATTTGCATATGTACAGAGGTATTCTGGTAATGGTATTATTGTTTACTATTACAATGTAATGGATGGAAAAAAAGACAAAAATGAAATGATAGATTTCACTGTTTACCATGAAAATTTTAAAGAAATGTTGCAAAAGATGAAAACAATTTAAAAGAGAAATTAAATCTACAATTTGTTTCTGAATTTTTTATTGCTACATATAAGTATTACATTTATTTGATTGCAGCAAAAAATACTGACATTTGGCAAGGCAATTTTATTTATATAGCACAATTCATACAGCAATTCAAAGTGCTTTACAAACTATGTGTATACAAAGCATGCATTAGCAAACTAAAACAAATTAGTTTCGATATAAAACAATTATTTCCCCTAAAATCTGGTAAATATTTTTGCTTATGAGGCATAAACCATTTTATCAATTTTCTGTATAACTGCAATTTCTGTCATTTCAATGTATTAAAATATTTAGATTTCTTAAATAAGCACCACTTGTGCAAATGTGTAAATGCTATAGAATTTAAAACTTATAAAATATATATTATCTGCAGTTTACATTTATATATATATATAGACTATGATAAAAAATAAACTGGTCTTTTGGAAACCTTGATTTATACCCTTCATTAGCAGTGTTATGTCTTGATCCGTTTGGACTGAAGAGCAACTTCCTTATTGGGTCTTTTGCTGTTGACTACGTCGCTGTGTTCCTGGACAGTAGACATCAGACGATTGACAATACCAGTGACAGACATGAGACAATGGTGACTTAATCATGAGAATGTTGTTTGAACTTGATTTAGCCAGGCTTACCTTTCTTTTAACGCTTTCATTATCCACACTTAAGTTTTGTGGCAACGTCAAGCCCAACCCTTCTTCAAGTTCTAAAAACAACAATGTTTCATAACTAGTCTATCACACACCCTGTTAATTCATTATTAACACAACAGAAAGAGGACAGTATTAAATACCTGTGAGAATGTTGTCAATTTTCCCCACCACAAAGTCAGCATCTTCTTTGGTGAAGCACAACGGGGGCTTAAATTTGAGCACATTTCGATGAGGTCCATCTGCACTAAGAAGGATGTGCTGTTCCTTTAGTCTGGGGAAAAAACATTAATAATTTAGTGTAACAGTGAAGGACCAAGCAAGAGGATCTTTTATAGACAATTATGTTAATTTGAGCAAAGTCAAAAAGTGACGGTAACAAGAGCAAGTGTCCCATAGCAATGGTCAATTGTCATTCATGATCAATATATATTATTTTAATTATGCACCTGTATATGACTTCTTGGGCCTCTGCAATAGCTGGGGTGAGTTTGAATTTGTCTTTTACCAACTCCATTCCAACAAAAAGGCCACAGCCCCTGTAGAAAATAACAGCATTAGTAAAAAGGTTGAAGTAAAAGCATCTGGACTCAGTTTTTAAGGTGAAGATGTTTTGTCTCTAATTTCAAGAGACTTTATCAATTCTGAGATCAACTAGATCAACAGTCAACTGAAAGGGAAGTGTGACTCCTGGAGTCACACTTCCCTTTCAGAGCCAGCGACCATGAGACCAGAACAGCCTGGTCCATCAGGTTTTGTTTCAGGGGAAACTCCTCCCTCTAGTGATATGATCTCAGAATTGATAAAGTCTCTTGGAGTTAGAGACGAAACGTCTCCACCTTGAAAACCGAGTCCAGATGCTTTTACTTCATCCTTTTTTCAAGATGTCCTGGATGACTGAGAACCTTCACAGACAAGCATAAGTAAAAGTCATTACACAAACTGGAATGTATAGAGTGTGGGTTGTAGCTCTGTACCACTAACTTAGTCTGTCTGTCTACTTACCTGATATCTCCTATCAGTGGGTGTTTCTCTCTGTTTTTCCAGGAGACTGCTAAGGTGTCCCCCCACACGCAGCGCATTACCCTGAAGATCTTCTTTCACAAGGACGTCTAGGACAGCCAGACCGATGGCACATGACACTGGGTTACCACCAAACTGTGAAATTCAAAACCCACATTCAGGCGAGCTTTTACACTCTGGCTGGGTTTATACCACACACATGATAAAAGTGTGGAATCATTATGGGATGCTGTATGCTTTCTATGTGATCATGAGATCCATATATAATATAAAACAGACCCAAAATACCTACTTACAGCACGCAAATTACATTTTTAATAAAATGTTTACATAGACCATGGATCTAGAGACATTTCAGCAATTTTTCTTCATAACTGACTTAATTATTTTTGCTCGTCTTTAATCTTGTCTGTAATCAGTTTCTTTTCTGGATGTTAATATGCAATTTTATTTCAGTCCTAAAAATATCATTCCTTTTCTTGTTTGAAAGTCATGTGTTCTTACTGTGTTAAAATACTCCATTCCTGAGGACATAAAGGCCTCCGCCACCTCTTTAGTAGTGACCACACATGACAAAGGGTGCCCATTGCCTATTGGTTTGCCCATGGTAACAATGTCTGGCACAAAATCCTCTCCCTGAAGCTGGAAAGCCCAGAAGTGGCTACCAACACGGCCAAAGCCAACCTGAACCTCATCCGCGATAAAGATACCCCCAGCCTTTCGGACATGTCTGTAGATCAGAACCAGAACACATCATTTAGAGCTATAATTCAAAATGACAGGAAAGATCTTTTGTTTACTTACTCTGCAACTTTTTGGAAATAGTGTACAGGGGGAATGACCTGGCCGCCACAACTCTGCAGTGACTCAGCAATAAAAGCGGCAATCTGCGTGAGGCAAACATACATCAGTTTATGTTGGGCCAGACACATGAAGCAACAATCAGTCCTGCCATGTTTGATCTCTATAGCTTTCTTTTTTATAACTTTTATATGTAGGACAGAGGCTACAAAATACTTACTTTTATAATCACTAAAACTTTTGGCATTATTACTTTTTTTCCTTCTTGTAGCGCTTTACAATTATCTTTGAGCTCATAACCTTCCCCAGGCGACCGGACAAATCATTCTGATTGCTTTGACCATTGACTAAAATCCAAAAAGCATGACAACAAGGAGACCATCTAAGATTCAACCCTAAAAAAGTCTTAAAATTGTGCTTTGACTGAACACAATTTGTTCTGTTCTGTTAAGCTGCAGTTAGCGTCTGTTTAATACCACCCACTAAATGTTATCAAAAATACACCCCTAAAAATGACAATTTAAATGCAAGATGCAAAATGCTACCTTTCCTCCTTTTTCTTGAGCTTTGTGAATGATGTCTTTGACTTCGTCAGCATAAGCGGTGGCCGGATCAGGGTGGTCTCTTCTGTATTTGCCTCTGTATACATCTGGACTTGGAGCCTGTTCAGGAGACAAAAATTGAAAACAAATTATATTTCTATTATATATACTTCTTTTAAATTCACAAAAATACTGGCTAAGTTTTTTGTGGTAACCTTGGCCACTTAGACCTGTGTGATTTTTTTTATCATTTGTTTGACTTTCTTCTCAAAACAAATTCTCATCTCTTACATTTCATGTTCACAAAAATGTGCACCAACCGACTGGTTAAGTCCCCATAAGTCCCCCTCCCATTGTCCAAGCACATGCATCTATATTGTCAAATCTAAAGTGTCCCTAGTGAAGGAATGTGAGAGTAAATGATTGTCTGTCACTGTTGTCACATGTCTAAATGTCAGCCCTGCGACTAACTGGCCATTGTCCTTTGAAGAAAATGAATAAACAAACAACATTAATCATGTCTGTGCACATTTTAGCAATAATCTCTGCCATCAAATTTGTGTTCAACTGCAGCTGCACTGACAAAACTACACATGTGTCTGACTTTGATTTGTGCAAGGGGCATGAGCAGGAGTGAATACTCAGCAACCTGCCAGTGCATGCTGACTCATGGGAGTTTAATGGTGTACAGGCTGCACACGGAGACACAAAAAGCACTCACCACATGAACAGATGGATTCTTCTTGGCATTGGACATCTGGCAGAACTTATATGGACTGATGTCAATGAGCGACGTGACGTGACCGTGGTACGCACTGCAAACACAGGGAACACATAAACAACTTTGGGGTCAATACATGGCCTTGGATCAATTACATTTATCCAAATATGTATGACTTTCACACAACTACTTTCAGTGGTTTGTTTTATATGAATTCTTTTAAGAAATATATGTTATATCTTTTGTGGAAGTAAAATCTTGCCAGACTTACTTCTCAAGGGTGATAATATCTTTGTGCCCTGTGTACTGCCAGGCGAGACGCAGGGCCAGGTCATTGGCTTCAGAGCTGAAGTTCAAAGAGCAAGGGTTACTTAGAGTTACTCAGTCACCACAAAATACACAAGAGAAGCTATGGATAGCACCAGTGATGTTTGACTTCCCAGTTTGAAGGCATAGCAGGTGACATTTATTGCTTGGTTGTTACATTAAAACTAATTTGCTAATGTCTTATTGAATAATTTATCTTGTGTTGTCTTGCGTCTTTGGTTTCTTTTTCAAATTTCAAGTAGTAAAACAACAAAGCATAGAAAACATTTGCTCAAAGAATAACAGCTTTAGACCTTTACCACTTGTCAAGTTTATCTAGGCACTGATAATGACAAGTAATTTATACACCTACATATAATGACTCAGTCTTGCGTTATGTGTGTTATGTGTCAGTGACAGTTTTATAACTGGGAAATTCCGGCTCACACTGAATAATTCCTGGTGAGAGGTATCAATAAGTAACCACATTGGTGTAGTCAGTACGAGTGGGATAACGATACAAAAGTCCAACTTAAATATTTAAGCAACAGAGACATCCTTCTGTCCCATTTTGTTTTAGTTAATGTCAGTAAATAATAGCACATTTAAACATTTTCTGTGAACAATCAAAGATTTAGGAGCCAACAGACCTTTAAGGAATGACACTTGCATGTCATTAATTCCTATTGTACTTGTATATAATTAAAAGAAGATTGAACTCAAACTATGTGTCATCATGTGAACATACCCAGAGTTTACAAAGTAGCACACTGACAGTTTGTCAGGCAGTGTGGATTGCAGTCTCTGGGCAAAAAGCACAATGTTGTCATGCAAGAAACGCGAGTTGGTGTTGAGAAGTTCCATCTGCTGTGCCCCTGCTTTAACCACATCTGGGTGACAATGACCAACTGAGAAAATAAGAATGAAATCTATTTTACAAGCAGGTAATGGTGTTGAAGATACATATAGATACTATAGTAAATCTTCAGACTGTGATTTGTTGACAGGGGCGTTTAATTAATTTAATTAAGCACTAAAGCATAGCCTACATACAGAAATTAAATGGCTTAATTCAGGAAAAATATCTGAAATCTTTAAAAAAAACTAGTGATTTTTATAAGCAGTATTTAAAATAACATATTTAAATTAGTTATAATGTAATAAACTACACAGAGCTTGTGCATATTTACCATGAGCTACATTGTTAATGCAGTCCAAGTAGCGTTGACCTTTCTCATCATACATGTACTGGCCCTTTGCTTGCACAATCTTGATAGGGTCATGGCTGAAGAAAATCTTACACGAGGGACTACAGACAAGCCAGCATTACTTTAGATACAGATACAGTTGTCTTACCACTTTAAAGGTTTGCACAAAATCAATACCATAGTCTGATTTATCAATTTATCTCATGGTTAAATAAAAAATCTCCACCCAAAGTAGAACATGCAAGTGTGTATATCTTTGTAGTTAACATATAAAGCATTAATTACAATGCTGTGACACCATGGCTAACAACAATCAAGTCTCTTCTGGCATATCTGAGCCAATAACAAGCAAATATTTTACGACTATACCGTCTTCTTTACTGCAAAAAAACCCAAAAAAACAATACACAATATAAAGGGGTTTAACGTGTAACGAAGCTTACCCTATATGCCTTTTCCTCAAGTCTATAGTCTTGCTCTTGTCAATTTTCTCCGCAGACATTTTGGGAATCCCCTGTGTGTAGACGACGTTGACCTCCTGCCTCGCTGCACGGAATCAACTAGTCCGGCTCGTGCCACAAACAAGCTGGCTTTTAGTTCGCGCGATTACATCAAATGGGCAAACGGGCGCGCGCGACTCTCTTGTGCAACCACCTATGGGCGACATGTAACCTTTACGTTGTGTGAAAAGGGGATTGGTTGTATAACGTCAAGAACGTACTCCCCAAAACACGTCTAACAGGTTTGAACTTAAGGAGAAAAAAAACAGGGTCAAAACTTGAAATGTGTTTGGAAAGAAAAACATTTTCAAAGTTTAAAATTCTGCATTTATTTGGCTCCAACAGTACAGTCAAATGAAGTCACTTGAAATATGGTGCATGAACATTTGGGTCTTCAAAGAAACGTCAATGAGGGAGGGAAATCAATGATATACATCTTTTTTTTAAATCATAAACCAAAAAAGTTATCCTTAAAGTTTTGCCCAGAACCAATTTTTTACTCCATGTTATATCTAAAACTTTAATACTCATACATAAAATTATATTTGTCATTATAATTTTAGCACTTTTTACTTTACCATCTACATGAGGGCAACATTTTTGGATTAAATACAAACAGAATATTATAGTTAAATGAGTACTAGCGAGTCTTTTGCAGGCACTCACTAGCCCTGCTAATACTGATATGGAAATAAATGTGTAAAATATTTTGGCACTTCAGCCTGTTTCAGTTTAAGCCTGTAGAAAGCCTACGTAGAAACACAACATAAGAAAAAAATCACAAAAAAAAACAAAAAAAAAAAAAACAATACAAATCTATTAAAAAATAGCTGCACTCACTAAAGATACAGCACCTGTGAAAACAAAATTTATCAAAAAAATGGAAATCAAAACAAAGGAAAACATTTCAACAAACAAGTGTAACAAATATTAAGAAACCACACTCCAATTAGCATAAATCAATATTTTAAGTGGGAGAAATTCTGAATTGAAGGTCCATGTTTTCATTTGTTGTATGCTAAAATAAACATGTTTTCAGGTAGTGGTATACAGGGTAGCATGACTGAACAAATGGAGCTATAGAAATCACATGTCTGTGATATGTCAGCTGCATTTGATGCTACACACATTAACCAAAGTATAAATTGCACTTTGTCAAATGAGTACACATTTCAACAATACATTAATAATCCACTATACATATATCAAACTACATTCAATGCAAAGAGAGAGTCATGAGAGAATGTGTGAAAAAGCTGTGGTATTTAACTGTAGGTGGTTGCATTGACCTAGCCTGTAAACATTCAGGCTCTTAGTATTCTGTTTTCATAGAGCTTTGTAACTCATACAATTTAATTCAACGCTAATGTCAATGACTTACCTTATTCACAATGTACTATCTGCATAATGGCTATTGGCATGTGCTAAAACGCTTCATAATAAACAGAGATACAGCGGAAATGACAAATGAAAGGAATGCTGTTCAAAACTAAAATGCCTTCATTTAAGAAATGATAGAAAATAAATAAGTACCACTATAAAATATTGAGACATTACACAAATGTATGCACAAAAAAGTTGCATACAAAAACCCCCAACGACAATAAAGAAAACCTGTTATGCAGTTGTTGCCACTGGTAGAGTCTAATGTGCACCTTAAACAACAGATGTGCACCCTTTACACTGTATTATGATGAACTTTACAATCTGACAAAATCACTCGTCCTAGATCCACCTGTGGTTGCTGCCATATCACAAGAAACGTTGGTTGTTTGCTTTGCTCTCACTCTAAATCATCCATGCATATTTTCAACACACTATTATCGTACAGAGCAACCACAACACCAGCAGATATTACAAAAACAATGAGAAAAAATAAAACTGGTTGCTGATTCTTTGAAAGGGAATGTGACATAACTGGCCACAAGCTGGACTGTAGTTTATAACTGGTTAGCATGTATTTGAACCAATTTTAGCTTTGCTTGTACTGACAGGAATTTTAACCTTACATTTTACATTTATTCCTTTAGTTGTCGCTTTTATCCAAACTTACATTAAGCTTCTATTCACCAGTGTCACAGCTGGAACACCACTGAAGGCAAGGTGAGTTCAGTGTCTTGCCCAAGGACACAACAACAGTATGAATTGAGGGGAGAGTGATAATTGAACCACCAACCTTTAGGTTGAGGAACAACCGCTCTACCACTGAGCCACTGCGCCCTTAAAAAAATGCTTAGTGTATGTTCAAAACTTAAAACTCCTTATGCAATAAATTGTTTACATGCAGCAAACAGACACCACTGTACAAGAAACATCTCATACAAAATATCCAGCATGAACAAGTAGCATATTTGTAACAGCACTGGATGTGTGAGCACTTTTACATAAATGACTCTTCAAATCATGTAACTGTATGCTCACGTAAAGCTAAAACCTACATATTGATTTGAATGACATCCCATAAAAATGTGCTTGTTGAAAAAAACAGTGCTCATGTATCTTTTCAGTACTATCACTAAACAAAGGTTACCATTATTATGTAAAATAAAGTACATTTCTGATAAAGGAATGAATAAAAGCTTGAGGCACAAAGGCTATTATACACAAAATATAAATGCTTAAGAATGAGACAATGAAAAAAAGAAAATGAGTGCATTCTGGTAATGCTCTCAGTAAATCTTGAAGTCCGTTTGAGGCAGACGCTCCAGCTGATCTCTCTTGAGACCACTCACATCTCTCACGCAGTATCCATTCCCACGCTAAGAGGGGTCCTGAACACATCTCAAAAAACCTTAATGCGTTTTCCAATCAGCATGGATTGGACCCTGTCAACTTCTCCGGTTGAGAGACATGCGGTTGTTGGAGATTATCCAAACAGAGAGTGATGCTGCCGAACCATGCTGTGTGTGATGGTGAAAAAAACCCTGCTGGTATCATATCTGCAGGGTTCACCACAATAAAGCAACAATAACCAATAGCTCGTCTTTACTTTTCTGGGGCATTTCAGGCTACCAGCCACGGTGTGACTCCCTTGGGATTAAAGGAAAGAAAAAATAAATCACCATTTCAGAGCTTTTTTGTCAGTGCCACTTTTTTCTATGCGCTGCAGAAGCCAACCACAAAACAGTGATGTATGTACATTACATATAAATATAGATTCACTACTATCCATGCTTTTGCAAGATCAGGGGTGCACTGTTCTGAAGGTCACAGTCTTGTTTTTCCTTTTTTTTGTCTTTTGGAAAATGACGATGTGATGGTGCAGCAAACTTGTTAAGACAAGACAACACAAAAACACCTAGCATTTGGTGTTAGCAAGTGAGTCCAGATCCCCTTCCAAACAAAAGTCTTCATCTCTCCTTAAACCCCTGTGAATGTGGCCGGGCCGCAATACTCTGAGTCATGCAAAGACTGAACAGACAAGTTCTGCCACCAGCCAGGGGATCCGAACGCCACCTCGATGTCGATGTGAGAGACACACGCTTTTTTTTATATTGTTTTCCACACGGCATTGTGAGTAGAAGCAGCTCGAGGAAGGTTATCTCTTTTTGTACACATAGACTTCTTTTCTCTTAGATATTTTCCATTAAAAAAACTATAAATACCATAAAAGAAGCATTATTTACAAACTCCATGCGCTTCAAGTTAGAGTGATCACTGCAAGAAAAAACACAAGGAGAGGAGAGATGGAGGTGAAGATGGTTTTCATAATTTTATATAATGCATTTTCACACCTACCACTGTCACACATGTTACGTTATGATATATATATATATATAAAACCCGTGCAGACAGATTAAAAGCCACACAAAAATAGACTAAACTGAACATTACAAGGACATTTGGGCTAATTAACTGTTAATGGCAAATGCTTGACAATCAGTATTTGATGTGAAGAAGATTAGTTTTGTATTGTCTACCCTCTACACTGGTTTTATCCTTACCTTTTGCCAGCATCCAGGCATTGGTAATCCATCTGGGCCCTGTTAAAAATATAAAGGATGCAAAACAATGAGGACTGAACAGAAATGGAAAACTCAAGTTTAACAGATGGATGCCAATGTATATCAGAAAGAATAAAGATTTTATACTAGTATTTTTACTAACTTGAATAGGTTACTAATATAAAGTTCTAATTTATGACCAGTTTGGTGATGTATAGGAAATGTACAGTAGGTCTATGACATGAAAGGCCGACTACGTATAAAAATGTATTTTTCTTCATGCAAATTTCCACTGCAAAATATATCTCATGCAAAGCAGTATGTGAGGAATCTAGTGCCCATATAGCATTTAAAACGTTATAATTGATATCTGGGCACTAGAACAAACTAAACAAAGTCTGTATTATGTAGCTGGTAAACTAAATGAAAACAGCACATGTGATACAAATGTCTACTTACCCAATGAATTACAATTACTTATTATTTATATTGTATATGCCCCACATATTTTTAACACATACAACATCACGGGGAATATAAAAGGCTTTTTTTGTTATTAACATATTTTCTTTTCCCATGGTGGTCTGGCCCAATTGGTACATTTATAGGAGGGAAAGGAAGTTAAAAGGAAAAGGAGTTCAGTGACTACAGTTAGCACAAGGTTAAAAGGTTGTAAGGAATTCAGATCACTTTTTTTTTTTTTGTTGGGTGGTGGGGGGGATTCTGTTAGGGGTAAATCTCATTGATCATACTTAAAACTGCCTATGCATTTTTTGTGGGTTTTTATAAAGCACTTGCTTCAAAGTCAGTTCTGTAAAGGTGCTTCATGGATGTTAAATGCAATGCAATAAATAAATAAAAAGTGGAATATCTAGTTGGATGGCCGACTTGTCATGCTTTTATGACTTCATGCATTGTTGTGATTCCACTGTGACCTGAGGTGAGATGCATGCATGAGTGCAAAGAGGTGCAGGAAAAAGAGAAATACTGTACCAATTGGCATGGGGCATCCAGCCCATCCAGACCTGGTTGCCCTGGTTCCCCCTTTTCACCCTTAAATCCCCGGAAACCCTGTTTGCAAAGACGACCTAGGAGTGTTACTGGGAGAGAGGTGGACGACCCTTAACCCTGCATTTGTTCACGAGGAAAGACGCAAGGAGGTGTGAGGGAGGAGCTGCCCTGTGAGCTGCTGTTACCACTGAATCCAAGCCAATTACAGAGTGCCTACCTTAATGGTATGTTTTCATGTTTGAATTGCAGCATTTAAATTCAAAGGGCCCTTTTTATTTCAGGCCTGTAGTAATTTTCTCCCCATAAAGACTGGCACCAGCTTAGCCATAGGGCACTCATCCTCGTTTGGGGCTTGACACAGCTACAGGAGGTGATTTCCAGCTCAGACATACCAATGGGCAGGGTGCATCTAATCCAGGGGCACCCTGTTCTCCTTTCTCGCCCTTAGGCCCTTTTTTGCCCTTCTTTGCCTTCTCCCCCTGTGAATACAATGGGTTGGTCACGTTAACAAGAATAACTAGGAAAGGTGACGGGCAGCACTGCTATTAGAAAGGGAGAGATTAAAAGGGAAGCTATAAGACAAAGGACAGGAGACGTGGTCAATGTTAGATGGGAGGGGGTACCAGAAAAGCTTGGGCAATCTGAAAAAAAGAAACATTCCTCTGGACAGGGAGAGGAGACTAAAGGGATGTCAAGGGCACAAAGGATGAGAAAGAGTAGCAAGGAAAAAACCTCCACAAAACAGGATTACATCACTGAACACTTTCAACTGTATCCCTTCTCATTTGAGTTAGAATACTTTACAACAGGAAACATACAAACAGAAAAGTTAGATTAAAGCTGTTATAACATGAATGAATACTTACTGCCTCCTGAGTCTGAATTAGCCATTTTCAATATTATTATTATTTATTGAGAATGTCATAATGAGCATTTCAACATGTCTGTTTAAACTGGGTATATATATTTCTATGATTTACATTGCATTTTTACCCAAAGAGTTGGTAGTTGCCCCTTTATAACATGTTATAACAGCTTCTGTCATGTATAAATGCAGTATTATGTCCCTATGGTGTACATGCAGATATTAACAACTCGATACAGCAACTATTTATAATCATCTGACACAAGAGGGGAAAAACTCAAAATCATTAAGAATATCTAACCTGTATGCAAATCTAAGTCAACGGATATTATTTCAAAGAATGGGATACAGTTTCCCAAAAAGGCATACGCTAAACTCTATAAGTATTAGTAAGTGTTATGGAAACAGACCAAAAGTTGGATCTATTCTATGCACAAGCACAAGAGGGGAAAATTTTCAACAGACTCTAGAGGTAAGAAGTGAAATGTTTATGTTCATGCATGGAAACAACATAGGAAAAACAGGTATGAACTTTACACGCCTGTTGTCAATGGACATGTTTGATCTTAGAGTGTACCGACATCTCAAAGTCCTTTTAGATGAACAAACAACAATGAAATAATTTTGAAATGAGATGACAAATGTGGAAAGGTGGGAAACAAAAACTGACTGAAGATGACAAGTGGACTTTTGTTTTTTAAGTGAAAAAAATTGTCAATAACTGTCAACACCAACACCACATTTGATCTCTAGTAAAAAAGCAATACGTCTCTACAAAAAGCTAAAAGGAAGAGGTATTCTCTGTGACTGTCCATTGACATCAGTCCTCTGTAACGTTATTTATTAAGCCATTACAGAGATCTACATCTACCTTTTCTCCTCTTTCCCCAACGTCGCCTTTTTCACCCCTTAAGCCTGGAACCCCCTGGAAAAGTACAACTCCACTTAATTACTCTGAACTTTCTGACTCAACTCAAGAAAAAGAGGACCTACTTGTCCTATAGCGCAATATATAGCGCAAGAATACTTTAAATACATGTTGTGGTTACGTTTTTTTTAATGTTTCAAGTCAAGTGATGCTTTAACTGTGTTATACAATTGTGGCTTTTAGTGAAAAATCTGCAGAGACTTACATCCTGGCCTGGTTGTCCAGCAGCTCCCTGCAAAATCAAAACAGATGTTTAGAGAGGTCTGCATATGTTTGTGTATAAACATATGCACACTAACCTTGCTTGGGCTTGAATAATTTGGTATACACTTTACCACAGTTTATCAGAGGTCCTAAACAGTCACACTATTGTTACAGTGTTACAAATTAAAGTGATTGATTTTGTTTGGGGCATACACAAATATTTGTAAAGATATTTCGCACACTTCTGCATTAAAACTAATCTCAAATACTTTAAAATAAATAAAAATTCAGCTGTTTATATTTTGAAGCCCCTCCTTGAGAACATTGCAGGCAGATTTGGGGTAAATGCTTCATCTAAAGGGTAAGGTGACTTCTCTTTCAAACTGAGACTTGAGCCTATCAGTGTAGATAGGATGGCTGAACTTACAGGTAGGCCGTACGGTCCCCTTGGTCCAGGCTCGCCAGATGGACCTCTTTCGCCTCTATCACCCTTTGGCCCAGCCGGACCGGCTGGGCCCACAGGTCCATCCATACCCTGCAGCAAGAGAATTAGCTATATAAGACTAGATTACTGTACAAAGAAAACAAACTGTTCTTCTAACAATGCTAATTAACAGCTGGTCTGCATAACTTCTGTTTAGCACCCTCATAGGACATCTATTGTGATTATAGATTGTGATATATAACCAGCACACTGAGCTGTAGCTAGTGCACGTGCATGGTCACAAAGGACATTTGCAACACTGCTGACACAGTTAATGTATGAGTGCTGTTAATGCTGAGTTAATGAAACACACAACAAACAAGAGCCTCAAAATGCCTACCATAACAGCTATATTCTGTTCAGTAAAGCTGAATTCAACATCTAGTTGCTCTGCATACAGAAAATAGTAATCTTTTGATTTATAAATCACACAAATGATTTGAAGAGGGGGTATTGAGGGAAAGGGGGCTATATGGTGGGTGAGGGAGAGGAGTAGACTGAAGTTAGGTTGTGAAGCCTCTTGGTCACGTGACACTCACCCTAATTCCGGGCTTGCCGTCCAAGCCGGAGGCTCCCTGTGTGGTTATGGAGGTATGAGTGACATGAACAAGGCGGGATTAGTACCAGATGAACACTGTTATTGGGACAGGTTGATGGCAGGGTTTACAACAACTAAATTACACTGTGTTACAGTGGGGTTTGCCAAAGTCAGTCCAGGCATATGAAAATGAGCACAAGAAAATGGAAAAGGCATTACTGGCACAGATACATCCAAATACACACAGACAGACAGACAGACAGACAGACAGACAGACAGACAGACAGACAGACAGACAGACAGACAGACAGACAGACAGACAGACAGACAGACACACCCTTGCTGCGCTGCACTGCACGCACGCACACACACACACACACACACACACACACACACACACACACACACATGCACGCACGCACGCACGCACGCACGCACACACACACACACAGACAAACACACACACACACACACAGACAGACAAACATACACACACACACACACACACACACACACACACACACACACACACACACGCACACACACACACACACACACAGACACACACACACACACACACACACACACACACACACACACACACACACATTAAAAACAACATACTTACATTTGTGCACAAAAGTGAATCTGACAGAGCTCTTTTAACAGCTTTCAAAAGGTTGCTGTATTTAAATATTAGTTGTGAGTCTGTACTTACAGGGAGACCTAATGGTCCACGATCCCCTTTGTGGCCTGGCTCCCCTCGAATACCCTTCAAACCATTCAAACCTGGCTCGCCCTAAAAACACCACAGCAACGCTAATGATTAGTTTATTAATCACCCAATCAGAACTTAAGCAGGCAGGCATGCCACTTAGTTTTCATGTTAAACAAAAAAAAAATGCAAGCTTTACAATATATTGTATAATACTATTCTGTTCTATTGTTTGTTACCTTTGGACCAGGGAAGCCATGAGGACCCTGAAAAACATAAGAAAAATCTTTTACTCTGTGAGCAAGTAAATGCCAACAAAAAAATGTCAATAAACCATAGGAAACACTGACAAAATAGGCTTTTAAACATTGTTTTCAAGGTCCACTGGACAGTGCTCAACAACTTTAGTGCTACACTTATTAGTCACATCAAATATAATGACCCACTACAAGTGCTATTTCATGTTTGTTGTGATCTGATGTGAAGTGTAGTGTTGACACATCTCAGATGGACATTTACGTGTTGTTTACTGAAGGAAGGTAAAAAGAGAGGTTAGCGATTTAGAGATCACTGACCATTGGTCCCGGGGGTCCGTGAGGTCCAGGCGGCCCTGACTGTCCGATGATCTAAAGATTTTAGTTGTTATATGTTACATATAAATATCATACACATTATTTGTATTAGAAGTTTTCAGTGAACAATGTTTATCGTTTGTAGTAAATGTTCATCCCAGTGTCAAAAACAAGTTTAAACTTACTGAAGGACCTTGTGGACCTGGAAGACCTGCATCTCCTTTATCTCCTTTAACACCATTGATGCCCTGAAGAATAAATAAAGATTTTTATTTGGCATACATACATTTTCTTGTTAATAGTCCGGCAGTCTACTGATGAAGAAACTTACAGGGAGACCTGGTAAACCTGTTGCTCCTTTGTCACCTGAAGCCCCAGGCATTCCCATGTCTCCCTTTGAACCTTTGTAGCCCTGCGTAAAACAGAAAATGTTTTACAGATAAATTAATACCGTAATTTTTTTATGCTGGCGTTTGTTGTTAAAGAGCAACATTGTCACATGTCATAAAAATGGTGATTGTTGGTTGAATTGAGAATATCAAAATTTGTTATACTATAGAATTTGGCTTCTACCCGCATATATAGAATCCTTAGTTCCTCTTAAATAAAGTAGTCATACTTTTAGTTTTAGTGCTGGGCAAGTTAACGCGTTATTTTTGCGTTAGCGCATTAATGAATTACACGACAATTATTTTATCGCGCATTAACGTTGGCCGATTAGTATAGTGAAAGATGTCGGTCTGAAGAACATTCTTAGGATCGCAACGAATGACTGCACGTATGAGCCGCCCTCATCCAGTTCTTTAAGTGGGCCAGTGACTGTAACACTGGTAATTACATTAGAACAATGTAAGTCACTTTGGATAAAAGCGTCAGCTAAATTAATAAATGTAAATGTAAATGTAGCTCTTGAGCGTACTGCCACTTCTTCGTGCTTTTAGCGTACCGGTACGCTCATTTGGACATCTGTTTTAATAAAAAAATCTGTTTTAAGGTTTTAATCCTTTGTCTGCGCTGCTGCTTTCCAGAGCGCCCTTCACAATGCACGCTTCCTAACTCGTCCCACCGAGAGCAGAGACTACATTACCCATACACTCTGAGTTTTACAAGTGAAAAGCGCACAACTCAACTCAACGTGAACGGAGAGGGTGTGTGAAACGCACGGGAACTGCATTCACATGCTCTGACTGTAATGAAAACACAAGAGAGACATTTATATTGTTTATATTGTTAAAATGTTATGATTAAAGCTCTGGACATAACTTGTTTTTCTATAACGAACTAAACAAAATATTAATGCCCTGTCAGTGGCAAATATTTTTGGTTTAATATTTAATTTGATTACATTAATGTTTAAGTTCAGATTTACAAGAAATATTTTAACTGCTACTAACCTCTAACTGTTGTAAAAAGCACCTTATTTGTTTAAAGTGTTGTTTAAAGTGCAAACCAAATGTTATTGCACTTTTGTTCATTTAGCAGTTCTTTCAAAATAAAAGTATGCAGTACACTAATTTTGTATTCATTATTAAATTTTGTGTATAATCCGATTAATCGCGATTAATCACAGAACATTGTGCGATTAATCGTGATTAAATGCTTTAATCGTTGCCCAGCACTATTTAGTTTATACAGTTTCTAAACACTCTTTTTAAAGCCTAATAAAAACCAAAGCTTTATTTATGACGTCTATTTTTATTAACAGCATAGAATCGACTTACTCTTTCACCATCAAGTCCAGGAAGACCAGGCATACCACGATCCCCCTGAAAAGATTGATAAACATGATAGATGTCACACATTGTGAACATAGTTAAAGGTGAGCGTATATACACAGAGGAAATTTGCATATTAGATAAAGAGAGTAGCGTCTTACCTTCACACCAGGTGGCCCTATTGCCCCAGGAGGCCCAGGTGGACCCTGGCAGAATAAACAAAACATACTTTTAAATGCTTGTTCACACAACCATCCCTTGAGCAGAGCACAAAAGACAGTATGTTAGGAATCTGTTACAAAGTTTAAATATGATGCTCACACATGCCAAGTCAAAACATGTTAGCTACAATATAACAGTTAACAAAACCAATGAAATACAATATGTTCAACATTTTTTTAATTGAACTTTTATTTATCCAGGAATAAATATCCACAGACCTGGGGAGAACATGCAAACTCCACACAGAAAAGCCCTGCCCTGATCATGTGACAGTGTAGACATTTTCTATTTAGAAGGCCTTAAACATTTTGGCCAGGACCATTGTTGTTTAGCTTTAGAAAGAGCATTTGGATGTAGTTAGAAATGTTGTTGTTGAAACAACCAGCAATTAATGAAGCATGTAGGGGTTTGTCATACAAAAAAAAAAAAAAAAAAGGGGGCCTGACAGTTTTATTTAATAGTTGAGTAAACCTGTTTCTGGGTGTGGGCGCACAAAGCATTGCAGAACACGGTTGGTATCAGGGATGGCCCATGCAATACAATAACAATAATGTATGGCTTATTCAAAAGAAAGAATGTACAGAGGAGGCAGAGCTTATTACCGTTACTGTAATAGTGGTAATCTTCTGCAGAACGCCAAAGGAGTGGAAGCGGAAGGAGGTGAGATAAGATTTCATAGGTCATACAATAAAAAAACCTTACATGTCATCATATTTCATATTCTGTATGCAGTATATGACTTCTTTGTTTAAATGTGACTTAAACGTTTACTTTTTTTTTTTAAAGGCAGAACCTATCATTGGAATAAAATAAGTATATTTACCCAGACAATGTCAATCTAAAACTGATACATTACAGTTACATTCAGTTTTTCTTTTTTTGTTTTTATTCCCTTTAAAGAGTTACACTTTGAGATTTGTATGGCCATTGACATATCATTTGTGTTAACTGATAAGTTTAGAGTCTAACCTGTAAGGCCTCCTGAATGTTTCCATTATAATCGATGATTTCAGTGGCTCCTGGGTCTCCTTTTTGTCCTGGTGGGCCCTGTACATGAAAAAACAAAATGCATATTATTAAAGTCCTCATTATATTCAATAGAGAAAAAATGTTTTTGATCAGGTTTGACTGCCCCCTGGTGGTACCCACTGTTTCACTATATAAGACCCTTTAACAGATTTGAAGGATTCAAATGAGTCAAAGCTTTATTTGTCGCACATATCGTCATATTGTTGCAAATATGATTTCACCAGTGGTTGCCTGCTTTCAGAAAGATATTACACATACCACAATAAATGTTGTTTTTGAAAGTGGCAGACATGTTTATTTAACTGTCTGTGGCTAGAATGGAGTTCTGCTGTGCATCCCTTTGAACGCAAAAATAAATTAATGTTCTTATGCACTTACCTTTGGGCCAACAATTCCCATGTCACCTTTATCCCCAGTTTCCCCCTAATGAGAGAAAGAACAAACTCAATATGAAATGTATGATAATACCATTTAATTAGAAAACCTAGCCCACTATCATATCATAGTCTTTAATGTCTATCAATGCTGCTTTATAACAAGGAAAAACATGCATGTAATTCCATCCCACCAAAACTGAAGAAAACACAATATGTAGGATTCTGACCTTTGACCCTTTAAGACCAGGCATGCCAGCTTCTCCTTGTGAACCCTGTAATAAATGAGACAGCATATAACACACTAAGCACCTGATTTGTAAGCATAAAACAGGCTTTATGGGTTCAATAACAATCAATAACCAAAAATATTTAAATGTTGAATCAATACTTCACAAATAAAAGAACTTAACCCATTTTTCTTCTCCCCAAGAGAGCTTAAATGTAATAACTGGCCTTTTAATTATGACAGAACTGTCACACAAAAGGCCAACTGTTTATTTGGACTGCGCCGCTGATAAAGACAGGCTGACACACAGGGGGTTTCTAATGAATGAGAAACAGATCTGTGGCTCGTCACTGTTTAGACTAGAGCTGGAAGCTACCTGCTGGATCAATGCCAGACATAAACAGCAGTAAATCTTGCCGTGATTGGGTTACTCTCCTCAGACCGTAGGGAGAGTCTTGAACTTTTTAAACCATAATGGTTTTGCCGGCTCTTGTTAACACAGCTGGATACTGGATAAATAACTACTGTGGGAATAATTTGAATCGATGTGTTCGCAGAGTTATTGAGTGTAATTATGTTTGAAGGGCACTAGAGGGCAGCAAAGGTCAATGGATAAAACATTTTGAAATTGCTAAGAGGGGAGAGACATGTATTCTGAAAAAGAAAAGAAAAGAAAAAAGTTAATTTGTCATATTTATATGGACTGACCTTTGGTCCCGTGTGTCCCATTTCTCCACGTTCACCTTTTCCTGGAGGACCATGTTCACCTCTCTCCCCCTGTTCAAAAGTAGACATTAGGGGCAAATTATTCAAAATTTCACAGTGAAGTGCTGAGTGGGGATTTTTTTTTTACAGAAACACCCAGTTCTGAACATTACGCCAGGAATAAACTTCAATATGCTATCCTGTGTTGACTCAGGAATGTAGTTGTTGCCTAATCAGCACATGTACATGGCAGATTGTAAATTTAAAAACAAAATAAAACATTAATCTACATTTTCAAATAAGTAGTTTAAAAACTTAGCCAGCCCAGCTCCAGGGATGTTGGACAAACAAATAATAACTCATATTTATCTTATTATTGTCTGTTTTTGATTTAATAAAAAAACTATTTCAAATAATGCTATTTTCATTCATTTTATACATTTATTTGTATGTTTTCTAAAAAGCTTGTGTCAACTTTAATTATTACGTTCAAAATCAAACTACAGTACATTAAAGTGGACATCACTTTTCAGGACGTGAAGTGAGATTCAAAGACCAATAGAGGGCGCTGTGGTACAATTGGTGGCGCATATTACTCATCACTGACACTTGATACAAGAAGGAAACAGGCATTATTCAGCAGTCTTTTCATTATTTCAGACTGAGCAAGCTCCATAATGTAATTTGGTATACAACAAAAATAATAATGTTGCCTCTATCTTTTTTATAGACTTGACATTGGCAGTGCTACTTAGAATTTCTCCACTGTGATGTTTAAAGCAATAAAAACATATGACATATTACCCAAATAATATATGTTCTTCTTTAAAGGGACAGGAGGTACATAAATTTCAGGTTAAAATGATAACATTTAAAGATGTACTGATTAAAGATGCCAGTGAGATTTGTGATGGTATCAATTGTGTTTGACTCAACTTATTTGCAGTTTCTTACAGATTGTTCAAAAAATCTGCTTAAAGCCACTGACCTTAGTTCCTGGGAGTCCTGGCAGGCCCGGCTCTCCCTGTGGACCGAGAAATCCAGGCTCTCCCTGGAAATAACAGGCAGCAAATATTAGTCATTTCCCCACATTCCCACTCATTTGAGGACTAGCACTTCATCCAACTGGTGCTAATGAGCACTAGACACAAGATGCATGGCCAAACACTTCCAACAAGCATGCACACATTGCACATGCACACGGACACACACTTGCAATAACATGCACGCACATGGACATGGATTATCAGTGTTAAATGACTTCCTGGATTTCAGATCATCTGTCTTAGTGAATGAGACTGAAATTTTCATTGACAAAACCTGCAGCATAAGGTGTAATGGTCCATTTGAGATGATTATTTTGTTTTGAAATAGTATATTTAAGTGCAAAACTGCTTATACAATATGCAGAAGTAATGTCCCCGTAAACTTTTCAGAATGGCAGAACAATTTTATACTGTGAATGCCTAAACGCCAAAGAATGCAGAGCCAAGCAGAATGAACCTGTGAGCGTTATGTTAGTGAAATGCTGTTAGACTCCATCAAACGTTCAGCCCATAAGTAAAAACAGGAGTATATAAAAAGTAGAATGAAATACTGTTTTACAGTGCCAGCAAGCATACAAAGGGAGAAAAACAAAGGCAAAACAGCAACAAGCAGCTTCCCATCATGCCATTTATGCATTCCTCACAGTGCAGTGAAGCAGATAACTCTAAGGTCCAATGACTCGATAACTATTTTATGTGCCCTTATTTAGTTTACCATCTCCTATTGTTTTATATGACACTGTAAAAGTCAAACTCCTTGACGGTACACAATAAAAACATAGCTTGTTTAAGTAAATATCTATGCCACTTCCATCAGTGTTCACATATACTCAAACTATGATCCATTTATTAATTCAAAAGAGTCTACTTTTTCATTTATTCAGCAGAGAATAAATACAATTTTGCAGAATATGACTAACTGAGATGCAAATGTATGATTCAGAGCCCTAAGTCTGTCATTAATCTGCTCTGTGATTAAAGCGGACGGACAGGGACAACACTGGGGGTGATGGTCGAGGACAGAAACAGCAAAGCATTTACCTTTATCCCTGGGAGTCCAGGCAGCCCTGGAAGTCCTGGCTCTCCCTACACAAGAAGAGTGTGACAAGTTACAGCCGAGCCGAGCTAAACTGAGCCAAGCCCCATTTGGAGGCTTTCTTTACGCTTCTAAGAGCTCTACATGTCATGTTTGCTCTGGCTAGCAACCTGCTGAAAAGCGTCCTGCTGTTTGGAAGTAGCTCGCTGTCACAATGAGGCAGAAGAAGGTACTGCACATGCACGTTCATGTTCATAGCATCCCATGCAGTCATGGCTTGATAGTGTGATTAGTGCTTGTTATAACACTCAAGCCTTCACAAGTGCTGTTATGTTGTTCTATTGCTTTAGGTAGATGAAGTTTTGCTTTTTGCCTTGAACTGCCTTAAACTAAGATGCAAAAATTGTTTTCAATGTCATTAATGCCTGGCAGTGCTGGAGGAGTGGGACTATTTCTCCTTCACCAAAGTCAAACCGTTGTCAAGTCGACTCCAGTTAACATGCAAGTTTGAGTAACAGAGGCATTGGTTTCATCTGTGGAAAAAAACAGAGGTCAGGTCCCATGCAAGGCCTCTGGGAGTCTTTGAAAACACCATTTCTGACTGGAGATAATTTAACGCTCTATTAATACTATTGTATTTATGGCATATGAAAAGAGAAGATTAGCGCCACATGAGAAAGATTAACAGCAATGACACTCTGGGGATCGCAGGGCTGTAAATCTTCCCTGTGGCTTGTTAAAGCAGTGTCCAACGTATGAATAAGTCTTTCTAAGGCACTGATAACCAATAGGTGACAACAATCTTCAATCAATCTTTCTGATAGCTGATATGATGAGAAATACAAATTGTGGGCGGTGTCAGTGGTAGAAAAAAAGCATCAGGCCATAAGTGTTTTATTTGCAGTGCTTCAGACACAAACACATTTGATAAACAACCTCGAAACAAGGTGCAATGATGTGGTTGCTGGTACAGTCTTACCAGTAAGTGATTTTTTTTTGAAGAGAACTCTTGTCAGTGAGCATTAATACAATATTGTCTTCATTTGGTACAGAAAAACATACCAAACTTAAAAAAAACAGACTAAAGTAAACACAAGCCTCGTAACGTTATGACTTGGTGGTTTAAGAATGTGACAACTGTGGGTTGAAAGAAAACTCCATAAAATCGGTTGTATCTGTGGGTTCACAATGAACATTACACTGGCAAAAAACATGTGCAAAGCCAAAGTAAATGTAAAAGGAGTCAGAGCACTGTGATGCACCAGAGTTTAAACTGTAGCGTCAGGCTGTGCTCAGAAAGCCCCCCCATGGACTGTACTGCAAGTTACACTTTAAACACAAGTTCCACTGTGTTTGGAATGCACTTTTACAATGTGAACTTTATATCTAGTTGAAATCCAGTGGAATGAAATGTGCATATATTCCTACATTTGAGAAATGTGTGCTACTGTAAGTTTCTGTCGGTAGCATGATTTATTACAACACTCACTTTCAGTTACAGAAACAATCAATTATCAGAGTGCTATGTTATAAAATAATTCTAGTTTGCTTTGAAAATCGAGAAATTTGAAATGATACCAAGCAAATAACTGTCATTGCTCAATAAAATCTACATTAAATGTGACATATGGATAGCCAATAGCATATAGCAAAAACAAAAGACATTACAGCCTCCACAACCTCAAGGTATTTCAAATGAGAAATTTTGTTTTGCATTGCAGCACCATTACTTTATTTATTACCACTGTTTATATAAAATGTAAAAGCCATTATTACCTTGTGTCCACTACGCCCAGGCTCACCAGGTTCACCCTAAAAAAGACACCACACAAATAGTTTTCTCATTTGCCAGATTACTCAATTCACCAAAACATACAGTGGCCAACATTTAGCACTCACCTTGATGCCTGCAGCAGAGGAGCCTGCATCGCCCTGTGGAAACAAACAAAGTGACAGCAGTTAGTAAAGGAAGCTATTTGGTGTTGTGGTGGCAGCTTTTACAAAACCTCTGGATCCAGTTGTCTCATAAATGGTTGAGGTAGCGCTTTTTGTAACAACTGCTCTGGGAATAATTGATTGTTTTTATACTGTCAGAGCACAGCTGCATACTGGTGATGACAATGGGGCCAAAACCTAAAACTGTTTAAAAAAAAACCACAAAGGTAGAGGAGGA
The DNA here is from genome assembly GCA_024416835.2 of Perccottus glenii. Classification (NCBI taxonomy): domain Eukaryota; kingdom Metazoa; phylum Chordata; class Actinopteri; order Gobiiformes; family Odontobutidae; genus Perccottus; species Perccottus glenii. The sequence continues at coordinate 13,666,614 of CM044546.2, read as the reverse complement.
ATATCCTGGGAGAGTTTGATAAATAGATACACAGAAGTAGTAACTAGTTTTTATCTATTTGACTTTTTTTCCCTCTGTATCCAGACGTTCTGATCCCAGACCATTCTTATGTACAGTGTTACAACTGCAGTGTACAATAAAAGCAGACATAAACCAATGGGGCCAATGAGTGTAATTATGGGCGGTTGGTGGGAAAGGGAGCAGGGAAGAAGGTCTTTAGCTCTGGTGCGGACTGCGGTTTGACTGCTCATACGCCTCGCGCTCAGAAGTTGCTGCAGGAATGCCTCTCACCCTCAGCTTTTATGGGAGTCATTACGATGCATTGCACACAAGGCATGTTTAATTGCTGCACTTTTTTTTTTGCAGACAATAAACTGTTACTGTTTACAGATGGGCTTTGAGCGCCTCTGTATGTCCCTTGAAATTTATTATTACAGTTTTTATAAGAACATTTTCACAAGTTTGTATACAATTCATTGAGGTCTCCAAGATCTGAGAGGATGTGTGTTTGCATGTTACAAGAAAACAACAAAAGGCTCTTACGGTTTTACATCATGATTCATAATGTTTTCGGTCAAACAATTGAGCTTGAATTAAAAATAACATCCATTGAGATCATTGTACAATATGCTCAGTTACTCAAGTGTTGTTTGAACTGGTTCAAACTCATAATTGTATTATTTCAAATAAAACAAATGCGCTCACCTCACTACACCCATTCTTATATAAAACAATAACCATAATTAGGTTTTGTGTTATTTATTAAACAGCACAGCCAGAGTTGCCTCCAAATTTGTGCAAGTACAGTATGTAGTAGGTGGTTTCAAAAAGGGCTTATTCAGACATACATAAGGCTATAAAGTGCAATCATTTTGTATGTAAGGTTAAAGACCATTTACTTAGCAGTATGCTCTGTTATTATACACCCAGACACATGGGAACTATATAAACTGCAATAATTATATTCAAGTGGTATTAGGGGATGGTAATGCAATAACCCACTTACTGTGCACACACTTTTTTCACATGCATTTTCACATGTAAATTCAAGTGATAAAGAACAGCATCAAGAGGACGCTACCTAAGCTATTCTCATTTCTGCTGAGAAACATGACACCGGCACATTTTCTCCCAGAGCCCTGATGCAACACAAGTGACACTCAGCCCAGAGAACTAAGTAAGACTTTACACTGGTTTAATCTGTTCCAAATGAGCTCGAGTGACGGAAAAAGTGGTGAAGTTGGGAGGTGAGTTGAGGTGTGGCACAGCGCGCTGAAATGTCCCGATTGGGCCAATTACCACGGTGTGGCTCCAGCCTGTGATTTAACCACAGCCGAATGGGACGGAGAGCTGTCACCACACTCCCACTTTATTAAAGGCACCCACAACTGTCGCTGAATATTGGCATTTAGGATAATAACATAGTATATAGTAGCCAATTACACAGCTGTTTGCCTGAAGAGATTGACTAATCAGACCGATGAAGCCGAGCTGTGACAAATCGGGCCATTAAATATCACCACAGCTTTCAAAACACGACTCCCACTCTACGTTATGGTCATTAGCAAAGATGACCAAATGTAGCAGTCTCAGCTGAATACTGACCTCAGAAAATGAATGCAAGGCAGTGCACGTTATTACTGGCACTCAAGGCTAAAAAAAACCTTGCCAGCATTTGAAACATGGCCAGTTTACAAAAGCTTGGACCGGATCTTAGGACTCAAAAATTACACCAACTGCTGTGCCACTCAGTGCACTGCCAAATGCCTGGAAGTACCCGAAACACAATTTTACTGGTGTTTGTTTTTTATTTATTTAGCAGATTTCTTCTATTTGCAATGTTAGTTAAATTAGTTTATTTGTTCATCTTCCAAGCTTATGATAGTTCATGCGTTTAATGCGACATTACACAAAAGAATGCTCCAAGGTCCAAAGAAATAAGAGTATGTGAGTCTGTGAAAGACCCACAAGGATTCCTTTGGAACTTGAGTAAAGCTTAAGATTTTATAAGAGAGCCATCACTTGCTTTTCAGTTGTTAGTCTGGTTGTTTTTTTTACAGATACTGCTAGCTAGGTTTAAACACCGTTGCTGCCGTACTGGCTTAGAGAAGATGAAATTTGCCCTTTGTTGCAAACAATTAGAACTGGAAGTATTTGACACAAAAACATAAGTCATGGATTGAAGGAATCAATAACAAAATGTAGCACTACACTGACATTAACACGACGCAGCTTTAAGGCATAAAAAATATGACATACAAAAGCTTTGTGAGGGTACATAGAAGTCATAATTACTTCAACAAATGTTCTAGCATCTGTTCTCATTACATTAATTATTTTCTTTTGCATTGAGAATTAGCGTGTTTTACGCTGTTGTTTAATTTCCCTGGCATTGACTATCATTGAGTCTCACTCCACAGATCCCCTGCTGTTGAAAAAAATCTCCTTTTGTTTCATGCAACATCTCTCCCCGCAATCTTTCAAAGCCTCACCTATCACCCCTTCACACTAGATTCTCTTCACAGTGTGTGCTGCATATTGTTAACTTTGGCGTCTTCAGGTCTTAAGAATAAAGATGACTTCTCACCCCGTCTTCCCCTGATCTGCTCTTCTCTGGTTTCCTCTTTCTGTCGTCCACATGTTGACAGGAGACTTACATTCTCAACTTCTGGAGCACGCATTTGTGTGAGGATACTCTTCACATAGACCCAATCTGTTAAAGTCCTTTGGGTGGGTATTAGGTTAGGTCTTTAGGGAAAGCAATTGTTCTAACCATATGTATGTAATGTCAGGAAGTATATGTCACTTATACTTCCTGACATTGACCATCCTAATGACAACATCCTAGCATTTACAGCACCTTCTGTCTCATTTTATTGCCACATAATACTCATTGAATGAATGGCAGGTGACAGAATACAGAAGTCTAAATTCCCATTGTACTTGAGTCAGTGAAAATTCTACTTTTTGCCAGTTTTACTGCAACTGAGTGAGACCAGATCAAAGTTACTGCTCAAGCTAAAAAGTTTTATTGCCTTTCTTTTTTGTCCAGTCATTTTCCACACATGGTATCCCTGCATCTGTTTCTCCCAAATGGTGTATTTTTGGCAGATGTATTTTGACAGTGTTTTTAAAAAAAAGCCATAAAGTGTGAAGTTATCACAGCTCTCCATTGAGCAGCAATAAATTGACGTTGACATTTTGAGTACACGCTTTGTAGTTGCTGGTTTACCGGTTATATTTTTGTTTTCAAAAGCCCAGAGTATTTGAGTGTATTGTTGGCAGGATTTTTGTGTGCAGTTTTGTCTTAGCTTAATAGGCATGTTCAAAAAACATTTGATTCGAATTGTTTTCTCCAGTGTTCAACACCGCGTTTAAATGGTAAAATAGCACCAATTTCTGTCAAGAGGTCACCCAGCAGCTGACCTATTTTCCCTCCCAGTGTGATTCTTTTATAAATGTTTTAACACAATAATAACAGTGAAGGCAGAGACAAGTCCTGGATAGAATACATAATGTGCCTCTGGTCATGATGTCAGTGCACAAAACAAAATGAGGGGAACATTTTCCCGAAAACAAAAGGTTTTTGGATAAGAACATGAATCTATTACTTGAAGTCTACAATCTTTTGTTGGAAACGGATTCCAATCTGACAAGCTGTCTCGATGATAAATGCTGCTAAATTAATGCAGCAGCCATCCAAGTAGAAAATGTAGCACCAGTGTTGCATAGCAATTAAGTCTGCATTAAGGACAAGGGAAGCATCGTGCGCCAAGATGCTCTCTGCTAATGCCACTTGACTCATGCTACATCTTGTCTCCACACATGGCTCACATGGTCGCTATAAGAGCTGTATATGTTCCAGGCCTTCAGCTAGTCTTCTTAGGTTGCTCCAACACATAAACAAAAGGTAAAAGTGCCAGTCACATACCTTTTCCCCGGGATGCCCTTTTGGTCCTTCTTCCCCCATATCGCCCTGTAATGACATCACAAACAAATAGTTATAGTTTGACAAAAGGCAGGAAATGGTGTTCAAAAATTGTTTTCAGACATATTAGAAAGGCCAGTTTTCTAGTTGAAATTATTTCAGTCCCCTAAAGCCAAAATCAACACATTATTTTTGATTCATTTGGCTCCTCCAACACTTAGAAAAGCCACAAAAGAAAACTTTAGCTTGAAACATGAGTTTTATTGCAGTTCCTGGCAAGTATGTTAGCTTTTCAATTTAAATAAATCCTGATGATTTTATATTAGGGAAATGATAAGCGTATTAAATCATGAAGTATACAGAGCTGACATCATGGTTGTAGCACTATAACAGCTACGACTGCAAAACACTCTGTGACTATCTTTATGAGCAGGATCTACAGTATATCAGTTTTTTTTACAAGTTACAACATGCCTGCTCAGTTTTACTATAAGTTAAGATATCTCCTGCTTTGTTCAGGTTTTTTAGATGACAATTTAGCAAACAAGGTCAAAATGCTGACAACTTGAAGGGAATGAGGCGGAGCGAGTAGGCTGAATGTTCAATATTTTGTGGCAAGGTAAGGCATGGGAAGGTTTTTGCAAGGCTCATGTAAGAACTCTTCAAGCTATATTTCTAATAAATGTATAATCAGCTAGATTTTCTGACAATGATATAATAAAATGAAAATTGTGCAGAACCTTGCAAACTACTGCCTAGACTACTTTTATGGTTGAATGGACTCACTGAGTCATCGCTCTCGACTCGGTCAGTGTTCACACCACCCACCCGCTGCTGTCCACCAATAGTAGAACAAGGCCATTGTAAGGCTACCACTAGAATTATGGAGTAGACTGGCATTAGGAGGATTCAGATTTTCAGTCTCTTGCAGAAGCCATTTACAGAAACTGGGTTTAACACCACTGATTCACTGGTGGCCCTACACGCTTGTTAGAAGTCAAGTGAATTTACATTGAAGTCTGATATTGAGCTGATGCTTAGAATAATGCTTAGTGATCTGAGTTAGCACTTTACCTTTTCACCTCGCTCTCCCATTTCGCCCTGTTGGGAAAGGAAGCAGAGAAATAAAGACAATCGCATGTGAGAGATTTAACAGCCACTTGGGGTCACAATATATCTGGAGTTATATTCATGTTACATTATCAAAACTGTCTTTTTTTTAGCTGCTTTTTCCCGGACAGGCCTTTACTCAGTAGAAACCATTTTAAGGGGGCACATTCACTACAAGACATTTACATACAGTGCATCACATTCAATCATTGTAGTTGAATAGGTTTTCAAAAACAACATGTAAAAATAATGGTCAAACACCAGACCTTGGCTCCTGGGATACCGTCCAGTCCTGAGAAGCCAACATCCCCCTATGGACAGCATAACACAACACACAGGGGCTGTTTAAACAATGTGAACTCTAATTCTAGGTCGGGACATGTTTTTTTCCCAAAGATGGAGATAGCCTATGACCTTAGCAGAGGTCATACTTGTGTCAGAGCTTCACAGGTGTTATGCATTTGCAGTCTACTTGATAACAAAGCATTCAAAAGACCAGATTTTACCATATTGCAGTGGATTGTAGTAATTATTGACTAATGCACAGCTAAGACCAAATTCCTTAAAATTCTACAAAACCACAAGAGAAATTTCAAAGTACTAAGAATAAACAAACTGATTAAAAGCTTAATTATCTCTGGTTTAGTTTAGAATAGAGAAGAAAGCCAAGTCCAGCTGATGACCGCCAGCTTGTGGTTTGTTCAAGTCTGTGGGTAAAATGGCTTCAAAGAAAGAAACCAACCTCGGACAAGTTGATGCCAAAGACAATTAACCTTGTGACCTTTGCAAACCAACCGCATCATTAAGAAGAGCAGCCTTAACCTAATACTACTGATTAATGGAAAACAAGAACTTTATTGGGATAAAAACGCATGTTGATGAGCCACCCAAACTGACTATGTATTTAATATTTTTTTTTACAATAAAAGATATTTATGTGCTGCATAGGGAGTATCTCTTTAGCTACACCCCATTGGTGAAATATTATTCCGAATGCTGCAATCTTCTGTCATCTATAAGCTCACATATGGGACTCGTTGACTTGATGATATTTTGTTATAATGATGCTGTTTGATTCAACAGCGCGTCTGATAAGGTCTGCAGAAACGGCTGAATATCTATGTCTGTTTAAAATGATGTGTGCCAGTCAACCTGCCACAGTTGGCAAAGGAGACCTAGGTACATTCGAGTTCAACTTTCTGCATGACTGACACTTACATACCATAGCAGATTCTGTTTTATAACTGCGCTGCACAGCATTGGGGTTCTATTTCATGGGTGCTGGCTAAGCCCAGTCTATACACAAGTATGGAATTAGGTCTTCAGCTTTTGCTGTCTGCAAGTGTGGCTTTCACTCTAAAATGAAACTTCTCTACTCTGGTTCCTATTACAGCCATCCAATACTGCCCTCTCACTTCTATTGAAATGCATATTTAAGAATAGAATGATGGCGCCTATTCTTATAATCTTCGTATTCTTCTTGTCACTTTCACCAACCAGCGACCAGTGGTTTAAAATTGTCAGCAGGCATGGCAGAACATTTCGTCATTTTTAAAATTTAACTCACAAGTGTGCTAAAAACATACTCAGGTTTGGGTGCCGATTGGCAAAGAAGTTGTCTTTCTAGTTCTAGTTCTTTATATGTTTTAGAGGTCATCAGCTCACCTTTAGCCCGTCAACACCTGGGATGCCAGGTGGCCCAAATGAACCCTTGGAAAGAGACAAAGATACAGGTAAATGTGCATAATTATGAAAGTGGGATAAGTTATTGTACTCTGTAAGAATATAAAAAGGACGTACTAAACTAGACATAAACAAAAAGGTATGACAGGTTGACTCCATACACTAGACTCAAACAGATGTGGGCTGTAACAGACTACAGAAGCAGGCCTGTCTATTCTTCCCTTCCGGACTTCTGCACATACACGCAGTGGTGTGTTGATCTTACACAACCAGACCAGTATAAATATTCCATGTCATTTTTTAGGATCTGTAAAGTTATGGGCGACAGTAACAGAAGGCTAGACTGGGATTTGAGAGAACTTCTGCTGAGTTTCAAAGTGGGATAAAAAAATAAGAAGTTATATACTGTGGTGCTTCTTGAACAGACTTTTCATGAAGATGATTTAGTCTTGAGCATGTAGCAAACATGTTTTAATAAGCTGGTGGTTTGATTTCATTGGCAATTTGTTCTTTTTGTAATAAAAGTGACTTATTGTTACTGCAGTAACAGTAATGTAAATCACTTTAGGCCACCGGTGGATAATCAAAATGATTCAGTTACATCTATTTATTTAACCCTAACCCTAGCTCTAATGAGTACAATTTAAGAATTAAAAAAGCATGAGAAAGTATACCTAATGTTACGGAGAATATCAATTACCAACTTGGTGAAAGCAAAATAAGAGAAATAGTTGCCCTTCTGTTTAAGACAACAGCACATCTGAGAGTAGCCTGAAGGCCTGGTTTATGAGTCATTAACACCGCGCTGTGTCATCATTGACCCCTCCTCATGCACCCCCCTCACCGACAGGAGGCCTTGCCGACAGATGACAGCGCAGACAGGAAGTGTCTGATTGGGTTACACTGAACAAACACTGGCAACTACCTGATGGCTGGATATGGCTTACATCTGTTCCCCACATCAGTGTCACCAGGGACCTGCAGCCTAGCCCAGCTTCTCTGTTCTCCATCTTGTTCTCTCACTCTTTTTTAAGCTTCTGCTCTCACAATGTATGAGTACTAACTCACTCTTGTCTATTTACCAGCCCTATACAACTAACCTCTAGGTTAACAGGTTAACACCAATTGGAGCTTTATTCAGCAGAATAGATGTTTTTGAAGTCATCTGCATGTTTTAATCAAGCCAATCAACATTAATATAACAGGTAACATTAATATTATTGTAATTTATTGGTAGAGATAGATAGATACAAGATATCAAGATATAACAGATAACAACAAGAGTAGTATGACAAATATAGAGAATTCTGAAACAAGACATTTTTGTAAGGTTACCTTTTGTCCCGGTGGCCCCTCAGGCCCCTAGAAATTGAGATGCAGAGAGTAAATGTCAGAACTTTTATAGCCAACAATGTTTTAGCCAACATGGTTTCAACAAGAGACTTAATACAGTAAGCAATGGCTATGGATACTAAACAGTCAAACCCTTCTTTTTAAGCTTTGAGTAAGTGCAGTGTGTCCTTTTCATTAAGCTGCACCATAAACAATGTTCCTAATAATGGCCAAAAAAATAAAATAAAACAACCTTTGAACCTTTGTTTGATTGACTTTAAAACGGTCTTGCTGTTTTCCAGTCTACAATCCAACATTAAGACAGCTTCATTGCCGAAACGGGCCAGTAGGAGGGCCTTACACTCAAAAGAACCCCTGTTTTAATCTGATAGATATGTCTGGGAGGACAGGGTTTACTTAAACTTTCATTTGAAACAAAATGTCATGTTGGATCTTCAGGCTGTGGGATAAAATGAGACAGTGAGCGCAATGGCTATCTCCCCAGTTTGCGGCTGTCACTGTCTCCACCAGACACAAAGCTGTGCAGTGCCACAACAGTTCATCAACACCTTTACGCTTGGCTGTTATGACATGTCCAGTTGGCCAACAGTTTCCTCACTGATGGCTGTGAATCTGCAGAAAAGGGTGCCATTTGGCCCATCACTTTCAGTTGGGTGAAGTCCATGCAGACCCTGTGCCCCACACATCTTCGACAACAACCACTTTCCTCATCTTGTCTTTTTCCAGCTCATGTTGATGCTATACATGGCACACAGCCACATTTGGTTCCCTGATGACTGTGCACTACATATAATGGATCATACAAGGACACTTTTCAGGTTGAAAAGTTTGACTGTCAGTGCAAATTTAGGCGAAAAGCTGCTGCTTGGTAGTGGCCAACTAATGCTTCATGTCCAAAGCACCAGTGGATGCTTGGCTTTCGCAAAAGGACAATAATAATGACCAATTCTCTCATGAAAAAAAGTCTTTCCATATGAAAGCTCGTAACTTCCTTTTTTCCAATTTTTATTTCCATTTTTCACTAAACCAGTCTGTTATACCCACAGTAACAACTTCTCACATTTAGAGAACTTGCCCACACAGTTACAGCACATTTATAGATCATTACATGTGCACTTATACAAAAACCTCAATGAACAACTCTCATTAAGTCAGCCAACAAAGGAATACGGTTTTGCTCTGCTTGGCTTTAAAAGCCTTTGTTAGCTATTCCTCAGTAGGGTTTGGTAAACATCTTTATGACCCTCTAGGTATGTGAGAGCATGTGCCACTAGCCTGAGCGCTAATTAGCTTGGCTACATCTGAGAGCACTCAGGAGCTACTGCCTAAACAGAGGCATTCTCACAAAGTCAAGAGCCATTCAGAATGTCTTAACTTGGGGCTTTGATATTGCTGAAAAAGAAATGGAATAATTAATCTATATTTATTAAAAGTATATTAATTGTGTAAAAGATTTTTATAATAGTATGATGAACTTGACCATTGGACACTCTAACTACCTCATTTAGAGGAATTAGAAGAGCTCTACAAAAGTGCAATGTCAACAGAATGTCTATTGAAGTAGAGCATCTGAGCGGAAAACACTAGGCACTGGACGTCCGGCACTTTCATTCATGCCTTGAAATGAAAAACAATGAGCCAATTACCAGGTCTCATCCCATATTTGAACTCTCTCAGTTGAAGGACTTCCTGAGAGTGCACATCTTAGATGGCATTTACAGGAAAAATACTGTATTTGTGCTGATCAAAGCATAGAGGAGCTTGTAAATTTGAGAGCTTCAGGTCAAAACCTCTGTTCCACTTCTGGACGTTTTCATAAAGCTCTGCAATATTAGGAAGTTATTTAAATTAAATTAAAATATGTTAAAATATGTTTTTATGACACAACCAAGGAATGAGTCTAAGCTTGACTGATAAAGCTATGGGTTAACTGCATTTTATGCTTACTGTACTTTACCTTGCCTAAGCCTTTGTTTTCAGAAAAACACACCTACATGGACTTACTGCAATATAAGACGTTCCATTCTACTTTTGTGAGGTCACCCAAATTTATTGAGCGATGCCGCAAATATAACAGAAAGTGGTCAGTTATAATAAATCATAATAGACCTTAGAGCTTTGAAATGTACTGAGCTTTTACACAACATTTAGTGGTCTGTACATTGCTGTGGAAGCATCACTAGTAGTTGAATATAAATATTTTGATAGCTATGGGCCACAATAACATAACTACTATACTGCTTATGTGTGAGATTGCCCAGTAGAATAAGTACTGTACTTGTATTCAAAACAGAGAAAACAAATCATTCTGTTGGCTCCTCATGTGGTATCATCTCTAGGTCTATATAAACATATATCTGCTTCATCAAATTCATACCAAAGCAGAAAAGGCTAACAATGAATTAACCAAATTTTAATCATCATAAGTGGATTAATAGTAACAAAAGCTCTAAAGTATAGACTGAAACCAAAAGATTTTAAATTAAAAAAATCTCTGTTTAACAATAAACATTTGTTCCACACAAAGGCAATTTAAGGCACAACAGTGAATTTAAAGAAGCATGTCCAAAACCATTTCCACTCATCTTTTTTGTGTGTGGCTTGAGATTAAAAGAAACATTGTCAAGGACACTAAAATATTGTAGGTGTGTCCTTTAATATAGAAGGAAATAAAGAAAATGCATCCCTTTTATTGGATGCCTGGTACTCACTAGTCTAAGGTGAATCACTGGAGCATTGTGGGTAGTTTTGGTTACAATATGGAGAAACAGATGGAGGAGGATTCTCTGTTATGGATGGACCACTACGTACAGTACACAACTGGGATTTCATATTTGGTCTTTTTGAAGTAAAATCAACCCCCACAGGCTGTGTGGAAGGCTGCAAGCCACCTTAGTGAGCCGAAGACCCCCTTAATTTACCCCAGAGACCTTATGGCACTGATGATTTTGAATTGAGCCCTGAAAATATTTCCTTTCTTTCCCTCTTCCCCCCTCTTTCCTCATGGCTGTTGCTCCACAAGAGCTTAATCCTTCTAACCAGCACCACATGTCCTGGAAGGCTGCTGGAAAACTCTGGAATCTGCCTTTTGCCTCTTTAACAATAGCCTCTGAATCAGAAAAAAAGTGAGAGCTGTGTCAAGTGGGCGCGAGGAAAAAGAAGCAAATGTGAAGGGCTGACCTTAAAATCCTTCCCTTAGATCTGAAAGGGCCTATCAAAGATTATACTGAGCTTTGGGCACAATGTGGAGCCCACTGGTCCAGTTGCTCATAACCATATTGATTTTTAAGGATGCGGATGAAAGCTGGTTTCAAAATTCAGCTTTATTTTCTCTCCAGAGCTTTAACAGGACAAATTATCATTTACAAAGAAGTTTCTCTCATCTATTATCTTGTCCTAACAGTTTTTTCTTCCAACGAGTAGCAAGTTAAACACTGTTGGCTGGGAGAAAGTGTAACAAAAGCCTTGGTGGTTTGTGAGTGGACATGTCACAACATTTTATAACCTTTGGGAAATGCTCATGCGGAGCTGACTAAAAGGGGGATTGATTTTCAAATGATGACATTATTCCTTGTTAAAAGTACATTAGTGTCGCGCAGAGTGTACACTCGTGAAACAGAATGCTTTACTCAGAAAACGGTCTACCGTGCATTGCATATATTTTTCATTCCTAGCTGCACATGAGACCAAATTTTCAATGGGAGTCATCATTAGTCTTTTGGAGAAATACTCCAGCTGCTTTCATGAGCGGTAGTGTAAGCAGTGGAGACTTATGGGAGTGCACCTGCAGCCACTGGGAAATGTAATAGCAGATTAGCATTCATGACAGTGTGAGGCTTGAGGAAATGCATCATCAAATGCAAAATCCATCAACTTTTTCAGACCATCAAAAGGTCAGACAAGATGGAATCAAAGATGAAAGCATGTGATAGCACCCTTCACTCAGCATCCCTTACAGTACTCTCCCTTCCACTTCAGAAAATAGACATGGGCAAGTGTTTTTCGCTTGTCACGCTTTCCGTCCTCCGCTTTCTGTGGAATTTGGCTTTGGTGATGTAGATTTTATGAGGAAACTTTAATCAACTTCTTTATTTGCTGAACACCACAAGCAGTATCCAGTTGCTGCAAATGGAACAGCTCCACACTACACCGTTGTTGGTTTAGTTAAAGAAAACAATCCATTTTGCTGTCATAAATACTAACCTTGGTGTTCATAAGCCATTCTATAAAAATGAAACACACATTAAAAGTGATCTGACTTGAGTAGCAACATATTGAATGGTTAAATTCTGATACAGAGAATGTGTATTTTAAGATCTTGTCATTGTTGGCTGTTCAGAAATTAAACATGTCTGAGAAATAACAGGCACAACATGACATCTTTTCATCAAATTAGAAATATTGTTTTAGTAACTCCAATAATTAAAATGTCAGCAAAAGAGAGTCAAAGTAACTCCAGCTACTACTCTGCGCTCTGTGAATGACGTTTGACCATTTTAATAATGAAAGTCAGTACTCACCATGGGCCCTGTATCTCCCGGATGCCCTGGATCACCCTGTAAAAATACACAGAAAATAGAATAAATTACTCTTTTAACAGCAGAAGACAAAAGTCTAGCATGAGTTCTAAAAAAAAATTATAGTAAATAATGAAAACATTAAAAAATAAAACATTTTGAATTTTTTTTTCTTTTTTTCATTATGCTCTATGTCTTTGGACCTTCTGCAAAGTGGTCGATGGGTGAAGGTTGCCAAGCCGAGTTTGCTGGGAGGCATTTATTATGCTGTACCACCTGTACTCATCCCTGTCTCTTCTCAAAACCAGGCTGATCTATTCACTCCTCCAGTATTTCTCAACAAAGACATCAGACATAAACATAAAAGAGAATTTAGTCCAAGTGGTGCTTTAACATTCAGTTTTCATACCCTTTTTTCTTTTTCTGAATGATTTATAACATGGAACATAAAATACAAAAGGAATAAAGTGCCCCAACAAATAAACTTTAATTTCTTGGAAAAACAATACAACTATTTTAACGCTTTTCAGGCTGCCACTAGAAGAGCTGAGCACTACATCCATCACACACTTGGAAGGAAACACATAAACAACACTTAATATTTTTGTACTCGCACAGTGACATGTGCCAAGACAATAAAGATCAGCTGCACCCAAAGGAAGGTTTTATGGTTCAACATAATTGACAGGCCTTTCTTTTTCTTCTTTCTCACACAGGCGGAGCACACATAAATTAACCCAGTGCATAAGATAGACATTCAGATGTGAAAAATGTTACATTACAATAAAAAACAACCGCGTAAACATAAATCCATACAGTGAAGCATTCTCTTGGATAGCAAGGCAAGGCAAGGCAAGGTAATTTTATTTATATATAGCACAATTCATACACTGGGTAACTCAAAGTGCTTTACAGGAATAAAAGACAATTTACAAGATTTAGATTAAGAAACATAAGAAAAATTTAAAACATTTTAAAAAGAAGAGTGCAGATAAAAGAAAAAACAAACACTTTAGGTTGTAGTGTAGGCGGAGCTAAAGAGGAAGGTTTTAACCTCCTTGAACATTGTTAAAGTTGAGGCTTGTTTTACTTCATCTGGGAGTCTGTTCCAGGTTTTTGCTGCATGAAACTTAAACGCTGCTTCACCCTGTTTAGTTCTAACTCTGGGCACGAGCAGAAGGCCTGTCCCAGATCTTCTCAGAGTCCGAGGAGGTTCATAAGTAACTAGCATGTCAGAAATATATTCTGGTGCTAAACCATTTAGAGACTTGTAAACCAGCAGTGCTGTTTTGAAGTCTATTCTCTGAGCAACAGGAAGCCAGTGCAGAGATTTTAAAACTGGCGTGATGTGGTTGTACTTCCTGGTTTTGGTTAGAACCCGAGCAGTCGCGTTCTGAATAAGCTGCAGCTGTCTTAACCCTCGTTTTGAGAGACCAGTGAGCAGGCCGTTACAGTAATCTAACCTGCTGGAGATAAAAGCATGGATAAGTTTCTCTAAGTCTGGTTGAGACATCATCCCTTTGACTCTGGAAATGTTTTTAAGGTGATAAAATGCAGATGATGTAATTGACTTAATGTGACTGTGGAAATTCAATAGAATATTCTTGTTAAGCTGAAGATATTAAGGCAGTGAACTGAAATGTAATTCAGTTCATTAGAATAGGGCTAAAACCTCCAGGCCTCAAGTGTAACTGAAGAGAAAAAATAAAAGTTTCACACTTAATGACTAAAATACATTTCAAGAGCAAACAGACGTGTTTGGGCTCGACACTGTCTAGTATTAGACTTTTGTCAAGACTTTGTCCAAGTCCTATTTGTGCCTAACCCTAACCATAACTGACAGTTACAACAGTCAAGTTAATAATGGTTAACAAATGTTCGTTTATCACAATCTTTTCCTTAACCACGTTTATTAGCATGAACCTCATTTATATCTATCTTGTGTTGTTTTAAAGGACATATAAAAAATAATTATTTCAAAATAAAAATAATTACCGCTAGACCAGGAACACCTCTCGGTCCATCTTTGCCTGTGTCCCCTGGAGGCCCCCGAGGCCCAGGAGGACCCGGTGGCCCAGGAGGTCCCGGTGGTCCTGCTTGCCCTTGATCTCCCTGTGTGGCAAAAATATATTTCAAAAGACGTGATATTGTTGGACGCACTGAGACTGGGTCCACAGCAGTAAAATGGTAATGAAAAGAAAGAAGTGGGTGTCTATGGGATGCCTTCATTCAGGGCATAGAGATTTGTGACTTATATTTATATTTAACACTAAAAAAATAAAGATGTTGAGCAATTCATCTGATTTAAAACTGACAGGTTAATCTTATGAAATGCATGCAATCCAAACAAGACTTATTGAGCTCAACAGAGGTTTTAATGCATTAGACCCTGAATAGAAACGGTACATTTGTCAATGTAAGGGTATAACATTCAGGCCAAAATACACTACAAGTGTGTGGTCTGTTAATGTTTGTAACTATTCACAGGACAGTTTTTAAAGAGGCTTCTGTTAAAGAGTGTCTTTAAAATGACAGAAGCAGTATGTGCCTAACAGGTTTGCATGCAAACTGGTGGAACTTGGCTTCTTGGGCAGACAGACAAGAAAAGACATAGCTACTACCTTAATGAGCCGTCGTTTTATGAGCTGCTGGTCAGCGGAAAGAAAGCCATGATTGATCTTAGGGAAGACCATCTGAGCAGGTGTGTGAGGTCAAAAGGTCGTAGGTCAGAGGTGAAAGAAGTTTGAAGGAGCATGAGGTCCCAGAAGAAGAAGATGAAGAAGAAGGAAGGCAAATGCAAAAAGAAAGAGTTAAACAGGCTTGTGTTTATAAAGACTGCTCCAGTGCTTTCACACAAGGAGAAGAAATCCACACTTATCCACCAAATAGATGCTTAACTTCGGAAGTTTGGACTTATTTTTTGGCATCAAAGCCCATAATTACCACCTCAAGGGTGCGAGGGCGCCACAGCCGACCCACGGTCCCCCAAAAAATGGGAATTTATCTTTACTTGTGAAAGCACTGTCATCATTGAGCTGCTAAGTCTGACCCCAAAAGCTGCACACACTGTACGACCTCACAGTTGAGGTTAATTTCCAACCTTGTTCCTTTCAATGCCTGCATTATTCTGCTAGTGTCCATTGGTATTAAGTGGCTTCATCCTTCACCGAAAGATTCCTCAAGGCCAAATTGGTGGATGGAGGGATTTGTGGTGAGCCATGGGCATGAGCTTAAAAAAACATTTTGCCACTTGGGTCTTGTAGTTCCTTCCATTTATTTTTGCATTAATGGACTCAAGCCAGACCATGTCATGGCTTGAGGATTTTTGTTGGCATTAGCTGTATATTACTGGGTTTTAAAGGACATCTTTGCTTATAATGGGGTATCTTGCCAGCAACAAAGAACAAAACTCACTTGTGTGAATCAAAATTAGCTGTGAAGGAGAACAATAACGGCTGTTGATGAATAATTTGAGTTAGTGGCCCTGTTTCACAAAGAAAGTTGAACCAACTCAGAGTTTTAACTCAGAGTTATCCTACTCAGACCAGCCCAAATAAGAGTTTCCTATTTCAGAAAACAGGTTTAGAGTTTGTTCAGGCAACTCAGAGTTAAAGGAATAAAGTCATTATCAATGGAGCCAAGAAAAGAGGATTTACCATGGCAACAGTAATCAAATGGTGGCTGGCATGTTACAGGAGAGTGACTCTAGAGAGATATTAGTAGCTACACAGATAATTAGTAGGATACAAATGTAAATTTATCTTAATATTAAAATAATTCTATTTTTTTTTTTGTGCACACTGTCTTAATCTTGCATTTTCTCAGTAGATTTTGAACTTCAGACACAGTGTAACTCGGCTGAGTTTTAACCTCTTATAAATCGGGGGTCATTTTGGCTGTATTGTGTGTAATGTGACCTCTCCAAATTAAAATGACTGCTGTTATTGAACCCTTTGGAATTTAAATACAAGTGTGGGCTCTTTGTAAAGGTAACAACCTCTAGTTTCACCCACAACAGTCAGAATCTCTCTAAGTTCTACTGATACAATTTTATACACTTTGGAACACACAGAAAAAATGATTTTTTGTGTTCTCGCCTGAAATATTTAGTGAAAATAAAGGTGTCAAAGGCTTCAGGAGGTAGCTGAGGACTAAAACACACTATGGGCCAAAATAATAACTTGATGACTGCTCACATTTCAAACTTGAAAGAATATCTGTAAAAATGAATTTTTACACCAGTTTTTATGTTGGTAGGTCCATGCGTTTTATAGAGGGACCATAGTTTATCCAAGATTTATCCAAATTGGACACATTTGGAAAACGTATGAAAAAGTGCAATAAGTTCTGAATGCTTCAACCCACAGGCATCAATGAGGGCTCTACTGAAAGCTTACATCTAGAGGAATCTGTATTTACAAACATAATCACTATATTAGTTATGAAAATTAATATTCCATAATAATAACACAATAAAATGGACATATTTACATTAAAAATAGTCAAAATGAGTGTTATGGGCCAAAATATATATTTTGGAATAATATCCACACATAAAAATTATACTGGAAACTATATACATAGGTTATAAAACTGTTGGTCAGTGTTACAAAATATGTGTCAATGTTACAATATATGTGCAACATTGTCTCTTGTTGGCAGAAAGCACAAGAGCATGTCACGTGGAGCATTTTACTGGGGTTTTTCTCTTCTGTTACTGTTACTGCACCTCTGTGAAAGGAAATACAGGTGTTATATCTTGAGCTTTCACATCAGACCACATCTGCCCCTCCCCCCTCTAAACGCTGTCTTTCGACTGCTGCTCTTCCAAAATAGCAATAAAAAGAAATGCACATGCCTCCACTACATCCTCTAACAAGTATTTTATTATTTTTGTAAGTTTTGCCATAGTTTTTACGCAAAAACTCTGTAAAAGCACAATAAACATGCGCTGCGTCATATGGCGCACAAGCTCTCTCATGGAGCAGCAGTGTGTTTACGCTGAGAAGGAGAAGCCTCAGGCCAAACCCCCACGTGGGTAGTACTGTTAGACTCGGAGATCATTGGCTATCCGTCTATCGTCATGATGACCATATACGGAGAACAAAGGAACGTGCTAGAAGCGTTTAGATGATGCGTAATGGCCGCCAGAGTCTGTGCGCTCGCAGCGGATATATGAGGACCAGCCTGCTCAAAACTCGTCCGAATTGGCTAAAAAGGTGTCAATCGAAGGCTAACACTTCCTGTTAGCATTCTACTAGCTTTTTCCCGGTTTTAAAAGGACTTATGGCTTTTATTATCAAAGAAATGACAAAAATGGCGCTGATTTCAAGTTGGAAATACTTTGCTGCAGTTTTTGAGCGTTGGAGGATATAACATGTTTTGTGGACCTAATTATTTTACTGGATATTATTCCCTGGAGCTTTAC
This sequence comes from Perccottus glenii, assembly GCA_024416835.2. NCBI lineage: Eukaryota > Metazoa > Chordata > Actinopteri > Gobiiformes > Odontobutidae > Perccottus > Perccottus glenii. Next base: position 13,648,595 of record CM044546.2, on the reverse strand, counting down.
GGACAGACAGAGCCCAAGCTTTCAGGATTTGGTGCGGTTTTCAGTCCAAAACAGCCAGCCAAGGTAGGAACAATCTAAACTAAACTTTGTGCTTGTCTGTAAAAAAGGCTTTGGTGTCGGCGCTGTGGTTGTAATGTGTTGAAATGGTTTATATTGCTGGAAAGATGAGACTTTAAGCTTTAAATTGGTATATAGGTTGTTATGGTTTGTATGGTAAGGTATTAGTGCAAAAAAGACGCTTTTTTGTAGCGTGTTTACGTGACGGTACCGGGACGTTGCTCTCTAACAGGTTAATAACCTGACATTAACCAAAAGTACTGCTTTAAAAGAACAGAACCATGTTTTATACAGTATAGAGTGATCATCACCAAATGCAAGGATCGGAATTAATTTTAACGTTATTGGTAAGTTGTTATAAATTAAATTTGTAAATGTAGTCATCAAATTCATAAAAGTAATAAAGGAGAATCTTTCACTGTTGAACTTGTCAATGTGTGAGAGCTCATTTAGACTCCGGGTTAAAGGGAATAAAACCTGCCACAGACCAGATTAGATTAACAGAGTAAGCTCACTCAGTAACTGACTCAGAGTTCAGATTAACTCCTTCTGTGAAACTGAAACCCCAGAGTTTCCATCTTTTCAGAGTTAACATGGACTAAACCTGCTTCTTGAAACAGGGCCACCGTGTTGTCGAGTTATCTGTGTTTACTTTACTGTCAGGCTTTTGTGAAAGGCACTGGCAGTCATTCATTGACTCGTGCCGTGTGCTGCTGAAGGGTCAGACTGAACAGCTAGGCTACACCACCACGACAAACCTTAACAGTCAGGATCTGATTGCTGTGCAAAGCAGCCAGCGAAGAGAGACCAGGCAATCCCTGAAGACAACAAACAACAGAACATGGCAAAACACAACAATGCACGCATCACATTAAAACATTGCGTCAACCAAAACAATGAAAGGAAGACAAAATAACATGTAGGGAGGTTTGCATTGGCAGGACACAATAAATACTCTGCAAGCCGATAAAATAACATGAGACTTAACAAGGCAAACATTAACATTTGCCATGTCCAAGTTTATTTTCCACCATGAAATGCTGTGACCATCCTGTTTCAGAGACATAGCTTAGTAGAGCATTTCCTGCTGTTGTCTTTCCAGTAAACAGGCAACAGTGGCTGAGATGATAATCACAGACACAGACTTTGAGTTAAAACATGCTGGTAATTTTGATTTTGGGTTTTTAAGGACACAAAGGAACTAAAAAGTTTCCTGGAAATCCAACCAAACCGTTTCCAATTGTCAGAGGAACAAATGTGATTCACTCATCAAAAGTGAACAAAGACAGAAAGCAGCAAGCCTTCTGAGATAATGGATTATAGATGGATGCCAACTTTAATGTGAATTTACAACATATTTTCCTCTTAACAGGCAATTTTATTTTATTTTTTTACACTTTCTCATAAGTCTGGAATCCTGATTTCTGACAGTGATGGGTCTTTTCAAATCACAATCACAATGCCACATGCTTTGTAAATGTCTTAATCTTTACAGCTCCATGCATGCAAGAACGTGAAAAAAAGGTTGAGTGCCCTGCAATTCCAAGTTTTGATTGTTTATGTTAAAACATCAGGTTGAGATGCCGTTGAACCTGAAAAAAACTGATGAAAGTGTTTCTCCAAAGACTGGCACACTCACATAAACATGCCCTGTGAGATATCGATCTTGCCTTTTATTTAAGCCCGAGATAGAATCTACCCTAACCAAACATGGCTCTAGTGCCATCCAAAGATTATTTAAAAAGCATGGCTCATTAAAAAAAAATATGGTTTTCAAGGCACGCTGATTTAATTCTGGCCTGCAATGGAGCACAGAATAGGCTTACACTGTGTGGATTGAGTGAAAACTATTATAGAAGTTATTTGCAACCTCAAACATCTTGGAGACAAAAAGAAGATGCAGAGTTATGGAGAGGGAATGGACAAAGTAAAACATTTAGAGTGATTGAATATGTGAAGGCTAGCACAAAGAAATGCCTGTGTTTTTTTTTTCTGTTAGTACACTAATGACAAAATTATAAGTTTCCTCAACATGGATTTTGGAATATTTCTGTGTATGACTTCTAAACACTACATAAATTAAATTGTTAAAGGGTCAAAATATGTTCTTAATTGCAACTGTGTGTAGTCAATAATAGTGGTAATACTATCTATTAAAAAGGCTCTGGATGACATAAAATTGCTGGTTGGACCCCAGCGCTTTTATGTCCCGCCAATATCAGAACCGAACCTCCTCCCTCGGGTCAGGGTTGGTGCTCACCCTGCTCTGTGCTGATGTCTATGTGTGAGAATGATAATGACATGGTGGTTGATAGGGAATCCTAACCATTCACAGATTGCTGTGTTTTGCTTTCTCCTCCAGAACGGATGTCGGTTATTTGATGGGGACGAGCGATGCATAGCCTGCAGCATGACGACTGCGACTGTAGTAAATAAAAAGCCAGATACGAGGACAATCAGCAACAGCCGTCATAGGACACCAGCCAGAACCAGCATCTCCTCCTCAACCACACCAAACAAGCACAACATCCCAGCCAACTACAGGCTGCCGCATTTGTTTGGAGTAGCTGCATACAGATGGCTTTAATGTATTTAAGAGAGGAATAATACATTCATTTGAAGCCTTAGTTTTGGCATTAGTATCACACTTCAAATTTATCTCACGTGAAATTAATTTTAAGGCTTTTAATTTTATCTGCAAACAATAGAACCTAAAACCCTTTGTTCACAAGTCCATAGTCAAATCCTGAAATCTGCATAATCCTCAACTTTTTATCTTGGACTAGACTGTTAAGTGTTTAAATCCAAACATCTGAGGAAAAGGCCCTCGGCAAACACCGAAGAATTCTTTCCAAATCCATTTCTCTTGACTAACCTTTACTTGAAAGTAGCCAGTGCCATTCTTCAACAAGACCACACACCTTCAGCGGTAACACTACATACAATAACAGTAACTCACTAGTTAGTTGTATCCCACCGGGGGAGCTCAAATGGTGGCCACACATTTGTTTGTCAAATGTAGCCAATTTATTGTTTTGTTGCTTTGTTAACCTTTGACAGTTGGAAGTGAACTTTGACCTTAAGTCCAGAAAAAATGGATGACATGTGGCCAACAGGCAGCAAAACTTTACTTTGGGCCTGTTCCACTCTCGTATACACTACTCATTTTAGACAGATATTAAGAGGAAAATAAAGAAACAAAACACTCTCTAAACAAATTGGCCTTGCGGTACATGATGAAGGAATGAATGAAAAATAGTATTAAATCTTGTTTAAATATTTTAACAAACTCTACAAAGCTGTTTTTGAATCAAAATGCATCAAGAGTGCATGGACCCTTTGGTTCTCGATGCCAATCCACAAAATGTTGGTTTGGAGCGATCGACCAATATTAATGGTTGTGTAGAAGAACTGAATGCATCATGGTTAACAAAAAAAAAAGCTCTAAACATTTGAAAGCAATAAAAGCCCTGGTATATACACATGAAAGTATATGTACCCTAAATGTGTTCACGAATACCAAATGTGACTCTAAATCTGTTTACATCGGGCGTCATCTGGCAGACTGCAGTGCACAGAGGACATACTCTTAACACACTGCCTTGTTTACATGTCTTCCATATGGCTTTAATTGACTCTGTGCATAGTCAACACTGCGCATGAAATGAGCTTCTCCCAGACAGATCGACTCAAGGTTGGGCTGTCCTGTTATGCCTTCATTTATTAAGGAAATCTTTCTAATTCTGTTCCACCACATTGCCTTACTAATCTAATGCACAGTCAATATGGCATTCTCGGGAGGTAATATGATTTGCCGGTGACCCGGCATTTCAAGCCACTGTAGTCCGTCAGATGTGACTGTGAGGTAATTTGTACATGTTTTTTTCTGTAAGTGGCAGTTAATGAAACAATATGTTGAAGTGGGCGGTTTATTTACTTACCATGTAAGACAAATAGGACTTGGCTGGCAACTGTTATAAGTCTGTCAGCCACAGTGCTGTTTCCAAACTATAAATCATCCGAGGGATTGAGACAGATGACTCCATTTCCCAGGTTAAAAGGTTACAAATTATGGGTGAGAGTGAGAAATCTGAACTAAGCAGGGATATCTCACCACTGTCAATTAAGCCAGAGGGCAAATTTATTTACTTCCTGTTTCTTTGTGGTGGTTTGTAACTAAGACAACCCACTACTTTGACATCATTAAAATGTAAATAAGGAGATGAAAAAGTGAAAAAGCAGATTTTATTACGGGTATAAAGTGAAAGTGAACTTGGCTGTCATTTGAAGACTGTCTTAGTGTAACATTATAGTTCTACTTTATCACTTTGAGCCCACTAATCAAATTTCACAGGGAAGGTCATTTGTATTGACTTCCACATCATAAGAAGCGCTTAGACTTGCACAAGTGGCCCGGAGGAGAGCTGACAGAGTTAATGGCCAAAACTACGAACGTCTGGGTGGGCGCCCGGACGGGATTGGGATCAGATCCGCTCAGGAGATGGCTGCTTTTCTGGTTGACAAGACAAACCATTATGCTACGGTGTGATGCCTAACCTCGGTTTGCGCCGCGTCCTCAAGCAAATCAATTACAGACACTCCAAATGGCAAAGTAGCCTTGATGATGGTAGCAGATACAGAGGAAGTGAAACTTGTGTCACATGAGCAGGGTAAATGCAATCCACTTTAAACAAGCCTGTGTAGAGAGTCCATTTTTTAACCTTACTCAAGAAAAATGAAGCTATGATTGCTGCTGGTTGGAGTAATTCATTTCAGAGTCTGTCGAGCACGAAAAAGCACTTATATCATCATTTAGAAGCTGCACTTTTTATAGAAACGTCAAACTACATAACTGGAAATGATTAAAGCTTTGAAAGTTGACTGAATCATTAGTAATTATAAAGACTGTTGGCTTTAAATGCAGATTCTTGTTCCTGAAGATGTCTCTTTATGTTAGATTTGAAAGGAATATAACTGCTAAGTCAGGAAAAGTATACCACCGTGTGCCTTCCAAGGTATCTCACATTGACTTTGAAATAAGCAGTGCTGAATTTGCTTGTTGCATTTGGCCACATTGTCAGAACACTATCCCAGGAATTCCATGCATCTCCAACCTTTTTTGTACACAATTCTTTCACACACAAGTCACATTCGCAGGCTGATCAAAAGAAGCACATACCCGTGGTCCCTGGTCACCTTGATCCCCCTGCAAAAGAAAAGAACAAAGTGTCTTTAGTATAACACTTTCTTTCGATATATAGCTATTAATAAGGGCAGCAAAATTAGTATTCTCTGTGGTTGGGGATTAAATCCCTTACAATAACATCTACTGACATGAAGTGGATTTCAGACAGAGGAAGAAAGAACGTGGTGGTTTGGAGGTTTTGGTAAATGTGGTAAATGGCGCTGCCAGGCCAAATCTTATGCCCCGAAGATTGTACGCTTTTTTTGAGGGGTGTCTTTAAAAGCTACAGAAATTGCTTTTGTAAGGACTGTGGCTTTCTCACATCTGAAACTTTAGAGTGCTTTTGTTTCAAATGTAAATAAGAGAAGACCCACTGTTGGACACTGAATTATAACCCTAATCTGTCTCGAATCGGATAACAACATCCCTAAACCTCTAATTTGATGCACCCCTCTCTGCTGGCAGCCTTACAATGGAGCTGCAGCAGTAAAATGAGCTCAACTTATCACACATGCACAGGGGCTTTTACTCAAACAAACCTGAATGTAATGCCCGAACAGATTTAAACAAAAACAGGTCATGAAGTTTGTGTAATTTCTCATCAACGCTTGTTCCGAAAAAACAGGTGTTACTCTCACTAATGCATACCTCTTTCATCTTGGGTGGGAAAATAAATGTTTGACGCTTGAAAGTGCATGTAATCAGCGGTGCATCATGAATGCAAAATTGGATGCTTGAACAATCATCTTAATGAGATTTTATAACTACCTCATGACTTCATTATCAGCTTAACCCATTCACCACAACTTTCTAATGTACAGTACAGTTCCAGCCACTGAATCCTTTAATCACATTACTATAATAAACTATTTCTAAAGCCAGTACTTAACAGGGCAAACATGCACCTGTTCCCTCTGCTTTGAGTGATTGAGCAGGGTCTTAATCATCTTTATTACGAATGGTGGGGTTCTGTCTGGTTTCAGTGTTTCAAAGCAAAGCCACAGGCACACATTTGTCCCCAAGTCCTGCAGACTTATAAAGAGACAGTGTGGTTATTTTGCATGCCTCGCTGCTGTTTTATGGAGAAGTGCTCAGTGAAGCATTTAAAAGACTTCAGTTTGGGCTCTGGCTTTCGCTCATTAATGTTCTCTGCTGCGTATTTGTAAATGTCAGTAGAATTTAAAAATCTCAGGTTGTGAGATTTGAAATCAATGACAGGAATGTAGCTCTGAAGAAGAAGAATAACTTTGTTCAGATGATTGGGGTATATAACAAAGACATTTCTTTACTGATTGAATCCATGTGGATAAACAGTAGAGGTTTATTGAATAACTCACCTTTTCACCCTTTGGACCAGGAGGGCCCTGTAAAAAGCAAAAAAAAAATGAAGATAATTAGACATTGTAAGAATGTGTCTTTTTTCCATCGCTGGAGTTGCGTTGGTGGCATGGAACAGAACAAGAACAAAAACAAAACCCCAAGGACTCCACAAAATTGCAAACAAACTGTAAAAACAGGGTCACCATCACGTTTGCCAAGGAAAGGAATCACAAAACAAGGCTTAAACTTTGAGAAAGATGGTGAAATCTAAAGACTAACAAATTGGGTTATGATGAAACTAACTTTGTGTACTTTTGCGACAGCATTTGATTAAGAATCCCTGTCATGAATTTGGAAAGCAGCAACTTATGCATCATAGACGGCACGGCTTACACAAACATACAATTAAAACCAAAAACAGGCCCAAATCAAATCCATGTTTACGTTCTACAGTACCAAATCCAGCTCATTTTTTTCTTTTTTTCCGTTGACAACAGTTTTTTAGGAGACTCTGTAGCTTCCAGCGTGTGTCAATCAGCACGCGGAGACTCTTGGGTGGGCTATAAAAGATCACAGAAGACTGGACGATGAGGTGTGCATCCATCCTCCTCCTAATGAACTGGGGTTAAAACAGTCACTTTAACACTATGCTGATGGATAAGGCCCAGGACGCCAGGCTCCTGCTTTAGTCTGAGGTCAGACCTTTTTGGAAAACACTAGCTTTGGAAAACTCACCATTAGTTCGGCGTCGGCAGAGTGACTAACTGACCACCCGCTTTGCAACAATATTTCTGGGCCACTGCAGGAACTTCTGTGCCATCTATAACAATGCTAATTTGAATTCCACATGAAAAGCTATCTGTAAAAAAGATCTGATGAAGCTTCCAGTACGTTTATGACTTTAGGTATTCAAAAGTTACAAGATATTTATTCCAGATGAAAAATACATGTATTATCCTTGTTTTATTGCTCATGAGTAAACAGCTCATAACTTACCTTAATAACTACAACCTTTTCTGACTTCTACTATGGCTAAAACCATATGCTGACTCATTTATATGGACTTTGTTTGGATTATCCACCATTGTCTACAAGTGGATATGATATGCTTCTAATGCAGGAGTCTAAAATAGTGTAAACAGTAACAGGGTTAAGGTAACATTCTTTATTGAATATTTTAACTGTTTGCATACTTAACTAACCATCACCATTGCTATTAGCACTGATTGCTAACCTCAACAAATTTACAGTGTGTGAATCGCAGGTGCAGCTCAGTTTACAGCCCTCAGTGTCTCAAATAACAAGTGGACATTTCACCTAGGACCAAAAAGCTATAGCCATAGATCTGCAGTGGCGACTCCTTTTGACTCCTACTGTTTGTTTCCAGAGATATCCATCCCACAGAGAAAACGTGCACTGACACTAATCCATAGATTGATGGCATTAGATTAAGGCCTCTGTCTGGATGCTGTAGCAACTGGTCCACAGACCAGTGACCCAGAATAGAGCTTACTCAAACAGACAGGCTTCCACAGCACATAGTGTAGAGGTAAGCCAGCCGTTTTTCTTCAGCCAATTTCTACCACAGTGCACTGGAAGAAAGTGAGCTGAGGCCAGTTTTCTGCCTGTTCACTGCCTTTGGACATTATTTTTGATGCATAGTTAACTAGCCGTAGCTTTTCGTTTATGTATAGCAGTGTGCACGCTCCCAAATGGACTTGCACTAGGCCCAAACTGCCTTGGTCATGAGGCTGTGAACCTGTGCAGAGGACTTTTAGTGCAGTGCTGGGAGTAACACGTAAAAAAAAAAAAACGTACTGACTGCACAAAAGCTGATAAAGAAAATGAGGCTTTAATGCACTAATCCACACAATTCAGCTGCTTTCCTGAACGGCAATAGAAAAAGCCACAGCACACTTGTAAACACAAAATGTGCCATTATAAAAAAACAATGTTTCCGCTGCTGCTCCCTGGGAATAAATGTGCTGCTTTATATTAGGCTTAAATGTGACGTTTACTTTTATAATGATGTTGAGCAATTCCAGAGGCGCTAAATAAGTTTCCAGCAAGCTTTCTAAAAGAGCTAAGCAGCTACAGAAAATCAGTACAAGCTTGTTGTTGAGGAAAACTGCCTTGGGACAATAGAAAAATATTGACAAGCTGCTACTGCAAACATTTGAATGACTTTAACTAAGAAATATAAAAATACACCCTCTGCAGCTTCACAGGCTCTGCCTGGCATGAGAAAATACTAAACGAAAATGATGGCCCCAGATATAGTCTGCTAAATGACTGGGCACTGAGATGCGGAAAGAAATGCAAAATCTGCTTTATAAAGATTTCAATCAAGTTAGATTGTTTCTTAGTAACTGGAACAACAAAGTGAAACCTGATCAGAGCTATGTTGAATTTCCATAAAACGCCAGAAATTGTGTCATTATACTGGATCATTGTGGATGTGATGAAGGAAAGGAGTCAAGGTTTCTTCGGATGAATAAAAGATTTGTTGGAGTTATATTGAAAATCCATACTCAATCTGATGAGGGACATGTTTATTTTACAAATGTTCTCACACTGATAAATCCATGACGCTCGTGTCAGTCAAATAGAAGAGGCCGAGTGACGTCCTGCTGCAGCGTTTACATGAAGGTCTGAACTTCAGTAGACTGTTGAGCTGAACACACCGAAGTGAACATACCCCAAATCCTTGTTCACTTCCTTCTCCCATCAACTCGTGAAGCATGTGGAAATAATTTCACTGCACGCTCTGCACCTGCTCATTATACAGACCATCATTTGCACATCACTTGGACAGACAGCATCGACTGGAGCTCTTCCAAAAGCCTTAGTACAGCAAGGCTTTTTATAGAGACTATTAAACAGCTCCTTTGCAAAGATGGTTTCAAAGGAGCAAACTGTATTTGGGTGGAAGTGCAGCGGGTGTCTATTTGTCAGATGCTCTCTGCAGAGACTTTGTGGTTTCAGTCAGCCCGGCGGAGGGTTCCCAATCAGCACCTGTGTAAGCTTTTCACATCTTTTTACTGCTTCTTCTCTGGCGCGTTTTCAAAAGCTGCTCGGAAGCAGGTGCTCCTAGGCTCATCTGACAGTTTCTGCTTGATTAAAACATACTTTTTGAATAATACATTACAATTAAGCCTTGTAATTGGCAGATTATACCATTATAAATTTTGTCATAATAACCAAATTTGGTTATTTAAAATTCAAAGATTGCAAGGTGTGCTTGTCTGAAATATTGATGTGGTAGGTTTTAATCTCACTTAGACTCACTAAGATTTTCTGTGGTTTAAAACAGTGTTTTGTTGCCTCTTTGAATCCATAAGTTTTACGTGTTACCAAAATGCATAATGTCCTTTATCTGTACATGGCAATGAAATAGAGCAACAAAAGCACTATATTCACTTATTGGAAATGACACATCAACACGGATGGTAAGCCCCACATCTTCTGCTGCCACTGGGCACTCTCATGAGATGATTTGTAAATGAGCTTGCTGTGTGCATTATATCTGTGCATGAGTTTATGATGGACCCCTGGATCAGTATGATTTTTTTCCTCAATCCAGAGGTACGCCTCACTTCTCAAAAAATGCCAAACCCATGACCACCATCTCCCACAATGGCCCCAATGAGCTGTCGGTATGAAACAAAGGAGAAAATCCCCGCCACCTTTCAAAGAGAGTTGGCGAAAGATGTAGAAAGGTCCTCAGGGAAATAGAAAAAAAAACATCCAAGAGGAACTGGAGCCAAAGCCGCAAACAACATGAAGAACACTGCCATGCAAATCTGACAATGTGCCTGACTTCACTTTATATTATGGAAACAGAGTAAATGATATTCAGAAAAATGATCCTGTCATTGAGATATATTTTACATGTGGCTCCAACTGTCGATTACAAAGAGTAGGAATTATTATACACTGGATTTTCTTGTAGATTTTTGGAACATGAAACATAAATTATTAGTATTACAACCCTGTGATTTTCAGAAGATTTAGTTCCTTGGATCTAAGATGCTTTGGTTGTTTTGTTGTAGTATAGTCTCAATGGTTAGCCAAGTTGGACAAAAAAAACAAATCATCCAGCAGCATTCACACAAACGCTCAAATCAAGATGTGCTATCTGTCAGCCTAACATTGTTTTGTGTAGAAGTCTTGAGGCTGGATAGCCATTCTTCACATTCCTACTTTTCTGTAATTTCCACAGAACGTGATAGATGAAATTTTGACATCCTCCCCAGACGCGACAGCAGAGGGGGCTGGCTTGTGTCCACTGATTTAGCTGTTGTTGACATGAGCAACATAATTCTCGCTGGTTTGGCTACATGCTGCTGGTACAATCTTGTAAAGCAATCCACCTAATCCAACGAGATACAGAAAGTCAGGAACAGAAATATCCATGTAACCTCTGTCTGGACTGGGCTGTATTAGTTTTCATCATGGTGACCGGTTGAATGTATCAAAGTAAAAAAAAAATCAATCCATCAAACAGAGCTCATATCCTTGTAGTAGAAGCTGGGCCAACTGGGCTGGCAGCAGTTACTGTAGCCGAACTCTAGTCCACATGGATCCAATCATCGCACCCTGGAGCGCTGGCATCTCTGAAAGCGCAGGCCAACAACTACCGCTTTTTACAACCTGCTTTTTACAGGCGCACGGTTTTCTCACACAGCTACACAATATTAATAAACATGTGTGTACACAGGAAGTTAACCAAAGTAGTCCTCCAGGCACCAAGTGTTGACATGGAATGAGAAAGTGAAGAGGGGCAGGTGAGGAGTGCTACTCACCACAAACGTAGAATGAGGGCCAATGTAAAGCATCTGAGAGGAGCAAATCCTGACTTATGGACTTGTTTGATGCAAAAAAATAAATAAAATGCTTTACAACAGAGCAGCTGTAGAAATGGCTATAAAAGTAACTTATTTCTTTCCAAAAACTCGATGCACTGGGTACTAATTTATAAATATTACCCAACGTACTTGTTAGTGTTACATGTTACATGTGTTACATCTTTCAGAATATTCAGTGCAGCTGCAAAAATTTGCCATAAAAAAACCCATTTATTTTCATCCTATATGCCAGTGAGCAAAAGTTAAGTTAGTATCAACCATCAACACGAAGTAATTCTCCAGTTCAATGAACAAACTTTTTGGGGGCAAGTGAGTTGACAATTATTTTTGTCACACAACAGAAATCATTTCATGTTTACATCTTCTTAACATGTTGGTGATATAATGCTGTTGGTTGTGCATTTTTTGTAACTTCTTAATATTTTCTAACAATATGGACAAATCAGTGGATGACGTTTCTATGAGAACACCTCCTTCTGTTAGTTCTACAGTTGGCTCAGTCAGTCGTATTACTCTGAGCCTCAGGGGAAGGCGGGAAACTAATGGAGGATGGAAATGTGAGTAATCAGAGCAGAATGGGCAAGAATTGGACAACCACAAGTGGCTGGTGCACATCGAGGGAATCTGGACACAGAGGTTAGGCAGGGATAGGGAAACCACATTGGACAGAAGACTATGGAATGGCATCTGGTTACCATATCCACAGCGTATCACAATTAGCCGGTATACAATGAGTTGAAAGTGTGCGCATGTGTTTGTAAGCGTGCGTCTACTTCATGATACGTGTTGGATGCTTTGTGGAAGCAGATATGCAGTTGTAGGCATGCGTGTTTGTCAATGAAGCCTGTGGTAGGATTAGGTTTAGGTGTGTGTTACATATGCATAGCGTCAAACAAGGAGATTCTAATCCACAATCTCAGTTTGGGAGGGTCTCTTCTTTCTTGTGGGAAGGATACATTCAAACAGCTTTGTGCAAACTGCGGGCATTCCAGTATTAAAGCCAAACCTTTTAATAGGAAGCAAATTTCTGACCCCCAAAGATTTGAATAAGGGACAATTTTCCATCCAGAAAAGTATCTCATGTACTTCTTCTGTTGATCCAGTAACAACCACAATGGCTTCTTGTCATCTGATGTTGAGGAAAATTCTTCTCAATCTAAATGCTGTCAAGTTTTTTCGTCCAACATTACACTTAATCTGAGCCAATTTCTATACCAAGCTAAAGTAGCAACTGTCCCAGTGAGCATTTGGTCTATTTAACCAATGATTGATGCTTTTAATCACTGAGCGAACCTTACATTTGGCCCAAGCTCTGCTTCTTGTCATTCGAAGACAGACGGGGGCTGCTGATGGGCACAGCATGAGCAAAGCATTGACATCTAAAAAGGTCAGTATCTGAATGTTGTCAAATCGAGTGCCAGTCAGCCTGCTCAGACTCTTTTGCCCTCATGAGACGAAATAAATGCTGTCATGTCTCAAATATATTTTTTCTTCAATCCTAAACAGTGTCGAAACTTAGTGTGTGGTTGAAAGCCGATGGATATTATCTGTGAAAGAATATCAACTCTGTTTTCTCTTCAAATGAACTGGCATCTCTTACACCTCTGTCCTTCAAACTCCAGCTGGGATATGTTTTATTAACAGAGGTGAGGCTGCCATGAATAGCAGATGAATGGGAGCTGAGCTTGCCTTTAACCTCTAGTGCCTCCAATCTGGGCACTAGTGCTGCTCAAAGTTGTGACAGATCATATTCCTGGAAACTGTTTTTCTGAGGAATCACAACCTTAAGTATTTGTCTAATCCAGACATAGATGCAACAGGCTCATCACTGACATATTTGAAGTCTTGAAGCGCACGTGCACTCTCAGTGGCCTGGCATAAGACAACAGTGTGGGATTGAAGCGGCCTGCTGTGGGTTTCTAATATTGTATCATTTTCACATATTTCCCTTTCTTTCTGACCAGATTTCAAAGCTCAGTTCTTTATATCACTGTATAATTTTAATTTACCATGGCACGCAGAAGAAGTGCAGTCGGCTGGTGGTGTCGGTGAATCCTCAAGTGCAGCCTCCGGGATAGTATTATATGCTTGATTGGTGCTAAATGGTGTGCACACACAGTGGTTGGTACATTGGCTTGATGTTTTGACACAGACCGCCCTTGAAGAGCCGCAGGACGATGAGAAATATAATAAAAACTGAGAAGTGAATACTTGATCATCCTACAGACCTCTATGAGCATTTCTCTGGTTTCAGTGGGCAAGTTAAGGTAAACTATTCTTTTTAGAAATGCTGCAAGACCAAAATGGTATCTCTAACATGTCTCCAATAATATTTTTCTAAAACTAAATGGAGAGAAAATGGAGCCATACCACTACAGCCTTTGGGCAAGCTGTGCACACTAATTATTATTGTACACTAATAACTGTACAATAATGTCTTTAACTGGCAAGCTAAAGACGTGGGAATATAAAAACAAAAGAAAAATCGCTTTTCCATGTTAAGCACTGAATTCAATCAGAATTTGCCAGTGAGGATCTTTCTTGATTTGATTAAGGAGACCTCTTCTCTCTATCTCGGCAACCGCAGATTCCTGTCTGTTCATCAGTGGAGAATGAGTAACGATTAAGTCACAAAGAACTGTAATGACTTCAGCAGGGTTGGCTCACAGGCCTGTGTACAATTTACACACTGTTCCCAGAGCTAAAGAAGAATGGGATGGAGGGGGGCACTCACTGAATATTCATGGAGACATGTCCCCTGCCATCCCCCGGGTGGGCATACCAGATGAGAAACCACATGAGATCACTGACAACTGTCTCTTTTTTAGGAAAGTGGCATTTTGGATTTGTGAAAGTGATTGTGTGACCATCATGAGTCATTCTCAGATCATTACATTTTATGAAGATGCAAAGCAACTGTTTGGGTCTGTTTTTAGAAATGCACTTGGTAACTCAACTCTCTGTATTCTGCAGCCTGTATTGTGTTGAAACATACATCTTTGCCAAAGGTATAGGACCCCTGCCATTAATGGCCACTCCTGCTACCTTTAATGACTTCATGGGATTTGCTGGCCACAACTGGAACAATGTCAAGACTGTCTCGGTGACCCAAATTTGCCATTTCACACCCAGAAGAACGAGCCAAAATCTGTAAAGGCCCTACACATTTTGTTCTGCTGCTGTAAGAATAGACAGTACTTGGACTCCTCTTTCGGTGAGTTTTTATTTGTCAGATGTAAGACTTGGCGAGCAAGCCTGAGAAGTGAGACCACCTGCACTTACTTACGTCCCAGAACCCCGGGAGCGAGTGTCTTAGAAGGCTCCAAGGATTAACTTACGACTTTTATGGCTCGTTCTGCACACGCTATTACACCTATTCAATCACACTTGCCTCTGGGCTATAAATAATTTTAACAGAGAGCACATACACACACGCACAAAAAGTGCCCGCTTGACCCGGTTCTTCATTGAGCTGTCACAAGGCCTTATGTACAGTATGTATGGGCTACTCTTCATCTTTTGGGAAAGTTTTCCATCTGTTGAAGGGGAAAGAATCTATGATCACCGGCAAGGTAATGAGGTGGGATAATGTTTTTGGGTACAGCCTGGTAGCAAGGACATTTCAAACTTCCAAATATACATTCAGGTAACAGAAGACATTGGGGTGAAGAACAACAGATCTTGATGCTTTGAGGAATTGGCAGTAACAAATACAGTACCAATTAGGTCTGTACTAAAATATTGATACAGGAATATATTGTATGTACTCCTCGTTGATGCATGCACTGATTCAGAAGCTACTGTATCGATACCCAATAGAGGTAGAGCTTGTGAAATGCAGTCACCACGGTGCAGTACACATTTCTTCCATAAATGACAGCAATGAGCTGCACACAATTCAAATGAACAAAGATGGAGAAAGAAGACAGTGGCAAAATATTTCCACCACCAAGCACACTAAAGGAAGAAATACGTCAGAATGTTGGAGTTTTGAGAACAAAGGACTCAGAACTTGGATATGAAGCATGCACTATGTAAGCTCTGCAAAAACAATGTCAAGTACTGCAGTAAACCAAAAAATCTTTGTCTCAACCTGACGAGACATCGTGCTGACCAGCTGCAGCTAGCAACGTCAACAAAAGGTCGTTAAAGCTCAAAGAAATGCTTTAAAGCCAGAACATGTAGACCAACTTTTATTTCTTCACAAAAACCTGCAAGGACGGAAGCCAAAGCCTAGTTTAAGGCTAAACTCTAGTTAACTCTAGAGTTAATTAAACTTAGTTAAACTTAGTTGTTAGTTGCATTAACAGTTGCTGGACATTGATTATTAAATTATAAGGTTGAGCCGGCATTATCATTCATTATTATTATGTTCTTCATTGCCTATATTAGCTTTATATTGATGAAAAAAAAAAAAAAAAAAAAATAGAAAACACCCATTTATACTTGTTTGACCCTGAACTTTATTTAAAACGTTTACGTGAGGTTTGTGACAATGCCCAGCCCTAGTACCAATACCATTTTACAGTGTATGGTGGAAGTGTTGGTGAGAGGAGGAAAGAAACGGCACTTAAGCTTATGTTTTTAATAAAAAAGTCTACCTTATCCATCATATTGAAGTTTGTGAGTGGTGTCAGTGTGATTTGTCTGCTGCTGATGCATGACGGAGCAAGGAACATAATAAATAATAAATAAAAAATTATTGAAAAGTTGATCGGCACAATGTATTAGCCTTAGTACCCCATCGAAATGTGTCCGTAATGGGGCCAATAGCTTAGTTCTATCTTTATCAGCCCTACATGCTCCTGTTGTGCATTTCAACGTGGCAGATTTAGCGTTTTTTACCTTCTTATGGAAACAACTGGAGAAGATGTGGAACAGGCATACTTACAGGAGGTCCTGAAAGAATAGACAGAAGAAAAAAAAAACATGGTTAGTGTTTTCAATAAGAAATCAAACAGACTCCAATCATCAATGTTCCAGAAAAACCACATCCAAGTACAGATCAGGAAGTTGGAAAATCAAAGGGTGAAAATGTTTTAAATATTTTTTTGGACATTCCATAAACTAATAGTGGAGACATTGGTTCAGCAGCAGTGTACTTTTTATCATACATCTATTCAGACTGGTTGCATAGTTATTGAAACAATTGTTTTTGTGAGGTGATGGCTCAATGGCTCAAAGCGTTGCATCGCACAGAACACTTTAAATAACCCTGGGACTATAGGTTCTTATTAAGAAGGCACCCAGCTGCTCAAAATTACGGTCAAAATTAAAGTCCTACATCCTTGAGCTGTTCTTCTTCATGACCAGGGGAAGGTGCAAATGGCTCCTGCAGCTGGCACTTCTGTATGGTTTTATGGATGGTTGAGTTACAATAGACCACTTAGGTTTTAGTAAACCAGCCCAGGCGCGTGTGTTTTTTGTAATGTCCCACTGTGTTGAAAGACGCGTTCAAACAGCAATTACGGAAAAATAATGACAAAAACGTGCCTGTCAAATTTTAATCTCCCGTGCTGAACCACTGTAAGGTTATGTTTTTGATGCTGCTCGACTTCCATTCCTTCTTTTGTGAAGTCAGGTACTGTGCATAGCTAACAAGAAGTGATTATTCACATCAGAGGAAAATATTTGAAGAAACTTCTAACACTTTCCAGCACTGACCACCTGCTAGAACAGTTTGTGACTGTGGCTTTCCTGGCTAACAAAAAACGTCTTCATCATACTGCCACACTTTTCCTTTCCATATGTTACCGATAAACAAACACACAGGATCCTAATGAAGCAATTCCATTCACTTTTAATGCATATGCAAACAACGCTGTGTCTCTTTCCTATTTGTTGTCTCTGTCAGTCGCTGCCAAGTCTGCCCGAAAGCTTCCTGCTCCTTTGTAGATGAGTAAACGGCGTCACACAGAACACCACACCGTGAATTTGTGGAGAACCTGCAGCGGCTTAGTTACTTCGAGTTAAAGCGAATCATGAATTAAATATGCTTCCCTTCAACATTCACCAGTGTTGAAAACTTAAAAGAGGGAAATTGGATTTGCAGAAGGCTTACAGTGCAGAATGTAGTATGCCTATAACCATTACGATCTTACTGTCAAAGTTTTTTATATCTCAAACTGTGCCATTATGTTCATTTCTGTATATATGTTCAAAACCATTCTTCATATACAGTATTTTTTTATTATAATTGCCAGCTGTGCTTTAATTAGATGCTAGACAGTGCCAACATTGGAAATGACACTGGCTCTACAAAGACATGGACTTTTAAAATGCTTCAAAGCTGCAAATGTACACGCAGCTAAAAAGCCTTTGCCTGTTTTAGGGTCCTGCAACTGGAATGTATCTTGAGTTGTTCTGATTTGATAACACTCAAGAATTGTTGAACATAACAAAATGTTACAGCTCATTAGCCAACTATTCACAATTGCCTCACCTTAACAGCACCACTTCTGACTCTGTGAGTGGCTTTGATTTTTGCTTGTTTCCATTTCCAAAGCCATTCCCATTCTCCACATTTGCTCCGTCTGACCAGTGACTGAAGAGCTGTCTCCACACACTGGTGCCGTTTGAAATGTGCTGGCACCGTACGGTGAATGTTTACGGGAAAGTCAACTGCTGTTCAGACCTTATTTTTGCCAAAACATTGATCTATTGTCTATCTGTCATTGTATTTGCTGTTCTTTCCATCATTTGTGGCTTTTGCGCTGGATCAGAAAAACTGAAAGGCGTAAAACCACACCACATGCCCAGATTTAGAATGCAAAACAGGATCTTATAGAGGGTTCTACATAAATAAATGACCAAATTTAAAAAGGCCATAGTGATAAATGTGTGCTAGCTTAGTCCCTCAACATCTCACAACAAAAACAGGAAGATCTCTGTGTTGTGCCATCACCAGAGATTCTTACATACATTCATTCTCCCAAAGAAGCAGTATCTAATGTTAAACACCTCTACTTTTTTGTGATATCTGTAAGATAAATGAATTATGATAGAAGTTTATAGGAGTTTAACAGGCTTGATTTGAAGAGCTGTGGCTGGAATAGTCAGAGCAGCAGAGATGTTTGTTTCTCTGGCTGTGAAACCTAACCACTACCTTGTTTTAAATTAGCCCCTTGCTTTACCCTGTCTTTTTAATTGCTTTTTTCCAAGGGCAGTGCATTTGTGCCGGAGTGTTGCCTGCACTCCCGCATCAAAGGAACGCTGCCACCCTTCAGGGCCCATTATCACTTTCGCTATCAGGTGTATACGAAGTGCGGAGGCTGCTCCCTGCCAAGTGCATGTTCTCGCTGTGAATTCAATTTGTGGCGACACTTTCCATCTGTAAGACTGTCACTGCACAACATGTCCTCTTACTCGAGTCTCCACCGGGCCAAGTTTGTTGAGTCAGCTCTGGAGTGTTTGTGTGAGGGGAGATTAGAGATACGGCAAACTCGGGAAGCACACTAGACACGCTAAGACCTTATCAGCACATTTGACAGCTCACGTCACTTCACATTTCTGGCCTGCACTGTCCACCAGCCTTACTGTCAAAATCTAGTGTTTCTATAGCGACTGAAGCTGGAACCATCCGAGCTCACACTGAAAACCACCAGGCCACAAATTACACATCCATAACCTATTTTGGCCTCCAAAGATATACAGTGTACTTTTACATGATTGTATGAATTGCTGATGTCCTACTGAATTAGCGCTTAAATGTTTCTGGATTTGAGTTGAGAGTGATCTTTGGCCACACAAATACACATACCAGGTTCTCCGTTGCGGCCTCGTCTTCCCCGTTTTCCAGGAGGTCCTGTAAAAGAGAAGAACATGGTACATTTTTGTCAGTAATTTGATTGTCCTTTTGTTTGTGTAAGTTTCATATTCTTTACTTGATGCTTGGGTTTAAGTATCCACACAGTCAAACAACCTTACAGCAGGATGGAGAATATAGTGTGTTTGGACAAGGCAGTACAAATAACTAAAAACGTCAGGGTTCATTAAGAATTTAAACTCTATTTAGACTTAAGCCGAGGTGGAAAAAGGAAACGCTGTTGTCCTCATTCCTTTATTTTTCCACAGAAGAGTTTGTTCATTTGTTTATCTAGACAGAGGCTGGGGTTTTGTTGTGAACGTGCTCAATCTGCTAAAGCTCAGCCGGAGGAGTAAACAATTACACGCTTTGCCAGGTTTTACACATTGAAGGTTTGACTGCTTTGTACACAGGTACTCCTCTGTGACAGGAAAATGTATGTGGGAATCTATCTCCTGAAATGAATTTCCCCTTTTTGCAGCTACACATCTGTCGTTGAGACTGTCAAAGAGGAAAACACACTTCAGTTGTCTGATATTAAAGATGAAGCGATGGCTTGTTTGCTTAGTTATGAATCGTTTGTTGGTCTTTTGATTCAATTTGAGCCAAAGGTTCGTAAGTAAACACTAGCGAGTTTAGTAGCGCTAGCAGGGAAATATCAGGGGAACTTGGGGTTCAACCAGTTTGCACACATTTATGACATTAACCAAGATCATTTCTGACTGTATATTATTTCTCTTTTGCCATTATAAATTACATTAGAAAGGAGATAGCATCTTTTGTCCAATTGCAACACTGAAATCAATTTGCAGGCTCCTTTTATCAACCCACTTCAGGTACGGTTTCAGTTAACATTTGGGGAATATTAATTTTCATGCATATATTTTTCATGTTCAAATGTGTGACCCAGGCACCCAGATCTCTCTTGGTAAAGTAAGCATGTCAGTTGAATGAAGCAAATGTAAAAATTAAACAGTCTTTAAGTTTACCCTGTTAGAATTAAAAGGACTAGAAGGCAGAATGACTAAAACCGTTGTCTGGGTCTGAACTTTAGCACTGATGTACAATACCATCTTACTATTACATTTACATTTACATTTATTCATTTAGCAGACGCTTTTATCCAATGCGACTTACATTACATTACCAGTGTTACAGTCACTGGAGGCAAGGTGGGTTAAGTGTCTTGCCCAAGGACACAACGACAGTATGAACTGTGGGGCGAGCGGGAATCGATCCTACTACCTTCCGGTTGAAGGACGGCCGCTCTACCCACTGAGCTACTACCGCCTTTTAAAAGGTCAAGATAATTACAGTAATTTATGGGCTGGCTAATTGCCATAGCGTTTAAACACAATGGAATATACTAAAAGCTACAAGTGGTAATTGACGCGACCTAAGCTGAACTCACTGTGTCAAATTCACAAATTGCTCTTTTAGTCGATCAGTGGGCATCCCTCAGTAAAGTTCTGTGGATAAAGCTGTATAGCTTTAATGCAGTGTTTGGTTGATTTACGGCACCCCAGATGTGTTGGTGTGGTGTAAAAAACAGGATTATGTTGCACAACTCTATGTATGATGCTCGGGTCGGTGTGGGCCTCTAGGACGGCTGCCTTTGGATGACATCCAGGATAGTGTCAGGCGCTGCCAATGAAGGGCCAGGCTCCATTTAAAAAATGTAACCACAGGTGGAGTTTGACTCTCACTTTACTATGCCTCACATCAACCCCAGCTTCTGCATAGGTTTATTTTTGAAGCTTTTAAAAGAAACTCGGCAGTGGTTTCATTATGTCTGACTTTGAAATGACACTTGACACCTCTGTTGATGATACGATGCACGCTTGATTTGACTGGTGTACGTCTGACAGCTGCTGAGGAAAACACTCCCCACATGGGGACACAGTGGTCAAGGCAAAATACTACTAAATAATACTACTTTCTAATATCACTGTGATTTACAATATTGATTACTAGATTTTCTTTAGGATAGATGTAAGAAGAGATTTTAATTCAACGCAGAAGCTAACGCCAACAAAAACACTCATTCTGAAGTTTTGAAACACAAATGAAAAAATAACAGATCGGAAGCAGCCATTAAAACAGTTGCATTACTGCACTAAAAATGAACTTATAAAATGGAGTGGCCCATAATATTATGGCCTCTGAAGGAGGTCTAAAGTCTGAGAGATGGTCAACTTTGTGTCAGTGGATAATAATATAGTTCCTCAAAAACATTAAGATTGGCCAATTTAGTCTATCTATTGTCACAAGTTTGGTTATGGAACAGTGGCTTTACAAAAACGCGGCTCATGTTGAGGGTCACCATCTACGAACAATTGGCTGAAACCTTTTCAACCTTCTCAATGGATTTCATTTAAAGAGTGGAATAAATCAAAGAGAAGCTGTTTTTTTTCTGGTCAGACTCTGGTGCTGTGTGTAACATTTTTGGTTGGATTTTTTTTTTTAAACAAAACAGGATTAAGTATCTTCATAATGAAGCAGTGGAAAAGAACCCAGAAGTAAAATAGCAGTGACTTGGATAGAATGTATATTTTCCATTGGCTGTTAGCATGCTAGTACAGATCACATTGTGGATTTACTGAGCATACTGTGCAATGTGTGCATTTTAAAGATGTTTTTATGTGACAAATAGAGCTGCATTATTTCAGAAAAACATACAGTATGCAACAACATTATATTGAATATTGTGAGAACATATATTTTGTATTTCAATGTCTACTAAAGCGGAGTTGAGTTGCTCTGGACTAACTATACTTCTAGTCACACTGGTGCTAGGTTTATATTTGGTCGCACCACAGTTAAGGCTCTGAATATCTTGACATGACACATTGACATGTCAAGATAATTGTTACAGAAAGTCACAAGTGGCATTAAGCTAACCTTAAAACGGCATAAACCAATCACTGCACACTAATCAAGAACTATTGGGATTTTTACAATCCCACAACAGGCTTTTGCCCACTGTACTGAAGAATACTATTTGGCACAAAGGAATTATATCTAGTTGCCAGCTTTGTAAAACATGCTTTGTTGTTTTACAAAACACACAACTCTCACATTGTTCATTACAACATCATTTCAAACACGGCTCGACATTATGATCATGTTGTTTATATTTATACACGTCAAGACAAAACTGTACTTTATCACTTACAATCATCTACAAAGTATTGACTGGCAGGGAAAATCTAACAGCCAGGTTCTCAGTTTCAACCAAATCAATCCGTCAAAAGTGAAGCAGCCCCAGTCAGACATTTTTACAATAGCATCATTGTTTTAGAGCTTGATATACATAATCAGCCCACTCAAACCTCTCTCAATGTAATACAGCCATTACTCAGAATAAAAGTCTAGGCCAAACATAACAGGCCCCATCCTCCAAAGGAAGTCAGGTTTGAAAAGACTGGCTTTTGTATTTCTCACCAAACTAAATTGTTTCTGGAGAAGATATGAATATATTGAGAGTTGTTCCATTTTTGGTGTAGGGTGCGATCATAAATTCATCCACTCTAGCACAAACTGGAACATGACAGTTCCAAAAAGGCTTTTGTGATTTATCAATTTCAGAAGAGGCAGATTTTGTGAGTAATAACTGAATAATAGCCTGTACTTTGAAACAGCATCCTGGAAGCGGCTGTCAAACATTAAATGATTTGACATTTATTCAGTCATCTACACGTTTCCATGCTTGAGCTAATTTCCTGTCATGTAGAAGAGGAAACACCCCGTTGCACAGATGCAAGAGAGCATATGAGCCAAAGTAAAAGTTCTTACTTGACCATGTCACCAAAGTTTTCAGACCATAAAACAAAAAAAGTTGATCTACAAAGTCAGTTGTTGGTTTTGGTACACCAAAGTGGTTTTGGCTCACACAGATTGAAAAAAGCCATTTAAATAAAAGGTAGCTGCAAGCTCAGATGAAGTGGTAATCCATTTCCGCTAGAATTACTGTAATAATTCTGTCTCTGAAATGAATGTCTGCTTCACTTGTCAAAAAGTAAAATGTCTGTCTGTGCAACCTGTGCACTTTTAAGAGCATCGCATTGGGATTCCACAATAACTCCTTCAACTGTGGATTAGCGGATTTGAAAATGTATTTCCCCACAATTTATCAATGTCCTGAAATACATTACAAGAATTCAAGAAGATTTTAATATAGTCAATTTAATCCCACAACATGGATGGATGAGTTTATTCAACCTGGCAACACTTGGGTATCCAGGTCAGTGGAACTAAAGCTGCACAAAAGCTGGCTTTCTACTGTACAATCATTTCTTACTTTACAAGTACATATTTGTGGGAACATCTGGCAAAGACGACAACATTGGTGCTCCAAGATCCTTATTGCTCTGCATGACAATGAATAAATCAATATGTGAAATGCTAATTCATGGAACACTGGGTGCACTATTCGAGGGGAACTATGGAAATCCAGCTTTATAATAAGCCTTGTTGGTGAATGTCACTGCTTTATGCATGTTTAATAAAGCATGTTAGTGTAAAAAACACAGAAGCCAAAAATGTGCACGCTGACTACTAAACCTTGCTAAAACAAAAGGCCATTGACTTGAGTATACTGGTGACGAACATAAGCCTTCCAAACACTTTTATGTTATTGTTGGACTTATGAGGCTAAGTTTTTATGTATTTTGTTAATGTCTGACCAATAGACTGCATATGATAAAGCATTAAATCTGCTGTATTATAATAGTAATAATAATAATATATTTTTTTCTAGGTGCAAAGATTAAAGGTTGCCTTAAAACCCTCAAGAATAAAATTTCAATCTACTAGTGTGTCTACGTAGGGGCGGCAGTGGCTCAGTGACTTGAAGTTAGGTGGTTCGATTCCCGTTCTCCCCACAGTTCATACTGTCGCTGTGTCCTTGGGCAAGACACTTAACCCACCTTGCCTTCAGTGGTGTGGACTAAATGTAAATGTATTCCTCAAAAACCTTAAGTTTATAAATGTAAATGTTTGGCTACACAGCATAAAAAGTTTGTGGTAAACACTAACACTAACGTGTAAGTGGCACTGTGAATGACCTTGCTAATGACATTTTGCTCACCACTTAACTTCCTCAAACACATCAATTTAACATTTAGCAAGTGAATGCAGGCAAAAGAAAGAGTTTGTTCTCAAAGAGGAATTTGGGACCTCAAATATTACCTGTTCCCTAACAGCCCTAGCGTAACTAAAGCACTGCTTTATAGTTAGCAGATTTGATCCCGTTTAGTGGGACATGCTTAAGTTATAATAAGTGAAAAAACAAAATCTATTTAACGGTTGTGACAACTTCGTAAGAGGTCAACTAAAGGTTCTGGAAGAGCTTTTCCCCAACACAATTATGAGACATGTAGATGGAGTTGAGAAAGTACATTTTTTAAATGGAAATTAGAGGTAACTTTCCACATTGTGGCAATGTGATACAAGGAACAGATTGCAGAATGTAATATTGAGCCCTTTCAAAGAGCAACCCTATGATCAAACTTAACAGCAGTGGTTCTTCAAGTGCTTTTGAATTTGAGTGGCTTGTCAGGATTGTGTTTTTTTTTTACATAAGGGCTACATATAAACTGTTTGGATTTTGGCCAAAACAATATACATTTGTCAGTCTATATTTGAACCCAACCTAGAACAACAATGCCTTGAAGGATATTTCACATTAGGCTCATGTTTCTGTGGCATATATCTTCATTATCTCCACTTCCTTGAGCACCAAAGCAATCCTTTCCTAAATAAATATATTGATTGTAACCATTTCCTAAATAATCTTTCCCAATTGCATATGTGGCCAAGAATGAGTCCATTGTGTCCGTTGTAGTTTTTTTTAGTGTACTCTCTTTACCGCTTAAAATTATAAATGTTTTTGTCCAAAAGCACTCAGCAATGCTATCAGACCTTTGATTTGCTTTTTCAGTTCCATCTACAAAGGCACATCTCTGCATTTGCCTGTAATAAATGTATTGTTGTCTGCAGATAGACATTTGTATTTACATAACTGTTCAACAAAGTATGATTAGTTAGCTGGAAATTTAGAGTTTGATTTATACAACGGCCATAAAGCAAGACATCTCGCTGATTAGGACCTAAATTAAATCTTAGCCATGAGGGGTAATGAACAGTGACGCCTGCTCTGCAAACTCTAATGAAACAGTTTTCCATTATATTACACGAAAGCACCGTGTTTTGATAATCTCTTCGAAGGAAGCTGTGCTGCCATTGTTGTGTTCGGGTTAAGGCTAATACGCCTAAACAACAGGACACTTGTTATTGTCAGTTTGTTTAAAGACAGCAGAAGGCGGGAGCCCAAAGCAATTACACAACAGTGCGTTCATGACAATGCAGAAAATTTCATCTCAATACAAACAATAAATGACGCATATTTTTAGAAAGTGGTCAGAGGATGTTATTATCAGATGAATGAAGTCATTTCTCTACCCATCCCTGATGAATATGGCAATTTCACTGTGTGTGTGTGTGTGTGTGTGTGCGGTGTGATTCCTGCACTGGGTTTGTCTAGTTATCAGTTCATTAAAGGAAGAGTCCATCCATTAGGAAGTGAGGAATTTGTCTGTCACTGCTGGCTCCATCAAGCA
This sequence comes from Perccottus glenii, assembly GCA_024416835.2. NCBI lineage: Eukaryota > Metazoa > Chordata > Actinopteri > Gobiiformes > Odontobutidae > Perccottus > Perccottus glenii. The sequence goes on along the minus strand of CM044546.2, from coordinate 13,622,741 downwards.
GATTGAAACCTGGATTAAAAATGTATCTTTCTTGCAAATGAGTTCTAGGTATACAGCTTGGTGTTTTACAAATTGCCCTTGTTTTTACACTGATAAACAGCTCAGTCTTGTCTTTTACACCTCATACCAAAAGGCGTGTCTAGTTCTTAGTCAAACGTGGCTAGACTAAAGATAAATGGTTTGAATCGGACTATGGCTAGCAGGCATGCATGGATCATCTCCACTTTGCCTGGGTTCTATGTCACGGCTGGAACACTGCTGAGGAGGAAGCAGGGCCTTGGAGAGAGCCTTTTCATCACTTCGGAGATCAATGTGTTTTCCTCTGGCAACAGGCTGACTGCTGGGATACTTGAGACCCACCCCATGCGCCGCACATTGCAATTATCCTTTCCGCAATACTGACTGCGGTCGAGATGGAAGCGCAGCACGCTCCCTGATGAGGAGAAGTCAGTAATAAGCTGATCGATTGGCCAACTCCCATCGCTTTATGCTGCGAGTTAAATTGGCAAGGATGGCCATTCTGACGGCTCTATCAGAAAGCCTCACTGTCGACTGAAAACATCACTTTAAACAGTGTTACTTTTGGGAGGAGTTCTAATCTTTCAACTAAAAACAAACTTTGATACAAAAATATATGTGCCTTGCAAATAGAAAAAAAAGGAATATCAGGATGAGCCCAGCTTGGATCGGCAAGGTTTAAGTAACACAGTAGAAAGTAATGTTTATTTTTAAGTGTGGAACAAGTTAAATCTTGTGACTTTGCAACTTCCATGTTAAGCTACTGTGCAAAGGTTAACCTAGCTGCCATGAGGCCAATCTTCTAAAACACGTAAGAGCAACCAGTAGTTCAAGGACTAATGATCTCCTCGTAGGTGTGATTTATGGGATCTGACTTACATGAGCAGTAGTATTAGACTGAGTAAGGGCTAACATTGACCAGGAATTAATTAATCTTCTCAGCATATGTGCAGAGCAGGTAAAACAACCCCAACCTAACCCAGCAAACATCGATTAGCCACTGTGAGAGACTGATTTAAGCTTCTGATCCACGTCCTCTAGCCCTAATTAGAGCCTAAAATGTAAAGATGAAGTCAGGACCATATGTTATCAATGGGATCACTACATTTTGATCAGTGGAAATAATTTTACCTTATTTTATTTGACCAGAACTATATTATTTAAGGTGTAGCAAGCATTTACTTTGCTAGAGTCGTAATGTATCCATGTCCAACCTCACTTTCATAATTGGGAGTCCCATTTCAAATTAATCCCTTTATTGGAATCAGACCGCAGATGCTTCTGAGGCTCACTGAGGGTGTGTTTGATGCTTGTGTCACGCAGCATACTGATGGAGATATGCGCAGTATCATGTAAACCTGTGCAGCGGGCTGAAGTTGCTTAAATAGTTCAAAGGGCATTCCCGGGAGAAATTGTCCACTGACCCTTAAACACCAGAAGTCAAACGGGACATTGAGTCCATAATTAGCTTCAAATGAGCGCTCTTGTTCAACATCAAATGAAATACTTTATCTGCGTTTAAGACTGCTGTGGCTATTGGATGTCAAACTGAAATCTTAAGTAACCCAATACCTGCTGCTAACGGATAATATGACTGCTGGCTGACCTCATCAACACTCAGGATGTGTGAGCCAATGCGCTCCCAGTATGTATGTGTCTGAATGTGTGCGGTTAGGTTTAGGGCAGTGCTATATCATGTGGACCACAGGGCCCTAAAAATGCTCAAGGGCAGTAAGTGCAGTTCCTCAACTAAGATGAAAACACTGAAGAGAAGCCAAAGAAGCCTTGCTATATTAAAGTCTAACTTCTATTACAACTCTGGAACATTTAAACAGATAGGCACGTTATGTTTGTGAACTTGTTTTGATAATGTTGTGTGAGCTTACACTAAGACAGTGATCGCTAACAGCATTGTCCCAATCAATGTCAACAGGTGTATAAAACCATTAATGTTAAGTTAAAAAGAGATAATAAAAAATACGAAACCTAATACTTAAAAACATGACTTTGTTTTAAAATTTGGAGCTAGATTTCATTATTCTATACTGTCTATGGTCCCAAAATATAAAACAACGTAGCGACAGTAGATATTGCACATTAGATTGTTGCATACATAATGTACATCACCAAGTTAGCAGAGAAACCAACACACTTGAATTTTTTATCTCCTTACATTTTCAAGTCCAAGATCTGTCATAAGCTTGCATTTTCAGTAGCATGTGCCAGGTTTCAAGCTCCTTTGATCTTCTCTCCAGATGTGTGTGAAATATTATTTTTTGTCTTAGCTCTATACTGTATCTCATCCACATGGCTTCCAGAGGATTCACTTTCACTATCTTTCCACTTATCAGGTGGTCTTAGGCTGGTGTTTACTTAAGCGTTGCATGACCCGCGCCGGATTATTCCTCGGCGCACGCAAGCATGACTGGTACAGGCGCTTATGTCAGAGATATCCTGTCAACAGCAGACAGAAAATGTATGATACAGGATCTGATGATAATGAAGAGGGGTGAGGGTAGGTTGGGGGGTGGGAAGGAGAGCCGCCTTGAAGTGCACAAGGATGAAAGCTTTAAACTAAAAAATTACATGTTGTGGTTGTTGCACATGAGCAGTGTATATTCGATTGTAAAGATCCCATTTTTTGTATTTCAGATAAAAAGTACAAGTGACTACTATATAAATATGACCTTTAATCAAAATAAAAATGCTCCATTGCGCTCTAACAAGTGTCTACATTAAGTGAATGGAAATTAAACAGCATAGACAATGAAAGATACACTATTGCATCCAGGACCTTAATGTAGTTGAAATCACATGTGGACAGTGCAGCATATGTATATAGAAGCCAGAGGGTGTTGACAGGCTGCAATGGAAGGTTGATGCTGCAGAAGGACAGTTGAGTGTTCTGTTACCACAAGAAGAATATGGATGTCAAAACAATTGGTACCATGATGTCTGCACGCATATGTCTCCAGCACATTAAACACTGTACTCCTAATGAGGATGACTACCTGCTTATAGATTTTCAGTAAATAAATAGATGAGCTGTGTGCAAAAACATTCCCCCGGTGCAAGCGTGGTCCCGAGTGGAAACAAAAATACACTGTATTCATTGGGCTGTCAACCTAAGCTTCACAATGCCAACTTAGAATATATTTTTTAAAACATGGGAACCCCCTCTGTAGCACTTTAATGGCTGAACATCTTTCCTTCCTTTCCCACAAGATAAGCCTAAAACTGGAACTAAAAGATGAGACCACACTACATGGTAATCCTGACTTGTAAGAAAAAGTTGCTTGTGCAAATAAACTGGAAAAGAATTAGCAGAGCAAGCCAAAATGTCCTGCAAAGAACCACGGCTCCTGTTTTCTAACCTCTGTTCATTTTCCTTCAAGGCAAAAAAACACCCTAACCACTCCACCTTTGCTTTGCAAGGAATTAATTCCCCTTAATGGAAGGTATTATTTGTGAAAGCAATCTCTAACAGGACTTTCCTCTGGAGCTGAGTCATAGCGTCAACCACAAACATTTATTTTTTTATTTTTTACTGCAGCCCGTGGTGTAAAAGGCATTCAGTCAAGAAGACCTTATAAACACTAATTCCAATCTAACATTATTTCTGAAGCATTTTTAGAAACACATTAGTGCGTAACCTTTACTCAAGTAATTATTGTGGTTAGAACAACTAAAGTTAATGATTTGGTGTCAAGGCCAAAGTGACACAATGGAGATATATTGTGTTACTACAGGGTTCCCAGACAATGTGTGAAAAATGAAGATCTTTACATTTACTTTAAAATATCCCTAGCAAGATAAACAGTTTCCACAAACCTCCTAAAAAAAAAAAAATAAAAAAGCAGTTTCAAGAGTTTTTTGCAGTCTTATATATTAGGCTGTTACAAGATTAAAAAGGCTGCATAAATGTTGCTAGGCGATGCATAAATAACCATGAAGGACCAGATCTAAACCACAAAATCGGTCTTTAAGAAACAACAGTGCTTTAACACAGAGCATCAAGTCAAACCAAATGCAAAGACCATGAACGCTGGCGTCAGCTGCTTTCAGCCTACGAGAAAGATCAAAGGCATGGCACACGTCACCAATCAAATATAATCAAAACCCTTGGAACGCTCAAGGAAATATGAGAAACAGAATTAGAGTAATTGTATTAACTAAAATATTTGCTGCTAAATGAGATCGTTAGATACTAGCATGACGGCATCAAGCGAGAAAAAAAGTCATGTTTAACACCCGCAGGCTAAACTTGGCTTTACTTAAACACTATTAATGGTAACACAATGCCAACTGTTGGAAAAAAAAAAAAATTTTCATGATGCCTCGAAGTTCAACTGCAAAAACAACAGAGGTTGTTTGGAAAGCATTAAGCCAAAGTACCACTGCATCACATTTCTTCCTAAAGTGTCAGTCAAAGTGACCAGGTCGAAGGTCACAAGAGGCTGAGAAGGGGGTCTCAACCTCCTGGGAAGGACCCTAATCCTGACCTGTAGTTTCAGGTGGTTTGAGGGCCACAGTGGGGCAGCTGGCGGGGCCCGGCTCTTCATCATGACATATTGTTCTGATTACGAATCTGATTTTGAAAAAGAAAAGAAGCCACAAATACCACCATGCTAACAACTGCCTCACTCTACAAACAGCAATGGCTTCTTCATTGTAAACATTATTCACCCTCACACATATTACATAAGCCTTGAATCTATGCATCATTTCAAGTCAGATTTGATATAAATATTTAAGAGAACTTTTGATAAGCTTAACACAACTTTTAGGTGATAAAAGCAGCTTCGCGCCCATAAACCTGTCCGATTAAATTCCAAAAGTGTCTGTGAAAATACAGCATGTGTGAGAAAAACTAAACAAACACATTACCCTTACTTTCTTGCTCATTTCGACGTACCTGAGCTTCACTGCACCACTGAAGTTTCTTGCTGGCTTCATTTATCACTTTTAGTAGTCACTCAGAAATAAACCAAACTGTACATATGTAAAGACTGTTAAATTCCAGCTGTTTTTCTTTACTAGTTTTATGTTATGTTTTCCAAAAGTAGATCTTGGAAGAAGATAAGAAATATGTAGTGTTACCTGTTGAATGTGCTCATATAAATTACACATGAGAAAATAAAAAAAAAGCAGCTGACGTGAGAAGATTGTGTAAATTTATTCTCTTGTGGTTGAGTTTTAACAAGCTTTAGATGTAAACAGCTTTTAAACTTTAGGGAAGGGTGCACCTTATTTAGGAAAGAGTCCAACTGGCATCCATAGAGTATCACTAGCCGTTTGTGAGACAAAGCAGACGAGGTTATGAGAACTTTGCAGACGTTTTAGATTAAGCCGGACAATCATCTTCTCTTATGTCTCCCATAATGAGAAAGATTATGGAAGATCAAGCCTCCAAATCTATCCAATTCCTCCATTAATCATAAAAAGACATGCAAGATTCAATTAGTCTCGCTCGCTTAACCTTGGCAGCACGGAAATTGCACCCCAAACAAAACACCCTGAGCTCAGAATAAAATACAGTGATTTATGGAGGTAGATTGTAAAAAAACTTGTAACCAAGTCAAAGGAGAAAGAAGTAGATAGTTATTAGATAAAGAACAAAACCAGCAGAGGGGTGGAGGATCTTAGTGGTAAATGGCTTACTGTATGAGAGGAACCTGGATGCTATTTTCAGACCACCCATTTGATAGTCCAAGCCAAAGTATAAATCCCTTTGCAAACAATGTGCCTATTCAGTTTATGGATGGGTCTATGATAAAAATCTATTCTTATTTGAAGCTATAAAGATCCAAGATGGCATTCTGCATTGGATTACTTTTGTAGCATAACGATTCATGCGCCACACAAACAGAAATATGAAGAAAGTGATTTTTCTCCCTAAGCTTCATGTCTAATGGTCTGCTTCGTTATTTCCCCCATCCAAACAAGTCTTTCATGTCTTCAGAGCCTTACACATGCATGTTGCTGTCACCTTTCACCAACTCTACAAAGCTACAAAGCTTTTGGTTGCTTTATTTAGAGACAGAACTAGGTCAGAGATGATGACATTGGGGAAAGTTGGATTTGAAAAAAGTTGGGTGGAGATCAGATTTGGTTTTCTGACCAAATAAAGTGACTAGAACCACATACTGACATCCCTTTTGAGTCCCATTTCCAAACACTAATGAAAATGAGGTTAGACAGTAGCATAAGCATGCATCCTTATTTACAGCCCAACCACACATGTGATGGAGGCTAAAGGCCACTTGGTTTAAGAGCTTCAATAAAGAGTGACATTCTAAGAGATGGTTTGATAACATATGACTCTTTATAATGTTGAAACTTCTGAGAACATGTGTGTACTGTTTGCTGTTTTAATTAGGTTTTTATCTTCAAGTACACCCATTAAATAGACATCTACTATTGTTTTACTAATTGACCTACCTTAAAGTTCTTTAGAGGAAACTTGAATCTAATATAGGGCACTCTTACTGAGAAGCAGAGGCTTTTCTTTCTCAGAACACTGATTGTGGGTCGGCAGAAGTCAATTACTCGTTCGAGTGGCAGCATGCTGTTCACATTACAATTGCCATGTTAGGCCGTTTATTGCTGCGTATGTTCCATGAGAACTTGTCACTGTGTTGCACATGTGGGAAGCAGATAAAAGGACCAAGCAAATTTGTTACTGTGCTCCTAAAAAGGGCCTGCATGGGAAGATCCACATTCAGCACCAAGCCGTCCATGACAATCCTCTTTGAAATCTATCAAGCTCTGTAACCAGGGGATGCTGCGCGGTTATCCTATGCAACGCGCCCCTGTTCTCACAGCTTGCGTCATCCCTGGTAACTGCATGTGCATGGGCCGGGTTGTCGCGTGCTTGTTTAACTGCCTGTAATTACACTCAACACCTAGCCTGGAAGCTTTTCCACTAGCGCCACTTTATCAATTGGCACTGGAAACGTGCCCGAAACGGAGGCCGGAGCTGGTAATCTCAGTGAATCATTTGGTGTGTTCAAAGGCAGTTGTGACTTACGTAAACACTAAACATTTACAGATGTGTGGTATTATAAAATGAGTCATGAGAAGATTTTGAATTAGTTAAACTTTAGCTATCTAATACAGCAGCCTATGCTTTTAATGTCATAAATGTCAATGGGGTGGCTGAGTTAGACATAACAGATTTTCACTGTATTATAAGCCTCTTTAATAAGGTTTGTCAGAAATATTTCATCGTCTCCCACTGACTAAACACATGCATTTCTACATTCAAACAAATCCCACTTGAAAACATTATTGATTTAGACAGCTTCCAGAGCATTAAAACAAAATTGCTGTAGACTTTTTGTAGAAAAATCCAAAACTGACAGTGAAATGTTTTTATCTATGAGCCTAATCATCCCCTTTTTATTGCAGGTTGTCAGCAGTCTCCTCGCAAATCAATAATCTTTCCCTCCGGCTATGTAGTGGGGAAAGTTAGTGTTTTGTCATGTTTTCTGTTTTTCACTTCAACATCTCCTGAAGGGAATTATGTTCAGATGACTTGATTATCACACCAGACGGTAAGAAATCGCCAGTGTCGGAGCATGCCAGGATTAATAATGTGATAAAGTTTAGGAAGTTGCTGGAGTTAAACGTCGAGACAGTAAAATAGGATGTGAGAGAAAAGTTCTTGCCCTTTTCACCTGAAGGCTGCATTAGCAAACATGAGAGGTGGATAAATGTTCTGGGGCCAGAATCTATTACTGCAGCTACCACATGTTATACATAGCAACACAGAAATAATTCAATTTGTCAGTTCCCGTTTCATTTTGGGGCATGTTTGACAGACCATCAACATAAATTAATAAATTATGGGTAAATAAGTAAACACTGTGTTACTGCTAAACATTCAGATACACAAATTAAAAGTCTGGTATTTAAAAATTCTGGTAACTTGCTAAAGCAGATGCACTATATTCTTTGTTCTGCCCCGTAACTTGAAGTTTTAAAGGTTTTACCATTTCCTATAAAGCTTGGGAAACTTTGTCGCGCTTTGGCCTTGGCCCAAAAGAAAAGTTCTGTAAAACATGTACATAGGAGTTTTCTTCACCCTTTTCCCTTTACCCCATTTACAGATGGCGGGACTCGGTTTGGTAGGTTCCCCCGGTGCCAAAGCCCTGCCAGGGAGGCCCCTTTGATAATGAGCCTTACACACAATTTACAGTCACACTACAATTTTCCTGCAACAATGGTTTCCACATAACTTTTGATTGAAAGGGTTTTTACAGGAAGGACTAGGCTTGACAGGGTTAATAAGTGGTCCTTTTTGGGGCTTGACCAAGGTTTGCCTCACTGCTACTCCTTTACCCCCAACCCTAAACACACGATGGCGCTTTGAGCCAGCCATTTCTAAAATTCTCAAGATCCTAAAAAAGTTTGAAACCAGACATAGCCTAGGGTTTGTGAAAATATATTACCTAATAACCCTTTAATGTTCTCTTTAACTCCTGTTTAAGTGGTGGAACTGTAAAAACCATGGCCAGACACACAATAGCCGAACTGTTCGCAGTTGTTGTACAATCAGTAAACAGCTTAGTTGTTATCCTGTCACATGACAAGACATAGGACAAGAGGCCAGCGTTGCCAGAAGACATTACGCATTTGAAACTTTACCGCAGAAGACTGAGAGTACACCCTAGAATGAAAAGCCCCTTCACCCGTTGTTGTTGTGTGATTTGTGGAGTGGGTAGCTGGCGTTAGATCATGGGTCCTGCTCAGTTTGTGCCCATGCCAAGCGGATGATGCAAAGGAAAAAGAAATGCAAGTAGGAGAAGGGTGTGGGAATTTTAAGAGTCTTACAAGAGTCTCCAACCTTGCAACCTGTCTTAGCTCAGTGTTCACCCAGACACAAAGAGAGGCTGAGAAGGGACACAGGAAGATGTACGAGAGTCTGTCTTTTATCAAGTGGCAGTCCCTTTGGGAATGGTCTTTTTGGTCTTTTGATAGGCCACTCAATAGAAGAATAGACTTAAAAGAAACTGACATGCATACAAATATAGAAACAGTCTTTGTTGGACTTATTTTGAATTAAAAATGACAAATGCTTAAAACTTCCTGATGCTTAGTAGACAATGTCTTTTTCATTCACAAAGTCGCCTAATGACGCATTCATGAAAGCAGATGTTGGACAGCTGACATTTCCCATACCGGAGACATTTCCTTTTACCCCACTAAATTTTCCCTCCTGCAAATGCTTTGTTCCTGCCTTGTCGTCTAATGGCTCTGCAGCATATGCCAAAAAGATTGACAGAAACCTTTCCAAACTGGACTCATTTTAAAGACTCCTTTCAGGGCAATTGAGCAGCAGTTGGTGAGACTCTGAGTGTATTTAAGGGAAGCTGAAGAGACAGGTGCTTCCCAGGACGCAGACGCACTACACCAGAGATTTAACGGAGGTTAGATGCTCCAGACGAGGTCACGAGCTGTTTTGACTTGGCCACTCTGCTTTAGTGAATTTTTGGCAGGTGGTGACAGCTGGATGTAAGCAAATGGGGATTCAACTCTCTCAGAGGCAGTAGCTGGGCTCTCAACACAAACTTTGACTGACCAGTTTGTATTTGTGATTAAAACATGCACTTCTTACCACATGCTCACTTTGGTGTGTTTTTGTGTCTCTAGTTTCACAAAATAAAATAAACATTGCTCTAAATATCTTTGCTGCATTCTGTATTTCAGTCTCTCTCACTGTTGCTCACAAAAATAATACCTTCAGTCCTGTTTGACCCCAGGCTTTTATCATCAAACTAGCACCTCCTGAACCATGGAAAAAATTAATGCAAACGCTTGCTCTGGTTACTGAGGTAATTATAGCTGACCTGATAAAACAGCACACAAAGCCTTCTATTAAAATCAAAGCTTTGAAAAAAAAAAATCTGTCCCAAGTGTCTTGGCCTCTTTCACCCACCGTAACCAAAGGTTTGATTGCTAATTAAAAGCACGCTGATGTAGAAAATTTTATAGCACCGAGGATTTTTAAGGGTTACCCACAAAGTGCTAACAAAATCATAATTTGGATGGGTTAGTTAGCAGGCTCTTAAGTGAAATTTAGGACCTGGATGGAGCATCAGAGTACATTTTTAGAAGACGATTAAGGTTTGGTTGTTAGAAACACTGATTTTAAGCTTGTTAATACTCAGTAGTTCTTTGTGACAAATACAGAATTCAATATCTGCTTTCATCAAGTTTGGATTACTATGTTGGAAATCCCATTTCTATTGCTGGAAATGCAAACCTGGTCTTGACATTTCAATTCCCCCAGGTAATTGCTGTATTGGCCTTTTCTAGAGATAAGGCATGATCTTTGAGAGTAATAACATGCCAAAATCACCTGTCCAATCCAATGCAAGAAAATGCACCATAAATGACATTATGCCATGTGTGTGAAGCTCTGAGTGTCTTCGCTAGAGAACAATAAGTGTTAATTATTCCCACTAAAGTCATCTAAGAAATGGTGCAATTGTCAAATTATACAATGCGGCAAATTTATATAAAAATAAACTTTTTTATAATTTGTTTGTTATTAATAAACTATAAGGAATATGAATATTAAACTATGACATTTGACTTCATGAGAGGTTTGGGAAATTAGAAAACGTATAATGTTCTATAAAGTCCATTAAATGAATTATGTAGAAGGAACAAACAGTATAACATGCATATTAAAGTATAAAAAAAACACTGGCAAGCCCATGGCTCAGAACAGACGGATAGTTTCTTGGTGAATGCAGCACAGATAAGAATTATATGGTAATGAGTCATACACAGCTCTGGGGTCTACAAGAGCAGCAGCAGATGAAAATATGAGTGAGATTAAACTCACTCATTATACACCAGACAAAAGCAATAAAAGAGGAAAAGAGTGCCCACATCACTTTTCATTTCATCATTCGTCACGTGTAACTATGATCACTGCGAGCAAAGTCAGCAGGACACTGGCTTTTGTCCGTTAGTGGCTTTAGTGGTGAGGCTGATAATGACCGAGCCGAGAAAGGAGTCACAGAAACCTAGCAGCAAAAGCTTAAAATAACCTAGCAGCAACTTATTGTCATTACCAAGGTGTGATACGCCTGTGCTAGGTCCTGTTCCAACTGTGACACTCCTATGTTGATGTACAGGGCAAGATTTGTACTAGTATAACAGTATGTGGTCCTCCACATTTTATGACAGTATTGTGGTGTAATATTTTATATGTTATGTGTTTTAAACTATGTGGACCCAGTTAGTTATTCATTTAAACATTTTAATATAAAAGATAAAACCTAATGTCAGACACACACACAGGAAGGACCAGATAAGACACAGGTGTCTGTCATGGGAGGTGACAGAGCCAGGCGAGGAGTAGCTCAAGGCCAGACAGAAATGACATCAGGCCCAGAGCCTTACACAATGATATCAGAAAGAGTTATTACTTTACTGATATCAAAACTGTATAAAAGCTTATGTCTACTGTTCAAATGTGAGTAGATCTTGGGCATAGTCTACTCGGGTCATTATTGTGTTGGCTGTGACAATAAAGACTCTATGGCATGGAAATCTGGTGTTGCGTTCACAACTTATTCCATACAAAAGTGCCAAAGACTGAGGGGTCAGTTTTGACACTACATTATTCAACCATATATTTAACCACCTTGCAGCTTTTCCTATGACAATGACCTAATAAAAAAGACCTTTTCCCTTTGTATCCAAAAGTAACATAAATAGGGACAAAAATGGCAACATGAGATAAATATGGCTGGGTAAACAAACGTCAGTATACATTATAATGCACACTACTGGCCATTTCCCACTAGTCTGGACAGCTTTAAAGATAATGTCAAATTTACTGGCCCGGCAAAATGTACAGCCATTAATGTTCGCATAGAAATTTTAAGATTGATATCATAAAAGAATTGCCAGGATCCTCCAAAAAGGTTTGGCTCAACAGACACCTTTGCCAATTTATCTTAAACACAGATCACTTAAATAATATGTGGCAATTTGTGGTTGCCAGAAATGATTAAGATTAACCCGTCTATTGTACAGGAAGCTTAATTAGTGTTGCTGGTTTAACGCCGATATCACAGGCTTGATTAAACCCAGGCACGTGTATCAATTACACCGAGGAAACCAACCAGATGTTCTGTCACGTTTGTAGTGGCAATCACTGTCTTTCATCGAGGCTGGTGAGGAAGAGGAGGAAATGAAGCTGTGTCTTTCGCAGCGATGATTAGGAAGTGGTCGATGAGAACACAGTTGTCTTTGTTCATGGTCGTGCATGTGCTTCATATTAAAGTTTAACTTGGCACTTGGATGAATCTGTGTTATTGAAGCATTAAGAACTCATATTGAACAGAGTCCTAAAGCTGGCAATTGTAAGGTAAATGGTCATAAGGGAAGTGATTTTTTGTTTACCAAGTACAATAAAGAAGACTGAGTGCCTCTAACGATTGAGAAGGTGGGATTTAAAAAAGCTCAGAGGAGAAAAAAAGTCATTACAAAAACAGGGCGAACCTTGAGACAGACAAACAGTGTAAACAAGCAGGTCATCGGAAATTCGCCTGAGATAGTAACTACAGCCCTCTGTCACTAATGACATAATGGATAGAGAGAGAGAGAGAGATAACAGGCTGATGGACAGACAAGTACACACCATGTCACGATGCAGCATTATCACAACAACACTGTCACAGGCTACAGTCATCTGAGATAAACTAGACAGATCTGAGGTATCCATACGGAATGTATTATATTGAGCATGACAGCAGGCCTCATGTTCAAAGAGAATGTACTCAAATGCACTCACAATAATTCTTCAATTCTGATGTAAAAGACAAACATGCCAACACATTAAATAAAATATTAACCTAAACAGTCTTAAACATTGATATGTAGACAGATAAGACAGATAAGACAGATTACTATGGAGCAAATAATGGGAAGTATACAAGACACAGAAGCTAAACAAGGCAATGATTTTTGTCCAGCACATCATTTTAAGTTTTGATTGCCCAAAATCAAAACAGATAAAATAATTAATGCGACTAAAAAACTTTTCTATTATGATTTGTGAACTTGAACAGTTAAGAAAAATCTGTTTCAGCCTATATTGATTAGACTTGATAATGGCTAAAGTAAGTTGTGCGTAAGTATTCATTTTTCAACATTATATCTTACACTGTTCTAACGGCTTTGGGTTTAGCTTCTATGTTTGTCTACTTATCCCTCTTGAGAATTAACCTTTAAGGCACGAGTTTTATAATACAAGAAAATAGGACAATTCTAAGTTAAATCACGCTGTTTATGTTGACGTGGACACCAAACAGAGCTAACAGCTGTACTTAACGTTATAATTCTCAGCACCAGTAGACTTGTTTTACTTCACCTGTCTTTGGCACTATATACATTTCCCCATTTCCTCATACCACTGAATCTGTTCCCCACAATGTTATCTTCTGTCTTCATATACAACAACTCTTTAACGTCTCATTTTGTTTCCCACTATGGCTGGTTGCATTAACACAACAACAGCATCATAAATAAAGATGTGGCCACATACTGAACCGATGTAATGCAAGCAGTGAGCATTCCTTCTCATAGTTAATTAAAAAGGTTCTGTAAACACATTATAATCGCAAAGGTCAACTCCAAAGAGGTTAATTGCCCCACAACCCTGGAGATCCGCATTTGCCCACTGCTCCCGTGTGATAACTGCGGCAAATAAAAATGCTGTGGGGCGCAGGTTGAAGTGCACTGAGTAATTGTAGGCCCCGTTTACTCACACACACCGCAATAACACTCAAGGAACTGTAGTAGTTAATCGGAGAGCGGACATGTGTTTACTTTGCAAAGTGAGAAGGGGATTGGGAAATTATCGACAGGCCGGTCTGGGGCAGTGCCGACTGCCCTTGAGCACTCTCATGCTGGCTGCAAATGTAGTGTCTACTTGAAATTCTGACCCATTTGCAAATTATTAATGTAATGGTCTTGAGTATCTATGAATCATATATTTAAAAAAGAGCTGAACTATGCTGTATTTACACGCAAATGATAAGCAAAAAGGTTTGCAAACCTAACCTAAATGTTTTCACTTTTGTGACATCTAAAACTGGTAAGGCTTATAGAATATTGAAAAACAGTGAAAGTATAGCCAGAACTACACAGCAAAGTTTTAGTACCACAATCTCATACAGACTGTAGGTGTGTTCAAGTGCCCTTCAAAACATTCAAGAACATTGTTTATTTTTACAAAACTGCTGAGCGGAGTAAAACATGGACAGCCGAGCAGGACTGTGCAAATGTGGTTGACATTAATAAGCAGGCGAGCTCTGACCCTTTTAAAATCAGACTGCTGATGCATAAAAAGATATGCGTAGAGGAAGTGGCAGCAGGCGCCTAAAACTCCTACATCAGGAGACCTCCAAACGGGCTCACACATTTTAAAGAAATGCAGGGTAAACAAACCAAGTGTTTTCTGACATTTGTAATGTAAGTCAAAACAGAATGAATGTTGTTCCTAAGTCTCAGTCAGAAAGTTAATGTAGAATACTAACACTGAAGACAAAGAAAGCTCAATATGTACTCTTCACAAGCCAACTTTTTCAGTTGTCACACTGTGAAACAAGTCACGACTAACCAAACTGTAAACTCTTGTATTTAGTGGTGTTACCCAACATCTAGTTTTACACATGCGTTCCAAACACATTTAAATGCATGATTCATAATAAGAGAAATGAGATAACTCCAACCCTCAGTCAAGCATTTCACCTTATACATACATTTATGTCACAAGTTGTTAAAATTTTGATTTTGGCAGAAGACTTGTTGACACTTTGATGCCTGAGAGTAGGGGACTTGGAATAAGCATCTGGTTCAAGTCATTAGCACCCACATCACCCACTCAACACTATTATCGTTTTGTGTTTCCAGTCAGGACTTATTATAAAATTAACTGTGGATGTGTAATTGCTAGATATTGTGCTATGTGAGTGTTGACTCTGGCCACTGTAGCAAAATCACTGATATGCTCAAAATTGTATTAATTTCAGCTGATGGGTGGCCAAGGCCTCATTTGCCAAGGCCTACCTCTGTCACTCCAAATCCCACATCTGGCCTTGATTCATCAGGGTATTTACACCGATGGACAACAATGTGCAAACAAGAATAATGAATAAAAGCTATTCAAGACAATGCTTTGAATGATGCACAGCCTACAGTGAATAAATAAACAAAGCAAATTGTGCTACAACAAGGCAATTGTGGCCCCTATTTTTAAAATCCAGATGCTTGCGGCCTCAAAAGTGAAGCCTTTAATGAGACTCGATGACAAGAGATGGAACAGACTCAATTTAAGTTTTGGCTGTCTGTGTGGCTCAGCACAGGAGGGGGCTGGGGAAGAGTCCAAGGTAACAAAGTTTTTGGCGCTCATTTTGAAAGAATTATACTCACTTAAAAGCTTTTTAGAACGCCTTGTGCATCGGTAATGACCCAGAACGCCAAAGACATTACATTCTTGTTCATAAATTAAGTAGAATGCACCTCAAATGCAATAGATAGTACATCCCATACTAGAAAAAGAAAGTAGTAAAGGTGTTCAACTAAAGTTTTCATTTGAAAGAACTGATGATGAAAATTTCATGGTCTGCTGCAGAGCCAGCTGCAGTACTGAGCAATAAGAGTCAGTAAAAGTTCAGAGTAAAACCTTAGTATCACTGAAACTGAGAAGTCATCTGATCTGTCACATCTCAAAGTAAATTTGCCCCTGACCTTATAAATAAGTGTTGCATCCTGGAAAAGTAGAAAGTGACTATAGTGAACAATAATTGTAGAGTATTTCCCAATCCATTCAAGATCAATTGTAAGACAATTATCAACTCAGTTTTTAAACATCAACATTAAGCATCATTATTTCATTATGTGAGGGATGACGGTCTCTTCTCTTGAACTGTGTAATTATTTCTGATGAAACTAAATGCTTTCCTTTCATGCATCTTTCATCTGTGACATGTTTTGGCATTTAAAAGAAGGGTGGAGTCTCTCGGATGTTACTACTGAAGGCTACGCAAAAAGTGTGAAGTGCAAGCCTATTAGACAGGGCAACAATAACTCATTTATGAGTTTTGAGAATGAGTTCAAATCCATGCATTCCCTCTACCTTTTGGGGTCTCACAATCAAAAACAAACTATATAACTTATCTGTTGGGCATTGTGTCATCTTGTCAATAAAACTGAATTACATGGACGGACTATGGATATGAGATATACCAGTTAGTAGCATTTGCTGTGATATGTCTGCGAGGTCATGAAAAACCAGAAATCCAATTTCATGAGTAGCTCTTATTTTTGCAAACAGTATGAACAACTTGAATTAGTTGAAACATTTGAGTTTTGAACGTTCATAAAGTGAATGTTGCACAATTCAAAATGGTTTTACATAAAGTCCTGAATAGCATTAGTATATAAAACCCAATTAAACTGTTCTAATATGTTACATGCAGTAGATATCTAAAATAGTTAAGTGAAAGTGGCCATGTGTAAACAAAGAACCAGCTCCGCCTTAGATATTCAAATGTGGAAGTGTTTTATTAAAGCGCTATGACAGCTTTGAGTGTTTGAAAGCTATAGTGCAGCAGATGTTGTCTACAGCCTTGGTGAACTCATCCACTCGACTTGTACACTTGTTCACTATAAGCAGAATGCACAAGGTTACAATGTCTGACACATAGGACATGTGATCCCGACCATAAACACCAACTGAAAGTTTAGGACTGCTGCACGCCGACGCACAAGAATAAACAGGCAGCAATAGCATCAAGCTGTTTCTTGACAGAGCGAGACTATTTGGCTGTTAACAGGTCCCCAGCTGGTGTCTACGTGTGAGCCTGGTAGAATGCCACTGTTTTGGTCTGCGGATGTTCATGAGCATGTGTGCAGCATGGGTGTTGGCATAGAGGCACCAGAGGCCCCCCGATCACAATCTGCCACCAGAATAAAGAGGCAACGGCGAGCATTTATTTAGACAGCTTGTGTCTATGACAGGCGGAATGCAGACCACAAGCTGCAGGGCTGAAGTGACTGAGAGAGACCGTTTGTACACAAAAAACCCCATGTTCAGATTGGGTTACAACTAGATTAGAAGTCTCAAACTGGTAGCTACTTTGGCACTTTACTGCTGGGGCTTTTCATGGTCCAATACAGCATTGAGGCCTAAAATGCACAACTTATCCATAGATGAGAGACAAAACATGTTAATAGACAGACCTCTGGTTTTAACATTTATTTGAAAATACGTCTGTCCAAAGAGCCAAGCATGTTTTAGCAGACAGGGACAAAATGAAGATGGGAAAGCCACTGAAGCTTGAGTGCTTTCTTTCTCATCTGTAAATGTCAATGGATGATGGGAATGTAGTGGTAGAAATGCCTGTGGCTTTAGTTCCCTTCCCGAAACCTTCCTTGCGTCGCCAATATTATTTAATGAAACGCTTGGGGTGGCTTAAAACAAGAGCAGACGGGTTCCCCAATGGCACCCCACTGAACTGGCTCCCCGTGGCCTATCATACACCACACTGCGCTCATGAACCTCAAATGAGAAGCTGCAAATGGTTCACACAGGTTTTACAGCTACAAACCTCACGCCCTGACTGTCATATTATCTGGCAGTAGCCTTCTGTTCAACATCAAAACTAAAGTACAAAATCACATGGACACTGACCTGATTATTTCTACAGATATTTGAGAAATCCCCAAAAGCCTTCAGTTAGTTCAACAATTCAACCGACAACACTGCGTAAAACAATGGTGGAAACTGATCATGAGGGACTATGCAACATGTACAAATAAAATCAATTAGAAGAGGTTGTTCCATCGGTAAAATAGTATGATGAATTAGGATTATGGGCAGGTCACAGTGTTTTGGTGCCAGAAGAACCATAACAGCCCTTTCATAAAGCACATTTCATTTAAAAGTCAATAAACTTCAAGATCTGAAGGCAGCTTCTCTGTATTAAATGCTTTTGTTCTCAATGACAAAAACAAAGCGCATAAAGCACACAAGTGTATCTTCACTAGCGTCTCTCATCAAGCTGGACAGTACAATCATTAGGAATTTTGGGGCGGCAGATTCTTTCTAATCATCATGTGAAAGATTAATGTGAGGTGACCAAGCCCATCAGTTTGAACCTTTGCTGTCTGCATGACTACCTCAGTCTGGCAAATTGTGTTGTTACTAATGAATCAGTGCAGGCTCAGACCCAAGATAAAGAGAAAAGGGGGAAACATCTCTGCATTCTCAATTTTTCAATAACAACTACAGAGTGGAATAAAAGGTTGGATTCTTGTGTTGTTTTCTCATGGTGCCCTTTAATGTCATTATAATTGGAAGGAGCAGTCCTTCAAAACTTGAATGTGCTTGTTGTTGAATTTCACTGAACAGACCAGTATTATATTAACGCTGACACACAAGACATTTCTTTGAAAGTCCTTAATGGAGAAATAGCACAACTCTTAGCATGCTCTGTAATTTTAGGGTTATTTATAAAAAGCTTTACAGGAACATAACTGCAGCCGGTTCTCTTCTTTTCCTGTATGAAACGGTCCTTCTGCGGGCTTCTCATGTGGGTGCTGACAATGCCAGATATTAATGACTGCAAGTTCACCCATATTATTCTGTCAAATGTCAGCTGTAAGTGGTTTCAGGCGCACAGAAACCCCTATAGGAAGTGAGGACATGCCTGTGCAGAAGGTAAGAGATGAGGGCTTGATTAGACTAGCCGAGGCACAGTCAGCTGCTGTCCGCCCGACTGCAACCTTTTGCAACCAATCTGTGGTTCACTTTGGAACTGTCGCTGGAACCTGTTTTCAATGCTTCTTTAATGAGTAGGGACACCGGCACAAAAAAGTCATTTATGTATGACTATGTATTTGCCTAGAAGGAGCCATGTCTCTGCTTCATAAAATGCTTTTTCCTGCATAAATGTTGCTATCTCTGTTTAATTTGTTTTGCTTGTACTTGTTGTTTTACAAACTAATCTCTTGGGGACTTTGCTCAGTGCTTTTCAGACCACATTTTGCTTGTACCTGAGAATATTTTAGAAAATTGCTTTATATTTTTTAACATAATCACCCAGCATAAATGCAATGAGCATGCTCTGGATATATCCACGTCAGCAAGTTGCTCAAAGATAAATAGCACTGTTTGAGATGTGTCAGATCTGCAACAAGACAGAGAACGAATGACTACATTCAGCGTTTCATTTAAATGAACCATCCCAGGGTCTTGTGCTTTTAACTCAGTGAGTGACTGAAGAGGCAATGGCAAAAGGGGGTAATGAAACATTGATGTAGATAAAGGTTAACTGTTCTTCTCCCAAGGATTTTCAATGACTAATTGATTTGGCACACTAAACACGCTGACATGGTGCCTCTTTGAAAGAGGAAGGGAAGCATTTTTCTTCCTGTGCAGACTTATCAGGAAGTAATTAGCACAAGTGCCCGCCAGACAAATGTCATGAGAAATGTGTGATTTTGGCTTAGTCTGCTGAAGATGTGTGCTATTTATTCATTGTAGATTTGTAATTAACCAGTGTCATAATTCCTCAAAGCTATAATATGAAATTATTTACCAGTCAAGTAACTAATCAGATTAATCAATTATTAAAATAATTAACTAATTTAATAATCGATTAATTGCTATCTTGGATATTCATGGACTCTGAAACCTGCCATTTGCAGAGAGGAGAGGGTTTTGTTACAAAGACTGAGCAGCAAATCCACAGCAACAGTAAAAGAGATGTACATTTTGTGTTTTTGATGAAAATACATCTTTATGTGTATTAATGCTCTTTCCACAAGTCATGTGGTGGACCTGGTTCAGATTTGTAATAATCTATGTGATTTTTTTTGTAGTATTGTCATCAATTTTAAGCAAGAATAAAACATGTCCCCTTTTTAACCTCTTGTCTTTATTAGTCCACCAGGTCTTCATGCATTTACATACGCTTCCCTATCCAATTATTAATCAATTAATTAAAAAAAACGAATTGTCAGATTTATAGATTATAAAAATAATTGATAGTTGCAGCCCTAGAGATGTGCAACTAATATACTAAATACTTTAGTACACTTTCAGTTTGCTTGGATCATTAAAGAATTAACCACAAACCACCTAAACCACCTAAACCTTGGCCATCACCAGTCCATTTGTAAAGCAGAACACTTATATGCCAATGTATCTGCATGATGTAATACAGTAGACATGAATATGATAATTTGCTGATTGTACATCAAATGGGGCATGTGATCATCAAATGCACCCGTAAATGCCTCCTCCGTCATCTTAAAAATAACCCCTCCTAGAAGACACCTGACACGACAACTGTGTGTGATGGCAGGCGCTGGTATGTTAAGGCCGGTCCAGAATGTGAGAGCATCCAGCGCTGCCTCCCATTTCAAAGCCAAAGACACCGATGGCTGTTGTACTCTTGGGGGTTATTTGAGAGAGTTGACCTTTAACCCATACCGTGATCACGTCCTGCTGTGCGTGCTTTCAAGTGATCGACATTTTAACCCCTCTAAAGTGCACTTGGTTTAGGTGCAAAACCTGGATTGATTACCTACTTCCATAGCTGCAAAACTTCACTAGAATACTTCAATACCTAGTAGTAGTTCATCATAAGCTATTCAAGTGTCTACCTCTGGAGAGAATCAGAGGTTGCTCTAACCTTGGCCTCATTGCTCTAGCTATTCTCCCTGTGGCCTTAATGGCAAATGCATTAGTCAGGGAGTGCCAGACATAGCTCACTGTGCCAATAAGAGGACTTGCCATGCCAATATAGGCCACGCTTATTGGCCCTGAACTTGCTGTAACCTGAGTGTAATAAGGGCCCCAGCCCAACAGGTGGCATTATTTATAGTGAACATACACAAGCACTGGAACTGATATCAAAAAAGAAAGATAGAGTGACGCTTTATTTTACACTTCACTTGATACATTGTATCTACCTCCTTGTGTAACAAACTGTAAAAACAATGTAACTACATAGTACACACATAATGGAGGTATGTGTACTTATATAGGGTTAATAAATATTTACTAATCATAGCATTACTAGCTACATAGGCTAAAGGCTGTTACATCAGTTACCTTTTGACAAACAATTCTGACCCCACAAACAACTAAACATTGCACCTTTTTATGATTGATAGTAACTGGTCAACTTTTTTTATTCACTCTAGGTAAAATAATAACAGCACATGGCTATATTAAAGGACTACATTACAAAACAAAACCACAAAATATTCTATTCTATGGTACAACCACTTCCAATATGTATACCATTCATAAAGGGGCAGTTTGCAGAAATCTGTTTGAAAAGAACCAATAAACCAGCTTTCTTCCCAAGTAGCCAGTCGGCCAATATCCAGGATCCATCAGCGTAAATGAGGGCATATCACTGTGAAATGGGTAAAATACTCTAAGTAGGGATCATTTGCATTACTCTAATCCATGCTGTAATAACCATATCAAGCAGATGGATGAGATTATGTTCTGATTGGCCAAGTTGTATGGTGTTTTCTGAGCTCAGATGGCTGCCAGAATTCTGCAATTAAGACCCCAGGATTAGAAGTTTTTTCACTTGATCCCTTCGTCTCTCTTGTCGGTATTCAAAATAACCCCCACCTAAATATTGTCATTATCCATTTTGGTGCAGATTTTTGGCTAAATCAGAAACATAGAGACGTAGTGCATTGCAACTTAAATTATGCACATTGAGACAACTGTCAACGCTATTACATAAATCAGGCATTTGGCTCGGTGGAAGCTAAGAGTTTGGACGTACCACTCATGTTTGGTTTCTGGTTGAAAAGTGCAGGGTAATTACACAATACAGATATACAGTACACAAGGGCTTAAGGGGCTATAAAGCTGTACATTGCACCAACAAAAAAACACAAGCAATGAGCGAGTCGTGCCAGTGCAGTAACGGTATTTAACACAGACGAAGGAAAAACATTAAGGGCTGTGGTAGTCTGACCACTTCAAAGGCTCATTTAGAGTCTCCTTTCAGGATTTTATGGTCTCTGGAGAAAATTCATGTTTATTTTTATTACATATTAATTTACAGAATGCCCTTCAAAGTCAAAATGCTTGCTCAGCCTTCAGCTAAATTTTTGTCAAAGCAGTAGAGTAAAACATTTCGGAATGGGAACCGCAACTTGTGCTCAATGTTATGTAGCATTTGTCAGTTCTAGACAGAAATATTGTTACACGCATATTGGACATGAACGGGAGCATCTGGCAAAGCAGTCATTAGTTATTGTGAGTGATACGATGTGACATACCTGAAGTCAGTCAAGACGATCCAAGTTGATTTTCCAGTTCAATGGGATAAAAGAAAAGAGAAAAAGGGGGAGAAAAATCTGGTTAGTTTTATAGGACACTGTTGTGTTTTTTTAGGAAATGTAACCAACAGAATTTTCCATATTTCTGAGAATCCATTATCCAAATACATTTCACATCAACAAATTTAAGGTAGCTTTAGGTGTTTAAGGATAACCATCTAGTTTTGCACACTGTTAGTACTACAGTAAAACAACAAATTGCCAGTTAAACCTGTACATAACATTCTTCAGCTGTCAACACAGTTTAAGTATGTGGGAACATGTCGACCTTCCAAAAAGGTGATATTTGAAGCCACCTTCCTAGCAGCACCCAGTCAAAATTCGATCTCCTTAGATTCATTTCCAAAAGCGAGCAGAGATTCACCAAACAGAAAGGAAAAGACATGACTTCATCTTTGATTAAGAAGGGTCTTTCCTTTCTTTTCCATCAATTTATCAAAATGTGAAATTATTCTGAATGCTGTCAAAACAGATAAGGATAATGTAAAGAGTGTGGCGTTCCAAGTTAAATATCTGCTCTGTTCATTGCTGTGCATATGCAAAGAGCTGGGGGGAAAGTGAGGGGCTGTTGACATTGAGATATATTACCTGACAGAAAAAAAATATCCAGATGGATTTGTTGACACTTCTTTCCTTGCTGGCAAAGCCTTGTAGCCATGCCGTCAACAGCGTTCATAAAACACATGGACTATAGACCAAACAAACAATCCTACAGTCGTTTTTGATGAGTGCCAGACCTACATTTGAAGTGAAGATTTACAATGAGTTTCTACCAGAAACTTATATGCTCATGAGCTGTAATAGAATTCAAACTCATTAGTGCTACAAAGATTCCTAAACAGGATTGATTTATTCCTACTTTATCACTAATTGGAGCCAATTTATTCCCAATTATTGTGTCTTGTTCTTACAAGGTGTACTTGCAATAAATGATTAGCCGTGGTATTTTGCTCAGATCCCTGCAGTTTTCCTTCAAGCTGAGCCAGCTGATCGATTCCTCATAGTGCTGTGCCAGGCGTGATGGAGTACAAATGCTATTCCATGCATTAGTAGGGGTTAGGGCCTGATTTGTGCCTGACGCTCATTAGGGATTAGTGCTAAGACATTACTTGAACGTCAACTATTTGTGTAAAACAGTGGTCTTACATTGAGAACAGTGCATTACAATTTTCTGTTGATCTATTACAATGAGCTATGCAGTCAGTACATGGTGCAATAAACAAATAAATGTTCTTTCCAATTTGCACAGAACATAGATAGATACTTATTCTGTATAAGGATGTTTACATATTTCACATAAAATTCATTTCCACCAGATGCCTTTAAGTGGTACCGTAAATCCTATATTTGGACTCTTGATATGTCTCTTGTTTATAACAACTAAAACTGCCAGTAAACCTTGGATTTTGCTAAAGAGTACTGAGACTTTTTCCAAGCTCCAGGGGCGAATGACTGTGGCCCATCTCCATGCTGCTACAAGCTGGTTTTGTGGCAAACTGCCAGGTCAAAGCCTGAACTCTTTTTAGGGTCTTTTTTGTATGAGGAATGGCATTTGGGAATGCAGGAACAACTGATTGTTGCAACATGGCTTTTAGTTTAAATGTCCCCAATTTTTCCTTTTTGCTTAGTAAGTTTAATTTTTGTTCCAGAGCCACAAACAAAAAAAGCTGTTTCTGGTATTGCAGATTATATTTTCTTTAACTCACAATAAAACTCACTGGATGTTGACAAGTGTTGATTTTATGAACATTTCAGTTAGTTCCTGGGAGGCTCTTCTGGTCCACAAAAGCTACACCAACTATTACAAGCCAAGATTATCATACCATGCAAAAAATGAATTGCAAAACAATGGTAACACCAGTAATCTATATAATAACCACAAGGGCAAGATCTCTTATCAGTAACAAACGTTTTCTTAAACATTCATCACTTAGATGTCTAGGTGCACTGCCTTTAACCTATTAAAGTGAAGTGTTATGCTGTTACATAATTTAACAGTTATGAACACTGTCATGGGTTCCTTCTGAAAGTACAGTATTCATAATAATGAAACATCACTTCACTCACTAAATTCCCATTTGCCCTCACAAAGTGTGCCGCAGCTCCAGATACATGAACCTTACAGTCCACACTACAAGGACCCTCACTCTCCTCTGCTGATAGAGTTCATAACTGGAGTGGCCTCTGCCTCAAACACAAAACCACATGCTGTAGTTTCACTGTGCTACTTTGATTTACACGGAAGTCTTACTTCATTACACACAGAGCTGCCACATGGTTAAATTTGAGGGTGCTGAAAAGTCATCTGCCCTGATCAGAAGGAACCTTGTGACAGGAGTGCAACCTCTGCTCCAGAATCCCAGTTATTCGGGCTGGATTGGGTGTCTGAACAGCTAAGGACAAGGAACACAGGGGAGTCTCAGAGACTTGTACACATTGCTGCAAACGTTCCACTTTGGTGGGCCCTTTTGATATTTTCATAAATCAGTGAGAAGCAGTTTGGATGGCACAGGGACAGAAGAGGGGAATCTAGTCAAGTTTGGGACACCCGGGAGGGGAACAGCTGTCTTTGAGATTGCTCCAATGTGTTAGTGCAAGAGAAAGAATCCTTTTGTTTCCCCACAGCTTCACCGCGAACCTTTCATGTGCACCGTGCACACAAAGGCTCCATGCATCTCGGATGAGGCAGAAACCTCAGGAAGCGCATGCTGAAGTAGTAATAAGTAGGGAGGGAGTGAGCCTAAACATGTGCCAGGACAGAACTGTGCCCACTGCCAAAAGAAATGTTTCACTCATACTCTTACTGGACATTAGTCTGAAGAAGAAAAAGCAACTCTAAGTCCATAATAAAGTCCACAATTATAGACTTTTGGAAGGTCCAAATGCTGGTCACAGTCTTCAAATTTTCTTTTAATAACAAATATTATTTTAGTATTTTCCCCATGTGTTTAAACATTTTGCAACTGCAGTGCATTAAGCCATATTGTATGATAAGATAAGAGATAAGATAAGACTATTGATCCCACACAGTGGAAATTCACTTGTTACAGCAGCTCTCAGACAGGTTCAGAAGTGTAAGAAAGTGTCTGAGTGAGTTGTGTTTTTTAGTTATTGTTGTACATGAGTGTTAAGAGTCTGACAGCAGCGAGTAAGGACCTGCACTCCTTCCTGCACTGAGGGTGTCTCAGTCTGCCACTGAAGGAGGTGCACAGGGCCTCCACAGTCTGAGGCAGGGGGTGAGAGCTGTCTCTGATGGATGTCAGCTTGACCAACATCCTCTTCTCATCCACCTCCTCGATCGAGTCCAGTGGGCAGCCCAGGACATAGCCAGGTTGTTAATTAATTAGTTAATTGTTCAGGTGAACACCCAGGTACTTTAAACTGTCCACCGTCTCAGTGACTTAGCCCTGGATGTTCCTAGATGATTTTCTTTGTTTGAAACTGCACTCAGAAGTCCCTTTTTTGGGAAATGTACGTGTTTAGAGACAGCTAGACTAATAGAATAATAGATTCTAATAGAAGTAATAATTTAAGTAGTTGGTCTTAACATGGCGTTATAACCACTTTCATGTATCAATATTAAAATGTTACAAAGCTTTCCTTTATGAATTGGATGTTGTCAAAAGATGTTGTAAGAGGATGTGTCCCCCACAACACATGGCTAAAAGTCCTTTCCTCATCAATCTAGAAAGAACAAGGTCACAGATGTTGGCCGTTCTCCCGGATGTTGGGGAGTCTTTTATGTCCAAATCGTCCTCTTTCATTGAAGTGAGGGCGAGCAGCCTTGATAGTTTCATAGTGTGATGAAGGGAAAACAAATGTGTCAATGACACTGACTTTAAATTATTTACCAAGGAATTTTGTGACTCATTGTAGGATTCTTAATGCAATATTTTGGGTGTCTGAAAATGTTTTTCCACCACTGTAGTTACAAAATGAAATTGTAAACAGGGAACTACACCATATCTATAATTCATACAAATGTATATTTACTAGCTACAAGCTAAAATGTGGACTCACTTGAATAGCTGGTTGTCCTTTAGTAAAAATGTGTATCTTTCTATCATACTTTTCAAACATTAGTGAGTGCCGCCTGGTTTCAAAACAATTGGCATCAGGAAAACCTTGGCTTGTCATCCTTCATCTTTTAAATATGGAGCCCTAGACAATGCTATGCATATTTGCATATTTCCAGAAAGCAAAATAACTCCATTTAAATGAGCTCCCAGAGTATGAAGTCTGTTTAAATAGCAAGCTAAATGATGTAGGTGATGGATTAGAACAAAACATTTTAGCCCTTGATTCAAGATATATGCAATAGGTAAACTTACAAGAAATAAAAGATGTTCAGTTATCAATTTCTTGAGGTACATTCCCTTATATTATAAGGAAATCCAAGATTTCTATTTGTTCTGAACTGAACTTCATCTTCGATTGCAGCATACCTAAATACAGAACATTAATAAATAAATAAAATTTGGTTTAGTTGTCAATGTTATGGAACAATAACAGTTATGCAAAGCTAAAATGGAAACACTAGTTATAGTAAAGAGCATCTGTCAAGGCAATGGCCCCTAATCACATGATCAACACATGATCATTTGTAGCCAATGGCCTTCTTTGAAAACGTTAGAAAAGCGTCTCCTTAACAAATGTTCAAATGAACCGGAGTGTACTCTGAACGATAACTACACAGAAGGAAGGTGCCCACAGTGTCTGTCTCAAGATAAGTCAGACAAAACTTACCCAATTCAATGCCTCAACTTGTAGTTAGCCAGAGAGCAACTCACTTGGGGATATGTAGTCCACAATGTAGAGCTACAGGTGTTATACAGTGTGAGACAACAATAGTTCTACTTGTATGTTTAAAAGTGTGAAAAATGGCTTATATTTGCCAAGCCTTTGTGATTGACTTATTCTCAGACAGTTATATTAAAGCAGTGAATCAACTGAATAAAAATGCCTTTCTGCAAGGCTAACAGATGTTTCATTATGTTTCATTTGGGTGGTACGTATTGGCATTTATATAGCCATGTCATAATCATCACAATTAATCATAAGAGTCGTAGTGCAACCTACTCCTGTGGAAAACTGTTACGTGAGACCGGGGCATTCAAGGACAGACTTTGAGGCTGACTTCAGTCTACTTCTGAGCTTTCATCAGGGAGCACTGCAGAAGCTAAGTGGCAGTAAAAAAGGAAGGAAATGAGACATGATGTACTCCAATATGTTACAGATAATGAATGAAAGATACTCTCACTTGAAGCCAATGAACTAATCCTAGCTTTGCACTCCATCAACGGGGAATAGGAGCTTAACCCTTGTCGCCAATAATGACTGGAGTGCATTACAGGGAAATCAATAGGTAAATTACACCAGAAAGGAAAAAAAAATAAAAATACATCCTATTTTTATCTCTAAGACTTCAGTGTGATCCACTCTAAACTACTTCCCTGATTCTGAAAAGATTGTCAGCTGTGAACTTTTCAGTTTCTGCACAAAGGGTATTTATGTTATGCTTTTTCAATAACTACTTACAGACTAAACTAAAAAATATAGCCATCTGTGTGTTTAAGGAGGGATTGCCAATAATTTGTTTTTATTTATCCTGCCACAAGGCAATGCTTATCCAGGTTAAACCTCAAGATGTCACAAAGCAAACATGGGAGTCATAATTCTTGTGTTGAAGATGCAAGTAAATAAATGTTGGAACTCTTTCAAATACTTTAAAAAAAGTAATTTCCAACTTTACTGTACGCAAAAGCAGAGTGGCAGGTTAATTGCTTTCATCTGCTGGCTTGGTTTACTTGTCTCATCTCGCATGAATTAACTGCAAATCTAAGCCTACTCTGTTCAATGTTGGTCCAAAATTGGTAGGCTATAAAAAAATTAAAAACAGTCAAGTAATCTATGCCAAATATACACAGACTTCCCATGTGTATTGGTATTTTTCCTTTAAGCAACCGGATCAGCCAACTATGCGTAGATTTATTTTGGTATGTTGTATAATGATGGTACTGAGGATTAAGAATTTAATATGGCACTAAATAACAGGTGTGAATACTGGCTGAATCAGCTTGTGAAGCATCCTCACTGAACTATTCCAATACTCATCCTCTGATGTAGATCCAGCGACAATACTTCGAGAGTAAATACATGCTGCAAACATATTCAGTGTAACTGAATATGTTTGCCATAAATCAAATGGTGCTGCTCTGCTTGGGGGACTTGTAGTTGTTAGTGTCAGCAGAGGTTGTGATGAAAAAGTTGGTAGCCTAATACCAGGCAGAGTGTCGTACTCACTTGACACATGGTTGTGACCTGGGCTCGGCAGTGACAGGAGTGAGTAATGGCCCTCTCCTGTGCGTTTGGGTAACAGCTCTGAACCTACAACACGGTGGTTTGTACAAAATGAGCCACTGGGGAGATATCGGTTTGAGGGCAATTCTTTGTGCAGAATGGTAAAGAACAAGTACTACCTAACAGAATTAAAACTGTTAAACCCCACCCAACTTTCAACTGGGATGGAAAACAAAGAGGTTAAAGAGCAAGGTAAAATTTGTGGTTAAAGGGACCTGAAAGGTGAGGCTTGATGTTGACAGTTTTGAGGGAACTGAAACTGAAAACCATGTCAATCAATTCGACACATGGCCTTAGGGGCGTATGAGGGAAGTTGTGGTCATGGCTTGCGCCTGTTTTTAAAGAATATTTTTCCATGTGTTTCATTGGACCATAAATGTGGAGAATTCTTCCCCACTTTGTATCAGAAAACAAATTAACATTGAATTTATTTGGATTTGTTTAATCTTCGCGAAAATCCCAAGAAATTTGCCAATATGATAAAAAATAGTTTGTAGAAAAACAGAGAGCCTTAGGGTCTTAAGAAATGAGAGTGGACATTGTCTTCATTTATACCAATTTCAACCAGACAGGGAATGTGTCTCTTCCATTAATTACCTCATTTAGCGAGTGACACAAGACAAACTAGTTAAAGGCCGTGTGCTCTGCCCTGAGTCGATCTAACAATTTCAGTGTCCTCAGTCAAACGGGGGCTAATTTCCTCAACATTAATCACAGGAGTCCTGGCCCTGACAGATGTGAAGACTCCTCCTGATCATGAAGATTTATGGCTGCCTAAGCATTTCACAGGTTCCCTCTCACTTTGCAATGGACTTAAAACTAATGGCAGTATTATTAACTTTGTTTCACCATCATACAATAAGAAGAAGCCCAGGCTTTAGAGTTAAGGCAACATCTGTGGACACATATCCTAATAATGCAGTGCCAGTTGGAAATATTATTAACCAAAACTAAGAATATTTTCTTTAGTCTACAAGTTATAAGTAATATGCCTCAGGAAATGAAAACACACCTCAGGATATTGCTACATTACATTAACTAAACCAACAATAACGCAATGTTTGGGGCCAATCAAAACTTCTATCGAAAGCCACAGTTGGCCTAGAGGGCTCTTTTTGCTTAGCTTAATCTCAACACTTAATATGCCACTGATGAATGAGGAAATCAAAGACTGCAGGCCAACTGAGTGTAGTGGCCCTGACGGCATCGACCTGGCTGTCCACTAGGGATGTATAGCTCAACTTCTCACCGCGGTTTTAGCAAAACAGAGTTACCAGCTGCTCCCATACCTCAGTGGCGACCAAATAACCCTATAAAACATCTATGCCATTTCAAAAGTTCCCTATCAAGTCCACCCAGTTACACACACAGAGACAACATTTGATACCAGGAGCTGTTGTACAGTGGATCAGGGCAGACACAAATAACCACCACACACACTTCAAAAGAGCCCAGCAGACACTAACTCCACTGTGACCACTTGTTCTTTTCAGCAGCATCTACAGATGGCAGGGTTTGAGACAGACTGGCTCAGCAAGAGTCTATCATCTGCCATTCTGACAATACGCTGCAATAATAATATAAAGGTGGTCATCTGTTTATTATTATTTATGATAAAAGCTTTTAGCTGAACAGTAATGCACTACACAAGAATGCTAACTGACTGAACAAGGAAAAAAAAAAAGTTCATCATTTGAACTGTAGTGCCCTGTATGTACAATGGCTCTGGCACTGGAGCCAAATGCTGTTTGTAGTGACAGGCCCTCACAAAGGCCTCCCGTCGGGAGTCAACAAACATGCTGTCTCATGAAGATGACAAGGCCCGCCACTTACAATGGGATCTTTGGGATGCTCACAATGTTGGCCTTTCATCGAAAAGCCACAGTAGCTTCAAATGTCAGCACAACACACTCCCCCACCAGAGAAAGAGGCCCAAAGTGTTGCCATAGTACTAAAAATATAAACCCAGCAATGTTGGTGCCATTGTACAGTCAAAGTTGAGACAGTAAATTAAAATTTCACTCTGGTGTGACATGAATGTATTCAAAATGTTGAAAAAGCGGTAGTCCAGACATTACTTGTCATAGTGTCGGTGGGTCCCTCAGGGTAGTAATAAACAGAATAATACTAAAAGCAAGGCAAAGCTCTTAAACAGAACAGTGCACTTGCAGTTTTGTTGTTTAATTTCAAGCACTATTAACTACAACCTAATGTCAGACAAAACCTAGTCTCAGAAAAGGCTTGCTGCTTGGTCCACCAACTTTATTTCCTACTACTTATTATATACTGAGTGTGTGTGGTGGCAGACTATGTTAGCCTGGTAACAACCCTACTGTCATCTTTTGTGAAAACTTCCATGAACCATTACCAACCCACACTCATCAAGCCAGCTTCATTATGTACAATATATGATGAAAGATATAAACACTGACAGTTTAAAATCCCCTGTGCATCTTCAGAAATGTTTCTATTCAAAACTCTTTCCATCATGGTTTGTATTTGATTTTTTTTTAGACATACATTTTCCAGTGTTTATGGGGTATCTCTTTCCATGGGAGGAGTACCTTTGATTTGTGGCCTCTCTAACCTAGGCATAGCATGAGGCTTTGCAGCAGCAGAACATTGCCAGAGACACAATACTCCTCGAGCCCTGCACTTGAGCTCACTGTTGGCAGACTTGTCATTTTGGATACATTAACCTGCCAGCAAAACTGGGTGGGCAGCTGGTAGTAACCTGAGCTCTGTGACGCCAGTGCCAAGTTCTAACTCTGTGCTGTCCGTGGAGCACCATTTAGAACCTTACAAACTTACCATGCCCATTACTTTCCTTTATTGAGTACTTAATAAAATGTAATATAACAATGTGTTTCATTGAGATTGGAAGAGAGAGGAATGGGAGATCATGGGAGTCTTTTTACAGTAGTACCTTGAGGTAAAACTGGATCTAGTGATGGGTAAGTAAAAGTCTTCTACTGTCACAAAGCAGGTACTTAGGGTCTAATAAAGCATAACCTTTACAATTTCTTTTTTTTCACTTCATCTACCTTGAAATTCTTGACAAAAGTCTCAGACATTTTAATGGACTAGTTATTTTCCTCCATAATACATTATCATGGACATGGGCATCTAACATCTATGGTTTAGTCATTGCTTGAAGAAAAGACAACTTTCTTCCGTGAAGCACAGAAAATATAGATCTATTAACATTTTTAACTCTTGTGTCTTAGCAAGTTGCATATTCTCATGTGGTTTTATTGTGCATCACGTAATTAATAGACATTTAAACTTCACCGTGCATATAATAAAATCAAGAGACTGTAGGCACTGAGCAAGATCAGGCACAAAGTGCACTATGACGTAGTGTGTGAGGAAGGGTGGCGGGGTTTTAAAGGGTGCAGTTTCGTTCATGCGAGTACAGCCAGACAGGGGGCACTTTCACTTAACTTGCCTTTGGTATACAACTGTAATCCAAGCACAACACGGGTCGGTTCGAGAGTCACAGCGTAGCTTTGTCCATGCTTTGCAGTGCCAGTGTTTACAGACAGGACTGACTAATACCATTGGTGTCTAGCTTATGTCACAGTGACGAAAGGCCCAGACTAAGTTTAAGACTGACCTGCCAGTGTGATGTGAGCTTGTTTACCATGTTCTGAGCACTCCCTGAGGAAAAACTTAAGGACCTTTCAGAAAATATCAATATTTGCATAACACTGCCTTGGATTTAATGGTAGGATTTACAGTTTAAAGTGACCACATTTCTCTAGGGCACAGTTGTCAGCATTATCTTGTTGTGTCTTTGGTAAAATGCCAAACGGGCTCATTTTTTTTTTTGTATACCTAACAAGCCTGTCAACAGCTACAAACTGCAAAAATTTTATTTTGAACTATAGCTCAAGGTTTTTTCACAGTATTCAAGTCTAGAACGCTTGCTAGCTCGCTGTCATACTGCAGTTTATGGCATATCTGTCAGATTAACAGAAACTATTTTCAGGTCTGAGATGATCCACTGATGGTGTGAAATGTTGTCAAATCTTGGCCATAAATCAGACGCTCTGCACACACAAGGCTGTAGTATCAAAAAGTAGGTTTGCTAAAAAAATTGCTTTGCTACTGTTATGGCTGTCCTCTTTGCAGCTGTCCACTCCTAGTTTATGGACATTCATGTGTCCCTCTCCCCTATACAAATACTCAGTAACACATTTTCATACACATACACAAATTCATGTTCAAAACTAAACCCAATAAATTATTGAATACTTTGACCCTAATAGTAACTATATACCTTAACCGCATATTTAAATGTCCTAATTGTGAAATTGTGGTAGGTAACCTTCTTAATAAAAAAAAAAAAAACA